>VCMS01000001.1:0-600000 GCA_022539475.1 Gracilaria domingensis
CGTGGAATCCAGTGACAGAGTGTTGAAAGGAGAGCCAACTGATTGGGACTGTGCAAGAGCGTCAGTACCTGAGATATGCCAATGTCGCCTGCAACTCATGTCTCGTGAGGGAATGCTGGCCCATTTCGAGGATATATGTGAGACTGTGAGTGACATAGGTCTCACACATCTGTCCCATACTCCGCTATATGTTTTGGATGCCGAGGAGTTTTCCTTCATTCTTGATTGTCTTCAGATGTTTCTATTGAAGGGCAAGTCGACGAAGACAAAGCAATGGAAAAGCTTTGAGGAGGTTCGAGGTTTCTTTTATGATAGAGCAGTGTCTCTGTTCCGCGCGGCTAGAGCAGTGAGGAATGAACTGAACGAGGAAGAGTCCATGGAAGTGTTCCTGAAACGCGAAGTCAGTCTTTCTACTCCATCGAATGAAGATGACGTTGAAGACCAGACAACAACGCAGCTGTGTATCAGTTCCTTTGGGACAAGTTGTGAACTTCAACACTTTGCCGCGTGTTCGGAGCAGGACGAACTCAATTAGAACTGCCACGACTTCCGTTCAGAATCGATTGCGGACGATGCTCAAGGTAATTCCGCCCCCTGCACCAGTGAAGCAGTCCGTGACAAAGAGGAGGACTCCCGCTGCTGCTGCTGCAACATCTGACAGTGAAGAAGGGGAGCCGCGAAGAAGTGCACGAGAACGGGCGCAGGTGAGTTATAGGGAAATCGAACACGGCCGAAATCGAGGTGCCATAGAAGTTCTGGATAGCTCTGAAGAAGAACAGCGGGCTCCGCCGAGGAAGAAACGGAGAAAGACTTTCACACAACAGATGAGATCTACTCTGAACAGCATGACACCGGATGACCTGATGTCTCAACTAAATGAACATGTGCTGAGAGGAAGGTCGATGAAGGTTCAGTTCGTGGCATTGGGAGAGGGAGCGAATGCAGAGAACGCAGGCAGTTCTGCATTTGTGGATGACGAGAGCTTCTTTCTGTGACAGTTCCACGGGTTGTCACCGTCGAGAAAGATGCTGCGCCAGACGATCAGCAAGAGACAGGTGGGGGTCATTTGATGACGAGTTACCTACAGCTCTTCCGGAATCTGAGGAGCACGGACTTGTTCGAGGTGACCCATATGATGGCCCACTGAACCCATCATGGTGCGGGTATGCCAGGCTGAGACCGCAGGAATGGCAAGGGAAGAACGTAATTGAGCACAAGGACCCCTGGCTCAGAGTCATTCACTTGCCGAAGGGACATAGGTCGAGCTGCTAAGTGTCTCGAATCTTAGAGATGTACACCATCTTGTCTTTTCGCACGCTGCAAGGGCTGAACATCGCCTACGGGCGGAGACATTTGGTATGCAGTATCCTCGTACTCGACCGACAGGTATGGATGATGAAGAGGTGCTGTGGGTTGCTGCGAAGGAGCATGACGAATTTGGGCAAATGTTCTTCGCCCGAATGCAAGCTGAGCTAAGGCAGAATGGATATTGCGTGCTTGATGGCTTTGCGACGGATAATGGTGTCCCTAAATGGGAGGAGTTGGAAGAAGTTCGGGAGTTCGGAGATGTGTCGGGGAAGTTGGTGGACTTCTTCGAGAATGAGTATGGAGCGATGCCGGATATACGGAAAGGAGAGGAACAGAAGTCGTTTGTTCAAATAATCAACGATGATGAAGGATGGAAGGACGGTAGCGATGGACCATTTGAGGGGAGAGTGATGTCGACACGTTGGGGTACGGTGGAGAAGCCGGAGGATAATGAGGAGCTCAGGTGGGTTGTAAGGTCGCGTGCTTTACTTGATGTTCGAATGGGTACAATTGCTGCGGCTTTGGGACTATGGGACAATGAAAGGGAAGCTGTGAAGATGTACACTCCGAAAACTGGTGGTCGATTTCTGGGGACGACGAGAAAGTGCAAGCGCCAGACGCTGCACACCGACTTCAGTGGTCTGGTTACGAAGGAAACAATGAATACTGGCAACCCCGGATACTTTGTAATGGCCTCTGGGAAAGAGGGCTTTCCTCTCTGGGTGAGCGCTGGAAGCCATCAACTGGTGGGGATGAACAACCAACAGTTGCGAGTGATGTCGGAGGTGTATCCAGCGAAGAAGATAATCATCCCACCGTACTCTGTATTCGTGGGCCGTGGTGATGTGACACATGCTGGAGCAAGTGGGAAGGACAAGGTGGATAGGCCCGAGTCTATGGATTTGCTGGTTAGATACCACATGTACATGGTACCAGAGGGCTACGCACTACCTGATGCTGTTCATCGGGTGCGGGATTTCCGACCCACGTTTGTCAATGGTGACGAGGAGGAGGAGGCGGAGGATGAACTGTTGTCCGATAAGGAGGTTGGGGCGGTTGACATGGACGAAGACCAAGTGGTCGTGGAGATTGGTGTGGAAGCGGACGCCGGTAGAACCGAAGTGCTCGAGAGTAGTAGTGATGACGATTTGCCAATAATGAGGCTGCGAGCGCCTCGAAGTGGATGAGAATGAGATGATTAGTAAATTATGTGTGTCTTGCGAGTATTAAGAGTAGTATACTATTACAAGGCTATACATATGAACATAGAAAAGGTGCGGCAGGCTGGTAATTGAACAAATGTCATACGTCTTTGGTCCAGTTGCGTCTAATTGCAACATGCCAAATGCTCGGTATCGTTAACATCATTGGTGGCACCATTCAATTCGCAATTGAACATGTAGCGTCCTAACACTTCTGAAACTGCACTTAAGGTTGCTTTTAAGAGAAGTATATGCAGTTCCTGTCTATGCGGTACTTGTGGCAGTATGGTGACTGTATCAGGAAAAATGGCAGAGGAACAGAGAGACTTGGCGGAAATTTCACCAAATACCTTGTCTAAGTTCATATATGCCAATGGTTACGGTATATTAAGTTCCGTTGATGGAACGTTGAGAAGAGAAGGAGAGTCAATTCCAGAAGAAGTTGTGAAGTGTATGAAGTTCATTGACGAACGTGTTGGTTTCGGACTTGTCACAGGGGGTGATGTGGGCGACGTGGAGGGGAAAATGGAAGGACTCGGAGACTATAAGTTTGGTGTCTCGGCGAATCATGGAGCTTTCATGCGTTTCTCTGACGAGAGGGAAATTAAGGGTGCATTCAATGATCACACCCTTGACCACACTGTTGACGGACTACTGCTCCTGGCAAGGGATTTGAATAGGAGGCATGGTATTGTGAATGATGATGACAAGGGGTTCGTGGAGACCAGAAGTGATAGTGGCCTTCCCAATTTCGTGTACAACAAACTGTGGCAGTGGAAAGAAGAAGTGGATTCTGCTATTGGGGACCTGTTGCAGAAGATGGATGCGTTTGTTATCTATCCCGGCGATAAAAGTTGCGAAATTGTGGACAAGCGATACACAAAAGGAAGCGGAGGAGAAAATCTTGTGGATAATGAACCGAGATTTATTGATACGGATGACGTCGTGACGTTCGGAAGTGCTTTGAGCGACGGGCCTTTGCATGAGGTAGGCGTGTACGGCGTTCACGTCAAAGAAGATTGTATCCCGCGTGGAGTACACAACCTGTTCGAAAGCGTGGAGGATGTACATTCGACAATTATGTTGGTGGCTCTGTTGTACGGCTACGAGGAAAAGCAGCACGATAAAAACCACCATGAATCATAGAAGGGTATTGAGATATATACGACACTTTTATTACTGAGATCTCATATCATAGCTAAGTATTACAGGCATCGTAGCACTGGAAACAAATTCCAAGAGCATTTCTAAACCATTGACACTTGCATTTTCTGTACCCGTACAGTTCTGCCACCCTTCTGATGGTCTCATGCACGTCCTCCACCCCATCAACAAGATATGTTACCGCTGGTGGAGGGTCGTCTCCCTTCACATGAACTGCGAGGGTTGCCATTTCATATAGAGGACCATCATTGGAAGCATTCCCGAAAGCAACGATTAAATGTGTGTCGAACTGGGGGTCGTTTTCAACCAAGGCTAGCGCCCCACTATTTTTCGTGAAACGAATGTCCCCTATGTCACAGTTTTCATCTTGAGGGTACGCAACCAGGTTCGGAAAGGATGTCAACACTTTTGAAATACCGGAGTTAACTTCTGTTTTCCACTTCGACAGTCCATTGTACGTGAAGTTAGGGAGTCCACTGTCTTTTCTAGTGCTCACCACTGCTTGTTGACGCTCTTCGTGAAGTCCGTGCGATTCATTTAAGGAGAGTGCAAGTCTCTCAAGTTCGGCTGCACATCTTTCGTAACCTTCCCTGTCAAGGTCCTGATCAATTTCGGTACCATTGGATAATCTCACCCGTGCGCCTTGGTTTCCAGAGATGCCAAAAGTGTAGCCACCCAGGTGCTCCATGAAACTCTCGGCATCCTCTATATCTCGCCCAGTAGCAATTCCGAAACCAACGCGTGCGTTGATGTACTTCATGCATTTGACTGTTTCGGCAGGAATGTTCTCCCCAGCTCTTTTCAGAGTACCGTCAACATCACTAATCACGGCGTAGCCATTTTCGAATATTTCGTTAGCCAGCTGCTGAGGAGTTACTTCTTGGGCTCTAACTTCTGAGTTATACATGTTTTGAAAGCTTTCGAAAGGGTTCGTTTTGCAAATGGGTATGGGTATACGAATGAGAAGGATGTGATTGATGTTCACAAGGTGTTTCGTAGTATACAAAGAGTCTAAGAACGACCATATACGGGTATTGTAGTACTGTTTTAAAACGTTACTAGGAGGAGAAGTTTTTGCATCGATTTGAAGTAAAGAAAGGATGATTTAGTCATAAATTATATGTACGGGTTGAAGTGGGTAAAGAAAACTGTAAATATCTTTAACATGAGCTTAGAAATCAAGAAGAGTAAAACAACCTCCATTATGGGTTGAAACCCATAAAAGGTTTACCTTACTTTATACGGGTGCCCCAAGTATTGCAAAGGCTTAGTTCTTCAGAAATATCACAATTTTTGTACTTGTTTCGTTACTAGTATCGTGCACTTTAATGATATGGAATGACCATTTTCTATCTAGCAAAGTCTTAGCGAAGTATTAGTGATAAGGGATGTAGGATTTAAAGGGGCATATTTGAACCACAGAAGGACGAACAATATAAGTAATGTAATAGGAACAGGTCATTTCGATAAAGTAACTTTTATGTTTAACTATCTCTAAAAGGTTTACAACACCGAAAAGTCATGTGTTCTAACCTCAAAGCTGGGGGAATGGGGAGGGGGATAACTTTTCCTTAACAACGTTGACGTAGTTTGTATGAAAAGGAGCGGGGTCACCGCCTACAATGTTTCTTTTTTGGCGGGAAAAGTCGTAGAAGTACGCGTTCCTAAACTGAAAGTCGGAGAAAGAAGTAGGGAAGCCAATGAGAGTTTTCCCATATGCAAGAAGTCGCCCAACGGTCTCTTCCAGGTTGAAAGTAGTACCTGTCTTAAGCGAAACTATCTTCAACAGCTCTTTCATTATTGTGAGCACAACCGTACTGCACTCCGTAGCGACTACGTCCATAGGAATGAGACCTTTTGAGGCCCCGACGATGTTGAACGCTGATAGCCACACGAGCTTCTCATAATAGCTTACGAGAAATGTGTCTTCGTCGACAACCCCGCAAGTGAGACCCATAGACCTAAACCTGTCTGCAACGTTGGAGGCCCACTTTCCTGTTGCGACAGTGAGACCATCCGGACTTTGAGGAGTGACACCATCCTGCGGAGCTGCGTTTCTTGAGGGGACACCAACGTATAGGACAACTTTTGAACATTTGTCCACACCGAGCTTCGAAAGCAATGGTATGATGTCTCCATTCTGGAAGAAAACGAGATTCTCTCTGAGCGAATAAGGGCAAGCCTGAATTACGGTCTCCAGGGTGTTCGTTCTTCCACAAACTAGTATCGGTACATCAGAAAGATGAGAGGTAGCAGCCATGCTGCAGAATTCGTGTGCGGAAATGACCGTATCTTCTTCGTTCGCCAGCATGGTACCTATACGCCCCCTTCCAACAATAACGGCCCGAGTCCTTCGGGCGGGAGATGAGGCCTGAGGGACGTCAGAGTATCTGGGACTCGGAGGCGGAGTCGGAGGCATGTCGGACTGGGAGTTCATTGCAAGTGTTCGATTGTTTTTGTGTGACGATAAAAAGGGAAGATGGGGCGGAGAACTGCTGGGGTAAAGAGTGATACGTAAGTACAAACGGTTGGGAAGCGCAGAACGGGAACATGGTTCACTTTGTGAAAGTGAGCGAAATGTATGATATGTGATTGTACTGAATGAATGATAGGCCTTGTATGAGACGACAAGCCACAAAGTGTGATGATGTTTTATGAAAGGTAGGTGGAACAGTAGAAAGTGTGCAATGAATGAAACTGATTTCGAACCTGAGTTGTAAAGTAGTTGTAAAGTACGATTTACGGGGAGCTTGAATACAGGATGAAAGGAGCCATTTTGGCTTCATAAATGAGGTGAACGGGTTTTATAGCTTCACTCGGATTGCCATAATTAAAAGGATGGAGTTGGATTGCGCCCGAATACGTCTATAAAGGTCGTAGAAGCACTTATGAAGGAAGGAGTTGTAGACATGTTATTGTTGATGACGGTGGAGCCAGGGTTTGGAGGACAGGCGTTTATGGAGGGTGTTCTTGATAAGGTGCGACATGCAAGGGAGTTGTACCCAAGAATAGGGATACAGGTGGATGGAGGTATTGGACTGAGTACTGTGAAAGCAGTAGTGAAGGCCGGTGCAAACATTTCAGTTGCAGGATCTGCCATCTTTGGCTCGAGTAACCCAGCTCATGTCATAGCTGGTTTTCGAAAGGTTGGTTAGAGATAGTAGCATAAATTTATTGTTTATTACATTGTTACCTTTACGTGTTATCACGACTATATTCTCCGTCTCCATTGGAGATGTATTTCTCTTGTATGACAACCGGGAAAGGATGTGAGAGAACATAAATATATCCCCAGTGGACGCTGAGAGGGAGGATGAACTACTCTACGTGCTATCATTGTTACCCATCCGGTGTCGAGTGGTGACATATTCTTTTTTTGTCACAACCCACAAAGGATGTGACGGAAGAAGAACATGCCCCAAGTCGAGACAGAGGGTGAGCAACTCTAAGTACAATCACTAGTCCCTAGCTTGCCTCCACTGGCAATATCTTCCTGTTTTGCTATAACCATCGAGTGGGGTTATGGTGGAAGAGAAAAATATCGCCGGTCGAGGCGAGGTGGGTGGGGACTATGTGAAGAGGGGACAGAGAGATGGCGCTTAAATAGTGGAAGGTGCGGAGGTGTACAGTGGATGTTTTGGCGGGAAATGGGATGAGGGAAACAGGGACAATCATGGTGCTGGATATAGCCCGTGTGGTTGGACAGTGGGGGTGGACAGCACAGTTTAGCTCGATTGCACTGTATCGCAGCGGAAACTTCGATCCAACTACTACTTCTTCTTCTGAATATGTCGAACGGATACGTGAAGGATGAGGAGCTGTGGGTGCTGTTGGAGGGGAAGGAGGTAGCGCAGACGCCGTCACCAAAGCGGGAAGAGGACGTGATTACGGCGGCTGGTCGGATGTCGCAGAAGAAGGAAGTGGCTGAGGAAGGAAAGAAGTGTGAGGCGAGGAGAGGGGATGGTGATGAGGTGGAGAAGGGGGTAGAATTGGAGGTGGAGGGGGTCGCAATGGAGAGAAGGGGTGCGGTGCATCTGAGTCAGTTAGAGGTTGGAGACCAGATAGAGAGTGGGGGCGGAGAGGGTGACAGGGAGATGCGGTTTGTGGGGGAGATGAAGGCGAGGGTGGGGATGTTGGGGTTGGTGATGAAGGAGCAACTGGACGATGGAATTGTGGAGATTGTAACGGAAATGGGCGGTGTGGTGCTGAGTGGGGGTGGTAGTGGTGTTTCGGTTGAGGCGATTTCGAGCTTGCGGAATTCGTTGTCGGTATTGGGAGTGGAGATGAGAAATCATGTGTATGGGATAGTGGAGTGTGCGGGAAGGGAGGTTGGAGAGTTGCGGGAGGAGAATAGGGTTCTGAACGAGAGGTTGGACCTGCTGGAGAAGGAGGTGAAGGAGCTGTGCAAGAGGCAAAGATTGGTGGAAGAGGAGAGGGTGAAAGGAGGTGTGGAGGGAAAGACGGAGAAGGGAAGTGTGGGAAGGGTGGCGGTGCAGAAGGGGTCTCCTGTGACACCGAAGACAAAGGGTGGTGGGGTTGGGGATGGGAAGAGCCGTCTGAAGAAGAGGCGTAAGGAGATGAAGAAGGTGGTGGAGGAGGTGCCGCGGGAGGGAGTGGGAGCTCCGGTGGTGACTGGGTTTAGGAGTGCGGCGGAGGTAGCGCGGACTGCGAAGGGGATTCTGAGGGGACAGGAGGAGAGAAGGATGGGAGGGATTTGAAGCCGTTTTGGGGCGAGGCGGGTATACGAGAAGGGGGAGAGTTGTGCACCTGACTTCTACAAAATGAACGCGTGATGGGCGAGAAATGCGTAAATAGCGGGGGTGGTGTGGACTGGGAAGAAGTGATGGATGATTGAGGTGGGATGAGTTGCGATTGGCATTGCAACATGGGAGAAAATGGAAACGCAAACTAGCACGAGTGCAGTTTTGAGAGAGGGTCGCGGAAAAGAGTGAATGGGGTGGTGCGGCGAAGTAGAACCTCTACAAAAACTAGGGGACCCAAGCACTAAACTGCGCGAAATGGAATTTAATATTCCAAAATTTCTTAATTTTTTGAGTGCCAGCCTCTGCTACCCCCTCGCGCGCCCCAAATAGCCCCAAAACTAGCTTAGTTTCCAAAGCGAACAGACTATATTCCACTTTGCAGAACACAGACGGTTGAGAACCCTCCCACCGAAGAGGTTGAAGACCGAGAAGCAGCGCAGTCGGCCCTTCTGGCGGCAAAGATGAGGCATCTTCCCGCTGGGATACAGGAAGGCCTGACGGAATCGTTGAAGGAGACGAATATCATCGCCTGGGACATCAATGAGTTGCGCCCAGCCGATGTACCGGTTGCTCACTCGTTCGAGCTGACCGACGACGCCCCTATTCACTCCCGTGCTCGTCGTATGCCTCCTAGGCACAACGAGATCGTAAGGAAAGAAGTGGATGAGCTCTTGGAGACTGGTATAATTACCCCTTCGGCGTCAGCCTGGTCCTTTCCAGTGGTCATTGCGACCAAGAAGGACGGCAGGCCAAGGTTCTGCGTTGACTATCGTCAGCTCAACCGCGTGATGAAGCCCGATCGCTGGCCTCTCCCCCGAATTGAGGAGATATTCGACGACTTGGGTGGTGCGAAGGTCTTCACTACACTT
Organism: Gracilaria domingensis; assembly: GCA_022539475.1. Classification (NCBI taxonomy): domain Eukaryota; phylum Rhodophyta; class Florideophyceae; order Gracilariales; family Gracilariaceae; genus Gracilaria; species Gracilaria domingensis. The sequence goes on from VCMS01000001.1 coordinate 9,307, forward strand.
GATCTGTTCTGTGGATACTGGCAGGTCCGTATGGCGGAAGAGTGCAAAGAGATGACAACATTCACTTGCCGATACGGGACCTATAAGTTTGAGGTAATGCCATTTGGCCTCATGAACGCCCCGTCGACATTCCAGAGGATGATGGATGAAGTTCTCCGTGGCCTACCGTTCGTCAGAGTCTACATTGACGACGTGGTAATCTTCTCAAAGACCATGGAGGGACACCTGGAACATTGTCGGGCGGTGTTCGAGCGCATTCGCGAAGCTGGTCTCAAGGTTAAGGTGACCAAGTGCAGCTTTGCACAGTCGAAGATTAAGTTGCTAGGACACGTTTTGGACGGAGAGGGTATCTACGCCGATGAAGAGAAGGTTTCGGCGATCTTGAAGGCCCCTGTACCAAGAAACGCGTCCGAGTTGAGGAGCTTTTTGGGCTTAGCTGGATACTACCGCAGATTCATCAAGAACTTCGCCGAGAGCTCAGCTGCATTGCACGCGGCGACCTCGGCGAAGCGCGGGAAGTTCGTGTGGACAGAAGAGATGCAGGATGCTTTCGAGGATCTGAAGATGAAGCTAACGACTCCACCAGTGTTGGCCTATCCGGACTTCGCGGAGCCTTTCATCGTCGAGACGGATGCGTCTTCCGTGTCCCTTGGGGCGGTTCTCTGTCAGAAGAAAGAGGATGGGAAGGTACATCCCATCCACTACGCCTCACGCACGATGACTGAGGCAGAGAGGAAGTACAGCACCTGCGAAAGGGAAGCCCTTGCAGTGGTGTTTGCGTTCAAGAAGTTCCGCGTGTACCTCCTCTCCGAGAACATATTCGAAGTAATCACGGACCACCAGGCTTTGCAGTATGCGTTCAGGAAAAGGGACATCCATGGGCGCTTGGCCCGCTGGATGGACTTCATGGCGGAGTACAACTACCGCGTCCGGTACCGCCCTGGTCCAGAGAACAAAGGACCCGATTATCTGTCGAGGATTGAGATTGAGGGAGGTGGCGAGCCGCTGGACAGTGCGGAGGAGTTTGTCACCGCCGTGTTGTGGGAAGACCCGAACCTGTCGGAGTTGGAGCCGTATTTGTTGAACATCGCAAGGTTCTTGGCCGGTGTGCCTATCCAGGAGCACAACATCATGCTCCGTCAGGCGATCCGGCGCAATGCCAAGAAGTTCATGTTGTGGAACAACACGTTGTTTCGTCGAGAGCCGGCCGGGTTGACCGCGGTTCCTTCGAAAGACGGACGTTTGGAGGCACTGAAGATGCTTCACGATGACATAGGGCACTGGGACGAAGGAGCAACGAGGAAGTTGGTCCGCGAAAGGTTCTGGTGGCCGTCGGTATATGATGACGTCAAGGATTACGTTCGAGGGTGTGACGAGTGTCAACGCGCCGCCAATCCTGCGGTGTATCGCACCATCTTCAGAACCCCAGTGACCGGACTGTTCGAAACCTTTTCGATGGACTTCGCTGGGCCCTTGCCGCGTTCACGTACGGGGAAGAGGTTCGTACTGATTGCGGTGGAACATCTCACAGGATGGCCTATCGCTGTTGCCACGGAGAACTCGGTCTCCGACACCGTCATCAAGTTCATCGAGGAAGAGATTATTCGTCCGTTCGGTCTTCCGAGGACGATCGTGTCTGATAACGCGAACGCGTTCGTTTCGCGGGCTGTCGACGACTACTTGAAGAAGAAGGAGATCCATAGGAGGCCAGTCTTGCCGTACGCGCCGATGTCGAACGGTAGGGCTGAGCGTATGGTCGGAACGGTGAAGAAGGCCATCAAGAAGACGGTGATGCGCCCTGGGATAGACTGGGAAGAGGCGTTGCCGAAGGTCGTGTATGGCTATCGAAGGCGTCCCCGTGGAGTTGTAGCCTCACCGTTCGAGTTGATGTATGGAGTGAAGCCACGCATGATGGCGAACGATGCCATGGCCCTTCTCACAGACGCCACGCCTGAACAGCGAACGCTGGAATTGCTGGGCGTTGCAGGGAAGAGAGCCATGCAAGTCGCGCGGGGCTTCGTCCCCAGGGAGGAGAAAAAGCAAGTAAGGACGTTCAACGTCGGGGACGAGGTGCTTGTGGCGCATGGACAAGCGCTGAACCCGAAGAAGAAGTGGCCGGCATTCGAGTCCTTCTTCTATGGTCCGTGTAAGGTGACGAAGGCCCAGCATCCTCGTTACGAACTGGTGTCTTCGCACGGAAGGGTGACAAGAAATGCAGTACACGCCCGTAGGTTGGTGTTGTACAAGCGTCGCCCCATCCACCTTCGAGCCTAAGTCCTGTCGTTGACTTGGTTTCAGAACAGACGGTAGGTCTTTTAGTCGCTGAGCGGGGGCGCACCAGAGGTTGTGTGCCCCGTCGCGCAGTTGAGGAAACATCGCCGTCGAAAGTCAAAGGAAATAAGCGAAGTAAATGGAAGGCGAAGAGCGTGGAGATAAACGTTAAAAACAAGGGGAATGTTCTCAAGTTTACGCATTTGGGATGTCTACTTACGTACGCTGCTAAGTCGAGACCTAATCATTAGCCATGATGGCTCTGGGTGAAGAACACCTCCCGAACCTCAGTCACCTTGGGGTTCCCACCTCCACCGCAAAGGGCCAAGCTCTCCGGGCAAAGGTGCAGAGGCTGTTCTTCGACCCCATCCAGAATCATGAGACTTGCAGAATCCACCCCGACGACATGGTCGACTTCATCCCCCTTCATGAGGCGAACCAGCAAGAACGGGCCGCGGCTGTAGGCATGGGCGATAGCGTCGAAAGTTCGCAGTCGAGCACGAGTGCGGCGCAGCCCGAGGCCGATCCCCAAACTCTCGACGAAACGCGTCGCGGAGGAGATATTGCGGAATGTAACCGGGGACTCGGACAGGCGAGAAAGAGTGTAATTCGCAGCCGAGGTTCCCGCCATACGGTGAATTACGTTCACGAGGGATGTGACGACACAATTTCGCCCCCCGTCAGAAGTCATAAAAAGGCGGCGGGAATTGGTCGCGAGAAAAGGGCGGGTTGCCGCGTTGAATGCCCTTGTACCAGGGCCACCGATCTCAAGTTTGCACCCAGGAAATAGGCAGGCGATCCGAACGGCACGAGAAGCAATGCCGGAATTGCGCGTGGCGCTACGAAGGCGCCTGTCGGGTAGAGTGAAGAGATCTGTATCGGTGTTGATGTTACCCACATCAAACTGTTGGCTTCTTTCGGTGCAGTGACGGATGCCAATGACAGGAAGATTGTTTGTCAACGGCTCCATGTTGAAAGTGCCTCTGTGGATGGAATAGAAATGTTCAAGACCTCCGTTACGACGTGCAGAGCCATACAACCTCCCCTTTTCGAATTCTACGTGCCCAAACTTTGTACCGTCGCCGAACATGATGCACTCCAACCTCCATTTGGGGACGGCCTGCTGGTTGGGCGCAACATTTCTGCCGTCCATGGCGTCTTCGAAGGACAGATCCGATTCATTCGCGCTGCCCGAAGAAGAAGAAGAGGTAGAAGCCAGGTCAATGACGGCTCCGGTCATTGTAACAGAGGGGTCGTGGGACTTCCTGCGCCTGCCACGGGAGGTAAGTGGACGATGCACACGGGTCATGACGACTTCGTCGTGTGGTGCAAACCCCGAGAACGGGAGAAAGACACGAAAGGTGTTCGGAGCCTTCCCCTCAATAGGGTAGCAACAGCAATAGAGCCCCTCACGGGTAGGTGCACTAGCCGGGCGTAAACCGGGACCTACCGTCACGATGTACGGGTGAGGGTATGAGATGGCCGAGAAGTCGGATGGAGATACACGTGAGTGTGTGTAATCCTCAGATGAGGTCTAATAATCCACGGAAGTGGCGGAGACAACGACTACGTGTCGGAGGTTCACAAACCACGAAAGGGTGGGCGACAAGCCCAAAAAGGGGAAACGGGAACCCAAGTGAATGGGGAAAACCAAAGAGGAAACCCGGCGACGCGGCGAACGAGAGTAGGGCCACGAGAGACACGAGCGAACAAGACGAAGCCCTATACAGGGGTGAGTATCCACGACAGTGTGTAATAATGAACGGTAAATAACAACGACGGTGTCGGCTCCTGGTGAACAGGGTGGTTAAACTAACCGTGCACGACGCGGCCAACCCTCGAAGAGGTGTGGGAACACGCGAAGGCGGTGCAGCTTAGAGCCAAGAACTAAGGTTCAACCCTGGTTGGGGAGCTTTACTTGGCGGCGAGGGCCGAAGGCCGAGCCACTATATAGTGTAGTAATCCCCCTAAAATATGTCCAAAACTATCAAAAGAAATATCTAAATTACCAGCAATGCTGTGCCACCCGTCCCTTGCAACCGTGCTACACGTGTCTGACAAGCCAGCAATGCTGTGCCAACCTCAGCACTGCCTTCTACCTTCCCTGCGCAGCAGGCCCAAGAGTTCCTCGCAAAGCGAGCATATACCGCAAAATGCGTTGCACTACATATCCCCCTCCTTAGGTGCGAACACCACGTCGCGATGACGGTTGAAGCACCGGACAAGCCAACAAAGTTGGGTAACATCACCGCAGGAGCGGTATATGCGAGCCATCGCCAGTTTTCCAGGTTGCGCTCCGGTTCTCCGAGTCCTTCTTCCTGCTTCCAAGCCTCCTCCGGAGCTGCTATTGCCACCCGATGACGGGCTTCGAGCCTCCCGACATTGTGGCAGAATTGCTTACAGTACGCCCAGAATGGCGTTCTCCGCGTTTGAACGACGTTCTTGCGTTGAGCGGAACACCACGCGAACATGCGGCACGATATCCCCAATGGGTGCTCCAAACAACGTCAATGACGGATACTCCTTGTGCGACACGACCAACACAGCCCTAATACGATAGGTGCAACAAGCCCTCCATGACCCGGAAACGGGGTTTTCACTTCCTCACCACGTCACTGACGGTTCAAGAAAACCACCCGCAAACATGCGGTCTGACCTCCCAAACTGGGTCTCGTATCACGTCAATGACGGTACAGCACACGCGCGAAGCGGCTAGCAAACTCCCAGAACACTGGTGACGAAATGCCATAACCTTCCCGAAAACGGGGCTTTAAACTCCATACCACGTCGTTGACGGACACTTAAACAAGCATGCAGTACTGCGGTAGGCTCTTGGGCATCGACGCACGCGAAATCGCGGTTCCCTCTTACCCTTCCAGGGTCTTCCAACCGATAATATCGGGAGTTTGACAAAGTTCCAGAAATCTGGCTGAAAACTGACATGTACAAGCCCGTAAACGGGTCCGGAGTTCACAGCCCGTCAATGACGGAGTGCCATATCCACCCGCAAGACTGCGGCAGACTCAGTGAGTCAAATACGCACGCTTCGGCGGACTTCTTTCCCTTTCCAGGGCTTCATGAACCGAGATATCGGGGTTTCCGGTCAATCCCATATTGGGGCGTTTCAATCGTTGCCGCAACGCGGAAAGAAACCATCGGGAGATGTGATCGCTCTGCGCGCTGAAAGCGTGGAAGCCAACCTCAAGGAGGAAGTATCCCGTTGAAGAAACGGAGCTCATACCGTCGAGATACAGACGTGTTTTCAATAAATATAATATTAACGTCAACAACCCAAATCTTCGGCTTCCTCAATCCGTCTTCGACGTGACCAGATCCCAACTGGGAGTGAACATACGCAACACAGCGCCGGCATGCCGTGCAACGAAACCCAGTGGTGGGAAAGAGACAGCGTCATAGACGAAACGAAAATCCGTCCTTCGGAATATATTAAACCGGTAGTCCGTGAACTTCTCCAACCCGAAAACGGTGAGTACAGCCTGAAGCAGTGTAGGATCCTTATTAAAGGCAAACAGCAGACGTTGTAGAAAGCCCGTGAAAACGGAGATAACCAAACCAGCAAGGCTGAGAACAACAGTAACACCATGAAAATGGGTCATATAACAAATAGAAACTTTCGAACAAGAAGTGTATCCTCCGGTATCAGACCGTGTAGAAACGCACGAAAGCCAGTCGGAAAGTGTTCCAAAGCCCGTGTAAACGGTGAAATGAATTACCAACCGCAGTGCGGGAAAGAATGAAGCTCCCGAGAAATCGGTCGACCAAAAATTATCCTCGACTACGAGAGTGACGAGCATTATGCAAGGCCGTGAAAACCGATGAAAATCGTGGTTCTTACGCAATCTGCGTGACGTTCTAGAATATCCACGGCACAGAGTGGACAGCGAGTGCCGTAAAACGGAGAAAACCCGTTGTTGACGAGAACGAACCCTGGTAAACAGGAATTTAACGCCAACCAGCCATGCTGGGCAGAAACTCGAAACGGTATTAAACCCGGTAGATACACGTGATATACACGGAAACAGTACCTCCTTCTGAAAGGGAAAAACCATTCTTGTGATCCACAAAGATGGAAGTGAACCAGCAAGCTGGATAAAAAACCTTTCAGGGTTATAACTTTGAAAATCGAACATGTGCGGCTCGACACGACACAAGTCGGACTTCAACCGCAAAATGCGAGTACAAAATTCTTCTCTTCACTTCTGAATATCCATTCCTCTTCTAGAGTCTCTGAATTCCTCTTCTGAGTGTCCATTCCTCTTCTGAGTGAACTTCTTCATCTTCTCCTCTTCCTGAGGGCAACGTGTCTTCTTTTAAATTTTCTCTACCCAGAGTGCACCTTCACGACGTAAATGTCGGTACAGTACTCCACTGGAGGTCGTCGTACGTCCTCGAAGGAGGTTCCTTATGCGTACCCTCCGTCATGACGGGCTCACCAACGTCTCGAACTCGAGAAACTTTCAGTGTTGACGGGAGTCCCAAGCAGGGAGGCGGATTGCCTACCACGGCGCGTGCCGATTCACGTGACTCCAGACGACGGTTCGTGGCTGCGGCACTGCCGGTCGACTGAACTGACGCACTGCGTGATGCAGGGCTCGTGTCACGAGATTCGTGGCGCGCACGGACTCCTGCAACGGCAGTGTGTGTTATCCCTAAATCAGGGTTGTAATCCGTTTCTCGAAATAGTGGGGCACCGTCATGACTTGGTGAACCGTCGTGACGTGCGTACGACAACTTCCCCACGGACGGGCCTGGCTCTACTTCCTCCAAACCCGATCCGGGGTGCTTACTTCTATCTTCATCGAGAGTCTCTTCTTCCTGCTCTGCAGTGTGGTGGATACAGGCATCAGCGGCGACCTTCTTACTTTGCGCCTGCATACGCAGTGTTGGGCGGTCGTCAGCGACGATATGCAACTGCGTGGCGACCGGAATACTCCGTACAGCAGTATCCCGCGTAACCGTAGCCGTGCTCTGCCGAGAAATCGGGTGATCAACTTCAACTTCCGGCGTTGCCGAGGGAACATCTCGAACGAGAGTGTACTCCGCGTCCTGCGTCTGAGCGACGATAGGCGCGGGTTCGTGCGACGATTCCTCAAGCGGGTGAGCATTACCAGTATCCTGGGACATTTTCGAGTCCGTAGATTGCGTTACTTGTCCCTCTGAAGGGTTGCGATCCCTCTTAGAAGGTTGTGCGTCCTCCGCAGAGTCCTGCGCGTCAGCGGCCAACTTCGGCGCGTTCTTTCCGACTTCAGCACGCTGCAGCAAATGTTCCTGCCCACTGACAGTGGTGTACTTAGCAATCACGTCCTTGACGGTGTCTTGCGGCACTTCTGCCTCCACTTCTTCTCTCCGTAAATCACGGGATATCTGCGACGGTAGCAACACCGGTGATTCACTTTCCGCGACAATGCGTGCGTGTCCCTCCCCCTCCTTAGACGGAGCGTCATGGGTAGCTGTAGAAACACCCAAATGACGGGGATAAACGCCGCACAGATGCGTGAGAGTAGAAAAGCCGTTCTGGCAAACATCCGAAAGCTTCGGGAGCATTGAGAAACCCAACGATTGGGAACGCATACGCATACCCTGCTTTACAGGTTGAATGTCTACTCGTACAGGAACTGTAGTTTCCACCGTAAGAACGGGATCATCAACGACTTCATCGTTCTTAGAGCAAGCGTTCTCGTCACGAGCATGTGACGATGTCCGCTTGACAGCGTGTTGCTTCTCGTTGAGCCGTTCGCAAGCGCGATTCATAGCACGCTGTACAGCGGTGGGCATTCCTGTGAGCCATAACTTCCAACATCTTTCATAATCCGTAGAGTACGGTACACTATCCAGCATTGGTTGAGCATCATCTCTCTTTGAAGAGGACATTGTTTGAGTCTCTGTCGCGCCAGACCGACGGTAGTCGAGGCAAGCGAACCAAGATTCATTCGAAAGCTTGGCAAACACAACCATTGATATGGGCAAACACTCCGAATCGTTCGGTCTCCCTTTCGAACGTTTCGAAATATCTTCCACCTCCTTAGAGTGTAGTACACCGATCGCATCGGCAGCACATATCTCAGAAGAGGCAACTGCCATAGGATGAGGTAAAACAGATCCAATAACTTGGTTGTGAGCCAGATACTGGTGCTTACTGTAGTGCAATGACCCCGGGAACTCCGGCCTCGCTCGTGCTGCTAATCGCAGATGTGCCGGTATGCCGGAATGGTGTCTCAGATGGTGAGGATAGGATAGCCCTGGGTGGGAGAATGTTTATTTGTTGGCCTGGTTGTGGGCACATCAGGTGTCCACGTGGTGGATATTGCCGCTTTTGCGGATTGCCCCTTTGAGCCGACGGGGCACGGTACACGTGTGTGGCTGTGGCCGGATGTGTGCCGGGATATTTGTTTGATTAGATACTGTAGTGATCCCTACTTAAGGGCCGGCCGACTGGCCATCCTTCTGGGAAGTAAAGTCAACCGAGTGTTCGGCTCTAAGTCTATCGCCCGCACGCGACCGCGACTCTTCGGAGAGCGTCCGTGTCGAATACGGCAGTGCTTATCCGCCTCGCGTCTCTGAGGAGCCACCGTTTACATACGGACATTGTCGTTTATTTTGGTGCCTTGTTTTGTTCTTGTTTTTCCCGTTCTTACGGCTGTTCTCCGCCCGGTTATCAGGTTATTATTTCTTTTGCTTTGTTTCTCCTTTTCTTTTCCCTTCTATTACAGGGCCTGTGTCTGTATACACGGCTCTTTTCCTTCGTTTGCCACTACATTTGCCCGCACCGCTGTCTCGGATCTTCCACATCTGTGGCTGGTCTTTCCCCCCCGACCTCCGTCTGTAAGTCAGGAACGGGTCGCCCGGAGTTACGCCCGGCACTTGTCGACCCCATCGGAGGGCTCTTCCGCTGCGCCACCCCTCACAGGGAGCAAGGCTGAACTCCTTGAGTGCTTCCGCGTATGCGGCTGGTTTTTGTCCGTTCGCGTCACGGTTTTGCACTACAAAGTGGTCTCCCGACTTAGAAAGATCGGCGGGTCCGCTTCAGCGGTTTCTTTTCTTTGTCGCTTTTGCCTGGTTTGGTTTTCAGGAAGTCTCGAAGTCGAGTTCGTCGTTTCCGAAGTGTCGGTCTGATGTCTATATTGGCGCCGAATGAAGTTCGGAATCTTTCTCTGCCGAGGTCTGCTGATGGCACTGTCACTGTGCCTCCGCGACCGCAATCCGAGGAGGATGCTTCCAATCACGTTGGACTTGACCCTGACATTAGAAAGACCCGACCTTTCCCTTCGGTACCCCCAGATTCTGGGCTAGTTTCGGCCGCACTCGTGGCGAAAGCTTGCCCTTCTGGAGGGTTCCTTGCCCTTTACTCCGAGTTGGAGGCTCATATTTGCTCTTTGCAGCTCATGCAGTCCTCAATTCGTGAGGCTTTGAACGCCCTTATTGAAAAGGTTGATGAAACCCTCAAGAGGGATGTTCGCGGTGATGTTCGCAATTTGCGTTGTGAAGTGGACGCCATTCTGGAATATGTTCGTTCTGGCGATAATCCTCTGAGAAGGTACAACTCGAGGTTGATTGATATTGACCATCGTTTGCGTACGTTGGAGAATGCCATCTTGATGGACAATCGTTCTTCCGACTACTCGGATTCTGAGCCCAGCGGTGGGAAACATCGACGCCCGTCAGGTTCGAAGGGTTGCACGCGGCGAACGAAGTTCGATTCAGATGTCTCTGAGACCTCAGAGTTTGATACCGCCTCATCGGATTGGACATATTCGTCTGACTCCTCAATTGGAGCTTGGAGTCGTGAGCTCAGCCGCATGCGCGGGAATCTCTCATCTAACGAGTTGCTCTGTGAAGCGTTAGTTCCGAAGAAATCGGTCACCTTTTCGAAGGCTTTTTCTATATCGCCAGTTGATGCTGACTGTGTACCGTATCATACGGTGGAGCCCATTCGGGATATGACTCTGCCCAGGAATTCTGCTGAGTGGGATTCCGCACTGCCGCTCAATACGGAGATTATCTGCGTCAGAGTTCTGCAGTCATCTGTCACAATTGTTATGGCAGAGGACACGCAACATCTCTTTGTATGCACCCTCTTCGGGATTTGGACACGATCATCGTGCGTTTCGAATCGTTGGCTCCGGAAGAACAGGAGAGTGTGCCATTGAATTCTTACCTTCTTGCGAAGGACGATTTCGAAGTATCCTCTCCTCTCGAGGCGTCGAGTCCTGCCGTTTCTCGGTCGCTTCCTGTCCGTCAGGTCATCAACAACATCACCACTGCTGTGAAACAACCCGTTCTGCGGGAGAAAACTCGTCCGTTTCAAACGGCATTGACTCAGAAAAACTGAGCTTGGGAGCCTCCCATTCGGGAGAGGTGCCCTATGAACAGGGGTCATTGACACCTGGGACTTCCCAGTCCCGCTCCCCTATAACCATCCTTTCGAGGAAGGTTTCTTTATCCTTATCGGATTCAAACCCAGATGTGGAACAACTTACGAGGCCGTGGATACGGAAAGTTAATCCGAAACATCCGGAACGTGTACTCATGCTGTCGAAGCGGAGCTACAAGGTCTACGCCGATCTCGGATTTTCCCATCATCTGATGGCTCGTCATGTGACCGTTCTTGATACGGGAGCAGCTCCGAGCTGTATTCTGGATTCACTTCTCCCTCAGGAGTGTTTGCAGTACATCCGATATGGTCCCCTGAAGGATATTTGTGATGCGAATGAATCCCCAATTAAGACTGTGGGCACTGTGCCAATTCTTGTTAGACTTGGATTATCCGTGGTTACGGTCAACTTTGTTGTGTGCAAGAAGCTTGCTGTTCCGATTGTTCTCGGCTGCGACTTTTGTGATCGCTTTGTTCATGCGATTAGACCGAGGTTTTCTCGGGTGGATTTGGCTGACGGAATCTTTGTTCCATTTGCTGGTAGGCCGTGGGAACGGGCGAGAAAGAATCCGGCACCATTGCCACCGGCACAACAATACAGCCGACCGAGTCGGAAGTCTTCGAAATTACGCGTCGGAGCTTTTACCGTGATTCCACCGGAATCCCAGTCTTGGGTTACTGTGTCTACCGCACAACGCGGCCTTTTGGTTTTAGAGCACATGCCGTCGTTGTACGGAAAGCAGGATGCTGCATTGGCTAATGGAGTCGCATGGTGTGAAGAAGACAAACCACTTCAGGTTCTTGTCGCTAACTTCTCGCGATCTCCACTGTGCCTACAGAAGAACCAAGTTATTGGCCAGACCTTTCCGCACCCGAAGGCTATTTTTGCCACTAACGTGGAAGTTTCCGTTGTGCTCGGTCTTTGCGATGCTTCTGCAGACGAAGCATTGAATGCCCTTTTCAATGGGAGATCAATGCATCATGGTTTGGTTGATTCAAGTTTGGAATCATGTTCTCCTACAATAGAGCCGCCGTCTGGCACAGTATCTGACACCCAGAGTTCTGGCTCGTTCATCCACTTCCTGGAATCTTTGTGGTCATCCCTAATAGGCAACATTGGACGTGGAGCTCAACACTTGAGTTTCATTCCGTTCGTACGGTCTTTGCTCGAATCCAAAGATTGTGGCTCTTCGTTGACGCCCGTGGTCGTCGTTCCCAAGAAGGAAATGGGGCTTCAGCTCTGTGTGGACTACCGCAATTTTCGCGGACCATGTTCTGGAACGTACCGCGCTGCGCCCGTTACCGACGGCGTTTACCCTTTTTCTTGGGCTAGACACTATCGCTCGCAATGCCAAGTTTTGGATGGTCCGGTTTCTGTACCGGAAGAACCTAAAGAGGTTGACATGGTTATGGTTTTGGATTCGCATGAAGCGACGGGACACCAGAAGTGTGATGGTTTATTGGAAGTTCCAAAGTTGTCGGTGAAGTCTACATCTATTTCTATTCCTACTGCTAAGGCTAATCCGTACGTTTATACACGGTTTCATCCACCTTCTAGCGTGGTTTCTACAAGCTCCGTTGCTCCAACTGAGGAGGGGGAAGAGAGTTCGATCTCCCAGTAGTGAGCGATCCGCCCTTGTAGGGATATGTTGTGCCAAGCTTGTTGGAACATGCCACGAATGAGAAGTGGAGATGTGCTTGCCTTATTAGTCGTCCCCCTCATTTTGGGAATGTGTCCGCAGAACGGTCCGCAATGTCTTCTTCGAAGAAGCTGGAGTCTGATAATGGTGGTGTAATTGCCGTTGAGAACGGTTTACAGCCCTTGAGTGGGACACGGTTCGATCCTTTCCCCGAATATCGGAGGCTAGCACGCTTCTTTGTGAGGTATCCATTATACGGTATCGTGCCTGTACGCAGGATTGGCACCAGAGGGTGAGAAGAGGAGATGTCAGTTGGTCAGTAATTCTGCATTGCACTCGTGGTAGTCGTTTTCCGGAGTGCCGGTGAATGCCGTGGGTTGGACGGTTGTAGCTCTACTCGACTCTTCCTCAGAGCAGCCGGTTCAGTTCCGGAGTCGTGAAAAACGTTGCCTCTCCTTAGAGGAAGCGCGTAATCCGAGAAGATATTCATGTTAGAGTATGGTTCATTTGCCGCTTCATGTTCGCGGATATTGGGTTCCGGCTCGCCGGTGTATACCGTGCAATACACAATGAAGATGGAATGATACTTACCGCGATTATCTGAACATCCGTTGAAGCAACGGTAACAATGCCCTCGTATGGGAGCTCGAAGTCATTTTGTCCGACAGCCTTGACGGCGTCCCAATTTGGGTTAAAATGTCGCAGGACTTTTGTTGCACACCGCCCAGTGCGGTAGGAAACAGAAAAAGTCGTCCGAATCTCTCGGTTCATAGCCGCTTGGTCGCGTAATTGTTGCCATTGACCGCCGCTTTCTGGTCGGAACGTCCTATTAAGGCGGGGATTATATCGCCTCTTCGCGAGGAATTGGTGCGCTGTTGATGTATTCCGGTTACCCGGTGTGGTCCCTAACCTTTGGGTCGTGCGCATCTGCCAACCTGGCTGGATACCGCAGACTGCTGGCTGGTCCGCTCCTCGTGGCGCTGTTCGCTATCGTACCTGTTCGCAGGAGGCCCACAGTGGGAAAACGTTGGCGCGTTAGTTCGCAGTTGTGGCCACTGTGTTGTGGAATTATCATTTGCGGTCCTCCGGTGCGCCGGTAGAATCGCCGATGAAAAACGGTGCAATGCGGTCTCCGAATGCCGCATAATACGCGGAAGACGTATCGAAGCACGTACCGTGAATTCAGCACAAGCCGAGTGACGAACGGTAATGTCTCATGCCAGTGGTTTGGAGAGCTCGAAAGCCGTACCAAAGACGGAAAGGTTCGCACAGTAGCCATGCTTGGCGATCAATTTTGGTGGCCGTCCGCCCTGTGCGGCGTCGCAAAGCACCGAAATATTCGGGGTGTCACGTTGAGACCCGCTCGTGGCGGCCCAGCAGCTTGCACTGTTGCAGGCACTGCGCAATCCGTGCAACACGGCGCTGAAGTCGACACAGCAATGTGCTTGCCACGGCGCGTGGAGCAGCACGATGCACTTTGCGTGCACATGCACACGTGTATTTTAGCCGGTGCAACCGGAAGTTGGCCCATCTTGGGTGGAAGCCGAATCGATTTAGGTGGCACGCCTACACGTGTGAATTGGCCGGTGCAACCAGAATAGAACCCTTCATGAATGGAAGTTAGATTTTATTTGTGCACCACACACGTGGCTGGCCGTGCAAAAGGAGGATAGTGCACAATTCCACTTGGCAGTGAAAGGAGCCAATGAAAATTGGTTGCACTCATCCACGTGTAATGTGGCATAGCCAATAACATTGGAGTGCACTACAAGTGAGGTTTTCAAGCCAGCAATGTTCAAAATGCTGGGATGGTATACTTTGAAGGCCCGTCTTCCACGGGAAGATGCTAGGCCTCATATTGCAGAGGCAATAACTCAGCAACCCGACATCTGTTGACGGTTCATTCTACCTTCCCGTACTCGGGCTACTGAATAATTTCAGATTATATTTGTTGATGGCCGTCTAAGATGGAATATGGTATTAAGCCATTGTTTCATGGAGTGCTTCCGAAATTTCGGTCAAAGAAGAACCTCTTCGAGGACGAAGCGATGAAGATGCGCCCAAGTCTGGGATATCTCGGAAGCGAGTGTGAACCCTACATATTCGGGAGCCGTCTTTGCCGGTATTATTTCTTTCATGCCGTACGTAACGGAGCTGTCCGTTCGGGATATTCTGTATACTGTTCCGTGGATATTCCGGCGTTGTGATGAACACCAGTTTGGCGACGATACTAGCCGCTCTAGCGGATGAAGCTCGAATGAAGGGAAATCCCCTCGTTGGAAGTACGCCACATTGTGGATGCAGCTCTGCCGCTGAGAAGCACTGATAGAAGATGAAGAGTTGCCGCATGGCGGATGGCACATTTTTTCCTAGGAGCCTGGTCATTCAGGACGCGTACTGATTGACCCATGTCGTACGGGATGTTGCGTCAGCCGTCCGTTACGGGATGTGCTGACATGAAAGCCCTGTCTAGGGAAATGGTATTCAGCTATTAACGGAAGCACGGTGCACCTCTGAAGCTCCTCCCGAATTTTTGTCGGTCTGTTGAAAATTCCGCACCGCGGCTGCCCTCATCATAAAAGATCTGGCGTTGACATGCCATAGACTGGTGACTCGTGGTGTGCGAGGTAGCCCGGAACGGGAAGTTGAAGTTGTATTTCCGTTGGTGAACGATTGTGCGCTACCACCATGCCAGTGGCGGGAATGATGTGAAATGTTTAGCCCTACTGGGGATGCACCTTTTGAGAAGGGGATTGCTCTGCCTGGTCACTCAGGAATTGAATTGATCGCGCCAGGTCACTCTGGAAAACTGACAAGCCGTTCAGTACGGAACGCCAGATGGCTGGGACTCTAGCCAAGCTCTTGTCACACTGAAGTACTGCACTTGGCGGAGGTCGCACGCAAACAGAACCGAACCGCACGCTATTAGAATCGTGTTCTCCGATGATATCGGTCTTCGCTGGAATGCTCGTGCCGCTTTCAATCGCGTTTGGCTTTGCTCCCGTTGGGAGAAGGCTTTCTCGCACAGAGGAGAGACGCTTCTACGTCGCTCCTTTGACGCCACTCAGTGGAAGTCCCCGAAGAATTCGGCTGTTATATTTCGCAGGGAATGCCGTCATCACGGAATGCTCGCATGTCGAGAAGATGGACTCGCGCAACGCATTGGGAGCTGATGTCCCTCGCTGTGACCGAGTTCTCGGAAGCCTTGCTCTTGGCCTCTGTCAAGGAATTGACCGCTTGATTCGGCTTAGTACCCGAATCTTGAGGAGGGGGAGATGTAGTGCAATGACCCCGGGAACTCCGGCCTCGCTCGTGCTGCTAATCGCAGATGTGCCGGTATGCCGGAATGGTGTCTCAGATGGTGAGGATAGGATAGCCCTGGGTGGGAGAATGTTTATTTGTTGGCCTGGTTGTGGGCACATCAGGTGTCCACGTGGTGGATATTGCCGCTTTTGCGGATTGCCCCTTTGAGCCGACGGGGCACGGTACACGTGTGTGGCTGTGGCCGGATGTGTGCCGGGATATTTGTTTGATTAGATACTGTAGTGATCCCTACTTAAGGGCCGGCCGACTGGCCATCCTTCTGGGAAGTAAAGTCAACCGAGTGTTCGGCTCTAAGTCTATCGCCCGCACGCGACCGCGACTCTTCGGAGAGCGTCCGTGTCGAATACGGCAGTGCTTATCCGCCTCGCGTCTCTGAGGAGCCACCGTTTACATACGGACATTGTCGTTTATTTTGGTGCCTTGTTTTGTTCTTGTTTTTCCCGTTCTTACGGCTGTTCTCCGCCCGGTTATCAGGTTATTATTTCTTTTGCTTTGTTTCTCCTTTTCTTTTCCCTTCTATTACAGGGCCTGTGTCTGTATACACGGCTCTTTTCCTTCGTTTGCCACTACATTTGCCCGCACCGCTGTCTCGGATCTTCCACATCTGTGGCTGGTCTTTCCCCCCCGACCTCCGTCTGTAAGTCAGGAACGGGTCGCCCGGACTTACGCCCGGCACTTGTCGACCCCATCGGAGGGCTCTTCCGCTGCGCCACCCCTCACAGGGAGCAAGGCTGAACTCCTTGAGTGCTTCCGCGTATGCGGCTGGTTTTTGTCCGTTCGCGTCACGGTTTTGCACTACACTTACGTCCAAGATTGGAAACCAGCACCGTAAACGGTTTGTCCGGTTCAACATGAACTAGAACATCCGCGAATGCGAGACCACGCCTGTTAGACAGTGACGGTACCTGCTGAACAAATCGAACTCCGTGATGACGGGAACTGACTCGAACCCAAGCTTGGGATTGTGGCGCTATGCAAAGCGATCCGTGAACACGAAGCTTGTTAGATTCCCGGGAGGCCGGTAGATATTCCTGTGCCACAGGTAGAAGGACTTTCTTTTTCGACGCACGCTTCAGCGGACGACGCACGATTGGGACAGAAGAACCATCGGCCAAATCCACACGCTTCGACCGGGGTCGAATGGATTCGACAACTTCGTCGCAAAAGTTACAACCCAAAATGATGGGGGCCGGCAATGACCGACATACAATAAAGTCGAGCTTCAGCACGAACGGTCCTAAGCGAACGACCATGTCAACCTTACCAACTGTTGACAACAGGGTGTCACTCGCATCAGCGACTTCCGGAAGCACGCAATTGCGGATTCGATCACGCAATGACTGCGGTAAAAGAGATTCTACGACGAAGTTCGGACCAGCACCTGTATCCAAAACAGTGAGATAACGCACCATAAAATGGGTAGAGTGGCCAATGTCAGCGAACACTTTGAAGTGTCGCTTTGACATGACCATGACTCGATCCGGGAACCGGTTATGACGAACCCGTTGCCACGGTCGACGCAAAACACCAAAGTGTTCAGAGTCCACGTCTAAGACGGCCTCTTTCCTTGTGAGGATTTTGACCTGGGAGCGAGGCGAAGAAGCCTCGGGCGTCGGCAACCTCGATATAGAGGACGCCTCTCCACATGTGGAGACTCCCTTTACCAGTTTTTCTGGGACTCAACCGCCACGGGCGGAGCCACAGAATCCTGAACCACTAGCAGTGAGGTGCTAGCAGCATAGTCTATACGCGAAGGATGCGGTTCGACAGCCTGCGGAGCAGTGTTTGACAACGCGAATTGCGGTTGAACAGCCGGAATGCTCCGTGAGAAATCTGCTATCGAGCGAAGATACGACGTCATCGGAACGGATTCAGCCTCCTCTGGAGTGAGAGACTCATAATTATCAGCAACAGAGGACCATTCTCTCAAAGGGAGGTGGCATTCCGAGTCTATGTGACCGTGTCTGTAGCACGAATGGCAGATAGTGCCAGATCCTGAGCCATTAAAAGCCTGACGACCTTCACCAAAACTCACCGCTTGGCGTGTATAGCTCCGTACAAGACCAACATGTTGGATAACTTCACTCCTATGAGGAGGTCGCAACCCGTGAGAACGGAAAGAATCTGCAGAATGCAGTCGATCTTCCACGTTGGTGGTGAATAAAGCATCTGTTTCAGACCAGAAATCTCCTGTTAAGGAACGAGCATAACTCCAAAAATCGGAGGAAGAATCTGAAGACCAACCAGACGAGCTTGAACCAGTTGAACTGTGAGAAGTTTGAGTTAAACCCGATGATTCGGATAGATTCGACTCGGAATCAGAACGACTCTCACATACATCCTTCACAGAAGTCCGTCCCAACCTGCATTGCAGGGCTTCGACTTCCTCTGCGAGGGCATCCGACGGTTCACGTAGGACTGAGTTTTGCCTTCTGGCAGTTCGACCCATGTCGAAACGACTTCCACACGGAGCCAAGAACACCAGAAAACTGTAGATTGTGCCTCAAACGAGAGTGTAACACACAAAGGTGGGTAGAAACGACCGTATCGATGGGAACCACAAACTACGATAGTAGGCGATTCTACCAGAGTAGCTGGTACACAGTTCTAGAGTAGCAACACCGTACCGACGGGAATCACACACGACGGAAATAGGGTAAGCAACCAGTTCAGAACTGAGCGAGACCAACAACCCAAACGGGGAAAGACGAAGCCAATCACGACAGTAGTCGGCCACGACTTCCACGAGGAAAAGATCTGCGTTCTCCACGACGTCGAGCCGGCAAACCGGAATGTGCACAAAACCAGCTTGCTGGAATCAACACGACTTCTAAGTCGGGAGACCAAATGTGGTGCAAACCCCGAGAACGGGAGAAAGACACGAAAGGTGTTCGGAGCCTTCCCCTCAATAGGGTAGCAACAGCAATAGAGCCCCTCACGGGTAGGTGCACTAGCCGGGCGTAAACCGGGACCTACCGTCACGATGTACGGGTGAGGGTATGAGATGGCCGAGAAGTCGGATGGAGATACACGTGAGTGTGTGTAATCCTCAGATGAGGTCTAATAATCCACGGAAGTGGCGGAGACAACGACTACGTGTCGGAGGTTCACAAACCACGAAAGGGTGGGCGACAAGCCCAAAAAGGGGAAACGGGAACCCAAGTGAATGGGGAAAACCAAAGAGGAAACCCGGCGACGCGGCGAACGGGAGTAGGGCCACGAGAGACACGAGCGAACAAGACGAAGCCCTATACAGGGGTGAGTATCCACGACAGTGTGTAATAATGAACGGTAAATAACAACGACGGTGTCGGCGATGCTCCTGGTGAACAGGGTGGTTAAACTAACCGTGCACGACGCGGCCAACCCTCGAAGAGGTGTGGGAACACGCGAAGGCGGTGCAGCTTAGAGCCAAGAACTAAGGTTCAACCCTGGTTGGGGAGCTTTACTTGGCGGCGAGGGCCGAAGGCCGAGCCACTATATAGTGTAGTAATCCCCCTAAAATATGTCCAAAACTATCAAAAGAAATATCTAAATTACCAGCAATGCTGTGCCACCCGTCCCTTGCAACCGTGCTACACGTGTCTGACAAGCCAGCAATGCTGTGCCAACCTCAGCACTGCCTTCTACCTTCCCTGCGCAGCAGGCCCAAGAGTTCCTCGCAAAGCGAGCATATACCGCAAAATGCGTTGCACTACACGTCGTCAGTACCAGAACGAACCGAGGGGTCCATCATGGCGGAGCTTGAGAGATCTAGCGCGTCTTCATTAGTACCCGCGACTTCAAGATTCGAAACGTTGGCCGAAGACTGTGCAACCTGTACCGAGGAAAAAACAGCCGGGCCAGAGCGGTGGGAAGATCTTCGGTTTTGATGAGACGAGGTAGGACGACCAACAGAGCGTGCGTTGTTCGGCGCAGACGATCTGTGGCCTTTGTTTCGACGGCGACGACGACGAAGACGACGGCGCAAGTCCTGTAGACTGTCGTTTGCATCGACTCTTGTAGCAAAGTCCTGAGTCCCGTCCATTGTCGGGTCCGTACAACTTCAACCACTAAGGCCTAACAACGAAAAGATAGGGCTCAACGCTTCGTTGCTCAAACTCTGGCCGCGGTGACGAAGGCTTGGCAATGACGCAAATCTCCAGAGATATTCCTTGATCTGGCCAGAGGGAACGTAGAAGCGGAAAGCACAACAGAGCGATGCAGACTTTGTGGTTGGAGAAATACGAGCCACCAGAGGAGAAGAAAACGCAGCACAACCGCGCAGAAAGCGAGCAAGGCCACGGGAGGGACGCGGCGACACGAAGAACGCCGCGAAGCAAGAGGCGCGGCACAGCGGCGAGAGCGGGTGCGTGCTAGGACGGGGTGATGGTGATGGAACGGGGAAGAAAGGGGGGAAGAAAGCTGAAGGCAGAGCAAATAATCAAAGAGGTTGAACAGCGCACTGTTGCGTGCGCTGCTGCGCTGGCTTCTGCCGGGTTGCCAGCGCAGCAGCGTGACTGTTACAAATTTAAATTTTATTGGCCCGTGCCACGGTGGCACGGGCTGAGTGGGGGCGTGTCAGCCACGTGTAGTGCGCGCGGCACCACACGTGGCTGGGGAGCTCACTTAAGCCGCCGCCGTCGCTTCGGAGCGACGGCGACGGGAGGAAGACAACAGAAAAGCAAGAAGTAAAAAAGGGTAGCTGGCCCTAGTTTGTTGTGCAGCTTTCACAAACGAAACCGGATTTTGGAGTTTCTTTAATTGGACAGATTTGAGTATCTCTCTAACCATACAGAAAAAGTAAAGAAACAAATTTGGGTACAAAAATTATTGGAGTAGTTGGATTATAGGCAAAAACCCATTTGTAATTAAAAAGTTCTGAATAAATAACAGATTTGTGAAGGAACACATTTTAAACAAAATTTAACCAAAGTGCTGAATACCTTGCCCAAGTGTACAAAAACTGCTTTGAAAACATGACGAAAAGATGGCAGGTTTGGCAAGAACGTGTATTTGATTGTAAACAATTGTTAAGAATGGTGTAGAGCGTTGATGGTCTTTAGACTTTTCTTTTGAGTTACCTGAAGCACCAAACTACAACAAACAAGATTTTGATACCATGCTTGAGATTGTAAGTTGTAGAGCGTGGTAATACCACAACGAGTAATCACAACACATTCAAAACCACTGCAAATAATTTGTATACACGCGTATAGCAGTTGTCAAGGAAACTTCATCTTCAAACGAAAATCATTTAGTACCGACAGTAACCGCCTAACACCCGCTGTTCATTCGGACAGGTTCTGAATGGAGAGAAAGCTGAATAGAAAATGGACATGGGATTAGCATTTGCAATCCATGCTTCAAGTGTGAATCGGTTTGAAGCCGGTACGATTTTCGTTTAGTACGAAAAGAAATTATTGCGACGCGATTTTGCTCGGAATATTTTTATCGGATTTCCGTCCGAAAATACCCCTGGTAAACACCCTCGCATGCTTTCTGTACCTCAAAAGTTTCAAGTTTGAAGTCCGCGCCGTTTGGGCTCTGCGCTGCTAACACAATGTCACTGCATACACAACGACAAGAAGTTGAAGATAGTGACAACGACGTCAGAACCGAAAAGTAACCACCCGACCAGGCCCCGCCCACGATACAAGAACCACAGCAAATTTGCCCCTGGCAACGAAACGCGCAGAATGAACAAAATTGCCAACCAACATTTTTCCAAAACCGGCCGATCTTCTCCCAGCTTCTGCGCGCGACTTGCAACCGACAATGTCCAAACTACCGCCACCGCCTTTGTCATTCCATACGCCCACGCTAGCCACTGCGGATCAGCCGCGCCACCTCCCGGCTCTATCGCCACGAAACCAGTGAATTTTCCATATAACTGCAGAACTGCTGCTACAATTGAGCAAACCCCTCCTACAAGCAACATCGCCCTCGTCACGCTGTTAAACTCACTCTGCGCCATCAGTACCAGTTGTGCTGCCGACCACCGTTCCAATCTCACTCTCCACACTGGGCGTTGGCGAACGGCGGGCGCGCACACTCCCCCTTTCTTTTTTATAGTGACACATCAGCATCTTGCGAAAACGCTCTGCCAACAGACAGCGGCCCTCAGATTCGTCGAGATTCGTGAACCAACAGGTAGATCATCTTGTCCATGAAAACGTTTGCGGCAGAGCAGCACTCGGAATTGTTTGAGCGCGATATCACCATTTACCATTGTACATCTGGCCCTTCGCTCGCATACGAACACAGGGCAAAGAGGGAGTCTTTTTGTGAAATGGAGCTGGGAAAGTAGGAGATCGGCAATCTCAGATTGCGGTGCTCCCGACTTTGGACTGTTGAGCAGAGTCATCATCTGTAGTTATTTACAACATGATGCTCGTAGCTGGCGGTTGTACGAGTGTGATCAACCACATATCTTGCACTGTTGGCGCTGCCAACGCAGCTTGTCTGAACTGCGAATCGTCATTGACGAGACCATGATATGTTTCCGTTAGATGTGACGCAGTGAAGCCTGCCGCTCTGCACTACCAAGTGTACGTCTTTTGGCCTTCCTAGTGAGAGAACGTTTCTTTCAACAGAAACGTTCTGTAGCACGCCGGAATTAGGCTGTTACACCCATAAACAGAGAGAGAGAGAAGTGTACGTCCTAAGTGAACTGTTACCCATGCAGAGGAGAGAGGATTTTTGCTGGATTCTGGAGGGGCGAATGCTTAGGGTGCGGACTCCGGAGCAGCTCCGGAGAGCACAGAGTTTTCCTCAACCAATTTTTTGGGACTCTTGATGAATCCTCTCTTGACGCAAGCTGATCCGCATTCCTGGCAACGCGAGCTCACCTTGCCACGGAGTGCACTCACCTGCTTCTGAGATACGCAGGAGGAGGAAGGTTCCCCAAACTGTGACAAACCGAAAACAATGATGCCCCTCAACTCCTCACCGTCGCAGTGAGCACCCCGACTTAAATCCCATGGCTTTGTCACCGGCATTCGCACACGCGATTGCCCCGTCTCGCATGAGCGCTCGGCCTGGAACTGTGGCGAACGTCAACTGCCGCTCGGTGCGCGTCGTCGCCGCCGCGCTCGTAGCTGTGGCACACATAACACATCCGCTGCATGCATCAGCGCTCGGCGAGGCGGCGCTTCGAGACGGCTTGCTTCGACCGTGTGAACCGCCTCGTCTCTCCTGCGTCGTCTCGCAGCACGACGTCCCACCTTCCTTCGTCGAGCCTTTCGAATATGATCCTACTACAACTACCGCTAGTCAGGCTTTACAAGCCGTGCTACGAGCAGCGCAAATGGAGAACGGCGCGCGTCTTGTCGAGCAACGTGAGAACTATTTAAAGTTCGAGTTTGATTTGCCGCTTGGTGGTGTGGACGTTGCGGAGTTTCTCTTCCCTGATGATGATGCTCTCGTTCATTTTCGCGCAGAACGAGCCGATAATGCTTTTGACTACAGTAGCAATCGTAAGCGATTACGACGCATTGCGGTTACGGCCCGATTGAGTAGCTTGTATGTGCAGAGAAATCGTACGCGCGTGTTTGGCTTTTTTGAGAGCCCGTTTGATCGCTTTGGACCATCCGCTGTCGATGTAGATGCTATAATTGAAAGGGCACCCATTTCAGCCAGGCCCGTTCGATGATGTCCTTCCTTCACTGACGTGCCTTACGCCCGCACTTTTCCCTGATGCGATCGTGTCGTTCGTTCGTTTAACGTTAACGTCGAAGCTACAGGGCATCAACACGAAACGTTCTTCTGAAGAAACACGACGTATAAGTTATTGCACAGGACCGAACCGTGTGATTGTGGACCGAGGCGAAAGCTTTTGGCCCTGTTGCAATATCTAGTTGTTGTGTTTGTTCCTGTTCGACAACTAACTGAAGTCTCACCCCACTGTTGCTGCTGCCTCCATTCAAGGGAAATCGTGCTTTCGAAGCGTTGTTGTACAAGTGCGGCAAGCGGTACCGAATTACACATTCAAACCTTTCTTTGATTGAATGCGAACAACTGATTCAGCAAAAGCACGACAGTTGGAGCCCCCGCTGAGGAGTTATCAAAATTCTTTCCCGTTTGTCGCCACATAGCTTTAGGGCGAAGAAACAGAGATCACCACGTCTCGTAAGCTAAAGGACGTAACAACTGATCCAATGTTAATTCCTTCCGTTTGCTTTCCAACTTCGGTTACGTGGCAAAGACAAGGGAGAAAGTTGGAGCCTGATGGGCCCCAACTGTCTCCCGTGAGGCTCCGGCCCGGCGGAGTTAAACCGAACGCAGACATCATCATCATGATGGTGGCAGACAAGAA
Organism: Gracilaria domingensis; assembly: GCA_022539475.1. Classification (NCBI taxonomy): domain Eukaryota; phylum Rhodophyta; class Florideophyceae; order Gracilariales; family Gracilariaceae; genus Gracilaria; species Gracilaria domingensis. Next base: position 33,230 of record VCMS01000001.1, read on the forward strand.
ATTCCAGCAATGCTCCTTCAGATCAACTTCAAGGCTACATACCATCTGCGACACGCGATCAGGTAATCTCCAATCTCTTCTCGCCAACCCACTATATAACTTCATCAATCCCTTTAGACCCTTCAAACTTTGGCAGCTATAAATACTGAGAAGCCCCCATGAAGTTAAATCGTCCTCTACTTCATTCGTATGACAACTTGTGCAAAGTCGAAAAGATGGTCGCTGCCTTGCTAGAAAGAATAAAGTAGAAAAGAAAAGAAACTGGCTCTGAAATTGTATCGAATGCAATTCCGCCTCAGTCCTGGGTGCTAATTATTGCAGAAGTAGACAAAGAGTCGTGACATTGCTTCGCGAAACGGCAAAGGTAAACTTAGAGCCGAAGGGTAGAAGCTCAGCTGTAATAGAACGTTGACTGTATCGTCTATCGTATTACATCAGCCCTCTTCTTGGAGCCGCTAAGTCACTCGTTTTACTGTTGAGAGACGGGTATGGCCATGTAAACTCAACTAAAAGTTTCTCCTCTGCATTGAACTGAAGGATGTAAGGATGCTCATTTCAATAGATACTGCTTTCTGTAGGGTACGTACATTGACCGTAAGTGAAGTCCTTAAGCAACTTTATACACACCTACTGCTGCCGGTAGCCCTCTATCCTTACCGTTGTAGCTTTACAGACGTGAGGGAACGAGAATCGAATTAGAATGATTTACGATAACCATCGTAGTACGTACATTTGGATGGATTGCCTACAAGTATTTGAAACGCAGAACAACCCATCGCCAAGACGAGAAATACCCCTATTTCAGAAAGTAAAGGGATACAGCACGCTTTCACCAATGTGCCTGGGTTTTGCTTTGTTGAGGCATTGCAACCTGAAGTTGTGGTTGTGTTTAAAGAGCTTTGCATTATCACGAAAAGCGTTTATCGATATAAAGGACAAGCCCGTATCCGCAGATCATTAGGTGTATGGTTACCTTCCACAAAAAGCTCGAAACTGAACCGTGTGTATTCTGTTCAGAAGTTAGCCTAATAGTTTACATTAGAAGTGCACGGCTTATACATAATCTTCTTCACTTGTCACCTCTGACGACAAAGAAAGCGAGGACGACATCGTGTAGCGGGGAGGTTTTGGTGTGGATGGCGAGTAATCTTGAATGTATGCGTCGAGCGCAGAGGCATTCTTCGGTAGATCCCCTCTTCGAATCGCACGGAGCGTCAAAACTGAGACTATCAGTATCGAGGCAGCTGCGGCAGCAAATGCGGCAGAAGCCGCGAGTCTCCAGAAAAGATACTGTTGCGCTTCAAAGCGTAGGATGATAGCCGATGCTGCTCCAGAGAGTGGGAACACATACGCCCACCAAACGATTGCGAACGATTTATGAAGCCAAGTATGGAATAGTCTGAGTAACAGGGCGTAAATGAATAAGTCGATATACAATGCAATATCCGAATATGTGTTCCACGGAAGCGGAGAAGAAAGTTCTAGGAACAGAGACGTCGAGCCGAGTGTATCTGCTTGCTTTGCCGCTTGTAGGAACAGAATTGCGATGGTGGCTTGTGCTGGTGGTGCCAAGAAGAGACAAAAAATTGGGTTGGGGGATTCACCTGATTTGTCAAGGGCTGGGGTGATGTGCTGGAACACGGTGACAAAAATTACAAGCCAGAAGAGTACGCCGGGAACGAGGAGAAATAGCGCCAAATCAGATAGACGCAGGGAGGATGCAACTATAGAAAGAACGAAGTAGGCGATAGTCTGCATGAAGAGTAGCGGGTAGATTGTAGTTACAGGAGTTGAAACATGCAGCCATTGACCATATGTATAGAGTGAAAGAGAAAACTGATATATAAACGATGCGTAGAATAGAAACAGAGATACATGATACTGCCGTATCTGTGGTGGAACGGAGAGTAGTGCCAGCGGCAGGATGATGGCCGGCAAAAAGAAGAAGTTAATGAGGCGAGGATTAGAGAAGTCGCGTGCTATTGAGTTGGGGGATATGATGGATCGTATAAGAGTAAGCAACGAGCAGAGAACCAGAACGATTGTAGATATGACGAAGAAGATATTCGCGGCGACGTCGGGGATTCCGATGCGAGCGGATGTTCGGAGAGTAGCAGTAAACGCAAAGAAGGCGAGAGCTATGGCGTTATGAGACACATCGAATTGAACAACTCGTTTGCGCCATTTAGGAGGCTCCGCAGAGGGGTCCGGAGGCGAAGAGCGGAAGGAAGACACGGCGGTGAGAACGTTCAGAACTGTTGAGGGAATGCCGGCCACGGGCGGAGGCGGCGACGGTGACATTGCAACTCTGGCGGACGAGATTGCAAAGGTGCCGTAGTTTTGGGGCATGGAAATAAGTTCGTGAGCGCATACTGGCCGACAGTGGGAGAGCGGCGTGCTTGCCCGCATTGGGGCTATAAGAAGAGAAGAAGCGAGGGAGAACGTCGGAGGGGCCGGGATGCGCTTTTCGCACGGGCATCGGCGCCTGCAGGATTGATTGGATTGATTGGGCACACTTATGGGTGAGGGACCCGTCGAAACTTGCCTGGTGAGGCTGGAATGAAGGTCAACTCCACCCGCGCAACACACAAATGCAAGGTGCGCTGCTGCGAGGACAGACGCACATTGCGCGGTAAAGCAAATTGACGCATAGGTTGCACTTTACGGCAGCTGGCTTATTGTGCGCGTCATAGACCAAGGGGAGCGCAGCCACGTGACGTGCCGTTAGGAAAGCGGCATGGCGCTGCTTGCAAAATGGCGCACCACGCTTTCACCTCCTGCAGATGGGCGTTTCTACGCCACTCATAGCCGCTTCATATCTGTCCATCCCTCGCCCATGTCAGTGATTGGCAGTAGCTGTCGTGTCAGTGAGCTCTGCTTCTCAGCGGGCATTTGGCCTCCTTCGAGACTGCCTCCCAGAGGGTCGTGTGAGAGCGCATGCCAGTGCTTGAGGCGATATGTTCTGCGTCAGCACAGCCGTTGCTACTAGAGTTAGCGGTATCGCTTCCGCGTCCGAAGAAAGGGCCTAATCCGTGAGCAATCGCGAGGTGTCTATAATGCTGATATCGTCAGGTGTATGGGTGCAGATTCAATTTGTTCATTGATCTTGTTGCTTCATGTAGCCTGACGGGTTTGGTCTCCCGAAGCTTTCGGCTCACCAGTCTCTCAAATTCGAACATGAAGTCCAGCTCCAGTCCAACAGAGCAATATCTTCATGAACACATTCAAATTGTTGAATATCAAAAAACAAATGCCGGTACCGTCGGTAACTAGAGCTGTGCCTGACAAACGCGACAACAACTGCGGCGATGAACTCTCATACTTGTAAAGGCGTTCTACCACCCATTTGCAAATTGAATATCACAGAAGCACCAGCAGCCTTCTAACTTTAACCTTATAACACTGAAGCCAAAATATCCAGGAAATATCTACACTGTGCATCTATATTACCAACGGTACTCCCCCATCTGTAACCTTACCCCCTGATCTGATCAGTCGAGTCGTGCAGTGCTTTCGCAAGATCCAACGACAACCTTCTCTTTGGGAGCCAACTACTGCAGAAGCAAATGCCTCCTCTCTTCGCCGACTGCCATCCCTTGTGTTTTGTTTTCCCTCCACACGCCTGCTTCCACCACCTGGTAAAGAGCCACCACATGCAATGTCTCAGGAGAGCTCCCGCGCTAAACCAAAGGTTTCCGTAGCTTTCAAAATGTAATAGGTTTCGTATGCTACTACACCATTAAATGGTGTAGCAGTCGTGTGCTGCTCCAAATCTTGGTGTAGGACACGATCTGCTACGGACAGCAGCTAGTCCCTTTTTAGCGGGACCAAGCTCTCGGTATGATCAAATGTCACTGTCGAAACGTCACCAAGCAATTCTAATTCTGCAATTCTGCAATTCTGCAATTATTCGACGTAGTTTCCAGAGAAAAATTCTTTGAGTAACATTCTGCGAAGAGAGGACGAAGTGCTACAGATGTACCCCTGGGTAACAGGGTTACCAGGGGTAGCCATACACGGTGCATGATTTACGAGCCAGGCAGCAATGATTTCGACCAAGGACCTTGACTGTTTCCATACGTCAGGACAAAATGAATTCAGTGCTTTGAAGTATCGTAGCTTAACTGTTACGCTTGATGGCATCAGCTTTCCTAGAGAAATTCATTTACACCAGTGGTATGAGAGAAGATACAACCGATTGATGATGCCATTAATTTTTTATACGGTTTGTCCGATATCTGGACAGACCACGTTGAGCGGGTATACGACTCTCACAGAGTGGATTCCACACCGCGCCTGGGCCAGCACACGGCTAGCAAAGCGAACTTTCATACCGAACCACATTCATCAACGTGAGCGTCATACTGACGATTCCTGGAGAATCACTCGCCATCAATCACATTCGTAGCCATATTTTTCACTCACAAAACATACAATATTAGCAGACAAGAGTTGATACAGTCAAGAAAAATGTGGTTGTGTTTTCACCTGGTTTTCACACCATTAAATGTGAGCTGAAGTTAAGTGAAAACGATATCAGCTGCTGCACGCACAATTGCCAGCACTTCAAAATTCCTGAGTGGTTGTATACGGCCATTCCTCAGCCAAGCGTTCTCAAAGTGAGAGGGTAAAGAAACTTCTGTTTCTTTTTTATTTCGGACAACAAGCTCTAATTCCTAGGCCGCAGTAACCTTTCGTTAAAGGAAATTCTCTCTCGTCAGAAAGGCCAACAATCTAAGCTTCTGCGTATCCGTAGTCATGCATCGATACGCGAGAAGACAACCCGCAACTACATGAAGGACAAGGCGTCATATCATTGAAAAGACTAGTAAGGTCATATACAAAGAGACGTTTCTCCAGATATCCAGTCAGTTGGTATTTCTTTTGGGAGGAGAATTGGACCGAGAAAAAGTTGGAGAGGTCTTCATGGTTTTCCGGGAGACAAACGCAGTCACTAAAGCGTTACGCAGTCGTAGAGTTGCAGTCAGAGACTACACGTTCCTGGAAATGTTTTATAGGTTTTTGGTTCCACGTTGCAATAAGTCAATGTACGCTTCGTAATACAGAAAAAGAAAAGCGGGAATCAAATTCTGTTCGATAACTTTCTGACATTGTGATGCCGCTACAACCCACAAAGATTGAAGTTGGGCTGTCGCTGTTTCTGTCGTATCCATATTGTTCTCAGACCGACTGTGGCAGCACTCTGCAGCGTCCTAACTGTAGCACACTGATTTATAAATAATGCAAACTTCGCGCAAGCGTTTTCCAGGGTTGTGACTCAAAAGCTGTGCTGCGCCCAAGTTGTGCTGCCCAAGAACTACAACGGAAAATCATTTCCAAGACCATAATTCGTTAAATAGAAATCGAGATGTAAATCTTTAGGAAGCAGCCCTGTGCCTTCTAACCCGATCCACACTTCCTCTGTGTGCCACGCACGGCGGAAGGCTACCCTTGGCATACTTTTGTACAACGAGTATAACGAGAGATTGTCGGGCTTCGACTGGTGTGTGGTGCGCTTCGAGGCCTTCAGAGCTGTCGCCAGAAACATGATGATACCAGTGGCCGATCGCACTTAAGGCGGATACACCTCTCCTTCCGAACGACTTTCCGGCCAAGTCATCGCGATGAATCTTCTTCTCCTCACAGGCGTCTTTCTTCTGGCAAGCGCTGCACATGGCACTTCGTGCGTGGCGAGTGGCGTTGGCGACAGCATCAACAAGTGCGTACTTTATACTCAAAATCTCGCTAGCGTTGCAGCACTAACTCAATACTGTTTTCGAGTCAAAAGATACTCTACATTCGCCACATTTGGCAGTGTTGTAGTGAAATGTCCCATAGAAGTCACATGGAGCACAGTCGGGAACGCAAAGACCTGGTTTCAAGCTGTGATTGGAAAGCGGCTCATCAACATAACTCTCGTAGAAGGCGACGGACGACAACTTCAAAGTAAACTCAACTACTTCGTAGCTTCAGTAATTTCGAACGCGCCTGCTGGACGTACGCAACAAAGAGTGATTTCACTCTCTGACTATGATTATGAACTGGTTACGACATTTGATTCTTCAACGTTACCACTCTTTCCATGGACCACTGTCGTTAGACTTGAGCGTGTGACATTCTTGGAACACCGCGTCAATTATACGCTTATCAATTTTGCACAGCAGGGCAATATCAATGTACCTGAAGAACGAAGGCCAGTGATTCGTGATCAGGTCCAGTCGCTCTTTTACAATGTGTTTGCCCCTTCCTTGAAAGAAGCATTTGATGGTTGTGCAGAGTCTGAGACACCGTAAAGACCACCAGGCTGCAACGATTTGGGCTTTCTCCGTGCAAAACAGTCATACACGGCTTATGCGTAGCGTGAGGTTAGCCTTCCTACCGTCAGTAACCTGTGCGAATTGATTCGATAACTCTAAATGTTGTCCTCCCTTAACGCAGAGTTTTCATCCACATGAACAAGAAGGTCCCTGAGGAGGAACGCACACCAGCATATCAGGGACATCGGCAAGATTGCTGATGATCAGCACTGCTGATCATCAGCAATCTTGCCGATGCTGATTCAGCAGCGGTGTTTCGTATCGCTTCAAAACAATTTGCAACTGCTTGTTTGTTTTAAGTACGTGTAAACGTAGTGTAATTATTTCACTTATATCTTCTAGATTCTAGCTAGACGATAGACTCTCTAACGACCCCCGCTGTAGTCGTTCGAATATGATTGCTCATAATCTGGGTCAGGAATACATTCGGTGAAGTCTTCATTGCTAGTCAATGGATATCCACAGTATGTGCATTCAGAATTTCCTGCAAATCCTTTGGCATAACCCTCGTAGCAAGTTCGGCAGTAGGAACTTGAGTCGTACGCGTAGGTGGGTTCTGTTCCAGCGGGGCAAACTCCACATTTGCCTATCTGATGAACGAAGATAGTGCCTTCCGGACATACATGAGGTGTGCAACTCTGGGACCCTTCGTAACTGTACGAATTTTCTCCACAATCCCTGCACCTTCTTTCATTGATATTACGAGTGTACTGGTTCAGACCACACGGTTCGCATTCCATGAGTTCTGCGTGATACTTAGTTCCCGGTTCACAAGTTGAACAAGAGCCATCGCTCATCAACACTTGGTTCTGAGGACACTTGATGCATTCCGTGGCTCCTGTCCCAGAAAAGCTGTGCCCTGCACAAGTGAAGCATGACGCCATCACGTTGTCATAGTTTGTGAAGGTCCCTGGTCTGCAAGGGAAGCAAAAGGATTCATCTGGCACTGGAGTAGGTTGCACACTGTAGTAGTAGAAATACGGCTGCTCAGTAGAATAGAAAGTTCCTGCAGGACACTTGCCGCAGGTACCATCTTCCATAATAGCTGTTCCAGGTTCACACGGAGAGCAGGCCGTTCTGTCCTCTGTCGAGAATGTGTTTGGTGGGCAAGGCAAACATGCAACGATGCCCTCGTCGGCTTTGAAGTACATGTCTTCACACAATCTGCACTGGCTTAGGTAGCTGATGTACTCCATTCCAGCGGCGCAAGTCCCACACGTGGTGACTCGTTCTTCATATGTATACGTACCATCATCTGTATAGAAGTAAGAGTACGGAGGTTCTATGGGAACTTCACCGTGTGGACACACAGTGCAGCTGCTTGCTCCCGAAGAAGAAAAACTCCGGGGAGGACATGATAAACAATCAGACTGTCCCCTGTTTGGTTGATAAGTACCTTCTCTGCATGGATCGCAAGACATTTCTCCCTCAGATACAGTAGAAGTATAGTAATCATATATGCTTCCGTCGTTGTAACTGGTTCCAGCAGGACAGAGAACACATTGATCCAATGTAGAATTACGCACACTTCCAGGCTTGCATTCGCAGGAAGCGGAGTCCAAACTTGGCATTGAGTTTGGACCACACTCTATGCACAAAGTAGAGGCGGCTTCTGGTTGAACTTCCCCTGTGGGACAGGGTTTACATCCGTTTTGTCCGCTCTCTGGTTGATATGTGCCGGCTGGGCACGGAAGACAACTTCCTTCATGTGAATAGAAACCAGGATCACACGAAAAGGCGGCGGTACTCAGTAAGGCGAAGATAGAAATCCAATTCCGTTTAGAATTCATTCTGAAGAGAGAAGACCAAGCAGTATTTCACCTCAGCCAAGAAAGAACTTCAGTCGTGAAAGTGTGAGGGACATTGTTCGCTGAGATGAAACAGAGAGCAAGGGCAGCTGTATTTATAGCATTTTAGTTTGACGTTAGGAATCTCTTTCTTCCACTAGGCCGAAAGAAAATTTCCAGTTCTTGCCATGTGACTTCACTTTTGATATACTTGTATGATACCATTCTGGAAAGATTTGATTCTTGCTTTCATGACAATTCTAAAGCAAACAATGGCACGGTATTGGGTCCCAGCCTGGGAAAGTTATTGCTTAGGTTTACAGGGTCTCTGTCTGCCGACAACGTCTATTCTATCGAATACAGCTTGGGAATATACCATTCTGAGAAGACCCGGTCTTCTCGTTGGAGCTCAGAAGAGTAACTTACCACAGAATCGTTTGGTAAGAAGCGGCTGATAGACCCCGGGGTCCAAGGATTATGCCACTCTCTTGCGGATATCATGCCCCCGTGAAATTCTGGGTACCGTAGTACAAAAGCTCTATCAAATCACTTGTGACTTGAAAGTTTCAAAGGCAACCTTCTTCTAGCATTAATGCCGCAATACTTATGCGAGAGTGCCCGAACAACAATTGAAACAAAACTGTTCGAACAGTCAACAAGGCCGCCCTTAGCAAAGGTGATGACATTCAATGTCAATGCAAGTTGTACAGAGAAGTTGATTATACCCAGCGCGTGATTCGAGCTCGGTAGGCGAACGCCTTGTTTAAAGCTCGGAGAGGGGGTGAGTGGCATATGCTCAGCTGATAAAGGTAGAAAACACGCGTGTGCCACGCTTTCGCTGCTGTGCAACAAACGAGATAAGCGGGCCATTGTGGCAAATTGTGGCATGCATCATGAGATTTTGTATGGTTTTTGTATCACAGCAATGTGCCTATCACACGAAAACCAAACTGTTCCCTAGTCGTCGACTCGCCTCAATCTTTCTTTCTAGTGCCCCACTATCTGCTGTCAGTTGTTGATACAATTCGTACCAATACTATTGACAGTGTTATGATTCAAATTTGGTATTCAGTCGATGCTGACTTTAATGACTGGAACAGTATAAATCTCCACCAACAAGTTGGTTCGTATGGTCATCAAGGGAATCTTCTCACATGAACTTAGAAAAACCTTCGTTGTATGCACAGATTGACGATCAGGATCCATTTGAAAAGGTTCCGGTGGCTGTGTGCATCAGCTGCGTATAGGCCTCCTCCTTCCGGGTCTTTCTGCTGCTGAAACCGCCGAGAGAGAGGCAGCAGGCAAAGGGCGGTATTTCGCCTCAGTAGCATGGGAGATGCTTTGTTTCAACTGCCGTTTCCACTCATATGATATGATTGATCTTGTCGCAATATTCTTGTGCGTGCAAACGAGATATCCGTGAATGCACCATGTATCGATTATATTAATGGAAAAACCAACAGCTTGTCTTCTGAAGGGGCTTTCATTGGACCTTGCGATGGATGGAGTCCGTCTCTGATCCAGTCACATGTGTTCAACAATGCAAGGTGAGCTGCGACTTGAAATTTAAAGGAGAAGGTTGAAGGCACAAAGTGGAGCCCCCAGCTCCTTACGGCCCCACGCGTCCCGCACGAGTTTCGAGTTGGTATTTCGCCCTAAACCTACTTCATCTGCGATTCATGTACACCCTACGACTGACCAACCTACTATCCAAGCTTCCTGGAACCAGAACCTCGGATATCCGAAACTGCGCGAAAATCTTTTCTAAAGAGCTCGAAATCACTAAAAGGAAGAGTGCACTATAGCAGGTACAAGCGTACCGATATTTCGCTGGTTCCCTTTGGCAGAACTGTTACCATGGTTCGAATAACTCTGTAGATCTGGTAGAATGAGCAAAACAATGTTTTCCACATTTCAGCAACGGTGTGCTCAGTACAGGAACTGAATTGTGGTTCAAATCGCTCGCGGACTGTCTGCGTATTGCAGATCAAGACCTCCGGTCTTCCGAGATACAGAGGTTGAATATATTTATGTGGGGATAAATGGGGCCAATGGGCCACTATTGCCAATCGTTCCCTTTCAACAATGCAAGGCGCATATGTGCGCGGCGTCACCCTACTATTGGAGGCAGGGGAAATTAAGTAATCTAATTCTGTTAATTTATAATCGACAAAACGTTTTTGTCAAAGTGTCTCATGTTCATGAGCCGAACTCAGATGCAGGCTGCGAGAAACTTCTCCCAGCGCTCTATATTCACTACGGACGTGAATTTTGCGTTGATGTTGAAGCTTCAAGCGCTGCATGATGGCTTCCAGTAAGACAGCATTTCTCATCATCCATTATGAATTGCGCAGAACACCATCGACGTGTATACAGGTAGTTTCTGGAACTGTTGTTTGAAAACCCCCCAAAAGTCCCTCCATGCAAGTTACTAATAGTAACTTACTATCGATAGTCTGGCCGAGCTCCCTCAGATCCAGCGATACAGCTCGTAACTTACAATGCTCTAGATACTCTGAATGTTGTGGAAACTATCTCTAGTCAAAACTGAAGAAAGAGCCGACGCATCCGCCTCGTCAAGCAACACTGGTGCTACACATATCGTCCTATTGCACCCGCCCTATTGCTCAGCCATTTGCAATACATGGCCGGTCGCGCAGGGCAGACTCAAGATTCTAGTGCCACGTTTCGGAGTCTTCCTAAACGTCTCAATCCCTTGGGCGTCGCAGGTCTTGTCAGCTCCCAAATCAGATGGGTACTGAGACTTTTGTGACAACCGTGAACTGAGCGTGGACACAGTCAAGCGAACTGTTTCACAAGTGCGACTATGGTTATCACCCTCGACACAACTTGAAAGTTCAGTTCTTCGGGGTTGGACGCATCTCTTGCGAGCGGAACTTTTGCGAAAGGAGATACGTGTGAATTTCACGAAACAGTTCATCGTTTTCAACAGCATCCACGTCTCCGCTTCGGCGTCCACCCACTCCGTCTATCCTTCCAATCGCACCGCTTCTCGCACCAGCTACACTTCCGCGGAAAGGAAATGCCGAGAAGTGTACCTTACCTTCCATCTCTTCAAAGTTCTCACTCTGATCAAAGATATAGTACAAGTTCTCACACATCAGATGCAAAGCCTTGTCCTCATTGCTCTGAGCATCCAGCCATTTTTCGTCACCGTCCACAAACCGTTGATCTCTCTTTCTCATTTTCTCAGGAACACCATCATAACGCATGTATGAACCTGTTTCCTTGCTAAAGTAATGCGCATTCTTCATCTTCTTTATAGCCGAATTGAAATCATCCAACGCATCCTCCCGTACACCCCGAGTAGGCGAAAGTAACATTTCCACCAAAATCTTGAATGCTAGCTTATCCACATCGTTTCCCTTCTCGAATACAGCCCGTCGCAGTTCTCGCCACTCCGACATGGACATTCTTTCATCCAAGAAATCTTGAGGAATGCGTACTCCTTGCTTGCCAAATTTCGACGCATTATACATAGCGGAGAAAGGATTCCATGGAATCGGCGTCAAAGTCGCCGCCCTATCTGTGAGATGCGCTCCATACCTGCTGTGTCCCGGGGTTGTCGAAGCGCCGCCCTGATTGCTATCCCTTTGCGTCGATGAAAGTCGCCTTAAACCTGTTGACATCGTCTCGCTCTGCCCCGCACGCCCCTCTGATTCGTCGCCGCGTGGATGTAGCTCCTTCCTTTCTGCGCCGTGGGGCATGAAGGACCGCGAATTCTCTTTGGATGTCGAATATGACGAAGATGGCCGGTCGTCTTGCATGTTAGAAGGTGCTGCAGCGTAATGATGTCGCACTGGTTGGGAAGATCTGAGAGAAGATGCTCCGGATTTACGCGGATCGTCTGCGGCATGATCACTGCTCCTAGCATGCACAGGGACGGACGGACGCGCATTCCCGCCACGTTCTTCGCTACCTCCAGTGCGCGCGACGGCAGACGAATGCGGTGTATCTGTGCTTCCTGCAGCTTGGCGTTGGTGTGCAGTACGTTGAGGGCCCTTCCATGTGTCACGTGCTGAATTTCTCCTCTCTATGCTCATCTCATTTCCGCTTGAGAGCTGCGAGCGATTGTTTGACGTTCGATCATTTCTCGAATTGTCCGCGCGGGCTGCTTCGATGTCGCGGCGCGCGTCTCGAGTTTCGCCAAGCGTGTGGTGTTCACGTTGGGTGTGTGGGCGGTCGTGGTGAGTTTCTAATGGCTGCGTCTCGTTCTCCTTGAGCTTGGCTGCGTGCTTTTTTCCATTGAAATGTTGCTTCAACGTGCGTTCGCTAGTAGCGAAAATACCGCACGTGGTGCACCAGTGTTTCTTCGAAAACTTTTGAGGCGTCTCGCTGGTTTGCTGCGATTGAGAGTTGCTGTGCGACGTTGGGTTGGAGTTGTTCAAGATTGATTTATTGGGCGTTTGCGAAGATCGGCGGGGGATGGTCAGTTTGTGGCGTTGCTGCACCGCACTCGTTTCCTCTCGGCGCACCGAGGGGGAGTTCCCGTCGTGAGAGGCAGCAGAGGGTTGCGGTTGCTGGGGCCGGCCGTCAGCAGCATTCCGACTGCGAGCAAACGGCTTGGCGTTTGCGGATGCGAGCGGTTGAGGGGGTTCATCAGCATCATCATCGTAGTCCTCCCAGTTGATGTCGGGCATGTCGCAGTCCTGCGGCACGGGCAGCAGTCCGACTTGGTCGACGTGCGGGTCTGGAATGGGCGCACTGCGCGCGTGCGACTGACGGTAGCTGCGCGACGGCGCGGGCGTCATGGCGGGTGCGGGCGGCGCGCGGCGGAGGCGAGACGAGCCGCGGCGGTGCGGCGGCGCGGCAGCAGAACTGCACTGTTGGCGGTGCAGTGCCTGATCAGCGCTGTCGCGTGGTAGGCAGTGCGGATCACGAGGCTGCGCACTCACGTGCGGCCGCTTTACACCCGTTACAAACGCGCACACGTGGCGTGCAACGCGAGCTACACGCGCTGCTCGCCTGGCGTGGCGCTCGACGTTGTTGACAGCGCAGCGAAACAACAACTCGCAGCGTCCGGGTTCTCCGGCAGGCCGTCCTTGCCAGGGGCCGTGTCCATGCGCGCCAATCTCCGCCGAAGTTGTCCCTCGCTAACATAAAGGTGCTTGCGAATAAGCCCTTCCGTCAAAATATCACAGATATGCAGCGTCTACAAGCGTGCCATTGGCCCAATTCTTCGCTTGTGCTGCATTTGTATCTCACCGGTCACGTTCACCAACGCTGCGCATCGCGCTGTGAGATTCAGGTAAATAGCTGGCCGCCAATGCCGCATTCTCCTCCACGGGAATGAAGGTCAAAATTCCAATGTACCATGTCAGGCGCATCTGATGCTACGGACGTGCTCATCGTGGGAGCGGGACCGACCGGACTGGTTCTCGCAATCGAACTGGCTCGCAGAAACGTCTCGCTGCGCATCATCGACCGAAAGCCTCATGGCAGCGACACATCTCGCTCCTTCACAATCCACGCGCGATCCATGGAAATGTTTCAAGACATGGGTGTAGCAGACCAGTTCCTTCGCATTGGCCACAAACTGTACGGCTTTGTGTTCAACTTTCAGGGGCAGAGCGCGCGCCCAAAGCTCGATTTCCACCACCTGGATACGCCGTTCCCGTTCATTTTGACGCTGAGTCAAACGGAAACCGAGCGTATTTTGCTGCATCATCTGAGCGATGAGTATGGTGTTCAAATAGAGTGGAATACTGAGCTGGTGCAGCTTGTGGCTGGCGCTGATGAGGAATCGTACTCCGCTGTCATTCGGCACGCCGACGGTACGCAACGGACCAGCGCCGCCAAGTGGATTATCGGATGCGACGGCATGGGCAGCGTGGTACGCAGGGAGGCGGGGCTTGAGTTTGACGGTGACATGTACGAAGGCACGGTAATGCAGCTGATGGACGCGCCCGTGAGTGGGTTTGAGTGGGCGGAAGACGCAGTTCATTACTACATGTCGAAGGAGCGCTTCCTGCTGCTTGCGCGTCTTCCGAACGATCTGTATCGCGTCATCGTCAGCTTCAAGGGCACCATTGACGACAACGACAAGGATAAGGCACGCGAGCTGTTTCAAGACGTGATCGAGTCGTTGGTGGAGGACGTGCAGCTGGGCGAGCCCAAATGGGTTTCGAAATGGCGCGTGTGGAAGAAGCAGGCCACCAAATACATGCACAGGAACGTGATTCTGGTGGGCGACTCGGCGCACGTACACTCGCCGTCCGGCGGACAAGGCATGAATTGCGGCATGCAAGACGCGTACAACGTGGGGTGGAAGCTGGCCATGGTGCTCAGCGGGCGCGGCTCCACGCAAGTGCTGCAAAGCTATGAAAGCGAGCGAAAGCCGATCGGGGCGCAGGTGATCGCCGGCACGGACGCGATCCACAACATCCTCATGGCGCACGGCAAACAGCTGGCGGATCGCATGAAGGCGACGCAACAGGCCGGCTGGCACGACGACGCCGTGCACCGCATCTCCGGTCTGAGCTACCACTACGGAGACGCGAGCGCGGCGGGCGCGACGGCGCCGCTGGCGCGCGGGCAGCGCGTGCCGGACGCGGCGCTGCGCGACGCGCAGCTGCACGGCCTGATCGGCGGCGCGCAGTTCACGCTGCTGCTGGTGCGCGCGGCGGGGGCGGAGTGCGCGGAGCTGGTGCGCGGCGCGCGCGGCGCGCTGCTGGAGCTGCTGCGCGTGGTGGCGGTGGACGGCGACGGCGGCGCGGACGCGCTGGCGGACCGCGCCGCGCGCGACGCGCACGGCGCGCTCGCCAGGCAGCTGCGCGTCGACGGCGGCGCGGCGCTGCTGATCCGGCCCGACGGCTACGTCGCGGCGCGCGCCGCGCTGCGCAGCGCGCGCGAGCGGCAGCGTCTGCTCGCGCACGTGGCCAGCTGTGTAAACGAGTGAGCCGTTTTGGGCCAAAACTTTTGGCGCGACAAATGGCGGCGTGCCAACGGTCGGCGCTTCTGCGCGCGGACGCGCCAAAGACGCGCGGCGCGTGCTCCGCTTGCTGCGTGCGGCTGCGCCGCGCGTTGCCATGGGCGTTGCTGGCGCCGCGCTTCTTTGCTGCGTGTCGCGCCGCGCGCGCCGCCGCCGCGAGCGCGCGAGGTCGCCCACCATGCGCGCGGAGACGGGCGCCTCGGACGCGCAGCCCGTGCCCGCCGACCCGCCGTTCGACTCGTCTTCTTCCCTCAATTCGTTCCATTCGGCCGTGTCGCACCACTCGCCCTCGCAGTCGTCGCGCGCCTCGTCCTCGCCGCCTTCCACCGCCTCCTCTGCTTCGCCGCCTTCGCCGGATGAGTCTGACGTCGTCACGCGCTCCACCGTGCCGCCGTCGCCGCCGCGCGCCCCTTCCAAGCATTCGCATCGCTCCAGGTGGTTCTTTCACAAGGACAAGGAGCGCGACAAGGACAAGCGTCCCTTGCCCTCAACGCCGCCGCGCATTCCAAAACGCGCGCGCACAAAGGATCGCCTGCGAATTCGTCCGGACGAGTCGCGCTATCTTCGCAACGCCTCGGACAAGAGCTCCGTAGCGTCGGATGAGCGTCGACTACCCCCACAGCCCTCCCGCGTACAATCCCCTGCCCCAAACCTGCAGCGCTCGGCGCCTCCGTCCGTGTCCACCCACAACCCGTCCCTGTCCAGGCACGACTCGCCGTATCTTCAGTCGCATACGCGCGATTTGTCGGAGGATGATGATTGGGGCATTGACGAACTGGCGGACGATGACGCTCAGCCTGTGCCCACACCGCAGCATGTCATCTCTCGCACGTCTGCCGCTGCGGTGCCTGCCACCCCTCCGCTTTCACACCGTGATACTATCACGCTTCGCGCCTTTGACGACGCGCTGGAGCAAACTACGGAAACAGCTGCGCCTGTGCAGAATGTCATTGGCGTGTTTGACCCAGCTGCTGAGACCGATGAGTGGGGGGATGATTTCGACCTTGAACAGAGTACTCTCCCTTCTGCTGCACGCCCGCAACTCGCAGGAAAACATCCCTTTCCGCAATGGCTCGTGCAAACTTCCTCACAGCCAAACCTTCATACATTTCCGCCCACAACGCCGCTGCCACCACTTCTTGACGGCGACCATCCGCTGCGGATAAGACCAGTCCCCACTACTGCTTTCGCCACACCAAAAATTACTCATGCATCGCTGCTCATGTTTCCTGGAGCTGGCTATCAGGCCGCGCCGGCGCATCCCAGTTGCGCCCAGGTCAAGCAATTGTTCGCCGACCAGAGTGCCAACATTCGCGTTCATCTCGATGCACTTGTGCGCGACTCCGGAGGAACTATTGCGTTGGAGCATCGCACAAGGGCCACGTACCTCCTTGCGCGCGATGACGATATTGCAGCTTTGGCAGCTCATAACTCTGACTTGGCTTCGGAGATCCTGCTTTGGAAGCTGGAATGTGCTCATTTGCAGAGTGATCGAACTCAATCTGCTCGTTTGCGGCTTGCACTCTCTAATATTCATAAGCATCGCTCTAACTTTCGCGACGCTATTGCACTTGTTCATGAGGCTATACATGTTCTTACCGATAATCTGTCAACAAACTTTGCTCTAGCGCTTGCCATTGAACTTGAATACGAGAACTGTCTGTTGCATCAGACGGTTGGCGCGATGGCTGAAGCTGGCCGCGCTGTCAAGCATGCCATAGCTCATGCTGTGGAACTGTCTAACCGACCGGAGCGTTCGAACGATATCAGTGCTCCCCAACAGCGCGGTTTGTGGTGGCAGCTTCGTTGCAAATTCGTTCAAGCTGAACTCGCATACGATCTTCAAGACCATGACTTGGCTGTCCGCCTCTATTGCGAGTACATTAATGAGAGTATTTCTCGAATGGTTGGTACCACTAGTCCTCCTCGAGCACCATCAATAGGCACGCCGTTCATGCGCTTCTGTTTGTTTTCACCACCTTGGCTCGTGGTGGCGATGTGGACGACTGTTCTGAGCCTTGGTGAAATGCGTTCATTTCCAGCTGCAGCGGACATGGTTGGTTTGACTAGTCTTGTCGCCACCGCCTTCGGCTACGCAGATGCTATCAAAGCAGCGTCCAGCGTCCGTGCGCGCATAAAGGACATGGGTACTGAGCTTCGCGAACAATACGATATGATAACGAAGAATATTTCGCATGGTGGTGAGATTGAGACAGACAACATATCTGTCACTCGCACGAACCGGATTGCCGCCTCTTCCTTTGACTATAACATGGGTGACTTTGGAGACTTTGGGGATGAGGATATTGAAGATTGGGATGCAAAGTTTGAAAGGGAGCTCAACATCACGATCCAGAGGTGCAATGAGGAGAGCCCCAACGGTATTGATGCTCCGTTTGTTTCGGACAACGATCCCTCTCCGTTGACCAGAGAGGCGTCTGCTACCCCTCTTCCAGGTCACATCTCCAATGAGAACGTCAGCTTTCAAGATGAAGCCAATTTGAACGCAACTGGGACTCTGCGGCGGTCGTCGGAGCCTCATATCTTAAGATGGGCTACAGGTCCGCAGCACAGGAATCTTGTGGAAGCGGAGTTGCGCAATTATCTGGGTCGAGTTGCGGGAGCGGCAAGTGCTCTTTCGGCTCCTCAAATGTATCCCAAACCCACTCAACCGTTCAACTGGCAGCTAATGGGGCCTCGTGAACACGAGAACTTCCTCCGAAGATTCGTGCGCAGCAAAGACCCTGTTCTCTCGAAGAGAATTGAGCACGGGCTACCTGTCACACCGCAGTGGCACCCTTCAGCTGTTTGTAAACTCAACTTTAACATTGAGCCAATTGAAGACATTGACGCCTTCAATTCCGGTATTCAGTTTCTCTCTCCCGCATGGGGTCTTCGCTTGCTAGAAGCCGTGTGGAAGGTTGTTCGATCTCAAGTTCCTCTTCGCACGAAACAATCTCGAACACGCAGGCTTATTCTGAATTCGTTTTCTCGAGTGTCCACCATTGCGAAGAAGACGCCGACGCGTGATGAAGCAGACCGTCTTGGTAGGCTTCAAATGCTTGGCGCTCTACTTGATGCTTTGAGACTCGCCCGTGAGGTAGTCACAGAAAGTGGAAATGAAGCTGTGTGGTTCTCTCGGGCCGTGATGTTTCTCGGAAGCGTTGCGGCGACAGTCACACCTGCTGCAAAAGCCGCAGTAGAACTGTTTCAGGCGGAGAGCCGAGCGCATTGCGGTCTTCATGCTGTTGTTTCGGCTGTGAACTTGGAGCTATGTAAAGGATCTGCCAGGCAACGGCAAGAGGTTGAAAATGGGATGCTCCATGAGAACTCTGGAGGTTCGAAGGCGCGCCGTACTCGAAGTGAGAATGCTGTACCTGCAAGTCTTCGTCAAACTGTCGTGGATCTCATGCACGGTCTATATTGGCGAACAAAGGCGGGCTTTGACGAATCTTCCAGTACCAGTTCGTTGGAAAAGCTTCTTCATGCTGACGTTGCGTCCAGCTTATTCCTCACTGGTTGCGGCATCTCCCCGGTCGACGGATCCTTAATCGACCTGACACAGGAGATATCAATTCTTCACCTACCCAAGAACCGGAAAACTGGTGCGTCTGGAACTCTTGTCGACGAGACGCGTCGTGTGAGCTCTTCTGAGTTAATTAGTGAGCTACGATCTCTATGGTCTTCTCTTCCCTCCACAGCTGGTTCAGTTCGCGCAAAAGTATCCTTCGCTCTTGCACATCACAGCAACTTGTACGAGCGAGATCCTGCTCTTGCAGAAAGATTTCTCTTTGACGGCTTAATGTCTCTTCACGACTTTCGGTACAGTCAAGGACTTCCGAATTCCTTTTTCTCTACTTTGCTGCAAGTTTCCCCTGTATCTATTGCTTCCTCTCCATTGGCGGGGGCTCTCTTGCATGAATATGGAGTTGTCACGTTATCGCATTCTAAACATAGGTACGGAATTGCTGCTCTGGAAGCAGAAGTTGAGGCACAAAGAGTACGTAATATGGACAAGCAAGTTTATCGATCTTCTGTACTTAAAGTTGTAGATGCTGCGCTACACAACAGTGACTGGAGAAGAGCGTTAACATTGCTTTTCAACCTGCGCTATGCGGCGCACCCGAAGAACGGGTTTCGAAACGATTTTCTCCATCTCTGTCTACAACTACACTCAATTTGTGCAGACGCCGGATGCTTTCAGGCAAGCATAGTTCCTCTTCGGGCGTTCTCTGCCCTAATTTATGAGGAACGCTTACGCGTGCTCCTGCAGAGGTACAAACGAAGACTGGCAAAGAAAGCTCGAAACAAGTTTCGCCGGTATATGCCCGGAAGTGCTCTACCCAGGCTTATGCCTGCTACCGGTCTCCCAAGTCGTAAGAATGCTCTGGCCTCATTCTTTGAAGCGCCGGTAACTACCGCACTAGATACCACACTGAGACAGTCAGCCAACATTATTGACCAGCGCAATCGACACTATTCCACCGTTGCGGTTCCCATTCAAGCGCAAGAACGGAAAGGCTCCCCGCTTATGAAGCTTATTGCTATTTTGCTTCCTCTGCATCTCCTTGTGTCCAAAAAGACAGCTACCAACGATGACAGCCTTTCACCAAAGAAACGGAAACGAGCCAGTGAACCAATTGTACGAAAACATTCTGGAATGCCGAAGACGGGAAGTGCAATGTCTTTTGGGAATGAGACTCAGCACACGATGAATAGCCAGTTATTGGATGGATCCGAGCATGGAGAAGAACAACGAGAACTGCTTCGGATTGAAGCAGAGCAAGAGGCGTCTGCTGACTCTGACAGATTTCGCGTGGAGTTCCTGCGAGCCAAGACAGAGTACTCCAGAGCAAATTACGACGCAGCCGAACTCCGGTGCCGAGGGCTGCTTGAATTGTCTCTTCCTCACGCCTCACGGTTTATGATTCTGGAAATAATGGCTCGTATCCGGCTAAAACGGCGAGAGATAACAAGATGCCTTGAGTTACTAGATGAAATGGAACGAACTTTTCAGCAAGCAGCAAAGGCACATGGTGTGGAAGATTCTCCCCGGTTCCGTACCTCCGGTGATGCCCAAAGACTCTCTATTTTCCGAATGCACGACAGTGATCGTGATTCGGAAGAAGAACAAGAAAGCAAACACCAGAGTATGCAAGTCACGGTGCTTCGATTGAAGGCCCTAACTCACGGTGGGCGCCTTTCCGAAGCTCTTGAGTTGGCAGATAAAGTTCTCGAGGGCTGCGACGAAAACTCGTTTTGGGACCTTGGTCGCTTGCACTACCTGCGAGGCAAAGTGCTCTACGAAATGTCTTGTCCCTCCACCAACCCATATCAACGAAAAGACGATACCGTAAGCGTTCCAAATGAATCAACTAGTTTTAACGTCAAGCTCATCGAGCTTACCATAGCTGCCTTTGAGGCAGCGAGCAAGTACTACGAAGCAGCTGGCAACGAGATCGGCAGCGCGAAGTCCGACCTGCGGTGGGCCCGAACATGCATTGATTACGTGTTTCGACGAGTTGTTCTTAGTGCTGAAGCTGGGGGTGGTATGCATTTGGCTACAGCCTCTAAACTGCTGGACCGGGAAATCAATTTCCCTGACGTTCTTGATGTTGTACACAATGTTATCACTACGGCGATGGCAGCAAATGTACCTCTTCTTCTTGTTGATGCTATGGCTGCGCTGGCGGAAGTAAAATGTATTCAAGGTCAACCATCGAGCTCCTGGTCTGTTTGGGTTTCGGAAGCGTGGAAGCTTTTCTCTAGGCTTTTCACTGATGGAGAGGATTTCACGGTCGTCTTATCATCTATCGCACCAGTCTCAACTCTCTCTCGTTTGAGAAACTTGTGTGGACGACTTGTTCGTCTGGTCATGTGCGATTCACGCGTTATCAACTTTTCAGAAATGAACACTCATCTTCGGCTTTTTGAAGCTTATGTGACTTTGCATCTCTCCATTGACAAAAAGTTGAACTTAGCATACGATTCCCAAAAGGATGCCCTGTTTGACGTGGACGAAGCCCAAGCGGAAGAGAAGCCATCTGTGCGCAGCGGAGATTCTGTCGGCCACAGCACTGCGAGGACTAGTGGCGAGTCGAACCGGCTCCATCGCGATCAGAGTGTGATTCGCGAACGAAATAGTTTGCCAATTGAGAGGCCTAATTTGAGCCCTATAAGCGAGATCAAGTCTGATCGTTATTCGGAGGTTTCCACCGAGAGTTCGGCATCCAGGCGTCCGGCCAGTGCATTTCTTCATATGCTAAGTAACGAAGGGGTGGCTTTGGGGCGTCAAGGTCTCTCTATGTTTATCAACCGTCCGCGCCAACAAGTCATTAGTGCCGTAAAAGGTACCGGAGCAGTGTTGATTCCTACCAATTTCTTCAGTCCTTCCAGAACTGGTCCCGAATACGAACCTCATGCTCTTGGGACAGACGTAGAAATGATTTTCCCTTTCAAGCCAGATCTAGGTCTTGGGGCTATGCATATTTTGAACGAAGATGCCGATGGCGAAGATGAAGTACGAAGCATAGGCCACTTCGGACTGTCTCGAAGTAATCCAAGATCAGCTACGTCCAAGAATCGTTTGATTGAGAAGCTAAATTCAGAAAGCACTTCTGGAATGAGGCAAACAGATTCGTACAAGACTTCTGAGAAAGCGACGGTATCTTCTACGAAGTCTTCTGGAGCCCGTTCGCATGAGAATCGTGAAAAACAATCTGATGCGGCAGAATCTGATCAATTTCAGGAGAAGACGAATGCTAATAGTGCATCCGGTGAATCTAAGAGAGGGAAAAAAGATGCGGTTTCATCGGAGGAAGAGGCGAAAGAAAGCTTGAGAGGACCTCGGAATGACCTGGCCACATTGGTCAAGACTATAAGAGAAGAACTTGACGGAGGGGTCGGGCAAATAAATGGGTCGGCACCCGTCTTTGGGATGAATTTAGCAGAGAAGGTATGGGCTCATATTCATCGCATCAAAACAGAGACGAAACGATACGAGCATGGAGAAATCACGATTGAACAATTACAAAGCCGAAACAATGATGCCCTCATGGGTTGGGTCCACTGCAATCCACTTTCACGAAAGGAATGGACTGTGCCAGAATCGATAGGGAGGCGTCTTGTTTACATTTTGTACGCCCATGGTGTTATTGGGTACTATGCAGTAGATAACGGCGGAAGTGTTGAACGCATCGCATTTGGAGGAAAGCAAAAAGACACCGAAGAATCGATTTCGGAAAGATTTTCTGCAAGTAATCCGAAGGGAAAGGTTGACACATGGTTGAGGTCTCCTCTGGATGGAGAACTTCGGTATCTTTACGACCTCGTCAAGGGGTTCAAAAGGGATGGCTTGTGGCACAAAGACAGGGACTCCGAAATTATTAAGGGCCTTGGCTACAACGTTCTTCGGGCGCCTCGCGAATTTCTAAGCTCGTCATCTGCGGTTCAGCGATCTCGGAGTAGACCGATTGTTCTTGTGGCGGACTTGCCGTTGCAAATTCTTCCATGGGAACTATTCTTTGATCACGTTGTCATTCGATCTCATTGTCTTCTCGACATAATACGAGGTCTTCAGGAGAAAGAGCCTGTTGTAACATTGTCACATTACTACGGAAATGAGGAACCTGCTATTACAGCGGCTCGGAAACTAGTTCGATTCATCAGTTTCGGGTCGTCTCGGAGGGACTTGCTAGATCTTGAGAATACCGAGGAAGCGAGGAGACAACAGCTTGCGTTCCAAAGCCTCCTCCGCTTAAATCATATGGAACCCACAAACCTTGTTTCTTTCCTTGACCTTGGTGGGTTCCTAGATCCGACGGCTGGCGATGCTGTCGCGCGACCTACGGGACCATTGTCGTCTCCTTTGTCCCAGTCACGTAAGGGTGTTAAGCTCTTTGGGCTTCGCATACCAGCAAATATCGGACGAAGGAACTATCCACACGTTGACTTTCTAAAAGTTACCGGATTGGGTAGCGCAACAACCGCTGATCTTAAAGACGCAGCCATGGTTTTGTTGACTAATCTTAATGATAACCTCTCTTCCAAAAAGGATTTGGGTGCTTTCATTCCAGTGTTTATGTTTTCTTACGCCGACCTTGTGAATTCGAGTGACTCGGTGTTCGGGTTGAGACAAATGGTTCCTTATTGCATACTCATGTTCACACCTGCAATTCACATGAAGGTCTTGGCGCGCCATCTGGAAGACGACGAGCTTAATGCAGAACTTGCTCGTGCTTCGAACCGCATTCACAACATTGTGGCACCCGATGTAATGGCTTCAGCGCGAGCATTGATAGAATACGTATCTCGATTTTCGCGGGAGAAACGCATTCCTATCGTTGTATTTTTGGGTCAGGCTTTGGTTGATGTGTTTCCGAGAAAGCGGGTGAGCGCAGATGACGATAACACACAAGCCAGACCAGCTGAACGTATCGCTCAACTCACAGGAGGAGCACGTGTAGATAACTATCTTGCTTAGCTTTCTGCTTTGTGTACTTCGGTGGAGTTTGCAATTGTAAATGTTTGGTATAAGGCTGTCCACCGAAGCAAAGCCTATGTACATGTAAAGGAGAGCTTCTTCAATGTGCTTGTCTGTAACATTGGGTGCTCCTGGAGAGCTGCCTTGATTTTCTTCGACGAAGCCTTGTGACATTAGTAAGTGTTCTAAATTGCATCGTTTTGAGTCACCTCGCGTTTCCGTCATGAGCGCCTTTCTCTTCAGCATCTTGATGTTCTGGCGTTGTGCTTCTTTGAGCTGAATCTGCTTTATCAGCTTCGCTGGCAGCGGTTTCATCTTGCGTAGCTTTGCAAGTTTCAAACTTATCCATAACATCGCGCAATTCATCGTCGAAGCGCTCGAGATGCTGAAGCAAAGCAGCCGTAGCCTTCTCCTTTTTCCGCATAGTCTTTGCAATCGCCCCAAACGCCATCTTGTGAACACTGTTTTCCTCCGCAACGGTGTTTTGAATCTTGTACTGCTGCTCGATTTCAACGTGCTGGCGAAACATGTCGAATTGCTTCTCGCGAAGTCGTGATATGTCCTGCATGATCTGTGGACTGATTCCGTTAAACGGCTGGTTCTCGGGATTGGTTAGCTCCTTTTCGGCTCCGTCAAGTTCTTCTATTATTGAAGCACCATATTGCTGGAGTTCGGCGACGGGAGCGAGTGCTTCGTTCCCATGAGCTTCATGAGGAGAAGAATCAGCGTTCATGTTGCAGGGAATGATGAGGGCGGAGATGTAAGGCTGGCTATAGGGCGTTATATGAGAACCTCAACTATCGAAGACCAAGGGCTACGTTTGGTACTGTAGCGAGCCGGTTGATGCTTGGCCCTGCGGGCCAGAGTCCAGACATGCATGCCATGCATGGCTGGACTCTAGACTGCCCGCTATTCAAAATGGAATTTGTTATAACGAATAATCGTAATGTTATTACCTTCGGTACATGCCGAACATGAATCGGATGCACCTTTCGTACCAGGCTCTAACCATGTAACGAGCGCTACAGCTGTGCAGTAAAAGGGCAACAGATTCCGATTTACCAAAGGCACAGTAGCCTGGCGGGTTTCAACGCTCGTTAAGATAGGGCCAGCTAACTTGGCACTGGGACAGTTCTTCTAATTCCCTTCTTCCGCATCTGAAACTGAATTCTTGACTGAAATTGATACTTTCTTTCTTTTGAAAGGGTATGAAAGAGATACATTTCTATTTCTATACTTGGTTGCTGATTCTGTACGAAAGGAACGTTTAGAAGTTCGTGAAAGCTCAGGCCTTTGTCGTGCTCAGCAACCTTCTACTCTTGGTACCAAGTAGACAGAAAAGTTTGATCAAGACCTCCGCAAGCTTTTACATTGCGGGCACGGCAACCACCGATTGCCTTCAAACGAGTTTGCAGAATTCGAACGACTTCGTCGGGGCTCCCTAGACGATCAAATTAAATTAAATTTAATATTTAGCATAAGGGACCCAAACTTCTGTCGGTCGGGCGCTGTTTGCACCGCGAGAAGACAATTCAGAACGGAACAGCAGTAAAGATTACTGTTAGAAACAAGAAGACAGACTGCGTGATACTCGACGGTTGCGACAAACATGTCCCGCCGCCGTTGGCGGTTTTGTGTTGAGGTCGCCGTTGTACGCATATGCAACTACGCTGCGAGTTGGGGGTGCGAGGCGGCAATGGCGTCGGCGTTAGCGGCAGGGCAGAGGCGGTACAAAACTAAAGGGAGCTGCTACCACCGTCAGTTGGATAGGTGCGTTATTGTCCGAAATGCCTTATATATGTTTGAGACGTGAATTGTTTTTTGCATGATGACGTGGCGGTGGTTCTGCACAGACAAAGTTCAACGCATACGTGTAGTTCCTAACAGATTCTGCCACGTGGCAATGAACACCGCCAACCAGCTCGACGACCTGGAGATATTACTTTGAGATAATTGTTCGATAAATCTAAAGATTTGCAGAAGCATGAGGATTCACTCCTCGCTCGTCATAATATTATTGACAGGGGTAGGCGTAACTTGGTACATCATTCAACTCAACAAATTTGAACCTGAGAATGTTCGAGCAGCTCGAATCGTGCACGGGAAAGTTTGGCATGCAGAGAAGGGAGAGGAAAGGGAAAAGGGTAGAAGACAGCATGAAAAGGTAGGTAGCACGGGAACAAGTGAACAGTTTACTGCCGTACGCATGGGTAAAATTGAAGGAAGGCGGTCTAGATAAATACAGCGACATATGGGGCTGCAACGCTAGATGACACAAAAGCGTTCACATCTTGGAAGCTCTGGCCTTCTTTTTCGCTTCCATTTTAGATAACATATCATCGACCTTATCAGCCTGTTCCTCAGTGAATTGGTTACTGTCTGCCTTTGGGGCCTCAGGGGCGGAGTCTGACGATGAGCCACCAGGAATCGGAATGGAAGGAAGCGAGGGAAGCGACGGTAATGAAGGTAGCGAGATGGCTTGCACTTGATGAACGTGCACGAAGACGGAGGCGACCGTGGCCAGCGTGACAGCGGCAGCAGTATGCACAAGCGTTCGCTCGGGACGTGCCTGCGCGCAGACGACAGTGGAACGATTAGCGGGAGCCGAGCGCTGCGACGGGGAGAAGACAGGGGTTATGAATGCCATGACTGCGGGGGCGACGCTGATGTTCGATGGTGCGAGTGATGCGCAGTTTTTGAGGGGGTGAGCAGCTGGCGTGTGGTGTCGGTCAGAGCTGTCGGTCAGAGCTGTCGGTCAGAGCTGTGGACGCTGCGGAGAATTGAGCGCCGTGGCGCAGCGCTCAGAAGGAGGAGGAACATTTCGGGCGTGGCGAAAGATTGAGGGCACAGATTGGTCGCGGACGGCACCTCAAGCTGCAGTTTGAAACCCTATTGCCCTATTGAGATTGACGAGAGATATCGCGCCAATTTTCAATTTGTTTGCCAGCGATCAAGTTGCGCGTATCAGTG
Organism: Gracilaria domingensis; assembly: GCA_022539475.1. Classification (NCBI taxonomy): domain Eukaryota; phylum Rhodophyta; class Florideophyceae; order Gracilariales; family Gracilariaceae; genus Gracilaria; species Gracilaria domingensis. Next base: position 59,738 of record VCMS01000001.1, read on the forward strand.
GCTTCAAGCCACTGGCTTGCGATTGCAGGGACACGAGTAGATGGCACTGGCTGGCAAAGCGTCAACGCGTGAATGAGCCTCCGAAAACGACTGCAGCCGCGGCAGTGGGCGGCGGTGCTCGCACAGCCACTGGTTTGGGCGTGCAGCGCGCGCTGCATCGGCGCCCGCAAACGCATGCCAAGCGCGCGGGGCCGGGAGCGAGCGCCATGGGCGGTTTGGGAAGCGGCGCGCCTTGTCACGCAGAATCAGCGCAGCGCGGGAATGGAATGCGTCGATTGGAGCGCGATGCGACAGGTGAAGCGCCACGCCACTCTTGCAGCGCAGAACGAGTAGCCGGCGACAATCACGCGGTCACACGGCTTACAATACGTGTACGTCGATGCGTCACCCGTCCAAGCGTCCCGCGCAGGGCGCGCCAACGCGGGGAGCGGCGCGCGCGGTGGCGCGCGCGCAACGGGCTGTTTTGCGCCAGTGCAGACACGTGCGCGTCACGAGGCGTCACGGTGATGTGTCGCAACGCGCAGACTGGCCCGGCTGCGAGATGCGCGCGTACAAAGCGCGCAGCGCACGACTTGGCGCCCCATCACCTTGCAACTCGGTGATCACCGCCCATTGCGGACGCCGCCGCTTGTGTGAGCGGCCCCCCCCCCCCCCCCCACCCCCGCCCCCAGCGCGCCGCGCGCCGCTGTGCTGTACCCCACGCCGCGCCGTCCGCCCGCCGCCGGGAAAACGCTCCGTGTGCGACGCCGCATTCCCGCGCCTTTCACTTGGCAGTGCGGCCCAAGCGTTGAACGCTCGTGCCTCCGCCGCCGCTTTCCTTTTAAGCAGTGTTGCTGCGCGCTCGCGCTCCTTCCTACGCTGCCGTGCTCGCGCGTCTACCCATTCTGCTTTTCGCCGCGCGCTTCGCTCACACGTTCAACTCCGCCGCGCGTCCTTCCCCTCCCCCCGCTCTCTCTCGTTCCTTTTGCCTTCGTTTGTTTCCTATTCACGATTCACCGCTCAGCCTTCCCACTATTCTGTCAACTCGCAGCATAACTGTTTTCTCTTTCCCGTCCTTGTCCATGCGCACACCCTTCATCATGGTCAACCCATTGTCAGCGCTTTCGTGTATTGCGCTGTTCGCTTTGCTCTCAACGCTTGCACCCCAATCCGCTGCTATTCCCCTCCGCTCGGCTGAAGCTGTTCCCGATCACTGGGCACAGCTCCTTCAGGCAGATCGATACGAGCTCGTGCCGCGCCCGTCATGGACTACGCATGCGTCACATTCAGACCACAATGCAAACGCGTCGAGCGTCCGAGCCACACTGCAGGACCATGTCCCCTCCGCAGCGAGAACATACGCGAAACTCGACCTGGATCTTGATCCTGTCAGTCGCACAAAGATTTTCAAGGGCAGCGGTGACAAGTCTAACTTTGAATGCCACGTCCACGATCCACCGCAGGCCATCAGAATCCAGCAAGTTATCTCCAAGGTCATAACCGTCTGTGAAGCGTCCTGGACATCCTCGGAAAAGGTTCTGATGCAACTCACTTTTGCTGATCTCGGTGCGGAGGAGACGCTTGCAAACGGAGGAGGAACTTTCTTTGTCAAGATGAAGGACACTTTTGAAACTGTTTTGCCGGTCGCAGCCGCCGAAGCTGTACGCGGAAGAGATCTCAACGGCAACAGGAAGGGTGACGGTCGCTTTGATGTATTGGTCACTGTCAACATTAACACACCGTGGTATGATGGTATAGATGGAAACTGTCCCCCGGAGCAGTACGACCTCGTTACTGTCATCCTACACGAGGTTTACCACAATCTGCTTTTCGCGGGAAGCATTATGGCCGATGTGGATACCAATCAACAGGTTGACGGTGCTGTCTTACAGACAGCTTCGCTGTACAAAGGATATCGCACTCGCTTTGATTCCTTCCTAATGAACGAAGGGAACTGTGCTGTCCTTAGTTATCTCACGGCTCAGGAGCTGTCTTCTCAAACGGGTCTCACCCCCAACCAGTTGTTCGCCGACGCGGTTTGCAACGACAGACTCTACTGGGGTTATGGTAATCAAAAAATAGCGAAGCTGCATTCACCGAGAGTGTTCCGAAGGAAGAGCTCGATCTATCACTTCGACCCCAACTCAACGGACACTGTGGATAGTCTAATGTTCCCCACAGTCAGAAGGGGTCCATCCGGCGTGCAACATGTCGTCAGCGAAAGAATTCTGCTTATGCAAGCTGCTTCTCTCGACCCAAAGATTCCAGGTGCAAATCCTTCGTGCGTGAGGCTTAGCAACCCCACCCCTGCGGTGGCGATCCAACAGGGACAGACCAATACTAATATATTCCATGGGGCGATCACACCGAACATCGTCGTTGCAGATGAAGGTAGTGTGGGTGGCTTCCCAACATGGGGAATTGTTTTGCTGGCGTTATTTGCCTTCCTGCTACTGGCTGCGTTGCTGGGACTCTGCCTTGCTCTCTGTTTCCGCAAAAAGAAACTGCCATCACTTACCAGCTCATTGTTCTCACCGACCACGCTGGGAGATTCCACTTCTCGCTATGGACCGTCTTCATCAAGAACTTCGTCAACTTCCAAGACTACGCTCAGTTCCTTCGGGTGGTCGAAGAGGTCGAAGAAGTCGTCTTCGAAAAGGACCACGAAGCACTCCTCGGTATCGACGCACACCAAGCCGAAGACTAAGGACTCATCGTCGCATGGCAAACAAACGTGCCCATCATCTGGCAAGTGTATAGACAAATGCTTCTGCATGTATTGCACTCCGGTTACTCCCCCACCACCGGTTGCCTCCGTGCATCACTACGAGCCAGACTGTGCCCCAAAGGTCTACAAATGCAAGACCAAGTGTCGGAAGCATTGTTCTCACAAGTCCTCACGTAAGCACTCTCATACATGCGACAAGTCAACAAAGAAAACGTGCAAATCAACCACCATGGTTTGCAAGTGCTACTGTTGCAAATATGAGCCATCTACTTGCAAGTCAAGTTCGCGGTGTTGCAAGTCTTCTTCTAAGAGTTGTTCTTCAAGTGCCTCCCCCAAATGCACAACGTCGCACAAGTCTTCCTGCAAGAAAGTCACTCCACCGTCAACAAAGCCGCCTTCCACAAGGCCACCCACAACGAAGGCGACAAGTAGCAAGAAAACTTCGGCCAAACCAGTGTCATGCAAGCCAACAACGAGCAGTTGCCGAACGTGTAAGAAGTCGTGTAGGACATGCAAGCCATCTGGGAACCGGTGCGGATGTCGTTCGTGCCCAATGGTCGAGATTAATATCTGTTAAGTGAAAACGGCACTGCTAACTTATCCTGTTGTACTGCCTGTTTGAGTGATTCGTTTTGTGTACTATGGCCGGTCAGTCAACATCTCATCTTCTCTTCTAGTTTCCATAGGAACTGAACTAATTTGTCGCTTATAGAAGTGATCACTTTGGACGTTCTTGTCGTTTTTGTAAATACGTCTGTACTGCAACATGCACCAGCGAGGTGTGTTCTAGCTAGTGAAGCGATTTAGCACACAGCCGACGTTCGCCACCCATCTTCGTTCTTGCTCCACATCGTGATTACTCCATCCTATTCTGAGATGCTCTCTACTCTGTCCCCACTCAGCGAATTTGTTCTTGCCTTCTTCAATGCATCCGAAATCTGACCGTTCTTTGAGCGTATTATCAAAACCTTGCGACAAACTTGTGGTTGCTTCGCGTGGGAGTGATGAGCAAAAGACCATTTTTGGTTTTGTTTGCATCAACTGGACAACATTGGCTGAACAGTAAAGCGCGTGTTGGTTCATCAGAGAGTAGCTTGACGTCGATGGCGAAGACAGCCAAATTCCAGGTCATGCGCTATCGTGCACGGGAGCCCTTACGAAAGACAACGATGGTCTGATCAAGACATGGTGATGAGATCAAATAGCAGTCCCGTCATCAGGGACGAGTTTCTTCGATACAGGACACGAACTTAAGCTTTCTATGGTTGCTGCTTTTTTAAACCCGCCTTTTTTGCCTTTTCGCAATTTTCTCGACGTGCACGTTTACCTTGTTGCTGCCCTGGCAAGGTTTTGCAAATGGTGTTTGCACTTGTCACGTTTGGCCGCAGCTTCCAACACCGGGGCCGAGAAGTGCGTCGAAAGTTTTGATGCTCGATACTCGGAGTTGGAAAGCGTGTTCTGAGGGCCTTGCAAACGAGCAGCCTAAGGTGCAAATTGTATGAGCTTTAAGACCAAACATCAACTCATTTCGTACTTAAGGAGTTCCAGTTCCCTGGGTCGAAGAGGAGCTGCAGATCTACGCAAGTATTCCGAACATTTTGAAAGGAACTATTGCAGATCCGTTCGCTGGACCCTGAAATTATCTCATCAAGAATATTCCAGAAGGACGCCACTCGCACTGGCTTTCGAGGTCTGACAGAATGGGAAACTTCTCCGCTGCTGAGATACTGACCATTTACGGTTTAACGTTGATGATATGTGGGGCTTTGGCTTTTCAAGACTCTGGTCTAGCGAAAAATGCGGTATCCGCAATCTATATGGGCAACGGTGGTGCAGTTGTATGTTTTCTTTTGGCGGCCGGCTCAAGGAATCTGGAGTTGAAAAAAGGAGAAAGGGGGTATAAGATAATGATGATAAGCATTCATCTGGCTTTCATATTCCCGCTTCTGTTCGGAGGGGTAATTGGATGGCGATTATGGTTGGCATGGAACATTCCGCACAAAGCCTACTTGAAACCGTACTTTAGTATCATTGTTGCAATGAGCTTGCTCACTGCTGGGGTCGTGTATTCAAAGAAGCCCAAGAAGAATGAGAACAAAAAGGGAAATGTTGAAACCAAAGAGAACAAGGAGAGTTCAACAAGCACAGAAACTTCGGAAGAAACCTCGTCAGTACGTAGGAGGCGAAGAGCGACAGCTATGTGAGCATAGACACATGGAGCTGCAGTTGTTGGAACATATGCAATATCTGCATTCTACAGTATCTCAACGCTCTGTATTTAGTCTCAACATTGAAGCAGGTATTCTTTTTCTTAAATTGCGTCCTTGACGTCACGCCCTTGCCTTACGTGCGATCAAGAGTAGTACAAAGCTTCCCATCGTCAAACGAAGCGTAAACAAAACAGAAACAGTCGATGAAGGAAGGCTGACCCGGTCGTTGCTTAGTTGTAGTCCACGCCGAAATAGTCCTTCAAGCTTCCATCCCGACGAATATCGTTCGTTGCACATTGCAGCCCTCCACCAAATTGGTAAGTATTACGGAAAGGCACCGGAATGACATCAAAGCCAAAGTCCTCAAGTTGGAATATCAGCGCCTTCTCATTTTCTTCCACAACAATCTTCTCCTCAGAAACACTGAAGATATTGACGCTCATCCCGTTCGCACTGCAATGACAGAAATCGGGCATCGGATAATTGATGGCGCTTGGAGGTGCTGATTCAATAAGCTTCCAGTTTCCTTCTCTAAACATCTTGATTTCACTTTCCAAAGGAGGACGCTCACGGTTACAAAGGACTAATCCCGGGCGAAGAGGTATGAAGTTACTATCAATGTGTTGCGGCTTCATGTCATCTGGAAAGTGCATTAAGTGACAATTGATGGCTCTCTGAGAGAAATGTCGCTTCAACCATTCGAATCCCATGAGATTGGTGGTGTTACTGTGAATCACAAAGAGATCCTTTCCTACTCGTGCTACGTCGGCTGCATCCCATATAGGTTCGTCTTCTGTAGTGGCAAATTCGAACTTGTGCCTATTGTGTTCGAGATCTTCGGCGGATATGAGGCCATTCTTTCTCTTGCTTTTCTCGTCAATCCTGTCCCAGAATGGGACCTTGACTCCGTTTTTGATGTCCACTTGATGTTGGTACAAAGAATCTCGCATCATTGGCTTTGGGGCCGCGGTCCAGATCATCTGTTTATCTTTTCTGTAATAGTCCATAATAATGTCACGGTAGCAGTACTCTTCAAACAAACGAGCGCGATGAGACATTGCTGCTTCAAGGATCTCGTTCCCAACTACGAGAAGTTTGTCTCGAGGGCAGCAGTTGTACATAGTCGGGGTTTTCCAGAAAGGCGTAACAATGGGCGTGTCTTGAGGTATGAGGGTAGGGCGTTTTACCACAACTCCTTCTCCCTCGAGAGTCTCTGCTAGCAAATCGTACTCCAAGTTGGCTTTTTGGATCTCACTGGGATGCTTGGGACCAATAGGCCACCTTAGAGTAGACGCAATGTATTCGTTATTGCACTCAGCCCGAAAATCAGGACCCTCAGGAGGAAAGCAAGCATCATCGGGAAGACGGGCTACGATAACTTCTTGCAGCCTTTCCCATTCCGTCCAAGAATTGACTAGCATCCCGACCTCTAACATTGTAGGAGGCAAATGGAGAATAGCAAGATCGAATGATTCAAAGACAGCCTCAACGCTGGTAATCGAACAACTGTTGGAATTTGGTGCCTACACCAGGCAATTAGGAGATTCAGTTGGTACCGATCAGGGTGAGCTCCTGGCTTCGATCTGGTAGCCGATCTACATTGATCCGCGTACCAATCGCCAAAGCCTTTTATAGCGTTCAAGTTCGGACCTCTGCACGCTGAACTTTCCATCTTCAGCTAGTGAAACAGAGAAAGTTTGTTTGCTTTTGAGTTTGGCATGCGGTGTGAAAGATGTGGAAAGTCGCACATGGAATCTCACTAGAAAAAAGTTCGCTGCACAGCATTTTGATACGGATCTGCATCTGTGCTAGCTAGCAATAACGATGACGAGGTGCTAGCTAGCAGCGCCACCGACGCACGGACCCAGTTAGAAGATCTCCAAATGTCGAATCTGATAGGAAGTGCAGTCCAACCAGCTTGGTGGAACTCGCTGATGTTTGGCTCAAGCCATAAGCTGAACTGATCACGAACTCTTGCCTTTGAGAATTATAAACTAACACATGATTACACAGGCTTGTTTTTTTCCTGGTCTGCCCATGGGTGCATGTACACGCATCCGTTGCGCTTTGAGTATCAGACTACAATCAGGGCGCAATGGAAGGTTATCGTTCGTTCGAGATCATCTTCCTTATGAGAGTGGTGATGGATTCAATCATATATGATACACACAGGCCTGGATACACACAAGTCACAAAAATATTACTGCTAAGGAGTTGGGTGCTGCTAAAGGGAATGACCCAAATCTTAACAAGGATACGGCATACGTAGTGGTCGGTCATTCTCAAAGTTACTGCTTTGGTGCTCCGTTGGGGAGATGACGAAGATATCTGCAAAAGAATCTTGTATGGGGACTTCCTTTTCTTATGGTCATATGCCCCTAATTGCCGAAATACTGCACGACGAAGTTACGATTCCACGACGGAGCTAAGTCACTTGAGTCGAGTTGACTCATCGAATAATATTTGGTACTTCGATTCAGCAATAGAATTCTGATGTCCAAAATATAGAGGCTTACAATAACTAAGATTTTCCCCTTGTCTTTAGATCAAAAGATGTTTGTTCTGCTTGAGAAGAGGCAAGCAGTCATGCGAGACAACCTTCTTTTACGAGCTGTAATCTACAACTTGCAATCATTTCCATGTACACCTCTCGTAATCCTAAATAAGACTGCAACGTTTCCCCTTCTTCACATGCGAAACTGTGATTAGACAATTCATCAACTATCTCCAATAATGTACATCACCGTATCTGGAGTCCATCGAAAAGATGAATTCACCATGAACACGTTTCCCTTGAAGCTTTTAAGGGTGGTTAATAAACTTGCAGGTCATTGAGATTAATGTTGCAGTTTGCATTACATACACCCTTGTAGATTTCGTCTGCCTCGCTTAAAGAGTGCCCCCTGTTCTTAATGACGCCTTAACGTGCCTCTTAAGGATTTGCTAAATAGTCAACCTGCCACAAGTTTCGGTGACTATTTAGCAAATCCTCATTCAAATAGACGCTTCTCCTGCTCAGCGTAGCTTGACACGAGCGACAGGCTGTCTATGAGGATAAATAGGAATCTTCGTTTGCATATAAGTCCAAACAGAAGTATCGATACGTTGATCCAAAAACCGTCTTCCTGTTCTTTAGTGAACCTCTGTATGGATCGAAAGGAAATTATGAACATAATCCGGGGGCATCAGTTTCCGAGAGACATAAATAGTTGTCTCAGTCGGGAGACAATCGTTGACGAGAGGTTGAATACAAAAAACGCTAATCCATCTCTCCGAGCCAAGTCGCTTGTGAATACACTAGAAACCCCCTTTACTCACATAAAAAGCACTCCGGCAGGTTGGGCATGAAGAAGTGTTGCTTGTCGAAAACCACCGTAAAAGACAGTCTGAATGATAATTGTTCTTACATGTTCGACAAGTCTTCTTTGGTAGGGCCGCGGTTAAAACGTGAAGCACCGAGTAGCATATAGGACATTCTTCAAAGCCTTGGAAGGCTTTGTCAAGGTTGCGTCGCCACAGAGCAAGTGCTTCCGCAAGTGAGCAATTTTTTGTATGAAGTAGCGTGGCCATTCCTAGCAGCGTCTTTCTCCACTGAGCTTCAGACATTCCAATTTTCGATCTTGCTTCTACTGTGGCAGTTTGTAACGGGAATACATCTGGTATGCGCATCCCGATTTCTAAAGTAACATCCGAAAACCGATAAGTGGCCCATACTTCCCGACCTGCCACGGAGCCTCGAGCTGAGAGCTCACCCTCATCGTCTTCCGCAGCCATGCCTTCTGAGTCGCCACCCCATTCCTTTACCTTTCGTACTTCTGCTGTAATAAGAAGTGCCGCTAGATTTTTGCGTACAAAAGCTTCCACTCGCAGCGCAGCTCCACGTTCAAGCTCATGAGTTACTATTTCTCGCGACAGAGCTGGAAGTCTCTGAAGCGCTCTAGCAAAGACAATCCCAGCTGCATGGCCGACTTCCCCCTCACTGTTGCAACCAGCCAGACTATCCTGGGTCGCGTCTCCTGCTGCAGTACTTTCTATTCCTATAGACTGTCCACTCTTTGCCACGATCACTCCCGACGCAGCGTTCTCCTCGGTCTGTATAGCCATGACGGCAGCTCTTCGAGCATATTGCAGTTCTTCAGTGCTTCCGTCAACCACAATATCAACACAGCGCTTGAAGAAGGTTCTGTATATTTCGGGGTGCACGTTTAAAAACATTAGACCCACTCTCCGGAACGAAACATCTCCTATGCCAGTTGCGGTGGAAGGGGACCTAAGTGAATAGTCTGGTCTCATGAGGTCAAGGAATATTCTCCACGCAAGCAAATATCCTACTTCTTGCGACAAAACATCTTCATGGGTCTCACTTTGAGCACTTGGTAAGGTCGACCATTCAAGTGCCTCTCGAAGTTGACTCGGCATTACACCTTCAACAAAACGTCTTTCCTCGCCTTCGTCTGAAAATCCTTCTTCTGGGAAAGCGTCCTTGACATGATCGGAAAGGTCTATAGTGGCTGTGTGTAGAACTACTGTTAAAATCGCCCTGCGTATGATCGCCGATGAGCTGGTTAACCATGGAATTAACGAATAGACGTTGCCCACCGGTACTGGCATGTGACCATCGCCTCGAAGCAGCGTCCCCGTTTCTGCTGCAAATATTATCAAACCTCCGCACCATAATGAGCAAGTCAGTGCATCAACCGTTCCAATCTTTTCTCCAATCTTCTCTTCAAAGAAAGGAATTAGAGAAACGCTAATCCACGCACCCCAATAACAAAGCTCACCTCCGAGTTCACAGTCTAGTTTGCCTTTTTCTGATTCATTAACTATGACATAAGCTAATCCAAGAAAGAAGCAAAGTCTATGAACGTCACTCCAAGAAAGCTCTCCGCTGCTCTTCGAAGCAAAACTCTGAAGTACAGTGCATATACGAGAGGCCCAAGATGTCAACTCACGGCTCACTAAGGCTTCGAATCTTGAGCAAAGGAGTAACACACGAAAAAGGTTTGCCAACGAGGCTTCTAGGCTGTTCTTTCCTCTGACATCGGTTATAGAAGATATCGTTTTCCTTCCGCTTTGGAGTGCCTTCAGCCCAGTTAGTTGCAGCCATGAAGGCGCCTCAACTTCAGCTTGACGATGAGTTGAGGGTATTACACCAGAAAGAGAAGCAGCAATGGTCTCCAATGCCCAAACTGTATTATCTATGGTTATCGTATCTTCCAAAGTAACGCTCATAATGTATTCAAGAAAAGACCGAAAGTCTTCAATACATTTTCCATGGCTCCCTACGCTACAGATTTGAACAATAACTGGAATTTCTGAGAGATCGCGAGAAGTGGGTACCGTGGAATCCCTTTCAATCAACCAAAACCGTCTGAGCTCTTCAGATATGGCAGCGAACTCTTCCGAGCTCGAATCTGCAGTTGTTCCTGAAAGAAAGCAAATTATCTTCTCCCCGCCTTTCCGTGGATTCGAGAGTAGTAGTCGAGCAGTGTTTCGCCCAATACGCAGCCTCTCCTTGCCATCCAGTTCTGTCAAATAAGTTCGGAGACCATTGTCAGCTTCTTCATGAGGTTCCTCACAGACTTTTCCAATCATCTCATTGAAGAATTCCACATTAACGCGCTTCGTCACCCCATCTCCGAAAATGAACTGGTATGGTGTGCTTCGAAGCAATACTGTGACAAAACCTGATGTTGCATTCTCTAACAGTCTCGTGCAGAGTAAGCTCGACACGTTGACCCCATGTTTACCAAAGGCCGATACGATGGCCGATACTGAATAAGCAAGTTCGGAGAGGTGCGATGGGCTCTGTATCTGACGCATGTATGGAAGCAAAGTGCTCCCCATCGAATCCAAGAGTTTAGGCAGATCTTCAAATGGATATGCTTCTATGAAATCAGTGACCTGCGTTAGAATTAAGCGGTTCTGTGCGGCTCGAGTCATCGAGACACTCACAAAGTCTCGATGGATATCGTCAAACCTTAATTCTGACGAAAACGAGGAGATTATTGCTTCAATTATGGGATCACTCTTCTCAATCGCTACATCCGTTCTCAATGCTTCCATGATATTCAGCGTGACTTCCCTCCACGATTCCCTTGAGATTCTGGCTCCACCTTCAACATCCAATGCTGTAGATGCAAAACAAACTGCGAATTCAGACATTTCGTGTTCCATAATTCCGCTCACGGTCTCGACTACCATGGTGTCCAAATCGTTTCCCATCAAGGGTATCCAACCCATGTCTTCAAACGTTTCTCTCTTTTGCTTCTGGGCGACGATAACCTCAGTCATTAGTTTGTACTCAGTTTCTTTCGAACACATTTTTCGCACTTCCGCGACCAACATGGACCATATCTGACCGCCATTTAAGCATGCAGAAGAGGTGTAGATCCAGCTCAGAATTCCAGCAATATCCTTCCAATTAATAGATGAATCTTCTTCACCATTTGCATTGGCCTGACTAATCAGAGAGGTGCAGTACTCATACATTCCTGATAGAAGCGCTGAATTGTTACTGGCACTGATCTCATTTGAAACAGCGAGTCGCCTTCCAGGTTTGTTAGAGAGGAGAGTAGCCAATGCCTTTCCAGCAATCCCTGGTTTGACTGTGTCATTTTTAACAATCGCAATGATTCCGGCTTCCACTAGTTGGTTTTCACGGGCTTCGTTCCTGATTGTATCAACCAGATATTCGAACCTTCTCAATCTTTCATCTGGGGCATGGTCTGAAAGTGAAGACCCGAAACCGTTCGCGATATCGAGAATAACTTGCGCGGAAACAGTATCGTCCATTACACGCAATACATGTCCAAATGCATGCGTGATCTCTGCAATATTCTTGTCACTTCCGGTTGAAGTGTTCTTGCGCCGCAACGAAATAGACTCACTGACAGGAGGCAGAATACCCGACACAAAGAGTCGACATGTCGGGACTACATGCCCTTCGAAAATTCTCTTCGCAAAAGCTATTGCTTCTCCTTCATCATTTCCGAACCATCTTGCAGCCAGCACTCGCTGCGAATATGAAGCTGTTTGAACATACGCGAGCAGTGCGGTCAGTGCATAGGCAACGGTTATTTGAACACGCTTGCTCCTCTTTGAAGGATGCAAATACTCCCTCATAGAACCAAGGACCTTTTCTCCAAACACACCGGAGACTTGTTCATGAGGCAGCGACTCGAAGAGAGGAAGCAGGGCTTGCACACCCGTCGGAACAGGCGACGCAACGGACTCACATACGACAGCGGACAATTTTTCAAGGCGAGGTCCGAATGATGAACTCCATCCATCGCGTAGCAGCACAATAGCGAGATCCCAGCCGGACGTCTCTGTCTTTCGGATTGCATATACAGCGACATCTGCGAATTGAGCGGCTCGAGAGCAATCCTCAGCGCTGGATCGTACCATAAATGACAAGATGAAGACGGCTAGCTCACAGACATCGCGAAGAGCAGATTCTGATTCTTTCTTTTTCTTTCGACCTTTCGCGAAAAGAATAAGTGGAGGAGGCTCGGCGTCCACTACGGAAGCAATTGATGAGACATCCTGGGATGCTAACAACAACCATCTCAATATTGCAATGACGCGTTTAGCTTCTGAAAGGAAATGATCTGATGAACCAATGCGTGTTATGGTCTCCTCAGAGTATGTCTTAAGTTCTTCCCCATAACGCGAGAATACCTTCTTGCGGTGCCCCTCTGTCGGGAGAACCCGTTCCAAAGATGAAGTAGCGACGTCAGAAACAGCAGTGTTGAGATCACCCTGTGCAGATAGCCACAGCGGCAAGATTGATGGAAAGATGTGTTGAATAGCTCGACGAAACGCTTGCACCGTGTCCGCCATAAGCTGGAGTGCGGCTATACGAACCGCAGGACTGGGATCCTGCACAGCTGCTCGAAAAGACTCACCCCACGCCGTGACAAAGGCTGTCCCAACACCAGAATCTGATGGTAAGGTCTTTAAGTGCTCGGAAAGGTCCGTGAGAGCCTTCTCCTTTGTTGTCCCATCTCGCTTGGAGAGTTTCTTTAGAAACTGTAACGCTGTAGAGTCCCATTCATGCTGTCCCGCCAGAGTCGCGGATCCCGAAGAGTGCTCCTGCAGGGCCTGAGCAGTAGCTGCAGCAAATGATGTGAAGGCAGACACGTCACCGACGTTAGCGGCAGCAGCTGCGGCTGACGCTGCCCGCGTTCCCGGTTTTCTTCCCATGAAGCTTCACGACTGATACGGTGAAGGGCCCTATAAGATAGCGGATATTTTGTCACGCAGATGCTACGACAAATCAACCGCGCAAGAAGATGAATAAGGTGCTTACAAAAGAAGTTAAGGATTCGAAAGATGCTGAGTTCCCAGTTGCAACTACGCGGGCTGTGTCCTCACGTCTCTTCCGCTCTTATCAGCCGTTCTAGCTTCTGTTGTTGACACAGCGGCAATCCTCACGTCTTATTCATTCATATATCCAGGAATTAAGATCTAACTCAGTCAGACTCAAAATATATCACTTATGCTTGACAAAGTGTGTCCCGCAGAATATTTGATGTTCGCAAGTTGCAATACGCTCTCCCGCTTTTCTTTCTTTTTTCCACCTGATACATGCGCTCCCTCTTGCAGAAGCTGTCTATGAACGAACGAACGAACGACCGGGACCTTTATTTAAGGGTATTTCGACTCACGTTGATTACGTATTAAGATTGTGAGCGCTATTGGATAACAGCCAGCGGCGCCGGTTAACTGCGGCTGCTGTTGCAACGAAGGTTGATCCGCATCAGACTGCAGAAGTCAACCTGTCATGTACGGAGACTGTTGCACTTGCAAACCGCAAACGAGACTCAGGCAGACTTGAACTTTGATGTGTAATTTTCAATTTTCTGGAAAACTGCGCACAGTGTGTACCGTCGTATCAGCGCTGTGCAAACTACGACTTGCTGTTCGGTATGACTGAATTTCAGGCCACACTCAACTTGTTCATCATTATATGACACGCAGTGTCTCACAGCAAGAAGAAAGAACCAGTCTTGTTTCTTACAACCGGGCTGGTCGTCTTCATGCTCTTACTTCGAACCGCTGTCGTTCGTCACGAACGTTGAGGTATGTCTGTGGTCATATATTCATATCAAATGTTTATCACAGGTTTCGATAATTTGACGTCAGCAGTATCATACAGCATCACCATCATCATGATGGTAGTGTCAGATGCACGCTTCCCACTACACGTGCAGGATGGAGAACTGCTGCGTGATCTACGAGCCTACGCAGAAGAGGAGCAAATCTGCTCTTGTTAGTTATTCCTTAATGTGAGCGAGATCAACGTATTTCGAAAGGGAGCTCAACACAATCCCAGGAATGCATAGCAGTCCGAGCTGACTTCTTCAGTAGTCGGATGCATTAACCAAATATTGAATGCGCTACAAACGAGTTGTCGTCACCCATGCAACTCTTTATCCGCTTAGCTCCGCACCCGCACAGAATGACATATGTTCCTGGCTTTCTTTTGAAGCTTGTTGCACATGATGTCATAAACGTTTTCCCTGCCCGTTGAGGGCATAAGAACGCGATTTGTATCCACATATTCGCAAGGAAGAGACACCTAGCGATGCTTGATAGATTCCCCCTGTTCAATAACTGAGCTATGACATAGATGATCGTAAGTTGCCTCAGCGAAGAGTAAAAAGCTCCCTACTTGTTCCGCATGATATAGAGTTAACCATCATGAGCTTCGGACAATCCATGAAGCCTCTAGTATCTACCAAACATACATTCCCGTGAAACTCTGGGGCGAAGGGCATCAGGGGAACAAGGTACATTTTCTTTCAGATCTTTGTTGTGCTGCGCTTGCTCCTCAAATGTCCCGTTGTTGCCTCTTTCAGGCAAGGCCTGTATGTGTAACGAAAGAGCCGGGGACTCTGAGGAGTCAATCCGGTGGACTTGCTCTTGATATGGGTCGTGTTCGACAAGAGGAATCCATTCTTCCCTACGAAATTTAAATGAAGACATTTCTTCGTCTTTCTCGTTCTGTAACATATCCTGTAATGCATTTCGAAGTTCAAAAAGTGTTAACTGACGGTCCTGCAGCGCTATGTTGTTTTTCTTTGCAGCTGGAGTATATGCTTTTGCCTACCGAGCGTGGTGTTCGTCCCCGTTTATGAAGCGGTGCTGCTTCGAGATCAAGCATTGCAAACTCCTCCGGATTTGCTGGGGTACTTGCAGAAGGCGTAGATGAATTCCGAAAGGATAAAGTGGATTGCTTTAATCTGTGGCTCAATCCTTCCTTCTTCTTTTGAATATGTCCACGTTTGTGGACGAAGTGATAGACATTGTAGCAATCTGGCTTCTTCTTTCCCAGAGGAGCAAGTTCTGCATATACTGAACGCCTAGTCATTATTTGTTTCGACGAGAGGGAAGCCTTCCCTAGTCGCATGGAGTAAACTTGATGCAAGAGCTTGGGTTAAGTTCGACACATTGCTCGATATATAACTTTCCCTTGGTATGAATCGAAAGCACGAAAACGTTCACAATTATTTCGTTCCGGCAGTGGATACAGGGTTTTGTCCAATGCCTTGCAAAGATTTGCGTATCTCCCCGCAGCGCGGCGGATGGACAGCAGAAGCTGCTTTCACTGCGAACTTTTTCTTTCCTGCGAGGGCAAAATGTGCGTCAGTAAAATGAACAGGATTATAGACTTCACGGGAAAGCCGCGGGACGCTGTATCCGATTTCGGACAAAGCATCTTCATCAAGGATGCCGTGACGGCAAAATGTTTTCTTAAGACTCGCACTTGCAAAAACGATAAATCATCATGATTCTGAGGATTGCCGTGGTGCAATATCGATTCGGTATCGTCGTTCGTTAGTGACCGTATGTAAAGTTAAGAGGGCTATCCTTCCTATCGTTAAAGATAGCCTGCTAGTAGACACTAGCCTTAGGGCATTTCGTAGATACTATCTAGTAGATAGTCCATAAGGTAACAGTAGATAGTATCTACTGTTTCCTCATGGACTTCAGGAATTCTCTATTTTAATCAATATGAGGCTGTCGTTGGTCAGACAAATATTCAAATGCAGAATCTTTCTTTCAATCCAGATCCTCTGAAAACAAGAAGGCTTCAAGGCATCCCGCGTCGTATCCTTCTACTTTTCGACCCAGAGTCAATCTGGAAGAAACCTTCGGGACTGCAAGCTCTCTACGAGACTTCCTAATCTTCGAAACCCGTGCGTTTCGTACGTTTGTCTTCTGCATTTCCTTCCTGAAGTGAGTTTAAACAGGCAGAAGTCCAATCACTGCCATTGAGATGTCTGGAATCGTCGATTTTGTATCAAGTGGCTTCAACGTTCTCTTCATGGGAGGTACCTCAATTCCGCTGCCCCCGATGATGCACTTCATGGCATCACTAATAACAAATTTCTTGACCAGTCGAAACTTTCCGATTCGGTTTTATCGCATTAATCTCCATGATCACAATCTGGCTTTGGCAATATTGGCAACCGTACTTCCGCCTTTGGCATGGAACATCATTGGACCCCTTGAATACTTCACCAAGATCCCATCGCGTCTGAGCGTACGACCTATCATTGGTGTCTATATCTCCGGAGCAATCATTGCAACTTTGAGTGTGCTCCGAAGCGTTCTTTTCCTAGTTGCCATCCGCAGCCAACCGCGGTTGCCAGAACTTGATACTCCCTATTATCATGCAGTTGCCGGAGTAGTTGGAGCATTTGGAGTGTCTATGTTTATCGGAGCTTATTATCGACTGGGCATTTGTGGTACATACCTTGGTGACTACTTTGGCTTTCTCATGAATGAGAAAGTTACCGCATTCCCTTTCAATGTTGCAAGTAATCCCATGTACGACGGGTCCTCCTTAATGCATTTGGCAGAAGCTATTATGGAACGAAGCCCGGCCGGGATTCTGTTGAGCGCATGGCTATTTTTCTGCTATCGATGTGGGTGTATTCTGGAAGAACCATTCACAGAAAGGCTGTATTCTGAGCGGGAAGAGCGGAGGGAAGGCGAGCGACTGGCGAAACTTAAAGGTTTAAAGTCATCATGATGCTGTCAGCGAATTCCTCTGAGGAGACGTCACCACTCGTGGACGGAACATTCTCTTCAAAGAAATGAGGTGTGTCCAAGACACTGGTAAAGAATCTTCATCGTAAACCAAACCAGGCAGGCTTTTGTCTTCACGAAAAGAAGATATGGTTAGTCTCCAAGAATTGATTAGACAAAATCCACATAGCACATTGGCCTTTCCAACGAGAAACGTTCTTTAGCGAACGTATTACCTCAACTTAGCTAGGATGTCGAACGAACGAACGAACGAACGAACGACCGAACGACCGAACGACCGAACGAGTTCGTCAGTCAAAAGAAAACAAGCTTATGATCCCGAATTGCACATACACTCTTGCCTCGCTCTTTGCCTATGTGCCTTCACCTGGCATGCCCAAAGGTGTGTTTTCGAAAAATATTTGCCCAGACGAAAGGTCATGCCACCGATGGGGTTCGAACCCATGCTACCCCTTCGGGTAAGCAGGTCTTAAGCCTGCCGCCTTACTGTGTCCCAGTCGAAACCACTCGGCCACAGTGGCCACCACACCCTTGGACAGCGCAGTTTGATTTGGATTTTGGACACGTACTTATACCCAATTATTCGCTTTGTCGATGGCATTCCCTCGTATGCGTACACGTAGTTCGTTTGTATCTCCTTCATGGATAAGGAAAATTTCAAAAAGCTCTGCAGGGGAGGGCATACTGTATATATGTCGTCGGACGTAGGTAGCCTTAGCACAAGGCAAGTCAGACTGGCTCTCCCCGTTAAGAGGAGAGGAAGCTAAATCAGTTTTGGCGTGAAGATTTATCGGAGTTGTGTCGTGCCAAGAGAGATCGTGAAGCTTTAGTCCGTAGCGAAGTTTGCAACAGACGTCCACTAGCTACGAGAAATGTACCAAAAGGCTGATGTTCCATCCAAGAGAGATGTTGCTACAACGGCTCTCACAATTCTCCGTTGTACTTAAGCGCCGTCACCACAAGAACCGAAGCCCACGCCTCAAAACAGAAGATAAACGATAAACTTGTTCTTCATTCTTCATCCATCACTTCGTTTACAATATACACTTGCGTAGAGATAAGGATGATACCATCGTTTTCCGACCCAAGTTGTGGGGCAGGAAAAAACGCGTCCTAGCTGCTTGTGCTCTTTGGCCTCCAACACGTTTCCGCCCTTATCCAAAGCAAGGAGAAGAGCAGTCTTAATGACTCTGTGCAGCAGAAGGGATTGTGCGGCGAATCTTTTTCTGACTCGAAAACTTTATCTCTAGTAGGATATCATCTCTTACTTGACAATTCTCATTCGTTATCCCACTGAATATCAATAAGAAGCGCTGAAAGTGAAAGTAATACTAGAAGATGTTATGCCGAAGGTACAACGTCATAGTCTGCATACGAACGAATGGAGCGATTAACCCCAAGTTGGCATATATACGAAGAGTGCAGTATGAAAGATCCATTCTGTTCAAGACAGCACCAGTTAGGCCAAAGAAATTAGGGTCTCAGGAGCGAACTGCTTAGTGCCAGTGACTTAGTGGTAGTTTCAGATGACTGAGCTTAGCGCCGCATTTTCAGGGATCATGTTCAGTGTCACAACAGAGTGAAAGTGATCAAGCTCAGAAATGCTTTCTCCGAGCAAGTAAAGGTGTATGGTTAAATTGTGAAGGTTTGCGCATAAATTGCTAAGCAACGGCCTAGGCAACACTGTGAGAAGAGGATCATCGAGCACAACAAAATATCTGCGCCCTTGAAACCCTTCATGACACGGACTTGTGAACGTCGCCGCAGTCAGTGATAGTAATCCTTTCAGTCGGTTCTTCTCTTGTACGCGGGGCATCATGGATTTTATCCAAAACGTCGAGTCCATCAGTTACAATGCCGAAGACCACATGATTGCCGTCAAGATAGGTGGCCTCGTCACGAATCAATATGAAGAACTGGCTGCCAATCGGATACTCGGCCCATGACACTACGCCTCGCTCCCCATGCTGCAAGAAACTGTGATGATCTTTAGACTTTTCCTCTTGGAAAGTAGGACCATAGATAGACCGACCAGTAGCTTTCGAACCTCCTTGGGCTACGAAGTTTGTGACGACTCTGTGGAAGGAATCTTGCCGGTAACAAAGAGAGTCATCGGCAAAAACTCCTGTGCAAGTGGCCAGGGCGCGGAAATTTGCTGCGCTCTTCGGTACAACATCTCCGAAGACGCCGATAGTCATCCTTCCAACTGGTGTGCTTCCAATAGATATATCAAAGTAAAACTCATCCGTAACGCAAAGAGTACGCGCCGAGCCAAGCTTTCCGGGTTCAAACTTGCGATAGCACTTTGATTCGGAGACTGCATTGCGTTCGTCCTGGGTCTTCTGATCAAGACGATTCTCAACGGCCACTTGAATGGCATCTCTTGCATCGGAGCCATCCACAAGCGTTCCCTTCTCGTCCGCGGCGGGAGGGTGCTCTTCGTCGAGCTCAGTGAGATTAGCAATCGCCGTGACGTGCTGCGGAGGTTTTAGCTCTCTGTTCACGCCGGAAAGCATGCGAGCAACTGAGCGCCCTGCAGAAAACGTGAGCATGGCGGCTGCACATAGTGCAATAACGAGCAACAGCGAGCTAACAGGGCGGGTTCGGAAGAAACGGCCGGCGCGCTCTGCGGCTGAGCGCTGCTTGCCATTAGGTCGGACGTAGCTGACTCAAGATCCTCATCCAACAGCGGGGTCAGGTCTGTAGGTCTGCGTCTGGACATGACGGGGAGGTGAAGAGTGTGGCGTCGAACTGGTGAATCGCTGAGCACAGCTGACGACTGGTGAGCGGGGCGGTCGAGGCTGTGCAATAACGACGCTTTACAACGAAGTGGCTGCGAAGATGATAGCATGTGTATGCAACAAAAATGTCAGCAAACAGCATGCGCGCGACGTGACGTCGCTGGCACGATGCCAGTCGCGGGCGTGACATCGTAACCCGCGGATCGTAACAGGGGTCATGTCACAAACGAAACAGGTGGCTTCATTCCGAGCGTCACCCGTTACAACAAACTCCTTTCCCCAATCCTATTTAAACGCTCTTCTTCCGAAGAGCACTCCCGCAATAGATCGAAGTACACACTTCTTCCAGATAATAATGGGCTCAAGACCACGCTAAGCAGTTTATGGAAATAGCATATTCACATATTCCACTGCAAAAAAGATATGATATGATCGTGAAGTATTTTAAAGCCTGCTCTTGAGTCTGCAACAGCTCAAAAACTTCTGCCATCCTGTGTCGTTCATTCGCGTAGCTGGGTATTCTGAACCAAGTCAGTTTGAAATGATTGAGGGATATATTCAAAGAGCGGAGGATCATCCTCATGATGAGGAAAAACTCTGACTTCATCCTGGAAAAAGGAGGATTCTTACTCTTATTGTGAGACTTCTGTCTTAGGGCAAGTGAAGTTAATAGATCATCACAGAAAAGCTTACCCCTGCATGAGTAACAGAGCCTTAGTCCTTGTCGCATACGGTCTGGAACTAGTCTTCTACCCTTCGCAACAGACTTTTTACAGGAACGGGCAAGACTCGATCTCGACCTCTGTCCACTGACAGGTTGTGGTCAAACTAAAAAAATTGGCCTCTCTAGCAAGCACCAAGTGCAGCGTTTGTGCCTTACCCTTCGACGAGATTAGAGTTGCGTCGAAAACTGTGATTTGAACCATAGGTGCCAGGCATCGGTTTATCTACGGACTGGAATAGAGTGAAACGAACAAGTTGGGACATGGGTACCAAACAAAAGAAGCAGCAACCATCCGTGTCTACCCGCATTCTGCGAACAGGCCCGGCTATAATAGACGACATAACGGAAAGATATGGGCCATCAGTTGATGTTAATCTCTGTCAAGGTGTTCCTCGCATCGGAATCTCCGACAAAGTGCAAGAGAAACTCGCCATGGTGCTTCGAGATTCTCAAATTATGATGGAGATCAGTAAGTATGGTGATCTCGTCGGTTTGCCTGATTTGCTCAAACTCTGGGGAAATGTCCTGGCCGGCGGATACAACAACAAGCCAGAATTAGATCTAGATGACCTCGACGAGTTGAAGACCATATTTCTGTCGCATGAACTTATGATAACGGCTGGAGCAAATCAAGGATTCGTGAATGTCATTCTAACCATTTGCGATCAAAACGATGAAGTAATCCTGGTTCTTCCGTATTACCTATCTCACGTCAATGCACTCGTTATGACAGGAGTAGTTCCCATTCCGGTTCCTGTGGATCACAAAACGTTTATCCCACGAATTGAAGAC
This sequence comes from Gracilaria domingensis, assembly GCA_022539475.1. Classification (NCBI taxonomy): domain Eukaryota; phylum Rhodophyta; class Florideophyceae; order Gracilariales; family Gracilariaceae; genus Gracilaria; species Gracilaria domingensis. The sequence continues at coordinate 80,975 of VCMS01000001.1, forward strand.
ATTAAAGCGAGATTAACTGAGAGAAGCAAAGCTATTGTCATAGTGAATCCTGGCAATCCATCAGGGATTGTGACTCCGAAATATCTAATAGAACAGGTTTCGTCGTTATGCAAAGACCACGGGATCTGGCTCGTAATCGATGAAGCGTATCGCGAGTTTTTGTACGACGACAAACCAGGCTTCTTTTCCCCGGAACCAGATGGCCACACAATTAAGCTATACACGATGTCCAAGGTGTATGGCATGGCTGGCTGGCGTGTCGGGGCCATTCTCTATCCAGAATTAATATCCACTGAAATGAAGAAGGTCCAGGACACCATTCCTACTCATGCATCCCTTATCAGTCAGGTTGCTGCCTATGAAGCATTGAAAGAGAATCCGCTCTACGGAAAAGAATCTTATGTGAACAAATTACGGTTCGTTAGATCTTGCTTCTTGCAGCATTTGAAGGACGCGTATAGTATGGCTCCTGGCACAAGTTTCGTAATACCAAATGGTGCATTCTATTTCTTCCTCCCATACGACGAAGTTGTCTATATCCCTTTGAAGACGGAAAGGGAAGCTAGATATGCGGTGGAGTTTCTGGCAACCAAGTTTCACATTCTTGTGCTACCTGGCTTCTCGTTTGGAATGTGTGGCTATATACGTGCTTCATACGGGAAAATCGATGCGAAAGAAGCCAAGAAGGTCTCATTTCTTTTCGGAACAGCATTTCATGCTTTATTGAAGGATCAGAAGCGCCGTCGTCGGGAGTCTGCATCGATGAAGCCAAGCAAGAACCAACAAAACAATTAGCACATTGGAGCACTTTCAAGAGTTTTCACGTTGAATCAACCTACACGCTCCGGTCTTCGTCAGCATCATCTCGGTCTGAGTCTGCAAGCAGTAGATCATTTAGTATGTTTGATATATCTTTTTGAAGTAGCCCGCGACGTAGTCGGGTTGCTTCCGAGAGATTTGAAATAGTACGGCCCTCAGGTTCTTCTGCAGAAAAAGCCTCTGAAGCCAACTCTTCTTCCCGAACTTTGAGAATCTGATGATCTAAAGATTGTCCCTTCGGTCTTACAGCTTCACTATTTGTTTGCTCAGTACCAACTGCGCGCGATGGGACGTTGTGGGACTGAATTCGCCAAGGTGCGCAAGAAAGAACCTCTATGAATCTTTGCGCTACTGAACTTCCCTGGCAGCTATCCTCCGAAACAATTTCGACTTCATTCAACACTGCCCACTCTAAGAGATTCTGGTTTTCCCCAACCGATGCACCGTCCAGTAGTAGCAGTACTCGTGCTGCATCTTCACGAACTCTATTCTTGATGCTGTCCCACGCCTGTTGGAATTCGGAAATATCATCACAGGCTTCGCAAATAACCACAACTGCAGGTACGTCTTGGAGAGATTGGATGAACTCTGAGTTATTGAGCAGGCCTGGAAGTTGCGCAACATGTTTCAAGTCAAGCGGAATGTCTGCATTGAAGTACCGAGTCGTAAGACGTATATTCTTACCATGGGTCGACGGAAACTTTTCATAGATGAGTTTGATAGTGCGATGCGAATTACGAGAGAGAATTAACACCCAGTTGGCCGGAGAACTGATGTCAGGCAAAAGATCCGCGCATATCTTAGTGCCAAGTGACATTTCGGCGAAACGCAGGGCAAACTCCTCCTTCACTCATCCAGAAGAACCTTGCTAAAAAGCTGAAGTCATGTTTACCGCACGTACAACACATCCCATCATCATCAAATGTCATTTAGGCCTCTGCAGTGCAGAGGCCTAAATGACATTTGCAGAGTCTGCACCATCATGTTTTTATGTTTTGAATGGAAAGATAAGGCCCTTTGAATTCTGCTACCTTGGGGGGGAAGGATACCATGGTCCTAGAAGTTCACGAGACGCGTCTCGAAGAAGATTTATCGCAGAGAAGAGCTGAAGAATTGGATTACATAGAGTGCTACCAAGCGCGAAGGTTGTAACTAGTAAGGCTGGAGCCCTTGGTCCTGTCCACTATCAACTTCCGGCATTCTCTCCACCGCCAACTTTGCTCTGCTCCCTCTGAGTTGCTGCCCTCTTTGATACCCGCTCCACCCGCCCAGGCAGCAGTTGCCATCAAGTGGTACGACTGTGCGCAGTTCGGTGTAGTAAGTTGCGCGACACGAGGCGGTCCCTCTGTTCAAGCGCATTTCAAAGAATTCTGATCTGTTTTGCTGTCTCTGGTGTCCGTGATAAAGCGCTTTCGTTCAGCAACTCTTCCTGCTTCATCTTGGCTGTCATGGTACGAAAAAGTATCAGCTACATGATGCCCGATGTGTCTAGGCTGGTATAGGAGGCTGTCATGCGCATGTGCGACCCCATTGGTCAAAGGCAGCACGATTTTACGCTTCTCCTGTTAGCGATTGTCACGGCTTCGCTACAGCTCTCATACTGAACTGGAAAGGATGACGAAGTATCGATCACACCTATTCATAATTGCAACACCGTCTGGAGAAGTTTTCCTTCCACATAACCGTCACTATTATCCCTATCCTTTGGTGTTTGAGTGTTCCAGGCAGCCACGAACGAAACCACTCATGCATACACCCGTCATGATGCAAAATGCTCACATTTTGCTCTCTATATTCTTCCTCATCTTTTGACAGAGCCTCTTAACCACCTTGTTTGTGCATCGACGTGTTTTATGTCTTGTCAAACAGTGACTGCAACATTTTAGTTTGCAAGCCGTCGGTTGCCTATTAGTTGGAACAAAGGCGGTGCAAAGTTTGTCTGTTTGCTCTTCAAGAGAATGCCAGCACCTCTTTCCAAGCTCTAAACAACGGCAAGCTCTGTTGCCGATGTGGACTTCCTTCTCTTCTCTCTCACTATTGGTAATTCCTTTCTGCATGGGTTCATCAGCAAAGTCTTCATGCTCATTTTCGGGACCCTGAGGCCTTTGATCATCCACTTCGTGAGAGCTATGATCTCCACTAGCCCTTGCAGTTTCATCTGTCTCTTGGTCATTCCCTCCTGGCTGCTCCAATTCTTCTCCTTCCGAAGAGTCCTCCTTTCCGACAAAAAGAGGGTGTCCTGCATTGAGACCACTTTGGTAATCTTCCGCATGTTCATATGAAGGATGGTCTTCATCCACGGAAACGGCAAAGTCATTGTTTGCACTGTTTTTGGTGGGGATCTGAACAAACCCTTCCGGGCCCTCCACTACATCCATTTCATCTACTCTGGAATCCTCATTGTCGTAGTCAATAGCTTCCGAGTCGACGTCCGGATTTCGTCGATCTCCTCGCTGAGAGGAGTCCTGTCCCTCATTTTCAATCAAAGCTTCTTCATTTTCGATGCCATTATCAATTATGCCGCTGGGTGCGTCATCGTGGTTTTCTTTCTCACCATATTCTGAGTTCGGCGAGTGTTCTTGCGCCTCTTGAGCAATCTCTTCATCATCTGAATTCATGTTCCCTCCGTCGACAGTGGCCTCAGTGAGAGAAATAATCTTAGAGTCTGTGGACTGGCTCTTGTCGTCATCTTTGGCGTTCGATGAATTCTCTATTGCTTTGTCTGGAATTCCTTGTGCAACTGATTCACACTGAGGATCGTTCCCATTGCCATGTGAAGAGCTCTTCGCAACCACTGAAAAAGTCTGAACACAGTATACTTGACCATTCTGGGCTTTGAAAAACCCAACCACAACCTCATCGAAGTTGTCCCTCAACATGTTCTCCAGGTGGCCCTGCGAACTCTCCCATTGCCTTACGCATGAAAATGCAACATCACGTTTCTCATAGTTGTAGGCAATGTTTTCCCCTCCAATTCTGCGATTGCACCCAACTTCATTCGTTGCAGACGCCAAATCTTGATGTTTCAGGGTACCAATGCTTGCTAAAGTTGTAGCATAGCGGTTTGCGTTGTGCAATTGTGCCATTGGTCCAGGTTTAAGCATTTTCTTCTTACCATTTCGTTTCCGAACCTCATTTGTATAGGCGATTGCTTTCATACACCAGCATCTGTTATCTTCTTGATCACATTGTTCCAATTTCCTTCCGAATTGATTCAAAGAGACTTTCGAGCCTTTGTCGCAACCGTGATCACCGTTCTCATCTAAAACACACATACGATTCTGAGATATTTCGGAGGCAGATACTGAGAACATCAAATGCATGCACAACATGACTATGAGGAGAGCATGAATCGAAAACCTCAAAGTTTGATGGGGAGCCAACCACCTGTAGACTTCCATATTTACTTTTTCTGTTGGTGCTTGCGAGAATCTATCGCCCAAGGTTGCAGAGCACATTTTTGTTTGTCACGATTAGTCTTGGTGGCTAGTGGCCCTCACCTTACAAGCTCTCTTTTGCATACAAATGTCCGTCAATACCCTTGCGTTTATCTGGAACTAAGCCCTTCGATGTGAGTAGCTCGAAGAGTTTTTGATAACGAAAGGAAGTTAAGTTGAGCGGTTGGTTCCATTGCGTTTTCTCGACGGAACGGGCGATATTAAACAGTTCGGTGATATAAAGTTTAAACAAGGCATGGTTTTATACAAACATGAAGAGCTGTTTCAAAAAAGTCCGCTTACCTTGAGGATAAGTTTACAGACTGGAAACCGAAAAACATTCTGTAGAAATCTCGCACTGGCCTCCGCGATAGACGGTGAATGTATTCTATATCAGTGCTCTGTTGAGTACCGTTAGTTTATCACTTCCGCCGTCGCGAAATGAAGATGAAACCGGTGGTTTCCAATGAATTACATGTTGCCGAATACAAGCACTGTTTGTTCCAAACAGTTTGCAGCCCATTAATGTCCTGTCTCACCTGTGCAAGAAATTCTTAGATTATCCAACAAGCTTGTCAATGACAGCCACACCGCTATTTGACCTTCGAAAAGCTTCTAGAATTTCGTCATAGAAGCCCCAAACTAGATTTTCCTCCAGATGCCTTGAACTGTGCTTCTCTCCTCCTGTTTTTCTGAAGCGAACGACACAGCCTCTCCCTTTTGTAGCAAAATCGAAGGATAAAGTTACAAACCGACCGTCTACTCCGGCTAGTGCAACTCGCAACTTGTTTTCGCCAGGTTTCTTCGCAACAGAGAATCCTCTTTCCTTCATAGTGTTACTCAGCTCGAGAATGCAGGTTCGAGCGTTATACGCCGACTCAAAACGAGCGTCATACCTAGCTGCACCAAACAATCGAGCCAAAAGTCCATGGTTGGCACGACCCGCATATCGCGAATCCGAAGACCTCACCTGTCCATCAGTTGTTTCTCTAGCAAGACCATTGGCCAAATTTCCTCTGTTTCCTTGTCGCCATCCTTTACGATGGATTCGCTGCTTCAACGCAGTGAATCCTGATTGAGTATCAAGAACTTCGAGACGGGGAAGATCCGGCGTCAAATCTGTCTGAATTCTTCTCTGACCAAAACTGCGTACGAGACGAGGTTCTACGTCGTCCAATGAAGCACCTGACACAGATGACATGTCGTGGTCCTTTGAGCACTGTGAAGGATGTTCGGAAGTGCCCCTATAATCCGAGAATCTTGAGCTTGAAAGTTGTCGATGCCCCAAATCAGACTTATTTTGCCGCTTCGGAAGCAACTGCCTTGACCTTCGTTTCTGAGTCGCGCTTACTTCACGTGGGCCGGTGGATGATCTAAGGCTGGTGGAGCTCTGTTCATCCACGATATTTTCAATTCTAGATACCACACAAGAGGGCCTACTCTTGGATTCAATGTACGCATCTACAGAAGCTGTCGAAGACTTGAGATTGGGTGAACATGCGCTTTCAGCAATCAAAGAGCAAGAATTTCTAGAAGGCGTATCCCTAGAATGATGACGAATTCCAGATGAGCCACTTTCCTCCCTCTTTCGCCCGCATATGTTTACGTTAACAACGCATTTGTCACTCTGATCAATGCTATCGTGTTCTGCTTGAAACGCATCAGGGGTATTTCCAGACTGGTGCATTACATCATGTTTTGAGCCATCGGAGGAGCGCCACTCTGTGACCGGTGAGACGCTCATGCTTTTCGCCAGAGAGCTCGACTTCCGACTGTTGGTTACGGGTTCTGTTAAAGAAGAAATTGAATCACTATCGCTCTCCAACGCTTTTTCCAGTTTGGATGTGTTGGCCACTAGAACCTGATTCCAAAGCTGATTCAAATCGGTGCATATTGCTTCTGACGGGATTTCAAGCGCGGGTTCTGCGGCTGATGAGCTTGCGAATTGATCAAATGGTTGATTTGTTTGCAAGTCAAGCATCACACAACGCCCGTCGGCTGCAGACTGGTGCTTCATGGGAGGGTGTTGCGGTTTGGAGCCATATTTTGTTTCATTTTGAGCATACGGATTGGGAATCGCTTTCAAACAGTTCTGCTGTTGAATGAAACGATCCGGTATGTCGGAAGTAGGAACTTCATCTTCAACAAGCTCACTACCTGGTATAAGAACATCTTCTATGATTTCTTCCCCAGCCAGTTGTGTCTCCCATGTCAATAATAATGACTGGAACGCCTGAAGTTCATCCCCCGAAAGCCCAGTGCTTCGAGCACGATTCTTTGAAAGGGGCATGGCATCCCTTATGATTCTAATTTCCCATACATCGAGAAGACGTAGCATTTCGCGACGCTGCGATGCTGACATAACAGTCTTCATGAAAGGACTGTTCTGGGATTCATTCCTTTCGAGATGTGCGCCAAGTTCTTTCAGATGGTTGCGAAGACGTTTCAACGAAATAAGCGTTGACTTTTGCAAAAGAGCTTCTTCGGTAGGGCTCGCAAGATTACGGCTGTATTCATACCATTTGCTCGCGCTGCGCGTCATGCTGATTGTTGTTCGTAGACTCCTGATAACGTGCATTGTTTGATCGGTCTCTTCAGATGTCTCCCGATCAGAACGAATGCTAGAAGGCGCGTTCGATAAAGGCAATCTATCCTTGCTTTCACTGATGGTAGCCAATGAGGCATGAAAGGCGGACCCCGTTGTGCTTATTACACCTCTCATCCTAGCCTGCTCTATACCACCAAGGGAGTGGCACGTGTTTCCGTCTTCATGCGGTAAACTGACACCACCGTACGTGACAATTCCTTTGCGAATTAAGGTGTACCGAGTGGAAAATGACATACTTCTGCCTGATTTCATCATTTCGTTCCGGGCAGTAACCGCCGCAGCCGCTGACACATGCGAAGGGCCAGCGAGACGAGTTTGTGAGGGGTCTGGGAGCTTTAAGTCGAGAAGCTCCAGCGTAAGGCGTGGAGGCTCTGGAATATCCCGTTTGCGTGCTTTGCTTCGGTTCATGGGTCGCTTCTGGTTGCGTTTTGGTCGCCTTTGTGAGGATATGCGTCCTGCCTTTGGAGAACAGAATGTAAAAGTAAAGGAAGGGTCTGAGGGCTCGAAATCCACAGCAAACCACGGATGTGTTACTACCTGATTCAGAGAAGCTCTGGCTTCTGGATCAACGCAGAGTAAGCGCCAAATCAGATCCTTTGCCCCTGAGGAAAGCCAAGGCGGAAACTGAAATTGGCCATGACGAATAGCATCAAAGAGGCAGACCAAGTCGGTTTCATCAAAGGGCAAGTAGCCGGCAAGCAGCGCAAAGAGAATTATACCACATGCCCAAGCGTCAACCTTGCGACCATCATACGCAGGGATTGCCCGTGATATAATCTCTGGAGCAATGTAATGCGGAGTGCCACATTGCGTTGTGAGAAGCTCAGAGGTTGTGTCTGCACCTTTCATAGAGCTAAGTCCAAAATCGGTAATCTTGAGCTTTCCAGACTGTCGATCTATAAGCAAGTTCTCAGGCTTGAGGTCTCTGTGTGTAACTCCCCGTCGATGGCAGTACAGAACACCTTCCACAAGCTGCTGAAAGTAGCGACGGGCCGACGGCTCTGGTAAACCTCGCGGTGTATTGGCTATGAGCTCAAAAAGCTCAGGCCCACGAACCAGCTCCAGGACAACATAGAGCTTGGTCTCGGATGAGAGTACCCCATGCAAAGAAACAATATGAGGATGTTGAAGGGCCTTCATAATGGCGATTTCCCGACGCACGTTGACCGTGAGGCGATGATGACGAATAAGCGACTTATCCATGATCTTGACAGCATAGTGCTGCCGTGTGATATCGTGGACCGCATGACGTACTTTGCCAAAGGCTCCCTCGCCGAGCACTTCGAGCAAGGCATAGTCACCTACATGCGCAGTCATTGGAGGGAGAGAGGGGGCGAAGCGCGGAGTAGATGTCCGAGGTCACGGACAGTGGCAGATGGAGGCGGGGAAGACGACTTAGAGAGGCGCAAGCTTGCGTCAAACATTTGTTGGGTGAATAATTATGATACGCGTGGTAAAGGTAACCTTTTAACCTTCCCGTAACGTCTGCCATGCGGCATGGGACGGATGAGCGCTACCAGTTGAGGTTTTGTCCGAGAGCGCCAACAACCGCAAGCGTGAAGACGCTTGATGATTGGATGCGACGCTGGAAAGCAGCGCGGCACGTGCACGGTCAGCGCCGTTTCCAAGCTAGTTTCCAAGCGTGGCACAGCGGTCGATCTTGCAGCGCCCACGTATCAACGCAAAACGCTCTTACCTCAAACGCGCTTGAATTGTGGAGCACTTCGAGACCGTTGATGCATGGCTACAGAAGGACGCACTGATCAATCAGCTCCTCGAAATTCTCCACAGAGAGGAACGTCGCAAAAGCAAGCACACGAACGACTTGGTTATCTACCCGTTTAGAACGTTTTTGATTACGTTATCTGGAGAGATTGCCAGACCTTCGCTTCAATGCCGCTGCTTTGCTTTCTTGCTTGAGACGCGGAAGTTGGCACTCTCCGCCTCTCCGATATGCATTGCATAGCCAGTGCAGTAACTAATATTTTACCCACCGCTGCAGAACAAGTTTACAGCTCGCTCCTATGCTGAGTTCATTCTCTGACTCCCTCGCAGGGCTCGTTATATTGTACCTTCGTAGTTTCGCGTGACCATGAACTTCAATTTCACAGGAGAGAAGCAAGGATTGTGAGATCGACAGCATCAGATGTCTCCTTTTAAATTATGTTGAAGACTCTTCACATGGTCATCCTCAACGCTTATGATATCGACGGTATCTCTGTGGCTTTCTTCGAAGAAAGACATCCAGTCCATTCGTCTCCCAACTCAGGACGCCAAAAAGTGGCCATACATGTTCGTGCACATGTATGATAGATACTGCACCCGTTGTTGCGCACAGAATCGTAGGCCCGCTACGGGTGTCAGCATGACAATAGCCATCAAGAATTACTCGTTTATCTCAAGTCCAAAACCTCAACGATATGATCCCAGTAACCTCGTGTCTAAGCCGAATTGATGACGACAGTACAGCAAACCATCTTCGGGCATAACATCTGCCTACAAGGGCGTTGGTGGCATCCTTTTCTCTACGACGGCGCAAGATATCTGATTTGGATGTCGCGCTTGGTTGGGACACATCAGAAATTCGACACCAACGTGTTTCACGCTACTATACGCTGGACAATGCAGAAATTGCTCCCTGGAAGGAGGAGCGGAAGAGTAGTTTTCTCAATTCATCATACCCAACAAGTGTTGCCTGTTGCAGTCAGTATCGCATCATGTATTACATCAGTGAACTTCTCTGGTAGTAATGGAACTATTGCACCCGTAAAAGAGAGAGAGAACTTCGGACTGGGCCTCTTAATCTCCCCTCCCTCAGCATAAGAGTTTTGCCCTTCAAGCCTTCGTAGATCTGTACAACGATCATCGTGATGATGGCAGTGTAGGGCTCTACACTAACAAGAATGGCCCGGCAACAATGTCATATGTCAAAATGATGTAGCTATGAAGCATCCACTCGTCCGCTACGAGACATTTTCCTCCTCCTAATTGCTACATGGATGATATTCGTTACCCAGTGACTTCTTGCACGAGAGAGTCTCGCTTTTTCTGGTGAAACAATGCTCTAGCAGAGACGCTCAGCAGCAATTAGACCATCTTACCAAGAGAGACAGGAGTTTTCTTGAGACTAGTAGAGAAGGTGGCATCAAGCCATTTTATTGATCAGAATATGATATCGTAATCTGTATTGACAAAGTGTGAATTCAAATACCAAAATGAGACACCAGATCATACGTATGATCATACTGTATGATCTTTTGTGTATGCTACTTAGATTTTTGCGGATTCCTGTACAGAGACTTGTTCTCCAGAATTGAGATATTAACAAACGTTTCGAATTCTGGAGCTTTGACAAACTACATCGCTTGGATTTCTCGAGCAGAAGTCACAGCACGATGAAATACAACCAGCTCCTTGGCGCCTGTAGCTTGTTCCTCTTGCGCAAACTCCCCCAGTCGAGGCAGCAATTCCAGTCGTGCAACTCCGAGAGTAGTACAGACATACGCATGAATTCCTGCCGTTGTTGCCTCCACTGCTACTCGCAGTGTTGGAGGAACCCGTGGGGGCGAACGAGGTGCTTTGAGTACTCGCTGATGATCCTGTGATCGATCCACATCCAGAGTCATTCGCGCTACCAGGAGCAGCATTCGAGAGGTACGAAAAAGTCTGTACACAAAACACACTGCCATCACTCTTGAAGTAAAGTCCAAGAACAACTTGTTCAAAATTATCCGTCACCAAGTTCTGGTAATGCCCTGGGGAGTTGATCCACTGGTCAACACACGCAGCAGCTGCGTTCGCTTGGTCATAATTGAACGCTAGATTCTCTCCCCCAATCCAGCGCATGCAGCGAACTTCGTTCGTCACAGACCTCAAGTCCTGGTGGTATAAGTCATGCCTAGAGGCAAGTTCAGAGGCAAAGTTCATGGCGTTGTTCAATTGCGGCTGGGGCCCCAAGGTAAGCGCATTCTTACCTTTGCTGCGACGGACGTCATTCACTAGCCTTAATGCTTCATTGTTCCAGCATAGAATATCTGTCTGACTGCAAGACGATGATCGAAGCGTCGTGGGAATGGATTTCAAACCCACGCAGTTTTTCTTTCCATCAGCGTCAGTTACACAGTTTTGATGCGGTACATTTGCACCGATTGAACAAGCAAATGTTACTATGAGAGAGAGAGTCACGAGGAGGGTCATTTCGTAAAGCAGTTGAATAATGCGAAGGACAGGGATGAGAGTGTGATAGTAGGAGGCTGAAGCGATGCTGAAGATGTTTGCTCAATGATGAGGCTAATTACTGGAGGATGAACCAGGACAAACGACTTAAATACTCTTTCAGAACTTGAAGGGCCATTTGGGTGTTTCTACAATCCAGTTTCAATATCTATATTCACTGGGATCAATACTGCTTCGTGAAGCACCGATTCCTACACCGCTTTAATCGGTGGGAATCAGAATTCGTCCACGTAGAAAGGCTCTCTTGAATGTAGACGACTCAAACCCGCTACCCTTGAATCAGGAACAAAGAATGGGGCCAATGTCCTCTATTCTTGGATACCCAGGGGCATGGAGGCGGTAAATTTACGGCTAGCTTGGTCATAATGACTACAGTTTTTGCCCTATCTGTTCGGCGAATGCACGCAACACCGATGCTTCCTAAAGTTAAAAGGAATACAGCAAGCTTTACCCGAACGGTATTCAGATTCTCCAGTTCAGCCTGAGGCCTCAGAGCCAGAGCACCTTGAAATCCTACTGTCTGGAACGTGTCACAATAATAATAAAAGTATGAAACCTTAGGTCAAAAGGTCTATCGTCCCAGCAAATTGCTCCCGGCAATATCGTTGTATAAGTTATCTCTACTGGTAATTTCAGTACGGTATCATTGCCGCTTTGTAACCAACTTCATCCCCAAGCCAAACCATTCAAACCGGTTGTATCCATTGAGTCCTTCTGAATATGACGGTAACCGTAGGTCTGCCCATCACACCCTGTAAAGAAAGCCTCGCACACGTCACTTATGGCTCAGCCACTGGCTGTGGTGCCGGAATGACCTCTTGCATTTCACATTACGGAACTACAGTATCTGCGGGCGTACTATGATAGCTCAAGTTAGGGTGTACCAAGGGACATGAATTTGTGAGCATCATGCTCATGTTCTTGATGATCACTGATTTTATCGGGTGCTTTTCAGAGAGGTTCAAAGACAAACTGCGAGCGTCCTGATTTACGCTTCGTAATGCCCTTGCGTCCTGTGCCAGCACACGACCGCCATTCCCAAAGGAAACCGTAGATATCCGACCAGGGTAAGCAGAAAATATAACGCTCACTACACGTAGTGCTACTGTAGCGTCGGTACCTATCCGACAAAATCACGTCCGTTCATACATAATCTGTCATAAACCTCATATGAAAATATGGGCCTTGGTTTTCACGTAGTGGCTTCTCAAGTAACCAGGATTCCGCACCAGAACAACGTCAATTTTATGCGCCAAATGGAAGGCGAAGCACTTCATATCCGGGTTACAGCATTAGCCTCAAATATGAAACCCAGTGGACTTCCACCGAGTGCCTGTGTTCTTGAAGTAGATATTCGGGGCAACTCAAAGAGCACATACCAAGGGTACACACACCGGCCATGCATGACTTAGGATTTTAGACATTCCATTTTTATCGACGAGGCCGAGAAGTCTGTCGTCGAGGGAACCACGTACCACAACATGTAGGTTTCCTTGGACATGTACCAGTATAAAGAACAAGCCCTGCTTGGAACCTGGGCCAACGCTGTTGCACAGAATCACGGTGTTTCTCAATGCTTGAGGATTGGGCCAACGGGGCCATGGGCCAACATGGCCGTGCAAATGCATTGGAGCACTGGTCACGATAAGACCTTCGCTGTTCGTTGCAACGTTCTTAGCTGAGGGGCAACGAAAGTAGTCAACGTTGAAATGTAGTTATGCTTTCCTTCGAAGGGCTTCGACGAGCAGTTGCATTGTTCCCATCGGCGAAAGTCGTAGTCACTTCAGACTGTGAAGTTCCGAGTTGATCACTTTTCTCAAGAATCGCACTTTGATTCTCATTTATTTAAATGCATACAGTAAAGATACCTTTAGTACCTCTATATCTATTCATAGATATCCTCGCTATCCTTCTACCCGTTATTACTGCGGAGCCGATAATAATCGGCCTAGTGTCTTTTCGCCTGACTTTTTGGCCTCTAGGTATGCATGTCTTCTTGGAGTGGGCTTGGGAAGTTTGCTGTGGGATTTTATGGAGGGGCGAAAGTTTCGAAGACCATTCCAAGGAAGTCAAAGAGTTGCATAGGCCACTGTATGGATATCATACCGCCGCTCAGAGCTCAGGCCAAGAGCGGGAGGTAATTTATCAAACAAGGTCCCCGAGCAGCCCAGCTCGTGTGTGTGGAGGCAGTGATCGGGCCTGATATGATGTTGATATCAGGTAAAGAAGGTAGAATCGCCATTGTGTCCCCTAGGGCTCCATCCCTCGTTTCTCTCCCTACTTCAGTGCACAATGTGTCCTATCTCATTGTTCGGAATCAATTGCTCCGGAGGTTCCTTTTAGAGTGTGAGGCGCTCTGTTAATTTAGGGAAGAATGAGAAAGCAGAAGAATACGCTTAGACAGGGGTTGGTCCAATCCGATTGCGAGAAATTGCAATCACCCTCACCGTTTGATACCGGAATCTCCATGTCTCCTCCGAGATAGCAGGCAACGAGTTCATTGGTAAAGGCTGGGATAGTCCAATGCGTCTGATTAACCCACTCACGAAGAGTTCTGAGACATGCGAAGCTAGACAGATATTTTCGGGTGCTCGATAATATACGGAGGTCCATACTATTATTGGAACTTGCCCCAAGCCCTACTCAGCCAGTCGGACCTATAATAATTAAGCAGTTTCTCCGTGTGACACCACGTTAACGGGTTAAAGAACCGCCTTAATTCTGAAGTGCTCCGACGAGTTTATAGCATTTTGTCTCCCTGTCTTTCGATACGTCAACAACAAATTTTAGAAGGGAACCTGTACCTTGAATCTGGCCCCCCAAATACTATTTGGCTCATATACTTATATTGAACATTTCACTCACACATGTATAAGGCGTTGTCCAGCAACTTTGAAAGACAGGGAGTGATTTCTTGGGTGACAAACGCCTACATGGGAAGCCCCTCACCGTGGTACGCTCCCTCTACTGACAACCTCTGGATATTAGGAGAAGGGGTACATGGGCGCTAGAAGGCGATAAGGGTTAGTAGCAAATCGCTCGCGGTCGGGAACACCTTACTACGGACAGACCTAGTACTTTCTTGTTACATTCCAGTGAGTGTAGCATGGCTATTTGATTGCCGCGGGTGGCTACGGTTCTAGTGTACAAGAAGTGTTAGAGCCTGTAACACCTCTTGTACACGGGTACCTGAGTTGTCAGAGTCTTTTGCAAACGCCCATGTATAAGGAACTGTCGTAACAAGGATAATCTCAAATTACTACCTTCACAAAAACAAGAACATGTGAAGTTACCGTCAACGCGCTCTATTCATCTGAATATAACTTTCCACAAGGACTGCTCCATTTCGATTTGCAATCCTCAGTTACTGAACAGTCACCTACATTTGTTTCCCATTTTGTCACAACTTAATTTGCTAAACGATTGTCGCATTTGTGAATATAGTGCGGCAGCACCAAGCAGTTCTGGCATTGCTTCGTAACCATGGGGCAGTACAGACTCTATTCCTGAATCCAGAATTTGGTGAAGGGGAAATCTACAGATCATCACCGATTCTTCCTGTAGTTTGTTTCCTTCCCGATACCTCCTTTCAACTTCAGAAGCATCGCAGAGCAAACGAGCAGAAAAGATCATACTAGGTTTCCAATCGCGTGTTCTTCTCACAATACCGAGAAACTTCATTTCATCAATGTTTTCTATAAGATTTTCATCTAAGAATAACTCTTCCAAAGCTTCACGCCTAGCAGAGGCTACTAGTTCTCGTCGGATCATCGGGCAGTCACCGGATGTCATGTGAGCGACTTCTCCCGGTTCGGCATGTCCGCCTGGAAAAACGCATTTGAACTTGCCTTCAGCGGAATTGCCTGATCTGATCAAAACGAAGGTGTACCCATCCTGCGTAATGGGCACTAAAACGTTTCCAAGAGGGAAAGCCATACACTCTGGACCGAATCTTTGTAGGGGCTGTGGGGGTGCATGTGTAGCAAGATATGTTTTGTAATCTGTCATTCCCAGATGCAGAGTAATATGTTCAGCCGACTTGGAAACGCGTGCCAGTCGAAACTTGGAGCCATTGAAAATGGTTTGGTTCTCGGCGACACGTTTTGACCAAGTTACTTCTATGCTCTGCTCCAGTTCGGCGAATTTCGATGGTTTTCTATTGTTCTCTTGAAAGAAAGAAACCGAGAATCGACGACTTGGCGTAAATGGTACTACAATTTCATAGTTCATCTCAGTATCCATTTGGAAGACATTCACGATTTGCGACAACCCTCTGGGATGCGCCGCGAATCTTTGAGCATCGTGATAGACCCAAAAGTATCCTGAGGGAATGGTGACTTGATCTAGCCGGTATCAAAGAAGATAGTGTTGTGGTTTTGGATTCGATCACCAAGAGCTGATCAAGAGTGCATGAGCTCAAAGGTGTCTTATGAAGGTAAGGATACTTTCGTGACAATGTCCCGATTCGGCAATGCCGATGGGTCGGCATTGCCGACTCGGCACGGTGAAGTTAAAGTTAGCATTAATTCGGGATAAATTGAGATTGATTCCATTTCGTCCACACACGTGCCCAATAATTGGGAATCAGGCCCTTGGGGGCTCTCGGCGGAAACCTCGTATGATCTCCCATTAGAAATTTTCGGCACTAGGAAAGAGGCACAACGACAGCTGCACGAATACCTTCGGTTCTCCGTCGGAACTTGATGACAGGGGACATGCCGCCTGTTTCGGACTGAAAGTATCATCAACGTACAAACATGTCTGCCACGGCATTTGTTCTCGCGACACCTGTGCAGAGTGTGCAGCGCACTTTGGTCGATGGAGCCACGCGATGTAAGCGATTACCGCGAGTGAAAACTATGCCCGCTGCGCGAAGCAAAGCGGCGCGACTATCTATCAAGGCGCGGTTGCCATCGGAATCTAAACCGCTCGCATCTGATGAGAAGAATTGGGTGGACGTCTTAAGTGAGGCGGGATGGTCTCTGGCAGGTGTGTACTTTGCTTTAAGCGGGATTCCGGCTGCGTTCGCTGTTCCAGATGCATTGAAAGAGGCGTTTAAGACGAAGCCAGCGTCATTGGTGCACCCAGTGCTGATGTGGGCGCTCCTCGGAACCTGTCTTTATACATTCTATCTTGGGTATCAATCATCGCTAATTCGCAAATCAGAACCAGAGAAGCGCAAAGAACTAATAAAGAAGAAGGTGACGGACAATCACTTCCGAACGTCGAGCAGCCTGTTTGCGGTGATGACGCTGGCAACATTTGGTGGGATGGCGAACACATACACGCGAACGGGTAAATTATTCCCGGGCCCACATCTGTACGCCGGGCTGGGGTTGGTTGCACTGTTCAGTGTGACGGCGGCTTTTGTTCCTTACATGCAGAAGGGGAAGGAGTGGGCGAGACAAGTCCACTTCTCGCTTGCGTTCGTGGCGGTGGGTTTGTTCGGATGGCAAGCCAAGTCCGGTATGGTGATTGTTGGGAAGCTTCTTGGGTGGGACTAATGCGCTTATGAGCGCACATTATTCTCATTGATGCGGTTGGCGTCAAAAGCATAGTTTCCGCGCTCGTTCAAGGGCGCTTGTACGACATTGTCGTTGAGAAAGGTTATGGCCTCTTCCATTTGTGAGAGCAATTGATCTCGCTGTTCCACGGCAGTGTCGCGGTGCTGTTGTATCTGTTCTCGTAAAGTTTTGTTTGCTACACGTAGCATCTCGGTGTCGTTACGAAACGCGGTGTTTTTCGCGCGGATCAGACGGCGTAGCGCGGAGCGGAGCGCCGGATCGCGAATCATGGTCTGCATGGACGGCTTCTTCGTTGCGCGGCGGCAGGTTGCGACCGGATCGGCTCGTTCAGCTGGTGCGGCGCGACGGACGTCCGGTTGCGAACGGTGAGGATTTGCAACATCCGAAAACAGAGCCGTCGGTGCCTCTGCGTGATGCACATGTGCATTTCAGCTTTGCGCTTTGATTGGCCGGCTCTGTGCATGACATGATGACGCATTTCTGGTTGTGAGCGCGCCGCCGAATCTCGGGCAACTCCGCGGCAATGCGGAAGTAGGAAGTAGAGTTAATATCTCTCCACTTGTGAATATTCAGTCACCCCTGCTCCCGTAAAAGCCCGTCCTCATAAGGCAGCGAACAAATCGTTCGGGTTCACTTCCGCTACGCTACCACTACGCTGCCACTACGCTGCACCGCATACTTCGGAAGTTGCGACGATGAAGGCACCTCTTTCGTTCGTCAGTGCGTTCACAACCGTACGCCCCACTTTCGACCGCGGTCCGCTGCAGTGTAACCGCCAACCTCTGCTTTTCAAGCACCATGTCGCTCGCCAAAACGCCTTCATGAGCGTCAAGCCTTCAGAGACATCTGAGGAGAGGTATTCGCTCCGAGTTCGCCGCGAGCAGGACCGTGAACTCTGCGTGCTTGTCGGAGTAGACGCAACAGACAAGTACCGCCACACACGCCTTTTCTCCATTGACGACTCATTGCAGGAGCTCACTCGCCTGGCGGAGACAGCTGGAATGCGCGTCGTTTCAGTCATAACGCAGCAACTCCCCGTACCGTATGCCTCTACATACATTGGAACAGGAAAGCTCCAACAGGTGCGTAGGGAGATGGAGAGTTTAGGGTGCTGCACATGTATATTTGATGTGGAATTATCGCCAGCGCAACAGCGAACACTAGAACACGAGTTTGGCGGCGAGGAGCGTGGCATTAAGGTGCTCGACCGCACAGCGCTCATCCTGGACATATTCGCACAACACGCAGCCACGCGCGAGGGACAGTTGCAGGTGGAGCTGGCGCTGTATCAGTACCGCTTGCCGCGTTTGACGCGCATGTGGACTCATCTGGAACGCCAATCTGGCGCTGGTGGCGTCGGCTTACGTGGTCCAGGAGAGACTCAGCTTGAAGTGGACAGGCGAATGATTAACGCAAAAGTTAACAGATTGAAAAAGGAGCTGGAACTGGTGCGCGCACACAGATCGCGAGTGAGACTGGCTCGGAAACGAAACATAGGCTTGCCTGTAGTGGCTCTGATTGGATATACCAATGGAGGCAAAAGTTCGATGCTGAATGCGATTAGTGGGGCGGATGCTCTTGCAGCGAATGCGCTTTTTGCAACGTTGGACCCGACAACACGGCGCGCAAGCGTAGCCGGGTTGAAACTGAGCCCCGAAATCTTGGTGACCGACACTGTAGGATTCGTGCAGAACTTGCCGACGCAGCTTGTAGCTGCATTTCGTGCGACGTTGGAGGAGGTGGTGGATGCAGACATGCTTCTGCATGTGGTGGATGCTTCGGACGAGCAGGAAGTGCTACAGAGGAAGATGGAGGCAGTTGAAAGAGTGGTGGAGGAGATCGGCGCGGGCGGAAAGCCGACGGTGGTTGTGCTGAACAAGGCGGATTTGGTGGCAGAGGATGAGCTGGAGCGTCTCAAGGGAGTGATCGAGAGGGGCAGCGACTTGGACTGCGTGACGGTCAGCGCGAAGACGGGGAATGGTGTGGAAGAGATGGGGATGGTGATCGACGAGGTGCTTCGCGACACGATGCGCAGCGTGGAAGTGGTGATCCCTTACAGTCGCGGCGACTTGACGACGGCCATCTACGTGCAGGGCAGCGTGGAGGCGGAGGAGTTCGTCAAGGAAGGTACGCTGATGCTGGCGCGCGTGCCGGTGGCGCTGTGCAACCGGCTGAGGGCGTTCATGGTGGAGGGCGACGGCGACGACGGCGTGGACGAGGAGAAGATGTGGACGGACCTGGCGAAGAAGCGCCACTCGCCCAGAAGAACGGGCGCGCTGAGCGCGGGCGAAGGCAGCTAGATTCACGTACGTGTAGCTACTAGTTAGTAGCTAGCGCTCGCCGTCATGCGCTGACGTATCGCAACGCGCCGCGCGCGCGGCGCACGCAAGCGGCTGGAGCGCGCGGCGGCGAGCTACGCGCGGCGCGACGCACGGCGGCCCACGTAGATGCAACCCGCAACGGCGCGCGCGTGCGCGGCCCGCAATTCAGCGCGCGTGCTCGCCAGCCACGCGCCACGCGCGGCGCGTGCGCGCCACGTCCCGCGCCGTTGCTGCGTGCGCTTTTCAAACTGAAATTCAGCCACCGTCGCCACGCGGCGCGTGCATCCCCCCTTTCAAACTTCCCCCTTTGCTTTGCGCCCGTCTCGCCCAGCCCAGCGTCCCGTTTGCCCGTCCCGCCGTCGTGCCGCCGTTCTTCGTTCCCGTCCACTCCCCCTTCTGCCTTCCCCCCCCCCCCCCCCCCCCCCCCTTTTCTCACTTTCCGCGACCACAAGATGCCCTCTGCCTTCCGTTCTGGCCGAGTCTCGCAGCGCAGCAATGATCGCGACCGCCAAGTCAAGGGCGCCCGCCATGGTCGCCGCGGTCGCGGCCGTACGGCGCAGCATCATCCTGCCTCTCGTACCATGGACCTTGGGAAGCTTGGACGCGATGAGGAGCTAGGAATTCACGACGGTCTGCCCGCCCAGCTGCGCTCTGGTGGCCTTTCGGCCTTTTTCGCCCGCCTGTTTCGCAAGAATGACTACAGCACACGTCCGGCTGCGCGCTACGCTGAGATGCGTCGTGCGGATGGCGTTGCTAGTTCGGGCAGGCTTAATCGCCACGCTGCTGCTAGCAGCTTGGGCAGCCTTCAGAGTTACGCTACTAGCACCATCCGTGCTTCCAGTGGTCCCATTCATGCCTGTTTGACTCCGGCTAGCACCAGTGAGGTTGGTGTGAAGAAACGCGTCTTCATCAGGAAGGAGCAAGAGGCGCAACCGGTTTTTAGTGGCCAGGTTCGTGGAAAGACATTGCTGTCCGCCAGACCGGAGCGCCTGGTCTACCCAAGCTTCGAGATACAAGAGTTTGGTGCGCGCGACACTTGGTATAGTGATGTGTTTGTCTTGCCTCATAACGCTATACGTTGGGAGATTATGGATCTGTATACTATTCTCTCCTCCATTCAACGTCGATGGTTTTCAGTCACACTGCTTGATATTGCAGAACTAGCTGAGTACTGGCAGGTTTTCGAGGTGTTCGTCGCGCAGTATTTTGAAATCGAAGATCAGATTGTGTTCCCTTTCCTGCTAAATGCAGCACAGGAGTCGTCTGAGCTGAAGAAGTATCACAAGGTAGTCAAATACAACCGCGACAGACTGGAGAGCATGCTTATGGAGATTGGTTCAACCCTTGAGTTGTTCAATTCCTCTGCTCCTGGTGAGATTCTGCCCAAGGTCTATCAAAAGCTTTGTGACTACTTGCCAAAGCTGCTGGACTACATGGAACAACAAGAAGAGATCCTGCCGAATGTGTTCCGTCAGCATTGCGAGCAGGAATCTAGAGTGCTGCTGAACCGTGCTTCGGCCAATTTCATCGTCCGTGCCGCGAATGGCAGGGATGGCATAGCCATCTTGACAAGGTGGATCGAAGATTCAATGGTTCTGCAAATTTGGAAGGACGAAAATCTTAGCGCTCGTGCTCAGTCTTCTCACAAGCGATGGATTACGAATCTCGAAGCATCCCATGTAGAAATTGCGAGACGCTTTCAAAGACGACTGCGATCTATGCCGAAGACTGATGGAGAACAGCCATCTGGTACTTTAGAAGATCGCTTTGAGCCAACAAGGAAGTCTGGCACGCGAAACTCATTCAAGAATCGGAGGACTCTTCAGCTTTACTAGAGTAACGGGCCGACCGTAGTCAAAGGCAAGCTCGAATGCACTACCCTGTGCATTGTCATTTGAGACAATTTAAGCGTTCAAGGCATAATGCCTTTCAAGGATACATCTCACTGCCGATCAGAAGATCTTTCGCTAGCCTTGGTGTTCCTGCTTACATTCTTATGAGTTTTCTTGATGATAACGCTGTCGAGTGTCGCTCAGCTTTCTTGGTTGCATGCAAGCTTCGACGTGGTTCGGAGGTAGAAGTGAAATTGATGGTTTGATTTGTTTCTTTCTTTCGTAGCATAGACTAAGGTTCCACCGCAGAATTGAGCAGTTGAAATCGCCATACGATATCTGCTGAAAGTCAAAACTAGTTTTAGAAACAGAATATGTACAGAACCTTTGTGACCCTCTTGAGCAGAGCTCTGTTTAGAAGCTCTGGAGCTCAGACACAGATATCCTGCGTTCATGCTTCTTAGATTCACCTTTAATCTATAAAGCTGAGATAGAAAAACTCAGGCACATTTTGAGCACCAAGCATTCGTTCTGTTAATACCAAAGGTACCGTTGTGCAACAAAGTGGCCAGAATGTTTTAAGTATTCAAAAGCCACAGTTTCGTTCTAAGTTTCATCAGGGAGCAGCGCAATTAAAAGGCACTTCATTCAACGACGGTAAGGGAATCGCACGTGCAGGCGAACTGGGGCATGCGGTTCTATTTAAATGTTTCGTCAGCTTGAAGCTACGGCCCACCAAGCGTATTGTTCCTCCACATAACAGTACGTAAGGAGCGAAACGAGGTTTGCCCTTTGCTCTGTAATTAAGGATATCCTTAGATACCTGCAAGTGCGTCTTGAATCTACTCGTCGCATCACGATGACATGATGTTTGATGTTACATATCGAATTTACAAAAATACCGCTGACCTCCCTCTCGCGAATCTCTTCCAGCTCTCTGCTTCTCTGCTGCTGCAGAACGGATTCGCGGGAGGGATGTCATTTTTCAGAAGGGACAACGGATGATGTCCTTCATGAATCATGAAGCCCTCATCGCTTTTGCGGTGATAAAAATAAAAGGCCAAATAGTTCAAGTGAGGTCATGTACCCTGTACAGTACCTCAAAATAGACTCATTTGTAGGACAAAAAGGCATCCAGATTATCCTGGATAACAGTGCTCATTCATGAATAACGAGCTTACAACAAAGTCCGCCTTGGCAGGGGAAGAATGTTGACTTAAGAATTGTCGTGTGATGGTCTTCTGCATCAAGCAACATGTCCCTTATGAGAAGTTGCGAAGAGTTCACCTTCTGCTTCTTCAACAAATTAAGCATGAGGCAGAAAAAAGATATTACCATTGATATCACTGGTATGCATTCAGGCCAGAACGAGAACAAATTACAGGGTAGATCAAAGCACCTTCAGGAATGGAAGAAAGTTAAGTTAAATTCATGCCGTTAGATCAGAAAAAGGAACGAACTTTCCATCACCTATACCTAAAATGTTGTTCAAAACGGTTTTGGGTGACACGGTAGGTATTTCTAATCTTGAATATCATGAGATCCATAGTTTGTGCACGCCGACCAGGAGTGCAGAATAATTTTGAGCATCATATCTTGAGGTGTTTGAACCGAAACATATCGAGACATTTATGTCTTCCCGCGCTGCGCGCTTGCAAAGTATGAAAACAACTGGGCAATCCAGCTCTCTCGTATTCGTCCACTGCAGGATCTAGCTGCTAGTCAGATTATCAGAGAGTGCCTGAGAAGATACTGACCTTTTCTTTGAGAGAGCGTTTCTTTGACAAGAAACGCTCTATACTACGCCGGAAAAGGCTAGAACACCTAAGAGAGAGAGAGAGAGGTCAGATTCTGATGTTATTACTGAAGCGGCTGGCGAATGAGCTCTAGATTCGGAATAGGGATTAACTTCCGTACACTCTACACTCGCCGATGAGTAATTGTCTACGGTAGTAATAAACATCGACAGGAACACACATCGTTCACACGAGGGAGCGTTCACGCACTGAATGTGCTGTTCATGCACTACTTAACTCTCACGGCCCGAGTATGTCTGCTGTTACAAGTCTCTTACAATCTGCTCTGGGACAATCGAATTCTGTATTATAATGTGTTGCATCATCCTGCCAACCATTATCAATCTATATACCCCGATAACTAATCTTTAAATTGGTGAAGAAAAGAGGTTACCGATGGTTTCGGACTTTTAAACAGGTTGGCGTTGACGACAATCGTGATCGAATCGTTCAGCTGGGCTAGTTCGGTTTGGCATTGATTGGAGAAAATTTTGCGGCGAGGAGTATATCTTAAAGAGTAGACGAACAGCTTGTGGCGAGGTATGCAACGGAGTAGGCGGTTTTGGCATCTAAACAAGCTTATAGCGCCTTCTTTGGCAAGGGAGAGAAAGTGTTGAAGACTCTCGAGATGACAAGAAATGGATGATGGGGTGAACGAGATCAAATATACCTCAGCACAAAAAATCTAGAAACAACGGGGATTGTGGACCAGAAATGGCTACCGTTTACAGGGCCCGAGGCGGAATGAAGATCAACTGCAGGCATTGACCAGAATGACTTCTCAGTGGAAAAGGAAGGCATACCTGCAAATGCTGCAAAATTATTGGCTTGCATCATGCCAATTACTAAGCCCGAGAGGTGCGAGAAATATCTGTTCATCGCTCGCCACAGCCCTACACCGTTGTACCAAAGGCGAGCAAGAGTTTTTCGTTACCTGCCGCTGAAGCCGACATCGAGTTTTGTCTGCACCGCATGGACTGCAAATATTTTTCCAGGTTCCCGATACCGAAACATACGCTTGTCCCCATTCCTCGAAATCTCTCTCAGGGGAGCTGGATGTAGCCATGTCTGCGTCTCGCTCCGGAAGACCGGCCTTTCTGGTGCCGCTTCCCGCATTGCGTCCTCGACTTAACCTGTCTTTTTCGACATCTATGTGTGCCGGCGCGACACCGTCCTCTGAGCGTGACCATCGTCAACGAGCCCGTGATTTTCTAACTCAAAGAGCTGTGCAGCAGGTATGTGATCATTCGTTCAGGGACTCTCGCTTTTTGCGTTTGCGAACACCCACTAACGTTATGTAGACAATGTTCTGCTCTCGAGTTCTTCGCGACGAAACTACTGTGCGATGGCTGCAGGAGTGGTTTGGTCACCACGGTCTCGATGATTTACACCACTGCGACGCTTTGAAAGTTCCGAGTGAGAAATACTGGGCATCTTTGTTGGCGGCACCCACAGAGAACTACGTTATCAAGAAGCCAATTCCTGGTCGCACCAGTCGTCCTAACCCGTATATTAAGAGGCGTTACTTCACATATGAAGTTGAAATTGTGCCCCGAATGCTGGCCCGCCGGATACTGGCGGCACGGAGACAAATTTCCGAGGAGCTGCGACAAGACATCCCATGTATCCGGAAGGAGAATAATCGCAGCATGGAGCTCTATCGGTATTCTATAGTTAACCCAACAAAAGTTAATGATTCTCTGAACTTACCATCGAACGGTGATACCAGGGGGAGTCCATATAGACAGGCTAACTTTGATCTTGTTAAGAACTATACACTTCTGCTTGGCTTGAAGGACACGATAAACGAATTGGCCGAAGATTTTCGAACAAGAGAGGATGGCGAATGGCTCCACTCGTTCTTGGAAACAAATAAGGCGGAATTGATTGCTCCATACGCTGGTACTTTTGGCAGAGCTGATCAAATCATCGAGCAATTACTACGAATGACACCTTTAATTCGACGCGGAAAGGCGTTGTTCGATCCTGGTTTGTTGGCGGACATGACTCTTGAGAAAAGGGCGCTCTGCGCCGATGAGTGGCTACATGTAATGGACGAGGCTTCAGACGAGCACTTGGAACTTGAGAGACAAATCCTCGAACACAACATTCATTCATGATCATAATTGGGAGCAACAGAGTTTGACTCTTTGATTCGAAGTTTCCAGATATTTTCAGCGAGCTGCAGATCTTACGATTTCTGTACAATTGTACGATACCTCCGTACTCGTACAGAGTTCGTTCGTTCCTACATACAGAGATTCACAGTAAAGCAACCTCAAACTTACTTGTATTCTTATACATTAACTCGATTGTTTCTTCGCAGCACAACAAGCCATAATTGAAAGCCTCGTATTATAAGGAGCACGAAGAAAGTCCAGTTCGCAAGAATTAACCCGTTGTCACGGTTTGAAAACTTCGGAAGAACTCGCTACACGTATATGATAATGTCTGAAACTTTACCACAACCGTTGAAGTCACCAACAGACCTTAATGGCAAGACTGCACTGGTCACAGGGGGTCATCGGGGAATTGGACGCGACATCAGTATTTTGCTCGCCCAAGCTGGAGCAGATATTATCATCATTGATCGCAGAGGAGCGGAGGACTCCGATGTCCCAACGATTTGCTCCAATTTGGGAAGAAAGTATTTTTCCTTCCGTGCCGACATCGCAAATGCGGAAGAGCTCAAAAGAGTAGGTGAGCAAGCTTGCAAGGACGGAATCGACATATTAGTCAACAACGCAGGAATGTCTATCGTGAAACCATTTGAAGAGTTGACAGTAGACGATTGGGATACCGTAATGAACGTGAATCTTCGATCTGCGTTTCTCCTTTCTCAGATAGCGGTACGAAATGAAAATGGAATGATTGCGCGGAAAGAAGGAGTTATCGTTAACATTAGTTCCGTTTCAACGTTTGTTCCTCTTGAAAACCACACCACCTACGCGTGTTCAAAAGCTGGTATGAATCAGCTGACAACTCAGATGGCATTGGAGTTAGGAAAACACAATATCCGCGTAAACGGTGTGGCACCAACCGTTGTGTTGACAGATATGGGTCGCATAATTTGGGGCGGGGAGAAAGGACAAAAACTGAAATCTCGGATTCCGCTGGGGCGGTTTGTCACGCAAAAAAATGTGGCGAACGTAGTGCTGTTCCTGGCGAGTGGGCAAAGTGACATGGTGAACGGAGTGACAATGCGGCTTGATGGGGGTCTAGTGTAGATCAGAGCTTATAACGCTCTGGGTGGACGTTGGAACCTGCGCTGGGATAAGTTTTAGGTAGGCAGATTTGCATGCTGTGCCGGCGGTAGACATTATGCATGGAGGTGGCTTAAATGCAATACCTGTACAGGGACCGCAAACGAGATTAACGAAGGACGCAATACGGGTGACTAGACCCGCTGAAAACATTCAAGATCTCGAGATGCAGTAAAGTATGATCGCCGTGGCATTCACCCATTGCATTAGCGCATACGGCCACTTTGAACAACAACTAGAGAAACGGTCTGGCTTGGACAAAACAGTTTCTCATTTGGATGTAGTAGTTTACCGACTGGATTGGTGGGATACAGCCAGGCCTCCAGACGAGATCTGTTTTAAGCGGAAGTGACGGGCGTTGATCTTTTTAGCAATTGGGTAGTGGAGTTTCATTCCAGATCAGAAAGACGCAGCAAAGGGTTGATGCACGAAGGCAAAAGTCGCACGAGGGTGGGGCAAAACTCGGGTGCTCAGTAAAAATAGCCGCTGCGTTCCAACGAATAATCTCGAATTCACGCAGTACCCCGATACGAGTTACCGCTGTAGACATCCAGAGCTGCTCTGCTCGTAGAAGAAGGGGGTATTAGTACATGCAGTCAATCCACGAAAGTCAGGATGAACACAGCGCGTTTCAGAGCCTGGGAAGCGTTGCGGGGGGTAGCCAGGTCGGAAGTTGCTGAGCAGAACGTTGATCAGCGAGGTTTACCCAGGCGCAGTAGGGGAGCCCGCTCAACATTGCATGCGATCAGTCGGGGCTAGAAGCCTCGTGCTTTTCTCGCTAGCACGACTCGGAGGTTGGCGAGAAGCTCGGATCTGTCGTGACGGCGCACAGCCTCGCTTGCTTCTCGGCGTCTGCGGGCTGTGGGCTTCTCGTGGCGCGGCTTCTTGCCGAGGCGCGATCGCGGACCCGAGAGCAGCTTGATCGCATTGCGGAGCAGCGCGTCCGAATTGCCGGTCCGCGGTGGACGCAGGAGGAAGTTCATGGCGGCCGCTGCGGTGGGGGTGGCGCGGGGACGCGGCGCGCGAGGACGCAGAGTCGACGGGGGCACGCGCGCAGCGGCGGCCTTGAATGCGGCGCGCCCTGCGGTGCAGAACGAAAGGCTGCGGTTGGCAGAGAGAGGCTGACAGTGTAAGGGTAAGCCGGTATGCGACAGCGTGGGGCGCCCGAAGCAGGTGCTGTGCTGGATTGAGGGTGCGCGAAGTGGCGCATGGAAGGTCGGCCCGTGCCGGGCGCATCTGCTACTTGAAGGAGCGTCGTTCCGCGGCGTAGCCTTCTCCCCCCCACCGCCTCGCACCAACGCAGCGGCAACCCCATGACGTGCAACGCGTGTGGATTTGAACTGACGCCCACCGCCTCTCCCTCCAGCGCCTCTCCTTGTGAGTGTTGCCGTTTCCGCGCTTGCGCCGTCCCCAAGGAAAAGCAGCCCGACAAGCCCTCCGATTTTGACAGCGCCGCCTGCGTCGGAAGCCGCATCCTCCCTCCCGAGCAAGCTGTGAAACCCTCGCCGCCGCCCCATGTGACCCACCCCGAGCCGGCCAGCGATGGCACTCCCTCTCGCCCGCCCGCGCCGCAACTGCCCACCAACTCGCGAGCTGCCATGCGCGCCCTTTACGTCAGAGAGTTGCTTCTGAGTTCGCTGCGCCGCGAATAGCCTATTTGTTCTCACCTCAGCCGTCGGTCTCATGTATGTGTCTACGCCCGCCTGAAGCACACCACCGTGAAAAAAGTCCCCATCTTCGCCGCCCATGCTTGGTACCTGTAATTTAGTCTGCACTCTGTGCTTTTTGTGCGAGGAAGTAGCTGGCTCTGCTTGTAAGCGATAGTGAATACTTTACTTCCAACACCATCGGCTCTGTAACCCGTTATAAAGATAAGATCACTCACAACACGAGCTCACGTTTGCTACCTGAAACCGTTTTCTTCGTGCTGTTCGCGATCATGCAAACTTCCGCCGCCCACGAACGCAGGTCAATGCCGCACGGTAACCAATCTAATCTATCGTTCACGCTAAAAGGCGCTAACCGTCTCTACTCGTGCGCACAAGCAGCTACTACCCAATCCATGTCTCAACGGGCCATAGTCAGCAAAAAGCATTGGTTGAGGCTCGCATCTGTTGCTCCAGCCGTCCTTTGTGCTACGCACCCGTCCCGGCCAACCTCCATTTATTACGCGTTCATGCAGGGTACAGCTCTATCTATCGATACCTTCGACAATGCTCGAGGCCCCCATCGACTTACATCGCGATGGATGGCTAAACCTCTTATTGCCGATTCTCACAGAAATTCTTTGTCCTTGAACTGATTCTGTCAAACCTTCCTTCACCGTTCGTGTATTCCAAGGTTGCATTCGGAGTGTATTTGATGCATCACGGCAATCGTCAAAAGCCGGGCGGGTGCCACCATTGCTGTGGACGTGGCTGCTCACTAATGATCAACGATTACTGTGCAGCAAGGACCACAGATTTGCTTCTGCAGTGCGCAGTACACACTGTATGCTCCTGTGTACCTTCCCATGAAGCATAATTTGTTTCCGTCCAGGTTATCCTAAGGATACTGCACAGATACCCATCAAAATAGCAAGTTGTTTACTTCAAAAAGTTTCATCAAATAATTGCGATGCCTCGTGTTCGAGCCAGAAGTCAAATTGCTCGACGAGAAAAGTCATTACCTGCCATAAGAACCGTCATATTTCCCACAGTGTCACTACACAACAAACACCTATACGCTACACTGTACCCGCTACAGTATGCGAGCAACAGCTATTGAGAACCCACTACTTGACGGGTCACACTGTAAGAAGTCGGACGCAGACTTCTAAAGTAGTCCGTGCAAAAACGATTTCAATCACCCCTGGACAGCGAGATTTTGCGAGAATTCGTGAAAATCTCGAAGGCCAGCAAAGGGCTCTCAGTGCCGCAGCAAATGCTTTTCGCTACTACAGTCGGCACATTCGCGACGGCGCCGCCGTTTTTTCATTCAGCACCCCAACGCCTCTCCGCAGCGCGCGCTGCCGATCGCGTTCGCGCGTCGACTGCATCACGTCAAAGCCTTTCTACTGCGCCCCTTGTGGCGCCCGCGCTCACTACCCCACCAGTCTCTGGCATCAAGAGCGCCCTCAAGCGCATGCTCGGTTCCAATGCTGAGCCGCTCCCCCGACGACGACGGACTGTAATCTTCGCGATGATAACCAGCGCAGCTTCGACGCAAGCGCCGGCGACCATCGCGAATCGCCGTTCAACAACAGCGGCGCCACGCGCCAAGCTCACTATCTTCACCGGCCGAGCGCCCGGACCGCGCCCCGTTCACCCCACCCGCATGTTCGCCGGGCTTCCCCGCCGCAGTGGCCACCTGTACGTGTCAGGGCGCTGTCTCATCTCGCTCTTGCGCGCCGCATCGCGCAGACTGGGAGCCGCCGCTCGTTCCACCGCACGCGCAGCCTTGCGCGTCGCCGCGCCGCGACAAGCGCGCACGCTGTGCGACGCCCCTGACGCGCCACCGCTGCTATCGTCACCCGCCGAGCGCCCGGACCGCGCCACGTCCGCCCCGCCCGCATGTCCGCCGCGCTTTCCCGCCGCAGCCGCCACCTGTACGCGTCATGGCGCTGAATCGCCTCGCTCTCGCGCGCCGCATCGCGCCGACTGAGCGCCGCCGCTTGCCTCACCGCGCGCGCAGCCCCGCGCGTCGCCGCGCTGCGCTGAGCGTGCGCGCTGTGCGACGCCGCTGACGCGCCGCCGCTGTCCAAGCCGCGCGCGCGCTGCGCGTCGCCTGGCGCGCAGCTCGTGCTGTCGCCGCTGGCGCTCGTCGTCACGGGCTAGTACGAGTGGGGCAACATTCTGCTCGGCTTTGAGCAGGCCGACAAGTACTCTTTCCGCGCCGCGCCGCGCGGCCACGTCGTGGGCTACATCGCGAAGGTATGTTGCAGTTGCTTGTTCTCAGCAGTGTCTGTCCGTCGTGCTAACCGTGTGTGTGTGCGTTCGCGCGCAAACAGGAGGGCTCGTAGGAGAGCATCGTCACCAGAGACGTGCTGCGCACGCGCCGCCCGTTCAAGACCACCGTGTTTGAGGGCGAGCAGAACGTCATCTTTCGCATTCGCCGCCCGCTGTACCGAATCGCGTCCGGTCAGGGCTACTACCGCTGTGGCACAGTCGACACTGTTACGTTGATTGGCAAAGAAGCGGGCCCAACCGCTCTCACACCCGACTCTCCGATCACCCCTCAGCGCCCCACCGTTCCCGCTGTCGCGCCGGTCGCCTCTGCCGCCGCCAAGATAAGTGGAAAGCGTTTGGTTCTTTACTGGAGTTAACTGGTGGAGCAACAAATATCTGCCATGGCTCAGTAACGTTATGATCACGCTACCGAACTCGTTATTGCTTAGCAACTCCAAAACCTCTTTGGCCGTCGTTGCCGCCTACAAAACCTGGAGTGCATGGCATCGCTGCTGCCTAAAGCGTGTGGTTGTTTTGTAGGCCACCGTCGCCTCGCAATTCCCTAGCCAATTCTTCAGCTGTAGGAGCTTGCCCCAGGCAAATCTGTTTGGCTCTCTGTCGTTGCCTTGCTTCTAAACGCTTCTTATTTTTCTTCAACCTCTTCGCAATTCTCTTTTTCTCCACCTCCGATTTCCCATCGGTATCCATTTTCTTGTAGTTGTTTTCGTAATCAACGTAAAACGTGAACTCTTTCTTCTTTAAAGCCTTTCTGCAGCTCGGACATTTATCACTTTGCTTTTTTGCGTTCAAACGCTGATGCTCAGCGATTTCAAGAATTTGGTCTTCTTCTGAAAGATTAGAAACATCTGGAAGGCTGGTTACGTTTCGTTCGTTAACGCTGATCCAATTGGAGATGCAAGAGCTGTGAAACACGTGAGAACAGTTCGTTACCTCCACGAAGCCTTCCAAATCTTCAAGGCATATCGCACAACATCTTGGATGACTCAAACGCGGCGTACTAGAACCTGCGCTAGCGTTCATTGCGGCAAATGGTCGCTTACCGAACGCGGATGCGCGCAATGCCCCTTGAAAGAATATGCTTCTGATCTGGGCACTATCTTGAACTCTTAAGCTTTCAGATGTCGAACCATGCGTGGGTCACAAATTTATTTAATCTGCTACAGATGTGTGTTTGACAAACTGTTCAAAATGATGGCCCCGCATGTCCATATATCAGCAGTTCATAAATGGCATGAGACGTTAGGTCATGACCTAGGTGCTAAACTACAAGGTCACCCAGCATTTAAGTGTCATCGCCACTCGGTTCAGAGCACAAGCTGGCTCGACCAGCTTGTCCTCCGAAATGAGTGTGAGCCATCGTCAGACTGCCCGGCTCGTCCGGCAGCCTGGCGATGGTTTACGGAGTTCGTGGTAAAGGTGCAAAAGTGCTGGCTCGCCCAGCACTTTTGCACCTCTGCCTCTTTGGGCAGAGCACGGGCTGGCTTGCCCAGCTCGTGCTCGGATATATTTGTGAGCCATCGCCAGACTGCCCGGCTCGTCCAGCAGCCTGGCGATGCTTCACGGGGTTAGTGGTAAAGGTGCAAAAGTGCTGGCTCGCCCAGCACTTTTGCACCTCTGCCTCTTTGGGCAGAGCACGGGCTGGCTTGCCCAGCTCGTGCTCTGGTAGGTGTGTGAGCCATCGCCAGACTGCCCGGCTCGTCCGGCAGTGTGGCGATGGCTCTCGGGGTTAGTGGTAAAGGTGTAAGAGTGCTGGCTCGCCCAGCACTTTTGCACCTCTGCCTCTTTGGGCAGAGCACGGGCTGGCTTGCCCAGCTCGTGCTCTGGTAGGTGTGAGCCATCGCCAGACTGCCCGGCTCGTCCAGCAGTCTGGCGATGGCGCGCGGGGTTAGTGGCAAAGGTGCAAAAGTGCTGGCTCGCCCGGCACTTTTGCCCCTCTGCCACTTTGGGCAGAGCACGGGCTGGCTTGTCTAGCTTGTGAGCCATCACCAGACTGCACTGGTTGGCAGTCTGACAGTTGCTTCAATGAATGCAGAGAAGAACTAATTCTGGCTGCCTCATCAGGATCAGGGTGCCGCTGCCGGTTTACGTTCATCTTATCATATGAACGGGAGAGCAATTGGCCAACGACTCTTGAAATGGACCTTACGTTCGAACATTTTACTTGGAGCGAGAGTTACACAACTGTCGAATACTTTGCGACTTGTCTTCCTCCCGGACAAGTCGTAGTAAGGCGCTCATGGAAACTCTCGGTTTCGAGAACAATGTGAGTTTCTTAACATTTGAAATTCCATAATCCCAGTCTACATCCCGTCCCTCCGTCTCAATCTTTAGGAAAAGTGGTCCATGTTCTGAAACGAACTGTACTATATCCTTGAACCTGTAGAACGCTGATTTCTGACCGCTTCGATTCCAATGTTTATCCGTGTAGTTTCTGACGATTGTTCGTCGCGTAGAAGCCCTTAAAAACAATCTAACGGGCTTAAAGTTCATCGTTTTATCTCCATATCGCCATAATCCTACCACTTCTTCCAATGTAGGCGGTAGATTTGGAATGAATTTGATAGTTGCAACAGAGGCGCCGACGCACTCTGTATCTGGTGAAGAAACGTGTGTTTCACGAACAAAATCCTGGCCCATATCGAAAACAGTTTGAGAGGTTTGAATCGGCATATGACGATCTGCGTATTGGTTACCTACATGGTAATCACGCCTCACGTCTGATTCTGGAATACATTTTTTTGGCGTGCTACGATTCAATCTCTCTGGATGATAACACTGCTCACTCACGATCTGTCTTCGCCTTTCCAACGTCTTGAAGCGATGCTCCGTCTCTCTTCTCCACACAAAGAATCTGTCTTTATCGATCTGATCAGTACCGCAGTTCGCGTCTTTGTTAAACGACGCCATAATCTGGGACCTTAGTTTGGAAAACACAGCATGCTCGTAATCCCAGATCTGGCGTGGCGGCTTGAATCCTATTCCAGTTCCACCACCCTGAATAGCTGGAACGTAGCCATGACGTTCCATTGTAGATCTGAAAGTCGAGACAATAGAAGCAAAATCCCATGAATCTGGATCTGCTGGAAGGGCAAACGTTCAGTGCACTTCCTGTCAGAGAAAGACCCGGAGCTTGATTTTAGTTTTGGAGGGAACCAAGACGACAGTTGCGATAAAGATACTAAATAAACAGACAAATATGTAGGTTTTGACTTTCGAATATCGTTTTGATGTTGCTTTCCTTCGCATTAGTATGGGGAAATCGCAGGCTCTCTCCCTATTGTGGATGAAGTCAAGCAATATCTCACTCATTTTCATTCGTCTCAAATGGGCAGCAGGAAGGAAAACAAAGATGATCAAGCTACTGGGAAAGATTCAAATGAAGGTATCCAACCTGTGATCCGCAAAGGTAGAGGGCGACGCGTTCCCATGGTGCAAGCCTCTGGGTCTGCTTTGAGAAGCAGACACGACTTGATTACATCTGCCCATAGCGATGCTACGAAAGCAAACATTGCTCTAGCTGAAAAGGTGCTAGAGAAGTACGTAATTATGAAGAATGCTCCCGACCCACAAAAGGTGACACGCAACAGTTCTGAGCTGGTACTGAATCTTTTGGCCGACTATTGTGGATTTGGTACGAAAGAAGCCCTAAAGAACAATACGATGGGAGCACTTGTTCAAGGGTTAAGACTCGTTTACTCGAAGCATGGTCATTATCAGTCGTGGTATGTTGATAAGAACGGTGAAGCACAAGGAAACCCGCTAATCAATAATCCAGATATCGAACGGCTGCGTAAAGCTCATCGTGTGCACTTAGCACGAAACGGTACCTTTAGCCATAGAGCTCGACCACTCACTGTCGAGAATATATGTGATATTGCAGAACAATTCTGGTACGGAAGCGATCGCATTCCCAGTCCACAAGATGTGGCATTACATGCTGTGTTAGTTCTTGGAATTCATCTCGGACTGCGGTACGATGAAGTTACCAAATTGAAGGTAGAAAACGTAAGTGTGGGATCGGGTGGTGTTCGATTGGCAATGCGTGAATCTATCAAAAACTCAACAGTTGAAAGAGACTATGTACTACGTGAGTGGGATGGTCATAGCGCTATTAGGCTCTCCGTACTTTTGGATCCGTTTCTTGCTCTTTTTTCTTGGCTCGCTTTGCGTGGGGCCTCTAAGGGGTATTTGTTCTGTGATATTCGTGCCAATACCGACCTTTTTATGCTGAATCAAGCAAAGCCCTGGCATGTCAAAAGCTTTACGAATGTTCTTCGTCAAAGATTGCGTCAAATCGGTGTTGGAGATTGCGACATTCCGTCGTACTCGGGACACTCCATGAAACGCGGCTGTGTTCAATTATATCGCTCCTTGGGTTTACGCGATGAGATGGTTATGCAGCTTATACAAATGTCTGGTCCGAACGCTTATCACAACTATTGCGCAGCCTACAACGATTGTGCCCCGCCTGATCTGCCCAGATTCGCATCTGTTGAAGATTTTCTGCAGCATGCAAAAACATTGACCGTAGAAAACGAGGCTCACCATAGTAAGTCTCAACCTTCGTCATAATCTTCATAGTTTCTTTAGACATTACATATGAACATTATTCTAAGGTGTAAAAGATTAGGACCTCTGAGTAACACGTTTGTTTGCAGAGAGTTCATTTTCGTCCACATCCTTCAGCATCATCTACTTCTAGGAGCAATCATTGACTCACACATATGGAAATGAGAAACCCAATCGTTCGAAATGTTCAAATCCATTAATGCACACTGCCAACCACCATGAAGACATTCTTAATTGGGCCAAACCCTATGCTCAGATTCACACACAAATCAGAGCATGAGGTGGGGAAGCCATCTCGTGCTCCTTTGCCAATAACCCCGAGAGCCATCGCCACACTGCCGGACGAGCCGGGCAGTCTGGCGATGGCTCACACACCTACCAGAGCACGAGCTGGGCAAGCCAGCTCGTGCTCTGCCCAAAGTGGCATAGGTGCAAAAGTGCTGGGCGAGCCAGCAATTTTGCACCTTTACCACTAACCCCGTGAACCATCGCCAGGCTGCTGGACAAGCCGGGCAGTCTGGCGATGGCTCACACACCTACCAGAGCACGAGCTGGGCAAGCCAGCTTTTGCTCTGCCCAAAGTGGCTCAGGTGCAAAAGTGCTGGACGAGCCAGCACTCTTACACCTTTGCCACTAACCCCGAGAGCCATCGCCACACTGCCGGACGAGCCGGGCAGTCTGGCGATGGCTCACACACCTACCAGAGCACGATCTGGGCAAGCCAGCTCGTGCTCTGCCCAAAGAGGCAGAGGTGCAAAAGTGCTGGGCGAGCCAGCAATTTTGCACCTTTACCACTAACCCCGTGAACCATCGCCAGGCTGCTGGACAAGCCGGGCAGTCTGGCGATAGCTCACACACCTACCAGAGCACGAGCTGGGCAAGCCAGCTTTTGCTCTGCCCAAAGTGGCTCAGGTGCAATAGTGCTGGACGAGCCAGCACTCTTACACCTTTGCCACTAACCCCGAGAGCCATCGCCACACTGCCGGACGAGCCGGGCAGTCTGGCGATGGCTCACACACCTACCAGAGCACGATCTGGGCAAGCCAGCTCGTGCTCTGCCCAAAGAGGCAGAGGTGCAAAAGTGCTGGGCGAGCCAGCACTTTTGCACCTTTACCACTAACCCCGTGAACCATCGCCAGGCTGCTGGACGAGCCGGGCAGTCTGGCGATGGCTCACAAATATATCCGAGCACGAGCTGGGCAAGCCAGCCCGTGCTCTGCCCAACGGTGAAGAGGTGCAAAAGTGCTGGACAAGCAACCACTTTCACACTTATGCCTCTAACCTCGGGAGCCATCGCCACACTGCCGGACGAGCTGGGCAGGCTGGCGATGGCTCACACACCTACAATAGCATTCCTTGGGAAAGCCATCTTGTTCTCTGCCCAAAGTGGCAGAGGTGCAAAAGTGCTGGGCAAGCTAGCATTTTTTAATTTTTGCCACTAATCTTGCCAGTCATCGTCAGACTTCGAAAAGAGCTAGGTAGTCTGGTGATGGCTCACAACATAACCAGAACACAAGCTGTAGAAGCCAGCTTGTGATATGACCAGAGTGGCATTGATACGAATTATGAGAGAGTTTGGATTTGTGGGCCTCTGTTACAATCTCTACGAGTCATGATCAGGCTGTATTTAGTCACACTGTTTGATAGTGTGTTACGCTCATATTGAATTAAAAGCAGTAGAAACTTGGTTATGAGTACTTTCCATGTAGTTATTTGCCGTATACTGCAGGGTTTGCAAAGTTTGAAATAACGAAACAAATGAGTCTATGGTTTGTTGAGATCCGTGGAATTTATTGGTGTCTTTGTAACAATTTGGTTCTTGTTTCTTAGTAAGATCGACAATTTGTTATGACGTAGTCGTACGTTGCTAAGTTATTCCTCCAGAAGTGGCTTACATTGTAAGCTTTGAGATGGATTTGAATTAAACCTTTCAAAAAGTGAACTCTAAATTTGAAACTTTCTACTGCAGGGTATGAAAGTCGTTTTGGCGGCTACCAGATATGGGCAGCTACGTAGCTATAGTTTATTGGTGTAAGCTTTGGTCACGCAGTTATCTGTGAGAACCGTAGTGCACCGTGCAGCACGGTTCTTTTTGGACAATAATCCTACATTACCGACCAGACGGCAATTGCGGAAGACGTTACAGGACAAAAGCTTGGTTCTCCTTAGATCGTAGGTTTTTCGAACGAATTCACATAGACCAAAGGTCGGCATCAGCATGATGCTGCTAGGCGCAAGCGCTACAGATTCGTTTCGGTTCGCGTTTTGAAGGGGAAGGGGATGCCGGGAGAGCTTGCTTTTGTCGGGCGCTATGCGGTTGGGGAGAAATATCCAACAGAAAATGAGTGCTTGTGCAGCACAAACGCTTCGATTGTCTCTGATCGTCGAGCAAAATCAAGCATGTCACGCAAAATGCACAAATCGTGACGGTTTGTGTGCTCACAACTAGCTAGCGTTCTTGTGTTTTCAGGAGACGCCCAGTTCTCTCTCTCTCTCCCTCTCTTTATGGGTATTCCAGCCTAATTCCGACGTAGAATATAGCGCTTCTCAGTTCAAACGGCGCAATACGTATAGAGAGTATTTATGTGGAAAGCAGGTGGAAAGTATCTGGAATTTCGAGGTACGAAGAAGAAGGTTTATCGGAACGGCAGTGCCTGGCAGATCTTTACAGAGCCTGCGGCGCCTGCACTTATAGGCTAAGCATTCGCGCACTCTACCCGCCTCTGCTCCGCCGTCTTCTGATCACCGGCCGCTGCCGTTGTTCGTGTCTTTGGCCGGCCGCTGCCGTCCGCGCTTCTTCACCCACCACTCCCGCCCTTGGAGCAGCTTCGTTCTGATAGGACGGGCTGAACGCGTACGGTAGAAGACCGTACGGTGCAGCAGAGCCTTATGAGCGGTTGCTCGCTCCGTGTCTCCATTCCCAGAAATAAAGATCGCCGTTGAGCGGAACGAGAGTGCCAGATAATTTTCGATACTTTACACAGCAAAGCCTGGACCTGTTTCAGCAAAATCGTATCCTTCCCTTTGGGAATGTTGCAAATTGAATTTCTTTGTCTTCACAACAGATATCACCCCAGATTGTTGTTCAAGTGGAAACTCGCTCCCCAGGGGAATTCTTCATGGCGCCGAAAATGTCCGCGTTTACCACCCCGTGCCCGGCACGTCTGAGTTCTAGGCGGTGTCACACTTCGACATCTTCTCGGAGAATGCCGCGAGCGTCACTGCAACCAGCAACACAGACCGCGTTTGCTTCTTTGCTTCCCACACCAGAGCAATCTACAGTCCTCACACCTCAAGGCACTCATGTATCCCTCGTTGATCACGTCAGCTCCAAAAATGCACAGGGCGAGGCGGTTTTGCTTGGTTGGTTGCGCCATTTTGGCTGTACGCTTTGTAAAAAGCAAGCGAATGACTGGAAGTCCATGTTGCCTCGGCTTCGAGAACGAACATTAGTGAATGTCGTGCTTGTCGGAAACGGATCAGCATCGCAGGCTAGAGAGTTTCAAAAAGAGATTAATTGGGAAGGCGACTTGTTTACAGACCCCGATAGGCGCACGTACAGAGCGCTCAAGATGAAGGCTGGCGTGCTGACGACGCTGAATTTGCCTTCCCTGAAGACCGTAATACGCAGTTTCCGCCATGGCAACAAGCAAACATGGTCGAGAATACCGACCGACGCATTTCAGCAGGGTGGTGCTCTTCTTGTTGATAACGAAGGTATCGTTCGAATGTTTCATGCAGACGATTTCGCCGGGGATCATGTTTCAAAAGAGCGCTTAGTTGCAGAAGTTTCAAAGTTGGCCATCAATGGGCAGGCTTCATCTTTGTAGACTTTGTTTTCAAAAGTGTACATCACCTCACGATCGTTTCAGCAGTCGCACCGTGGGTGTTCTTTAATTAAAGGTTAGCAATCTCCTTGTTCCCTGTGTCACCATTGCATCGACGCCACTTCCACACGCCGCGTTTCCGTTTGTGGAAGTTTCCTCACCCAGCCTTGGTGGCTTCTTCACGGTCTCCAGCCCACCTGTTCTCCGCCGCTGCAGCTCAGCTACAGTGCCCATCATAGCTGCATACCGCCTTGCGGAGGGCTCATAAAGAGCCTCATTGTAGTCAAGAAGTAATGCCTGCTTTTCAGTCGTAGTGTAATATTGAGCTATAGCACTCTGCACAACACCCCTTGCTAGGCCCAGGTCCTTGCCTTGCCTCGGATCCTTTTTGGATATCCGGAAGAGTTCCCGTTCAAGCTCATGAAGCACCGGAAGAGTTTCGAGGTGCAGTTGAGCAAGCTGTTTGTACTGCCGCGCCGTATTTGTCAAGTCACGCAATCGCTCTTGCGTAGCAGCAACCCCTTCTTGTAGTTCAAGGAGCGTGCTACTTAGCATATTCTTGCCTTCCGTGAAAGAAGCGTTCTGAGACATCCATGCTGCCACTGCGTCCTGAGATTGTTGGCGGAAAGCATTCCCTCTATTTGGAGCAATGGGGGTTACGGTCAAAGATAATCCGGGAGAGCTTAAAGGTTCAATCTCTCGATTCGCAGTGACGGACTCAATAGTTGCGTTCTTCAAACGAATGGTTTCGTCGCGTAGAGAGACAGTTTCACGCAGTTCCCGAAGTTCTGTTTCTTGTGCCTTGTTCGTTCTATGCATAGCTTCCATCTGCATACATAGCTGATCTATTTCCGCATTTGCAGAGGCCAACAAAGCTTCTCTCGCTTGATTCAAATCGTCATCGCTCTCATTACCATCAGTTGCATAAACCTTGGAAAACTTGAACTTGCTCTCAAGTTCCTTGATTCTAATGTCTCTTGAGCGAAGCTTTTCTGAAAGTTGCTCAACCTCTTCTCGCAAGCTCTTGTTTTCCATATCCGCGCCGTCGAATGAATCTTGAAGTTCTTCGGCTGCCTTTCTTAAAGTGGTTATTGCACGGGTCATGTTTTCGGCTTCCTTTTGAAACAATTCTTCAGCTTTTCTTCGATGTTCAATTTCTTCAAGAAGCAGCTTTCTCTCGATATGTAAGTCGTCCACTTCCGCACGAAGCTCTCGAACAAGAATTTCTTTCTCCAACTGCGTAGATTTGTACTCATCAACGCGCTTCTTGAGAGTGTCAATAACAGAGAGCTTCTCACGTAGCTCCAAGTCACGCTGATAAAGAGCGTTTTGAAAGCCAGATTGAGCTCTATCTTCAGCTTGACGTACGCCGAACTCCCAGGATGATCGTTCATTTGATAACCTTTGCTTCGCCTCTTGCAATGAAGTTTCCAATTCCACACATCTCTGGCGATACTGAGCTTCTAATGAGTCACATTTCGTCCGAGATCGCTGAAGATCCCTTTCTGTCTGTGCCAATTTTAATTTTACAGATTGAAGCACAGCCTCGGCAGTTTTTCTGTCAGTTTCGACGTCCTTTCGAAGTGATGCGTTCCTCTCGTCTAGATCTCCGCGACTCTTACGTAGAGAATCAATGTCGCGAAGATGGTCTTCCTTCAGAGCAGCAATGGTCGCATTATATTCTGATTCCATTAGAGCATCCTTTGCTGCGTGCTCCGCATATATCTGATCAACACTTTCTAGCACCTTTTCCACTTCCTTTTCCAAGCTCTCGCATTTCCCTTCCAGAGCTTGATTCGCAGCTTTTAGTGAGGCTACTTGACGATCTGCAGTTCTCAGAGTGTCCTTCTGAGACTGTATTTCAATCGACTTTCTCTCAATCTGATCATAAGCAGCATTAAGCTGTTCTTCAAAAGTACGAGATGTCTCTGAGGCGGCCTTTGATAGAGTTTCAAACTTGTCGTCTAGTGCCGTCTGTATTTTCTCCCTTCGCGATTTCTCTTGCTCGTAATCTCTTTCAAGATCATGCGCTTTCCGTCTTAGCTCAACTATCAATGATTCTTTTGCTTCCAATGTAGCGCTCCTATCACGTATAATACCTTCCAGGGAAGACATTGTATTTTCTGATTGTGACTTCAGCTGCTTGATGTCCTCGGCGAACATGTTGCGTTCTTTCAGAACGACTTCGTAATCCTTTTCAAGTCTCCGACATTTGTCTGTTTCCTCCTCTAACCGCTTCTGAAGCTGAGATATAGTCTTTCTCGGGTTTTCAGTCTTCTGAGGTGTTCGCAAGACTCCCGGATCGTTCTCATCCGGTGCGCTAGATGTGGTTGTTTCTGTGTAGTCTACTTCACAAAGATCAATTAGGTCCTTTCCGTACTCAAGCTCTTTGGTCATATTCGCAATAACCTTTCGTATTTCGGATGATTCAGAGGGCCCATAGGCATGAGGTGAAAGCATCTCATCTGCCAAGAGCGAAACAAGAAACTCCGATAATCGGTGCATCGATTCCTTTAGAAAATCGCAATGGCTTTTCTTCATAGACATTGGTACCAGGCAATTCTCTGAGTCCAACGGGCCATCTACATCGTTTTTTCTTCGCGGCCGGGAGGGGTCTTCTTGATCTGTGATTGATGAAGCTCGTAATGGGGCCGACAGCACCTCTGAAACCTCGTCAGCAGGATAATCATCGCTGCTCTTGTTTTCATCGAGCGTTTTCACATAATATCCTGATGTACGCAGGGCGGCGATCTCATCGCTTGCGTCTGCTAATTGCTGCTCAAGGTCCATTATCCGTAATTCTGAGCTTTCTACAGCCTCGTTGGCTGTAAGGCCTCGAACCCTTGTTGATACAACTTGTGGGCCTTGCCTTTCACAGAGGGCCATGATTGACACTTCCTCAAAAGGTCTACGTTCAAGGATGGTTATAGAAAGCACGTCTTCGGATGGCAATAGATCAGACATTTTGAAGGTGAAGTCTCGGGTGTCCCAGACAGCAACGTTACTGTGCTTAGAACTTCTGGGCATAGACGGCTGAGCATCAGTTCGCGGAAACGCTAGAGACCAAAGTTCATATTCTCCAACCTTCAAAAGATCAACCACCGGAGTCGTGTGCGGTGTTTGGCTAGATATGCATTCAATTCCGTTCGTACTTTCGCCAAATATATCAAAGATCTCCACCGCACCGTTCGCGAGTCCAGTCCATAGGGAGCTACCCACGCGCAGTAGGCTCCGTATTGGGGCAGAAGGAATAGATATTTCACGCACAGCATTCACTTCCTTTAAGTCCCAGACCAGGACCGTAGCGTCCTCACCACCAGAATATAGAAATCTTTCGTCTGCATCTAAAGCATGAACAGCCGCAGAATGCTCGACGCCATTACCAAGCATGCAGTCGAACGCGAGTGTATTGAGAAAGAGACGCACTACAGCTCCGTCATTAAGACCTATAAACAAGGAGTTTTCTACCCAAAGAGATAAAAGACAAAGAGGGACGTCGTGAAGAGGTTCAGGAGATGACTGACGTATTTCGCCAGACTCCGGATCTAAGGCATGTATCGATCCGTCGAGGCATGCTGTATAGACGATTTGTTGTTCTTCACAAGCGGTAAGTGCCGCGGGAGCGGCCGGAAGATCTGTAATGGTGTGCCAGTTCACCTGGTTGGTGTCGGTGTAGCGCAAGGCGCCGCCGCGAGTGATGGACCAAATTCGGGAGGAGACGTGTACTG
This sequence comes from Gracilaria domingensis, assembly GCA_022539475.1. Classification (NCBI taxonomy): domain Eukaryota; phylum Rhodophyta; class Florideophyceae; order Gracilariales; family Gracilariaceae; genus Gracilaria; species Gracilaria domingensis. The sequence continues at coordinate 122,883 of VCMS01000001.1, forward strand.
AACAAATCATTGGGGTAGTAGTGCACGAAGCTGAAAACGAAAGCTGTAGATTCTAAGCATGGGACGGGAAGAAGAGGAAGTGGTCTTTGGCCGTGCGCTGATGGATGCGGTGTCGAAGTGGCGCCAAGCACGAGTACGAGCGTACCCTCGGTAGCAAGCAAAGCAGGAAACCAGCAGCGGGCGGCTCAAGGTGGTCACGAAAAAGGTGCGCAACGTGCATCTTCACACAGCTCACGGCGCGGACTTGCATACCGCTTGTTTCAAATTTCAAAAATTCGATTCCGGGCTATTTAGCGCACTTTGGTCTTAACTTGGATCCGAAATGCCGCGTGATACGTTGAACAAACCAATCACCACCTGCACCGTCTCTACACTCGAGACTCGACCTGATCAAGTCCCCTATTGCTCCCGTGATTGCAAACTTGGCATGAACCAGACCCAAAGGTATGAGTCAAACAAAACTTATGACCCAGAGCATGTGCCTGGCTTTCTTGCTCCTGAACGGTCATACGTCTTGTCAGCCCAACATATCGAATCTATCCGCTTCACCGGGTAATGAATGGAACTCGTCTCTCTGAACGAACACTACTTTCGGCACCCGCCATGAACTGATCCATGAGTCTCGACTGGAGACTCGAGTCAAGATCTACGAAGGTATAGTATGGTAAACAGAGAGGGTGCAATGTATTGTTACTGTTTTGAAATCTCAGATTTCTCGAAACTCCGATTGTGCAGGATGCCATTATTCCACTTCGTCAACACCCGCGCTCCGTGCGTCTGTCCCACCCATTTTCTGTAACGCATACCTCGAATAATACTTATTGTAATCCAAGCGAGACACTAGGAACACACATGTATCCACAATTTTAGAGTGAGTTTTCAGAACGTTCAAGAACCCGTCGGAAGAATTCAGGAACGCCTCTTCTAGCCTTGTCACTTCTTCTATCAAGCCATCCAGTCCTTGTCCTTCTGCTACTTCTTCCTCACTGATCATAATACCCTTCAAACGATGGTCACGAACAATGCCGCAAACTCGTTTTTGCAAATCTTCAAATACAAGCACCGTCTCTAGTACCTTTTGAAGTTCTACAGCGACATACCTACTCCTGTCTGATAGCAACGTCCGGTCCTTGATAGCGGTTAAGTACTTCGAATGCGCATAAATCATCCCGTCCAAATCGTCTGCTTCTGACATTTCACGCTCTAGTACTGACCAGGAGCCCTCGAGCACTTCAACAGTGCAGTAGTGTTGCAAGTTGTGTACCAAATGTGTCATCTTCATTCTGAGAAAGTGAAGCCGTTTCAGAACGGCACTCAGTTCGGTTGGCAACTTCAAGTGATATCCTTTAACCATGGATGTCGCTCTCCTTCTCTCATCTAAATCTCGAAGGTTCATGTAGGCGTCAACCATCAGATGGTCCAAGCGTTTAAGTTGCCACAGAAACCTAAATATTAGCCGGTATGCATCCATCACCTTGACGGAGAATATCGTATTCAAAGGGGCATCCTCGACTCGATAAGTCAGGGAGAAAATGTCCCAACCAACCTTGCTCTTGTTCTCTAGGGACAAGAGTTGCACATCGAGTCGTTCCAAGATTTCATTGTCTGTTTCATCGTTAAAGCTCGACGACGATTGAAGAGCGTTGTCCACGATGCCCGTCAAATTGCTTCTGAGGATGTCCCCACTTCCATCCAATACGGGGGCTAGCCCATCCATTAAAGCTTGAGTAAAATCCCCTTGAGACAAAAGCAAGTATCTCTTGATGGCCCCAAAGTGATAACTTAAATCGAATTTCTCGAAGAAGAGTTCCTTCAGACGGCCACTCGCTGAGTTTCTTGTCTTCTCGATTATTTCTCTAACTATATCTCTGTGAAATCTCGGATCCCCATCAATCATAGGATCGTTCCCACAAGTCAGGGAATTAACCAAGGAAGCATGAGAGTAATCTACCCATTCTCCATCACCACAACATCGACGAAGAAATGCAATAGACTTACCAGTCAAGAGAGCTTTCTGGGCTAATGCTGGTTCGATGCCTCCGGGAAGCATATGCTTTCTCAGTTTGAACAATCCCCACCAAATCCTGTGACTCGCAGTCGACGCTTCGTTGGGTCCACCTGCAAGGCCATGTGCAATACCGCCTTCTTCCATTAACATAGCGGCCGTGTGCGGTGCTGGTTTCATTGTTGCTGCAACTCTCGGGTCTTTCATAATGAAGAACTCATCATCTGAGTCTTGAAGAACACCTTCCGAAAGCCATCTTATCAGCATCTTGTTTAGGGGAGCTGCAGTACTGGTTATTATGCGAGACATCATGTCGCTGATTTCCGCTCCGACGTAGTCACGTCTTCTTCTTTTGAGATGGGCAAGCACCTGGCCACCACACAAAGGCCTCGTTTCATCACAAAGTAGTGCAAGCCATCGCAGACGAGGCTTTTCCCGTGCCGCCCATACGAAAATTTGCCGGAGGTTATGTTCTTCGCTTACCTCATCTCCGAGATTAGATCTATCATGCTTCCCTCGTAGAGTTACTAAACTTCGATAGTAAATGTCCATCTCACGTACTATGGCCCGACACATGTTCTTGGTGACAAGCCCTTTTTGATTCCTCTCATCGTCTTCCACCCTTCTGCGAATTACGCGAAACAAGAAACCTACCTCTCCCACGCAATAAACGATATCATGCACTGGGCGAGATAAAGCTGTATTCGCAGTCAGCGCAACGGAAACAGCTTCATCATGATCATCCCCATTGAATTTCAAAATTGATCCGTTCTCGCCTTGGACAATAAGAAGGAGGTCTTTCGCCAGTTTCTTCTCTAGGGATTGGTTGTTCAGAGTAAATTTGTTTGTGGATGTTTGGGGAGTGATGGAGGAAATAAGACCTTCTTGGGGTGTACCTCCGGTGCTCTTTTCCAGACAAACTTTAGTCGATGACTTCCGAGTAGACTCCAGTTCTAAGGATTCGGATCGTTCTTCGTCACTTGAATGAGAGAGGGCTCCTAAGGGGTCAATCTCAATATCTGGTTTAGATTCGAAAGGATTCAATGAAACTCTTGGCGATGCAATGATATTGGTGCCCAGCTTTTCATTATCATAACTTGCACTTGGTTCGGCCTCGCCGACAATTTCAGTACTCGGTGGACTACTGTCTGTGTGCAGAACACTTGATTGAAGTGGCGCTGAAGAAGTGTGGTTTGGTCGTTCTGGGACGTCGGCAGCCGTACCGCGCAAATCGTTTAGAATGTAAAGAATAGGCCAAATGTCCTGAGGTTTCATTGCCCTTTCGAACTTCAAACCCGCAGTAAGCGTAGCCAATCGCGACACCTCTGTATGCTTTCCATCCCTTACGAGCCGGAATAGCATTGACTTTGTCAGGGATTCCGCAGTTTGTAGGCTGGGAGACGTGGTGAGAGCAGATTCTAATAGACGAGACGCAACTTCGCGGGCAGATTCGCGCCTTTCCGGGAACACATGTAAATCAACAAGTTGGCGAAGCAAAGAACCAATCGTACCAGTGTCGTCCATTTCGTTGTTCTTTTCCCCGACAGGTTGTTCTCTTTCAAACAAATGGGTCTGCAAAATGCTCCCTATATTCCTGAATATCGTACCTTACTTCAGAATCTGAGCTTCAGATCATGATGACGCCAGTTCTTTCTTCTACGCTCAATGGGATCGAAAATGTCAAGAAGAGGTATCTTCGGCATCTACTGAAGAACAGGGGTCTTCTGTACAGGTGTTGTGGACGAAACAAAGGTAGAACGCAGAAGGGTAAACGAGTTACCAGTGGAAAGCGCGCGAAACATTTAAATCAGCCTTATTTAAACTTATCTCGATACCCGTATCTTAGCACTATCCTATTGTGAATCACGAATTGTGATGAACATCACTAGTGATTCACCACCATCTTGTCATTTCGCACTTCAAGATCAGCATGGTGCATGAAACTGCCGATCTCTACAGTGCGGGTGCTTCGTCGTCGGCATACGAACCGAATCTAAGAAAAGCGCATGCATGCCTTCCTTCCCAAATTCTGCTAGATACGCGGTCGAAAGAATGCGAACCTGAAGAAATCTAGTACGTTTTTTGGTGTCGTGGAGTTAAACCTGCAGACATGGATTTCCCGCAGTTCATGGCAATGCGCATAGCACGGAAACTGCATCCCCCTGCCCAGGTCAATTGGAGCTACGCTGTGCGAATTACTTTCATTATGTACCCTGGCGACTTATGTTGCACTTAGAAGAACATCTCGTAGTACACTGCACCAGTACACCTTTTATTATCGACATCATCGGACGGACATTTCTTGACTGAGGAACTATGGGAACGACAACTCTGCCCAGCAAGATCCGCAAAGTGTTTCAGTAGCGATGGGATGAGAATGTACTCAACACATATGTGATACAAGATCTTCTTTCTTCTTCGTCTTTAGTATGGTCTGCAACTCCCCATTGCGAAGAAGCAGGAAAACTACGCTAAGCTAAACGTAATTCGCCGGGATACGCTTGTAAGTGGGCACCGGAAAAGAACGCGGTCTACGTTCTTTTTGACATGCGTACCACACTCACACTTCAATAGACGTTGGTCTAAGTAAGACGCCACCGGATGAAGTCCAGGTACGTGTCCCGTGCAGAATTGCGCTAACAAAACTTCCGATCTTCGCGTCTCACGTTGATCGGTGATAGTTTCCATACATTGTCCTGCAATTATTCTACTCTTCGATTTGAGCTTCAAGATAGCCCTCACATCTGCATAGTCCATCGCAATATCGGCTTGAAGACGTAGAGGTATATACAAACCGCTCTTGGCAAGAGTATCGACTTTCTCGTTTTGATCTACACCACGGTGGCTTAGAGTCCACGATGGGTACACCGTGCAATGCGAACTCAGCTCATCCAGCTTTGCGGCAAGATTATGCTGAGTACTACACTGCTTTCGGAGATTTCCTTGTAATCCATCGACTACAGAAAGAGAGGCTACAAAGAACCGAACAATTCCAGTGACGCGGCCACGAAGTTCGTCGATAGAGGCTAGCAGTGCTCTTATTTCGGCTGTGTAGAAGCACACATTGATGCCGGCGGGTACTGCCCCACATTCGGGAGTTTCTTTGTTTTGCCAGTAGATCGCGAAGGAATGGAGTCAACAACCCGTCGTTTTCATAGTGCTACAGAAGATTGTGATATGTGGAATCGTTCACACCTCATTGTCTACATCAGCCCTCCGAGCTAGGCAGACGGTTTTTCCTCTCATCGCTACTGTTCTTCTTCTTTCTTCTTTAATGCGGACATCATCCTCTAATTTCTAGGATGTAGTAAAACTATCCTTACAGGAGGTTTCTCTCATCAAGAAGGCCAACAATCTATGTGGGTGTTGTCTAATCAAGTCGGGAAGAGTAAAGTTTTGACGCTCAGCTACTGGTGGAAGTGTTTCTCGACGTGTGGCATTTGTCAAGGGACAGCGCAAAACTACGTGGTCTGCATCTCGTTTGACGTTTGTGCCGCATGTGCACCGTTCAGTTCTACCATTAAGATATATCGCTACTGTTCTTTCTCTTCTTATTTACGAGTTCTGCGCACGTATCTTCTCGTCTTGCGTGTGGTTTACTAAAGACCCCCCACAATATGTACCGTCTGAAAACATGTCCATGTCACATACTGAGCTGCACACTGTGTGAACTACACCTGTGTGAGCTACACAATGTGCCTCATGGTTGTACTTCGAACGAACGAACAAGACCTTTATTTAAGGGCAAATTGCATTAGAGTCTCTTGAGGTTCTCGATCTGCTTCAGCAGTTCGCTCACATGATTTCGCTCCTTCTTTCATTGATTCTCTGCACTTATACCTCCTCATTCAGGCTCTCCAGACCTCAGCAGAAGAGGTACACCACGACATGCCCCCCTTGCACTTACCATATTGGGCCGCCTGCGAGATGTTGGCAACATTATACTCGTCCAAGTTTCACTTCAAGAATAAGGGCACTTGCTTCACGTCTAGGCTGGAATGTCGAAGGTTTCAGCCCGTAGCGACGACAAGGCCCCTCTTTCACGCGTTCCCTTTCTTGAGTAAAGGTCATTGCTTCCTGAAGCATCCAGCCGCCTCGTCGTCGCTCATCTCTGCCGTATGGCCTTCTTGTGAAATACATACGATTTAATATACGTGAACGAATCTAACAACACTCTGGAGTCGAGTACCTCCTAAGTTCCTATCTGACAGTCACATCTTGACTACCCTTCTCTTGTGATATCTTCTTTGTATTCAAAAGCTTGGAACACTCTATAAGAAGAACCTCAACATACATTTTGATTGCTTTTTGAGTTAGAAAGTTTGCAGCAAAGTCGTTAGCGTTTTGGACAATAGCCTGTGCTTCGGAGTCATGTTCTTGGGCCCATTTGATCTTTTCGGTTGTGTCCAGAAAGAAAAAATCTGTGGGTATGTAATGTGTAAACGGTTTCAGAAGCGGTTCCCAGAACTGGCTGCAAGGTGTCTCCTGCTTGATTATCGCCGTAGGACCAAATATTGCTTGTTAAGCCGATCAGCCCAGAAGCAGTTTCCCTCGGCATACAAAATATATTTAAACTGATGATGATCAGCTTCGTTGAGAATCTTCATCTGATGCATTTCACCACCCCATCGTCCGCTAACCCAAATATCGAATAAATCTGGGTTTTCGGCAGATAAGAAATGGAGACGGCTTCTTCCAGATTCTTTGGCGTGTTTGTCCGCTTCTTCTTTCGTTTTGTAAAACATGCTTGGGCGATTTCCACCGCGAAATACAGCCTTCGCTTGTTTCTCTGCCCATGGAGTTTTGTCATAGGACTTGTATTTCTCTATTTTAGCATCCCAACTATTTAGTCCCCCCCGGACAGGATCACCTTCCCACATTGGAAACGGTACGTTGTCCGAAAAGTTACCGGAGACAATGGTGAATGTCGGACTGCTCTCTTGATATACAGAACCTCTATAGGTATGTTCGGCATTAACAGTCTGAACAAGTCATGAACAGCGACGACAAAGAACCCAACAATTCCAGCAACACGGCCCCAAAGTTTGTCGATAGAGGCCACTGATGCAAGATCATATACACAATAAAAAGTTACGTTAATCACATCTAATCTCGGCGTTCTGTTTCAAACTTGTCCGCTACTTGTTTCCTCAGGAAGATGTTTTGTCTTCGAAGCAGCATCTCTTGGGAACGTAGCAACTCTGCTTTCTCCTGGATCGTTCTAATGTCAGTCTTTAGAGCATCCATCATAGCCTTTTTTCTCATATTACTTCGTTGAGCACAGGCTCTGTTTCGTTCTTTTCGTAGTTCCGCCTTGAGACGCTTAATTTGAATATCAGCACTAGGTTTTTCTTCATTACTCCTAGCGAGTGACAAAGTATTCTTTTCAGCCGGTTGACCTTTGTCGTCGAGCAGCTCTCCTGTATGTCTGGAAGTTGGGTTGTCAGAAATGAGAGAATCTATATGAGTGATGTCATCCACCGATTGTACACCGAGCACATCTTCCTCAGATAAATTCATTGTTCTTCCAAATGCTTCAAGGTCCGCAGATGGCCCTAAAACAGCGTTTACCAGAGAGGGAGCTAGATTGGTCTCCGCGCCTTCGAAGCTTCCATTCTCATCTCTCAGAGACGGCAACAAGTAGTTGAGTCCGAAAGGCTCAATGGTGCGGTCAACGGTATGTGAAACTGTGCCAGCATCGGTTAGAAATGAGTTGTGTAAGGCTGTTTCTGTACATAGGTTAACTCGGTTTCTGAGTTGTTTGGATCGTAGCCGTCTCGCAGCATCGGCAAATATATTCGAATGTCGGGGAGATTCTCCTCCTATGTGCTTGGTGATTGCTAATCTCCTCAGTCCATCTACAAGCTCAGAGTCAAATTTAGGACGAGAAACAAACCGACTCCCAAGTATACCACTTCTGAATTTAACACCACCTCCAAACAAACTCATAGATGTTCTGCCTTCGAAAACCCCTCCGCTATCCATTGTACATTTTCGGAACGCTTCGTAATCAAACGGATGTCTGGGTCTGACAACTGGCGCCGCACAGTAACATCCACCTGCAAACTGCAAGCAAGCTGGACACTTGCGATGCTCCTCTGTCACTTGCATTACGAGCAAAGCAGGTATAATATCCTTCACAAACAAATACCCTTGTCGGCGAACGTTCTGAAACTTGTGTACGTCGACAGCAATTATAAATCTCACTTGTCGGGTGTTCGTTAGCATTCTTGAGTACTCAAGCCGGCATGCGTTGAACTGCTCGTAATGGGCAAAGAATACTGTGTAATTTTCCTCATCATGTTTAACAAACCGGGATACGGTCATGCTCTCCACCATTCCATGTTCAATGCCCCATGCTGATCCCGGAAGGTAGACGTCCTTCGAAACAACGAACCCGTATGTCTTACCTTCAGAGCTATACGCAGGAAATGTAAAATGCCGGCTATGCCACTGGTCGGATAGAGAGTCTTGAGGATTGGTGTTGGGCTCCACATTAACTTCAAGCATTTCGTTTGCTACAGCAAACTGCGGAAGTTGCGGATGAGAAAGGTGCTGAAGTTCAATGGGATCATTCGCGAACAGAAACCTCGAGAACGCCGGATCTCGAAGGGCCCGAAGCAGCTCATGAAAGTATTGGATACCGCTGAGGGGTTCATTGCTCGAAGTTGTTACTAGCGACGCGAGAGTCTTAGCTTCTGAGTGGGTGGGATAGAGAGGAAACTCGGAAGCCATAGTTGAATCTCAACCTCGGAGTTTTCGTCAGCGATTTCCAGTACATTCCTCGAAGTCGGATCAAGATATCGCCCGTGCGAATACTGCAACGACGGCCTTGGTAACAGGTTATCCTCACTGCTCGCTGGTGCCAAATGCATTCTGACCCATGGGTGCACCATTTTCAGATGCAAACGTGAGTGGACCACGGGTTTGCGCTGGTGACCACTTCAAGAAACTACCCTTGGGAAATCTGCATGCTAAGCCAGCAATGCGAATCAATTGGCGTTCTCTTTGTGGATTTGAAATCTCTGAAGGCTATGAGGCTACCTACAACTTTCGCCGAAACTGGGCCGAGTTTCGCCGAAGTCTTGTTCATACAGATTCTCTCTCTTTCTGTACCCCTGTAGATAGTACGGGGACAGTAGGGTTACTCTAATCGACAGATTCTCCGAATCTGACCGCCACAATTGCCAGTGTTATCTATCCGACTTCGTTGTATCTCTCTCATTTACGAACACCCCTGTCTAACTAGAACTAGCTGCGGAGCGTGTATGAAGGAACCGCTCTCTCACTTGAAAATGCGAACACATTTTGTCATCTCTCTGTCGCTCCGTTTCAAGCCAAGTGCGGGAACATCTTTTGAAAGAAAAAAGTTCGCCTACTCGCAAAGCCTGTGTTTTTGTGGTGACCCCTATAAAACTGCCTCTAACACAACACAGCACACTTAAACTTCGATTGTAGAAGCCTTTAGTCAAGAATGCCGAAAAATGATTGTAGCAGATTGAAGTATAGAGGGTTTGTGTGTATCTTTTGTAGTGGACTTCGAAGTGATTTGTCCCACCGCCTATTGGGATTTCCACAGAGAACATATTCGAGACAACTCAGAAAACCACACCTGACTCAGAGGCCCTGGGCGAGCATCAAGGTCTTGGTGTTACATCTTCAAATGGGCGGAATGCGTGTTGGCTTTTTTTGGTGTGAGAGCGTGTCCTTCAGCAATGCTCTGAAGAGAGAGAACCTCCTCTGAGGCTCTACTGTAGTTTAGTAATAAGAAATTGCTGTCCACAATAAAGAAGAAGAAGCAACGCTCGGCTACTTCCATTGGACCTAAGAAAAAAGGAGAGTAGCCTGGAGGTAAATACTTCTCTCTCCCTCTTCTATATATGGAATGGATTCTTTTGCGCACAGTTGCGCACAGTTTGTGATTGTCGTTCAGGAAGGAAATGCTTGTCCATTCTCGAAGTGTATCCTTAACATGATGGTGATGACCTGGTGATGATAATCAACTTACAGTCATATACGCGGAGATCAGAAGATGAGCCGATCAGAATTTTATGGCGACCCGGGAGGTCGTTAAACTGGTCCGAGCGATCGGTCAGCTCGCTGGTCGCCCTCATGGACCTGGGCGGCACGTCGCTAAAATGCCCCCGTTTAGCTGCACGTAAGCAGTAGGTCACGAGCAGGTCATTGGAGTAAGATCCTACCGCCGTTTCCCTGACTTTTCCCTCTGAAGAGGGTTTTTCCAGGGTTTTCTCGGACGGACTACACTAGGGTTGGATTATTGTGAAAGGCTACGGACTGATTCTTGCACCTGGTTTCGCCGATGATATGAGGATCAAGTAGAAAGAACGTCGCTCATGGTTTCTTGAGTGGCCAATGTGGTACATGCGGAGCGCCTTGTCGTGGTGTACTCCTCTGCCGACGGTCTCTAGAGGATGAATGAAGAGAGTAGTGGGAGGAAGAAGGCGATAAGCGTCGGTAGCGAAACGCCCGCGGTCGGAAACACCTAAGATATCTAATATTTCTCATCGTAGTCCAGTAAGTGTAGTACGGCTACTTCGTTGTGGTCAGTGGTTGCGATGTGGAGGTATAATAGGTCGTTGGGTCTTGAGCAAACCCACGCGTAGGAGCGGAATTAGCTCTACCGTTTCCATAAATGAGAGAGAGAGAGAGAGTTTTATGTGTTGTGTACAACGGAACGAAAACTGTCCACAATGTACCGTTGGTACCTAGCATCTACAGTTTTACACTTTTATACAGATTTGTCGCGGGAGACGATGTAGTGTACAAGTTACATGTAGGGGTCGTGCATCTTTCAGGGGCTCACTATTTCTCAACCAACGCAGTGTTACCAAAATGCGCACCATCCCAGGAAAAGCGAACAAAGGTTCTCAATATTCGTTGCGTCTCGTATAAGAAAATCAACCTGCGCCGATGCAGACAAGCACATACGTGAATCGAAATCTCGCCCAACCAGTTTGTCTTCAATTCTCTGCAAAGCTTGGTGCGCTTTCTCATTGCCGACAATTGTGATCCGGTTATCCGACGGGTCAGCGGTTCTAAAGAACCTTCGCTGGGCCATGCGCTCGGCCTCGGCTGGAGTTGCAAGCTCTGCAGGGTCAAAGTCAGGTTGTGTTTCGGGCTGGAAGTGTGGTGGAGCAGATGGGGTCGGAATTGCCCCAGGATAGAGGTCGTTCAGAGGCTCCACAACTGCAGTTCCGGTTTGCATTTGGGGATACAAAGCTGCGACCGACGCCGACAGGCTCCCTGTTTCCCGTAGGCTTCTTACTATTTGTGACTCTCCTTCAAGTGGCTGCGCCAAAGCCATCGCAGACCCTACTTCGTCAGTGTTCTGCTCTTCCCGAAAAGCCAATAACTCCTTCACCTTGATCAACTTCCACCTGATGAGAGGATCATAGACAAAGGCCTCCATCATTGAAAGAAGCGATTGGCGCGCATCACTTCGCAGTACCTCCATAGCAACCTGAGAGGTCTGTCGGAAGTGCCCGTCAACTCCGCAGGGCTCCAGTGCATCAACCAGCATGCGGGTCAAACGAAACGGAACTCGTTCAGGGTATTTTTCCCGCTTCATCGCCACCTCGAAACAGTCTCCGAAATCGATGTGCATAACCTTCCCAGTATCTCGTTCGATCATTAAATTCGACGGGTGACGATCACCTAATCCAAGTACGTATCCCATCATCGACGTCGTCGCTAGTGACTTGGCGTACATAGTTCGTCGTTCAAACCAGATTTCCGAATTGCGGCTCTTCAGCCACAATACCTTGGCAATGTCGACACCACCAGTGTTTTGCAGCATGAACTCAAATAACTCTACCTTCTGGAGAAGAGAGAGGCGATCCGGTTCAGGGGCCTTTCTGAGCATGACCCTGTGCTCCACGTTAGGCATTATCTTCCGAACTTCTCGGTATTCTTTGACCAGAGAGTGCAGGGTATCACACCCAGGCACCCATCCGATGAGACCGGCTTCCCCAGAAAGAGCAATAACCGGATAAGTCTTCAAGCCAACTTTGCTCAGCGCTTCCTTTTCATTGCTCTTCGAAAATATTTTGTTGACCAGACTGAACACTTGCATAACTCTTTCATCTTGGCGCAGATCTTCATGCCCCTTCAGAAGAAAGTGGTACTCCTCACCATCACTGCCAATGACAGAGAGCTTTCGCGGCCTCTGCTTGCTTTGCATAACAGTTAGTTTTGGGTTAAAGGCAAAGATTGCAACGGCTGGGCTGCTATCATATGGATCATATGTCCCCGGCACCGCAAGTTTTAAGCCCCTTGCCTGATTCAATCCTTTTGAAACAAACGCCAGGTCCAAGACATGTATGCTCTGCTGGTAGCGTTGCATTCTTCGAAAGACGTGATGATAAACAGCCCATGCTTGGTTAAGATACTGACATAGCGGGCCTTCAATATCAATACCTTCATGACTATTTGCCTGGAATTTTCGACAAAGTTCCACCGCATCTTCGAGTTCTCGTCCAAACTTCTCGATGAAGGTTTGCTCATACCTTGTTTCCGGACCACGTTCCATCATTTCATGAAGAGGCATTATTGTCTCCAACATTTCGTAGATCTTCTGATTCATGAAGTACAACTTGGATGCCTCTTCAAGCCGCTCGCACCATATTTCAGACCATAATACAGCAACCCTTACTAATTCGTTTGCTACCATTTCAGCCTCTTCAACGATCTCTTTGTGATGGTGCTTAATCTCAGCGAGAATCTGAGTAGCCGTATTGGCTCTCTTTTCCTGATGAGAAGCATAAACTTTTTTAGCCACGGTGAGTGGATAGACGGCCACCTGCGGATGCACCGTCCCGATTCGTGCTAGAAGAACCCTTACCCCCCGCTGAACTTCAGGGAATGGCGTATATAGCCGTGCAATTATTTGCGGGACAACTTCGAGCCACATTGTGATATTAGTCTTCTCAAAACCTCTGTCGAACTCTTCGTAATAACTGTCTAACCCACCAAAATTGAACCACAGTGTCAAGACTCGCAAGGAATCTTCAGTAGCTGTCTTACTCTTCAAATCGATAGACTTGAAGTATCCTTGCACCGCACCTACGGCAAACCTCTTTTCTCGCTTTCCTATTTTGATACCGTTCCCAAGGTGATACCCAACATCGGGAATTCCCCCTTGCTTCTCAACGAGGGCTAGAAAACGGTTCTCATTCAGGGCGCCCCAGCTATGCCATGCCTTACCCCATTCAGGACAAATTTTAGCAGCATGATCAGCATATATTATAGGATCTGTTATGCATGATTCCTCCACTTCTTCGCTGGCAATCATTCGAGAGCCCCACTTCGAAAGTTTGGAGAACACCTCTCCGGCTGTCACCCGCTTGGCTTCCAGCTCTTCGGATGGCAAGCCAATGAGCATTCCATCTTCCGTAAATCCGACACCAGCGTTCCATAAGTACTCATTCCGACACTGTTCGAGTGCAGAATACGCTTCCACGCGTTTATTCAACGCCCATAGAAGCTTAATACATGAGAACTTAATGTCTAAGTCTTGGATGGAGACTATTGATTGTGGGTCCCATGAACCGGAGCCAAACAACTGCTGGAAGGTATCTACAGAGGGTGCATTGCTATCTGACCCAACACGAAGGGCGGCTTGGTGTTGATAATACGACTTCAATAACATCCTTAAAGCTTCCCTTGACATAGGCAGGCGCTTGTCCTTGCGGCACATGGTCGAAAATTCCAACCACTGTTCTTTGTTATCTATTGGTTTCATAACCAACGTTCGTATCATCAGTAGACGATACCAGGTATAACGGTCATGCTTGCATCCTCGCAACCTTTGATCCCAAATATCTCGTAATCGTCGTCGCCCAAAAGAGGCCGAATCATCGTTAGGCATGCGAAGGAAAGCGACCATTTCTCCGAGCTCTACCAAAATCTGAGCTTCCACAACTCTTTCGTACGCTCGTGGATATCCCTCGCCTACTCTTGCTGTCAGATCCAAATCTAGCCTCTTGCGGGCTTCCCTCAGATATATCTCTGCATCGTCAAGTTTTGCCGGAGTTCTTCTGCCTTGCCTTACCAGCATCATAGTTCTGTAGAAACATTCATGAAAAGTGCCACGCGGCAGATATCCGACCCATTCCTCAAACTCATCCCATCGCCCAAGATCGAGGGAAACTGAAGCCCCCTTTCCCTCCAGTGCCAGTTCACTGAGAGCACGAGGATTTCTGATACATGCTTGCTTCGACTCCTGCAGAACTTCATTAAGCTCCTGCCATTCTCCCACTTCGTTCAAACAACGCAGTCTGCCCAGCAAACTTTTCCATTTCGTCTTCTCAGAATAGAGCAGATTGCCCACTGAACCAAAATCAATTTCAACTTTCTTGTACTCGGTCAGGGCTTCATCCCATTTCTGCAACTTCTCGAACCACATTTCTCTTATCTTGGCACCTTTCATTCCTTGGTAGTGATCCAATGTACCTATTGCAGATTCGAGGTTGTTCAAACGATCATATATTGAGATAAGACCGTCTTCTCCGTCAATATCCCCTTCGATCATTTCCGGCTTCCCGACGTGGTGAGCGTAGTCTAGCTCTCGATAACGAACAGCTTTTGCAAAAGCCCCACATCGACAAGCGGCACGAGCTAGTTTCATATTGCTAGTTGGTAGAGGCTTCTCGTCATGATCCATAAACTCATAAAGGTTCAAGAGAGACTGTAGGATATTCAAAGGGATAGTCTCAGAACAAAGAGCTAGTTCAAGGTTGTTCACAAGCTTCACTTTTGACTCTGAACTCAGGGGGTGTTTCCAACACGATAAGAAGGCCGCATTAAACAGCAACTTAGTAAATTGAGGATATGACTCAGAAATTCTTACGCAAGCACGAAACGCCGGTGAACCAGATTGTTCCAACATCGCCGCTCCGAGATTTGAATACCACCGAACCCAATCATCTTCACCAAACGTTGGTCGCACCTCCCATTTCTGTAACAGAACAGCTTCCGTGAGATTGTGCTTACGAGAAATTGGGAGACGATTCGTAATTGAAACATGGGACATTTCTGACACCTCTCTTCTTCCCAATGCCAGGCTGTGTCCAGCGTGTGTCATGTCTGCCATAGACCGGTGACCAGTCAAAGCTCTTGAGCCATTGGGTGTGGTATTTACCGATGTCCCATGGGTTCGCGATTTTCGCTGTGCTAACATGGCCTCTAAAGCGTCATGAACCGCGGTGCTTTTCTGCTTCAAACCACTCAGTTTGAGGGCTCTCTTCACAATCGGAACGTAAACGTCAAAAGCACAAGATGATCGCCTTCCGATTTCCAGAAGCGCTGAAGCCGCACATACAACAAGATCAGCACCATTCGGACCATCCGAACTCTGTACAAAGCCCTCGCGGATTGATTCAGATTTCATGACGCGTTCATTTGATCCAACGAGAACTTGAATCAATGGCTGGATGACACTAGGCAGAACCTCAATGTCTGACATGTCTTGCAGCACCGAGACTAATGTCAACAGAGCTTCTTCACGACGTACTGCAAGTTTCTTCGCAAGGGTCAACTTTGTTAGACACTCCAAGACAATGGTCTCATGCACACCGAATAAAGGACTGAATGTTTCCAAGGTTTTCAATACCGCCGTAGCCATTGCTCCACTTCCCGAACGATCCTGCACAAGACATGCTAACAAATACGGCAAAACCGTGGGAATTATTGGTGCGAAGTGATCCCCTATCGCTATCCGGAGTTTTGAAAGCAAATTGCAGATATTGATCACAAAGAGTGGCATACTCCCAAGCTGCTTCAAAAACTTCCACATCAACAATACGGTGTCGCACACATATGGCATATAATCAAACCCCGCTATAGATATAAGTTCCTGGAGACGAGTCATGATTTGATTCTCAAGCTCTGTAAATGTGAGCACGGAGGATCCTTCAGAACGAGCGCACCTTGCCAATAACCAAAGTATACGTGGCACAACAGCAGGAAGAAAATGAGTGCACTTTGGACCAGATGATCTCACAATGTTAACTATGGCTTTCACTGCCTCTTTGTGATGTGGTCTCTGCCTCGGGTTTGTAATAATAAGATTCAGTTGATCCAAGGCCACTGAAGAAAAATAGTTTGGGCTATTTGTAAAGGGGTGATCAAGGTCTTCCACAAGAGAAATGTTCTCCAGTTCTTCAGTATCCCACACGGGGCGATATGCCATAATGCTTTCGAAATGTTCTCCACCATATGCGAAGAGAGCAATGGAGGGTTCAATATCTTGTGGTCGACCTATTGGATTCAAGAACGCCGGCTGAGAGTCGTCTTTCGCTGCGTTTCCATCACTATAGCTCCTCCTTGAAACTCCAGACTCGTTCGCCTGCACTCCTTCCCTCTTCACATTTGTACTGCTTTGCCCTGAGCCAACCAAAGCAGCAAGTTTGGAAGATGGTAAGTGGCTAGTGCTCGACGGTACTATTTGAACACCGGAAATAAACGAAGAATAGTTTCTTAACGTCCCACGCTCTTGACCGCTGGATGACATGTCACGCGTTTGGCCATACAGACGCCGTTCCAAAACCCGAGGAAGGTTAACATACTTATGATTCTCAGGATTCACAGCCCCAAGAGAGCCGATCAATATCTCTGCCTCAAGACGAACATCTTGCTCAGTTTCTACCGTCAGTAGTTGTACCAACCCAGGGAGAAGTGCGCGATGGGCATCATACGGCTTTATGACGAAACCAGTGTTTTGGACCAGGCCTGTCATAGCTCGCAGAGCAGCTTTGCGCATTACAACTTCAGATGATTGGAACTGAAGGATAGAAGAAACGATTATGGGCACCAGCTCTTCTCGGTAAGGACTCAAATCGAATCGGCTCATGGTGCCACCCATCTCCGCAACAGTCTCGAAAATCGTCCTTATAACAGCGGAGTCATTGCGTTTCTTCGCCTCTCCAAGACAGAACAATAAGGTGTTCATCACTGAACGAGTGTATGGCTCGACCAGATTTTTGGCATGTAGGGTTAGAGTATAGATAAGGCTTGTTGCGTCCCTACGGTTTCGGGCGAAATGAGTCCCATCCAGTCTTAGTACGGTTAACAAATAGAAGAGGTGTTTTCTCAAAGCTGGCATGACCCTGGCTGGATGTTGATGACTAATTCGACTCGCCAGAGATAGTGCGGCTCTTCTGAGTGCTGCACTTTCATCGTGGAAAATGGTAAACAAGATATCGAGCATCTCGAACTGCAGAAGGTAGCTTAAAAACTCTTTTTTGGCTAAGAAACAGAGCGCGTAGAACCGTACATCCTTCGATGGGTCTGCAACTGCGAGCGAAAGAATCCGTGAGAGAATTGCATGCACTTCTGGAGCTAACCTTACCATCCTCCCAGTTCTCCGTTCTGAAAGTACACCAGCTGACACAGCAGTTTCCAACATTTTTGCAATCGCAGTAACGGCCAAAGCCCTCACTTTGACGCTGTTCGATCGCAAATACCCGACAACAAATTCTTTCATGAAGGCCGTTAAGTCTGAAACGCTCATACCCGAAAATGAGTACTTAGCAATCGCCCTCAAGGCTACACATGGTGAATTTTCTCTGTCAGATACTGCCTTTCTGGAAAGCTCTGGAAGGCTTTGAACACTGAGATCAGGAGAGGGAGATGAAGCCTGTGACCCAGGTGGACTCTCCAAAAGTCCATCGATAACTACGAAACTGGCGTTTGAATCCAATTCAAGATCGATCTCAGCGCGATGAAGCTCAGGAGTTAATGGGTATTGTTTAAAGAAATCCAAAGCCATGTCTGTGTCTTCAAGATCTTGATAATCATACAAGTAGTCTGCACCAGCATCCCCGAAACTTCCAAAACTTGTCAGCGACGTGTTTCTAACGATTTGAGCACTGCGACCGCGTCGCAGTGGAGGCTGAAGAGGACCCCCCTCCCTCCTTCTTCGCAAATCAGACCCTTCCAAACCGACCGGTATCTTCTGCCTCAGAGTAACAGCGATGATTCTCACAAGGTTTTCACGAACAACATGGGTCATGCTAGGTACCGCCTTGCCGATTTCATCCATTGTTTCAACAAGACACTCCGTGAAATCTGTGTTCATGATCAGGGGAACCATACCATTCTGCATATACTGCGCAAAAACCGGATTACCTTTGGAGCCCTTTGCCACGTAAGCTAAAGCTTTCAAAACAGTCTCCTCTGGAAGACTCTTGCCTGCCTTCCCGTTTTGGTGAAAAACAAGAGCCTCTCGACATGTATCCAGTATATCTCGGAACAACAAGCTCATGTCTTCTCCTTTTTTCTCTGTTATTGCAGCCAGTGATACAAGACATCGACCACGTTCTTGGCTCGGAAACTCCGGGTTACGAATTAGTTCCATTGCGGACTTGTGGAGTTCTCGAAGAAAGTTACCCTTGAATAAACTTTCGTCCAGCTTAACGAGTAAAGGCAAGATTTCAGCAACAGTTTCGCGAACCATGGCGTTCGTACTTTTTTGGTAATGAATTACAAGAGAACAAATATCCCTCGACAGTGATGCTAAATATTCCTTGCACTGCTTGCAACGAAGAAGAGATGATGTCATGAGGAGAGAACCGTGCACAACAGCGTCGCGAAGTTCTTGCTTTCTCCTTGGTGCTCTTGTGTCCTCGACGCTCGGCAACAAGGAGAGCCGTACGCGCTCA
The DNA here is from genome assembly GCA_022539475.1 of Gracilaria domingensis. Lineage (NCBI taxonomy): Eukaryota > Rhodophyta > Florideophyceae > Gracilariales > Gracilariaceae > Gracilaria > Gracilaria domingensis. Next base: position 141,567 of record VCMS01000001.1, read on the forward strand.
ATGACGTCGCTCATCGCTTCCTCTGCAAGCGATCTTTCGCCCATGTTTAGCACATTGTTAAGCACGGCCTGTAGGGCCTGAACTCCTTGCTCACGTACTGAGAGCTCTCGATCCCAGACAATCTGCCAAAGCTGTCCGCGAAGGTTGTCTTGATACCGAAAAACAATGTATGAGGACTTGCTGGCATCGGCGAGTGCGGTGATTACCAACGCAGACCTTGCGCGATCAGTCGAGGACTCTGAGTTTGGATCCGCGATGCGACTATTACCAATGACATTGATTGCACTAGTCAAGGCGTGATCAACGGCACGACTAGAAAGCGCATTGTTTAGGTCCGCCAGGGCACCTACAAGTGTGGCGGCAGCTTTAGCTGTCGGTATGTCTGTGTTGCGCGTCCGAAATAGCATACGAACGGCGTTACCAGCTCGCTGCGCGCGATCTTGTATGTCTTCAGACTTAGTCTTCAGCAATGCAGAAACAGCAGCTATCGCTGCCAGTCGATCAAGTTGTTTTTCGCTGATGAGAAGGGATTGGAGCCTCCTGTTAAGAGCTGCAATGGCTTCGCTCCGCTTGTTGCTGTACGTTGACGGTTCGCTGAAATTGACCAGACTGTCATCCTCTGGCAGATTATCGACGGTAGCGCGTAATTGCGCCGCCAAGCTTGCACGTTCCTCATTGGTGGTTCTGGGTGATGGGAGCGCAATGAAAGGGGGTCAGTACCTTCGATGGGAACCAGAAGGAAAGAACTGGAGAAGGCAGCGGATGTACAAGTACTTACGAGGAACATAGTTTGTCAACAACATCGTTGAGTCGTTGAACGTAGTTGACTTCTTCAACTTCTGTTTCTTCCAATCCGTTGAGATAGAAGTCACGCATCGCGGAGGGAATGTAGAAAGCGGGGAGCCTTAGGCGCGGTCACGAACAGGACATGGGCGCCCAAGTGTCGCACTTGAGCGGATTGGTATAACTTGGAGCACGATGTACCTTTGGTACCCGACAAACAAAGAACGTCAAGCACCGCGTGAGCGAGAAGCGTGAACCTTGAGCATGAAAGAAAACACGCAGAGGTGGAGCAAGCGGGTTGAACGAAACGAGCGGGAGTCTGGAATGTGAGCTCACCCGTGTGTAGAGCGTGGACAAAGCCAGGACAAAGCCGCCACGCAGTGACGGAGGGCTTGAACCACTCTCACGTTGAGAAGCACCCTGCCAGGGCACTCTGCGACACAGAACTTGGTGCAGCACCAAAATGTTGGAATTTGGTGCCGTTTGGCATCGTTGCTCTACCGACGGTACCTGTACTGTTAGAACTGTACCTAAAACGTAGACCTAAATCGCAGAGCGTAGCTACGCTGGACCAAAAATTGCGCAATTCTGGAAAGTCATTCACAGGCTGTCCCTGCGGGCTTGTCGGCGAGAATTCGCGCGACTCGGGGGGACGGCAAAGAAGCACAGAAGCAGCGAATGCAAGCTTTGGCGGGACAACCTGAAGTCGGAATCGATTGAAGTTTCCATTGCAAAGTTTCCTCTGGAAATTGTTTCCAGGGGAAACTTTCTTTCCAATGGAAACTTTCAATCTTTAAAAATTTGCCGTGTGCTCACGAATCGTGAGTCACGATGCGCACGGCAGGCGATACGGGATATGGCGGAGGAGTTCAGCTGCCTGTTACTCTGTATGGCGCTTTTTGGACCCGTTGAGAGTCTTTCTGTAGTTACAGAAACGTATCTTTGGCAGTTCTTTTCGAAAAACTCTCCCCGCTCCATGTGCCGCGACGGCCCACGCTCCCCCTGCCAAAACTCGTGCCTTCGTCCGGCACCCCCGTCGCGCTCCAGTCATGGGCGATCACCACTCAAAATGGTGGCCCGTGACCAAATCAATGCTATCCGAGTGGTCAACGTCACGCGCAATGGCGCAGATGCCGGCTTCGGCTCACTCGGAGCCCGCCTGAAGCAACTCAGCCCACGCGGCTTTGTCGCCATCGACACCGAGTTTTCCGGTCTCGGGTCTGATCCAGATCTCAAGCATGAAAACATGCAGACGCGCTACACAGCCCTGCGCACTCTTGCGCACTCGTGTGGCATCCTCTCGGTTGGCATTTCTGTTTTTGACCAAATCAACCAAGACGTCGACATGCTCGCACCTACGAATCATTCCCAGGTGGGTACCGATACCGATCTGCCCAAGAATCATTCTTCTACGCCGTACTCGGTTTCAACGTATGATTTTCTCATGTGCTGCAAGACCCCGTTTTCCATGATTTCGGATTCCGGAGAATTCCTCGTCGCTCACGGTTTTGACTTCAATCGCCTCTTCAGCGTCGGAATTCCATACGAGCGTGCGAGCTCGGAAAAGCCGGCGGAAACGGCTGAAAAGAATGCACTTCCCTGGAAATGGGGGAAACTACCGAAGGGTCTTTTGTGGCGTATCGGCCACTCCAACGTACCTATAGTCATTCACAATGGCCTGTTCGACCTCGTTTTCCTCTTCGCCTCATTTCAGGGTGCTCTCCCGGAAACATTGAACGAATTTATTTCAGCCTTCAGGCAGTGCGTACCTTCGGGTTTCTGGGACACAAAGGTTATTGCGTCGAACACCAAGCAGCGGTCGACGTTCTTAGCATACCTTTTTGCGCAGTCTGTTCTTGCGGAAGCCATATGCGTTGAAACTAGCACGGGTCTTCCAGGTGTTGAGAATGCAGATCCGTCAGATATTCAACGTTATCCAGACACAGACGTCCTATGCGCGCTTTATGCTTTTCGTGGCTTTTGTCCCAGAGGTATAGGTTGTCCGTTTGTGCACGACCCGTTTAGAATTATTGAAGAAGAAAGAAATGGTACTTGTCCGAAAGACAGCAAGGAGGCGTATAAAAGACATAAAGTGCAATCAAAAGCCCTCAAAAAGCAACGGGCCGAACTCCAAAGCGAGATTAGCAAACTGAACAAGAAGCAGAAGAAGCGGCTTGTTGAAACTGCGCATCCTAACGGGCTGAATCGTGGGAACGAGTCATGCGATAGGATTGAGACGACTGTACGAAGCCGGCTTTCTGGAGAGGGTAGCAAACCAGCTTGTATCGTCGGGAAGGCCCATACAGCTGGCTGGGACGCTTTCTGCACAGGGTATATATTCGCTGCATTCCGTGAATCGCTAGATTCCAAAACACTGGGGAAATATATGAACCGGGTTGCGTTGCCCTATAAGCAGAGTTCTTTGCTGCTTGCGGAGAGTCAGTTTGCCAATCTCGATTCCACTGCTGAAGTTCAACAAGCAAAAGAAGATGGAGCCGATGATCAAGATGTATAGCACAAATCGTCTGTGTTCGTGGTCCTCTACAAACCCATTGTGTTCATGATCAAAACGGTCCTCAGAAACCCCTCTCAAAGATACTCCAAGACTTTAATTTTCAGTTCACGTATACAAGTATATTGTCACTGACTACTTCCATACCTTTAACGAATCATTCACGTATTCACTAAACTCTTTACACATTCCCTCCTCACACGGTTATAACCTGCGATGAACTTCATGGCAAACGGCTTTTATTCATGCACCGGCGACCCCCAGCAGATGGATTGGAGGCTGTCAAGGCCTCTACGGAGTGAATCTGGGAGCAGCAGAGGAGAAAAATGATGCTACTGGCAACACGCTTGAGATGAAACATGAAATATTCTTGTTGTGTGGCAATGACGTCTTGAAGGTACCTCCGGAGGGGTGGATCCTGTGAGAGAGGGAAAGGATCCCCAGGATTCTACGCATACCAGGGGACACTAAAGGTAGAGGGATCTGGTCGCTACCGAGAGATATCGAGGTTATTAACGTCTCGGTCTGTGATGAGTTTCTCAAGAGAAGTTCGTTAAGCTTAACCGTTGCGGATTTAGCATGGCAGCCAAGCTTTGATCGGAAATCACTTCCATTGGCATTTCTGAGATCTGCAAGATCTTGGAAAGATTTCTCGTGAAGACTGTGGAACGCATTGAAGAACACCGATCACACATGATGTGTATTGGCAGAAGATCATTGTTACGCTTGCGAGATTGTCTGTTCTACGGAGTGTTTGAACAACCGTTGGTTAGAGGAAGATTGGATCTTGCGTTTGACATCGAACAATATGGAAGAATTAGGAAACACTGCCCTTCAGTGATGTGAAGAATAAGCAGTACATCGTTTTCAAGTGAAACAAGGAGCCATACTACTAGTGTAACCGCCCAGAAGTCCCTAGTATGATGGACTTCTGGGCGGTTGTAACGCAGATGTTCAGAAAACCATGTCATTTCTAATCGTTTCCAACTTGTGCTTCGCGCAACTTTATGGAAGAAGGAGCATCTTGATTGTACTTTGGATACTCGACGCCATACGGCAAGGCTAAGCACATTTACTCTTTCCTAAATCTATGTATGTTGAACATGGAACCGACCCCAATTGTGGCATTTCTCGTCTCTGATTTGTCTTCCCACAGAAGAGTATAGCTTCTGCTTGTTTCATCATAACCCGTAACTGTGCACAAGCACCATGCCTTTCGTTTGCTGGCCTTACGCTGTCCGACATATCTGAAGATTGCTCCTTCCTTTCCGAGCAACTGCCCATTGTTCAGATCTGATGGGTCTTTTATGCTACTATTCGCCCGCTGTTTCTGGTTCGTATCGCTTGCAACCTCATCTCCTTCAGGTATTTCTTCGCGTGCCCCATTATGTGCCGCATTAGTGTTCTCCCGTATCTCCGACCGCTCTTGCAGTGTTTTTGGATTTTCTTCATTAAGGGCAAGACACTGAAGGAGCACAGATAGCTCTTCCTTGCAGCGATACATGTCTTGCACGACCGGGTCATATTGCGCGTTGAAATGGGCACAGTTCCACCATACAAGTTCAATGTCCGCAAGCACTTCGTTCACATTCTCGAAAAAACTTTGCTGCGGCGTTCCTTTTTTCAAACGGTTAGCAATGGTACCAAGGTCCATTGGATTCTTGATTTCCCGCAAGTACGAGGACTGTCCTTCATCGCCAAGATCCACGGGCTCCGCAAATAGAGACGAGTATTCATGCTCTAGCAAGTTCTCCAAGACTTGGAGTACCCGAGTTTGTCGCTCATAATCTTCCGGAATACAAGTTGGTTCCAAAACTTCGTAACTTCTAGGACGATTCGGATTCTGGGGATCAATGAGAGCGGCAACGGCAGGATCAATTCCTTTCTCAGAGCTTTTTCCTCTCTTTCTGCCAGAGCGTTTCTCCGTTACACGCTCGCTTTCCATATTCGCCACAGCATCGTTTTGTCTGCGAATCTTGCGCGGTCTCTTACTTGGAGTAGATGCTGCATCTTTCCTACCTCGTTTTCTTTTGTCCCTTCCGCCCTCTTCAACCTCAGTACGGGCGTCGTGTTGCAGCTTTGATTTCCTACGACGTTTACGAGTCCCGACACCGTCCACCACAAGCTTTGCTGTAGGTTTTCGGCGTTTTCGACCCCGCCTCTGTTCAGTTGTTGGTGCTGTGGCATTGTTGTCGTGGAGTGCCTCGACATCCATGGTCTCACCGTCGGATATGCTATTCAGCTTTTTCGCCTCAATCTGGCTTTTGCGTGGTATCTCTGCAACTTTCGCTTTTCTCCCCGAGTCATACGCAGCAAATGTTTCAGGCGACTGCATCGGCTTTGGGTCGATGTCACTATCTCTTTTCGTGTCATCCACCTGTTCCACTGCCAATATTTCTCCACCCTCTTGGTGGTGAGGGTTTCGGGGATCAACACCTTTAGATGTTGCTCGTTCATGATCCCCGGAAGATTTCGATGTCAGCCGATCATGTGATCTCGGTGTGTGAGCGTCGTTATGCTCAGAAGACGAATGTTCTTGTACCGAATTGGTTTGATTAGGCTCGTCTTTTCGGTTTTCCTTTGCAGCCAGAGAAGCCTTGGCCGCTTCTTCCTTGGCCTTCAGCTCAAGAATATTGTGGGCGGTCTGAAACAAGTCAGTCGGAATGGTCTGCATGCTTGGGGGGGTGTTATATTTTGGTGACGTCTTCTGTCTTGCGGTGGGTTGAGGGACTTCGATTTCGTTATCTGTGACTGACGTTTGAGGCCGTTCAGACTGTTGAACGCTGTTTGTATTTGCTCGAGACGCAAGGCATTCCAAGGGCCGAATTTGTTTGAGAGCTTCAGCCTTGTTTTCTTGCTTGGCGTTGGGCTGTTTTATAGTTGGTAAGAAAGAAATTTTTGTTTCTTGCGGTACTTCTTGACGGCTAGGTTGCGTTTGAACAGGGGATGGTGCGGAAGGCTGTGACATTGGTTCAGACTGTTCTTTGGGTGGGTCAATAATGTTTTCAAAGGCAAGTCTTAGCGCTTTTCGCAACTCGCCAGCAGCCTCTGACACAGCCGTTTGTTGAACGTCTTTGATTACATCCTCGTGAACGGAAGTCATGGTTGCATGCTTGGCGTCATTCAGAAGTTGTTTTGGCTTTGATATCATGTCGTCGACTGAAGGCAGCTTATGGAGGAATGAGTCGGTCGTCTGTGAGATAGATTGGTGCCTAGCTTGTGAAAGAGGTTGGATTAGCTTCTCAAGAGATTTGCGGAAACGGTCTATTGCACCTGTTGCCATTAGCTGCGCAAATATTTGAGAGGGGGTTTGTGTATGGTTTGATGCAGATGAAGACATTGCGGGTCTTTATGTCGTGCAGCGGGACGACCGGAGAGAGCTGAGCCTGAAAGAGACGTGTTTCGGAAAAGGAGGAATGGGCCTTGCTTGCCTGGTGCTGGGAGCAGGGGAAGCCGAGTTCGGTGAAAGAGATGGATGCGGAGCAAGGCATTTTGAGAGCGGGAGACAATTCAAAATGATTTTGTTTGACACACTGCGTTCCGGCGCACCGTGAAACGACAGCTGTGCAGCGCTCGTGACTCTTGCTCACATCGTGTCGAACCGAAAACCAATGATGACGGCGACGCGCCATCGCAACGCGCAAGCTTTGTCGTCCTTGTGATCGCGACCTAGTGTCTTTCTTTCACTTGTAAATCATCTACCAACCCTCCGTTTGAAAGCGCTCTCTGCCTTTCCTACGAAAGGATTTCAATACAAGAAGTTCCATATGGCCGCACTCGGACTGCAGCACTCCCTACAAAATCGACGAGAAGAGAGACGTTTCTTTCCCGATTGACAGTCCAGTCCAATGGACCTGGAAAACCGTGCGGTTCTACGATCGAGCCGCCTCGTAAGTGAGTAGGGAACAAATGAACACTATGGATGCTAATTATCACAAGCGTACTCGTGTAGGCCAGTCTCTGATCCGCCTTCCTATCGCTTCTCCCTGAAGAGCAGAACCACTGCGAATTGCGTTTATGACGGATGAGACATCTCCGACCGCACTGGTATTGCCGAAGATACACATGCCGTAATATGACTCATGCCGTAATATGACTTCCGACTTACGCGAAATCCAGTGCCTTCCAAATCCGAAGCTCTTTCTCTGTTCCGGTGCTTGCACTTGCCCTTGACGCACTCCGAGTTGAGATACACCTTTTCCCACCAAACTATTCAAGTACCGTTGTAGCTCATGTGAATGGTCGCGTGGACAACTCCGAGGCAGACGCCGTGTCTTCCTCTTCATTGCGAACTTCCACCTTCGCATACTGCGCAGAGGTAGAATTATGTAGAGAAGTTTCTCTCTCTCTCAGAAAAGATGTAATGTCGTTTCTGGGAGGTCAATGCGACCGAAACGATTGCCTATGAAAATCTTGAGGCTGTCTGGTGTCGAAGTTTGTTTCAAAGCTCCTATCCTTCGAAGTCTCAGACTTCGAGGGATAGGAGCTTTGAAGCACAATCCCATTAGAGTGCAATGTTTCCTTTTCTGCTTTTTAACTTTGGTCAGAATAACGGTACAAAACCCATTCGTCACACAGTTCATGCATTTAAATGTCTGAAGAATACCAGCTTACAATCCTCGACCCAGAAAAAGTCATACGTATGTGAACGAACAACTGGATCTGATTAGTCCTGTGAAGTTTAACAAGATTATACGAGGACATATACATGCTCAACGTTATCCGCTCCAGCTGAGGGGCTTTTTCAGTGAGAGCGCCTTACTGAAAGTGCGCCACGACAGTCGCTGTTGTCGAGATTGTGGACTTGACCGCATTGGAAACTGCATATACTACAACAGAATTTGAACTCTCTTAATTACCACCTGCTTGACAAGTACGACATGGGAGAGCCCCAATCACCTCGCAGATCGGTTGTTGAACTGACACGAAGGGTTTCACTGAGGGTAGAGGACTCACAGAACAATACAACACAAGGTAAACGATCTTTCCGCTTCAGCAGTTGTTGACGATGACTGTTTTTCGACCACTTCGAGGTTGACTACGGGCAAAGCGCCTGACTCGTTGACTCCGAACCACAAGAAAAGTGTAGTCAGCAATACGCCCCGGAGTGTGACTTCACAGTGGCCAAGACGAGAGAGAGGGAGAGAGAGAGAGAAGAGCGGGATATATAATGCTGTTTTTTTATGCCCGAAATGGTTGCTCGATATGTCGAACGACGGCGAAATTTCCAAACGTCAACTCCATTCCTCTCTTCTAATAATTAAGATTGTACAACAAGTATTGACTCGTACATGTCAAGAAGAATAAGGATGAATAACGGTTATCTACAGATAACGAGGCCCTCTACACCTTTCAGGTTTTTCTCTGTACAAACTCTCAAGAAAAGACTTTCTGACACGACTCTCGAAACATACATTGCAGCAAACAACCTACAGCGCGACACCTTGGCTTCGCGAGTGGTTGGACTACAACAGACAAGTCGCCTAGTAGCAAGGCTCGTGATGGAGACAAGTTGCGATAGCTGCAGTTGTCCCGCGCGGCTGGTACCGTCGTACAACGAGTAGCAGGTGGTGTGGTGGGACTCCATATTCACGGGCCGAGAAACATCGAATGTGCCGCGCGCTGCTCAAACAGCGCCGACGAAGGTCGTACCTTACCCCTGTAGTGTCCTATCTGCAAGGTATATAATAGATATTTAACTTGGGAAGTAGATACCAAGGGTGGTGCTGGTTCTCCTTACTACTGCAACAAGTGCACACTCGACTGACACAAACGCGCTGCATGACTGCACAGGTGTGTACGACCGTACAGCAATGCGGCGCGTGTCGGTTCACCGGCGCCCATGGGATGCAGCACGGCAAGTGCCCGACGGCGATTGGCTAGCGCAACAGCTGCATCGCCAGGGCATCGCGATTGCACTGTGGCGCAAGTTTCTCCCGGCCGTCTTCAATCCCGCTCAGCGCAGTTTTCTCCGCCGTGCTCTACTGCTCTCTTGCCTACTTAAGGCCGTTTGTCTGACGCCCATCTGTCTGTCTGCCCATAAACCTCGTGCTCAGTTATACAAACACTTCCGTATTCTTTTCCGAGCTTGTATTCCACTCCTAACCTCATGGGTAACGTTACAAAAAAGGCTGCGTTTCAGAACGGAACGTCAAAGGCCGCCAACATGGTCGATGAGGCCATTCAAACCAATCCGGTCGTTATTTTCAGCAAAACGTACTGCCCCTATTGTCGCAGCGCAAAAGCCAATATTCGCTCCGCTCTGAAGAAGATCGCCAACCCGCCCGTGCCCAAGATTTTCGAATTGGACAGAATGGGTTCGTTGGGATATCAGATTCAAAACTATCTTGCGCAAAAGACTGGTCGACACACCGTGCCAAACGTTTTCATTGGAGGCTCTTCAGTTGGTGGTGGTGATGATATTGCTGCATACGCCCGCCGCGGCGTTTTGGTGCAGATGCTTACTCAAGCCCCGCAACGACTTGCTCATCAATTCCCTCAACGTATTGCACCCAAAAAACCAGACAGTGTAACAGTAGCTGTTGAGAACGCAATCCAGGACAATGTGGTTATGGTTTTCAGCAAGTCTTATTGCCCATTTTGCGTTAGTGCCAAGGAGCTTCTGCAGGAGCGTATTGCCGCTGTCGAAGGTTTGAACCCGATGAAGGTGTACGAGTTGGACGAGATGGGTACTGATGGCGCTGCCATGCAGCAGTATTTGTTGCAGAAGACTGGACAGCGGACGGTGCCAAATATCTTCATTGCTGGCAAGCATGTCGGTGGCTGTGATGATGTACATGGTCTTGATGCTCGCAACGAACTCATTCCGATGCTCACTAGCGCCGCCGCGTCCGTTTCATCACCCGCGACGACAGAGGTTCTCGCCGCGGAGGAACAAACAGAAACAGACACTGCGCAAACCGCTGACGTGGTTAGCGTCGAAAAACCTGAGGCCGAGACCAAGGAAATTGTCTTTGGAGCTGGCTGCTTCTGGGGTGTTGAGTTGGCTTTCCAGCGTGTTGTAGGTGTTTTGAAAACTGAGGTCGGTTATTCTAATGGAAAGATGTCGCGAGTTACTTATGATGCGATTTGTACCGGAGCCACGGGTGCTGCTGAGGTCGTTCGCGTTTGGTACGACCCCTCTGTGGTGACCTTGAAGGAGCTTTTGAAGCTTTGGGAGTCACGCCATGATCCTACTTCTTTGAACAAGCAGGGAAATGATATTGGCACACAATACAAAAGTGCCATATATTATTCAGATGAGGAGCAGGCTGAAGAGGTCAGGCAGTGGATTTCCGAAGCTTCCACAAGGCATTCGAAGGAAATTGTCACAGATGTCGCTGCGATTAAGAACTACTGCGCTGCCGAAGAATATCACCAAAGATATCTTGAAAAGAAGGGGCAGAGTGCCGAAAAAGGATCTTCAGCGTTTATTCGCTGTTACGGATGAAAGCCGTTGTTTCTTCCCAATGAAGATACGGCGAAAAACATTTTTGAACATAAGATTTTCGTAGCAAGCTCTTCTAACGTGATGTTAAACTAACCTGTCATACTTTTTGCATAGCTTTCTGAAGTCCCAAATTCGGATGCTGTCTCCGTGCATGCGGCACATGTGTTTAGAACTTCTGTTTATGGTCGAAGTTTAAAAGAGTCCTGAATCCACTCCTTGTTCTTTTGACAACATAACATGTCGTCTAAAGAAGAAAGAGTGAACTCAGGTCTCAGATTTAGCAGAAACACAAATGACAGTTTTGCTGAGCGAGCAAACCACGCTTCTTTCGACGTCTTCTATTAATTTTGTTTACGCAGTCTGCTCTGCAACATTTCTGTGCAGGAAGCTGCCAACTCCCAATTTGAATGTTAAAGCATATCTCCGGAGTGGCGACTCAAATGAATCTGTGGGTGGACTTTCATGAAATGGTTTTTCTACAGCTACAGGTGCTGTCAGCCTTTAAAGGCCAGTAGGTACGACGGTACCTATCGTACGTCCAATAGATGAATGCGTTTGTCTTGGTGAAGGATGCTCTCCCGCTCGCTCTTTTGCATAATTGAAATGTATTCAGGGTTCCATTATCCCGTTTACATGACTCCTAAAAAATCGAAGAATAGGATTGCATGGTCTCCCTCTGCATACGACTAGCTGAAACAAAATTGATCTGCCGAGTGAACTACAAATGAAAACAAGATTTTGAAAGAAGAAGGAGACAAGAAAAGATTATGCGCTTAAAGAAAATACGAACGGGGATGGAGAATCATAATCACCTAAACACATTCCGTACGGGCTTGCATTGGCCGATGCCAGTCTCACATTGGATTTTGAAAAACGCAAGGCTAGAGTGGACGAGCGTCTCTTGTCCTTAAATCCGGGCTGCAAGTGCGTGAGGAACGCATCTTGTAACGAGTTGTATGCGACAGGCTCAGCGACCGCCTTTCTCTTTTTGATGTTGGCAGCAACAGCCTCATATACAGAAAAGGTAATTCCGGCAAGGGGAGCAAGGAAGACAATTCTCGGAATGACACCCTTCATCAAAGTTCCGGCGCCTTCTTCCCTAACAATCTTTTGTAGAGTTCCCACGACGCCCGAGTACACAGCGGATCCAGCGCGCTGTGTCATGATACGGGTCTTGACGACATCGATAGGAGTCATGATGATGGCTGCAACAGCACCAGCGATGCCAGCAAGAACAAGATTCTCGTCGGTGGCGGGATCACGTCCCTTTGAAGACTTGAAGATCTTCTTTCCCTGTCCGTGAAACATGAAAGAAAGCGCATTCCATGGAATATCCCTGGAGATGGTGGCTATGGAGCCTTTGTAAAGCGCGCCGATTCCAGACTTGCCGACGGTCTCCCTGAGGACGACGAACACGTTGGGGTATATCTCAGCCTGCAGCGGCTGTTTAAGAACCTCTTGGGGAATACGGCATGTTGCAGCAACGAGCGCGCCAAAGGCTCCGGCAAGTAAAATGCGCGTTTGCGAAAGATTCTCATCCGGGATCAAATCCTTCAGCTTATCTTTTGCGGATTCAAATGCGACGAATTGCAAAGCTCCGGCCGGAAGGGCGAGCACGATTTGGGGAATGACGCCCTTGAAAAACACGGACGGCCTCAACGGAGTGTTTACGTTCCGTGCCTGCAGACGCGTGCGCATGACGTCGACGGGATGCAGAATGGTCTGCGCAATGCCTCTGGCAATAGCACCGGCCAGCATCTTCTCTTGAAAGGTGAGCTGCACAGCGGCGGCAGCAGAAGCCACCTTCCATCGCAAATCATCGAAACCTTCTCGAGCCATGTTGATCGACAAGCCGCTCACACTCTCGCAGCCGCTGCACCTCGCACGGCTCATCCCCGGTCGCAAGCGCTCTCTTCAAGAGAGTCTCTTGTCGACCTCGAGTCAGCGCGGAATGCGGCCGAAGATGGGAACATTGGCCATGATGGGCGAACGGCCAGCCAGTGAATGGCCGCCAGCGATTGGCGACGCGATGCACCAGTCGTGAGCACCAATCGCGCCGAGCTCACGGATCCGCCAATGGCGCGCGCGCACCTGGCGCATCGCCAGCGCGTCACGTGCCCACGTAGCGTGCTGCCGCAGATATGGTGGAGCCGCGAGGTGCGAGATACGCCTGATCATGTGCTGTGGCATCGTGCTCCCCACCAGCGGACTTCCTCGGAAAGCGCTAAGCATCTTCCTCTTCCGCATCACTCATCGCACGCATACTCACTTCGCCGTCGTGCCTCGACACCAGCTACTACGACATGGTCTCCGCCTTCGTTCCCGCTATCTCGCTTCCGCTTGCGTCGCGCCCTGTCGCGGCTGCTGTGTCTACGCGCCGCGCGCCCCGCATGTCGCTGAGAAAGCACGCCGCTCGTCTGGCTGCTCTGCCGGCGGCTCTGGCTGCCGTCGCGCCCACACTGGCTACGGAGGGTACTGGAGAGGGTCTTGGAATAGACTCGCCGCTTCTCTTTTTGCCTCTTGTCGGAATTCCCGCCGTGTTCCTCATCTTCTACCTTCAGTTTGATGGCTCGCAAAACAAGGAAGACTTTTTAGGCGAGTATGACCAGCGTCGGAACTAAAGTTCTAACGGTATGTCTGCTCCGCTGGCTTCGCTGAATGTGTTGAGGAAGTGTTGCAGTAAAGCTTGTACTTGATCGTATTTTGCTTTGAACTCTTCTAGTTGCCTTTGCTTTGCGGGTTCGTCCATTTGCTTTAAAGTCATGCGCATGGCGTTGATGTCCTTTGACGCCGTTTGTTTATCCTCCTTGCTCCACGGTTTCGTCAGATACTCCATGTCACCGCTCACCTGGTAAATGGCGCGTAGAATTCCGCGTATGTTTTCCCATTCTTTATCCTCCAATGCTCGACCGCTGTTTAACACCGTTCCCAGACTCTCCCACTGCCTTTGCGCAGTTAGAACTCGAGTAAATTGAGCAGCGCCAGCTGGTAACTTCTCTTCCGCACGAACTGTCTTTGGAATAACTGCTGCTGTAATCACCGACGATATAACTAACATCGCGTCTCGACGAGAAATTCTCTTCGACCCTGCTGTCTGCGCCTCGTCAGCAGAGCGAACCATTGAGCACATGCTTGCTCCTATGAATGCAGTCCATACCATTTTGTCTGATTCTTCAACCTTTTCCACCTGCTTTCGTAGCCTTCGAAATTATTCTTTGTTCGCTTCCACCTTGGTATGCGTCTTGCCGATGCCGTATTCAATAGGCGAACCTCCGTGGAGAATATGAGAGCAGATATGTTAGCGATGACCTCTTCTTAACTTCAGAATCTGACGAGATGACGATTGTGTATCGCGTGTTACAGTGCCCATATCGTGCACACTGTGCAGTGGTGTGGGAAGGAAATGCACTTTTGCAAAAAGCTTCACATATCTGTTTCAGTTTTAAATTCGAAGATGACAGCGTCTCCAGAAACTGTCGATTCTGATCTGAATTTGACTCTAGATACGCAAAATTCTCTTCGCATGGGTTTGCCCACCTGGCTGGCTTAGGTCCGCAACCGATAAACCTCTAAAGCGCAAGCACTATCTAGTGATCAGTAGCTGCACTGCTCGCTTTCTACATCCATGGCAGAATTTGCCATCTTCGACGTCAAGCTTTTCATTGAGGGGTTGAACTTGAGTCAATCTTAATGGCAATGAGGGGGAAATAGAGCCATTGCTCTCCATTGTGTCTTCAATTGGGATGTGTCTCCAAGGCGCTCATAAGAGCGTTTTTGTTTGAAGCTATTATCTTCTTGCCCGTCTTTGGGATATACGTTTGTTACGCGAAGCCAAAGGCTTAGTGGGTCTCGCTTCTGAGAGAATCCAATATTCTTGTACTCAAGACATCGAGAAAGCTTAATAAGAGTTTAGCTATATGTATTTTGATTACTATTGTTGCACAGAACGAGTCATTCTCTGCACTAAAGGCTGTTTCTCTCATTGGAATAGCAATATCCTATTGCTTTGACATAGAATATTGCAATGCGAATTACATAAAGATGAACACCAGACGCAATATTGCATATTGCATTTACGTTATGCAATACGCTGCAATAGTATTGTCCCTAGCCCTGGTTCTGACGGAGCACTGAAAGGATGTTTTAAATGATTCTCTCGAGAGGAATACATTCAAGTTGAATGACCGCAAGAGGCTTTCGACGGGATGTATTGGCGATATGCGCATTTCAGCTATTACTCCAAGAACCAACGAAATCGGCAATTGATATGCAGGGCCGTATTTGTGACTGACTATTTTGCCAAATAATAGAGATTGACTGAGGGTTCAAAGCGCAGTTTGTATACCTTGTAGGAAAAAGCAGAAACCAGAACTTTTTACCGTTACAGCTTCAATAGAGCCCTTCTCGTGATCACGGCAGAGCGGAAGAACACGGATACCACGAGTGGTTACCGTAAAGAATTCTAGTTACCACTAGTCACTACTGTCAGCAACTGACAGCAACGACGCTGAATGCTGCGCAACGACTACCACTACACTACTTCCAGATTGCCTCGAGGCACTCGAGGACTTTGTTTGCACTTCTAAAACATTTTGCTTCGCCGTTTTGGTTCGTTTTTGTGCACACGAGAAATGCAAACTGCATGCTGCACACGAGAGTTTGAAACTCTCGTGGGCCCAAGAATACTGCAGAAACCAAGGATCGCAACGTGTGCAGAATATTTTTGCACTATGATGCTGTCTCCTGCAAGGAAACAGCGTCGCGTTGCTCCACCGATCGCCGTCGCGCGCCACCACGCCTACCTCGGCCATCTTGTTTATCATCCAGCTCTCACTGGCGTCGTCAGCGTGCTTCTCATCCGCGTGATGGCATACGCCACGCTGCTCGCCGTCGCCGCGCTTCTGCATCCCCCAGTCACCGATATGCACCCACGTGCTCCCGCCAAGGCCCTGCCACTGGCCGCAACTCTTGCTGCAGCCCTTCAAGCCCTACTTGGCCGCCTCTAGCGCGCAAGATCGGTGGCTGCCGTGCCCGCCCAAACACTCACCGGCCTCCTTCTCGCCCAAGCCCGTGCCATCGGCAGAGCAGCTGTGCGCCGCCGCGCCGCCGCGGTAGCAGCAGAAGTAAAAGCTGCATCATTTACAGTGCGTTGATTGCGCGCATGATGAGCTCGATAAGCTCTATAGAGCAAAAGCCAGACCAATTGGCGCACGAATGGAACGAGGCGTACGTGGTGTCGGCCGTTGGTGACCCCCTCCAGGCGCTGAGCGAAGCCCAGAGCAAGCACGGCGCAACAGCGGCGCCGCCGTCGGGCAGCACGAGGTACCACGCGTTCTTCGCGTACTGCCGGCAGCCGTTTGCTCTTGTAATTCTACATCTCGCGACTGGTGCAGTTCTGCAACTGCTACATGTCGGCGTTCGTCTTGGCGCCAGAGCTGCTGCAGTGTTGGCAGCGCAAGGGCGCGACGCTGAAGTTGAACGCCATGAACGTGCACCGGCTGTTCTGCGCCGCGTTGGTGGCGGTTGGCCAGCACCAGCGCTGGCCATCAGACGCGTCGACAACGAGGTGTTTTCAAACCGCTTCTATACGCGCATGGGCGGCATCATGCCGCTCACGCACGCGTATGATCACGCCGCCCGAACTCAACGAGCAGGAGGCGCTCATGCCGCAGCTGCTGGACTGGAACGTGTGCTGCTCGGTGGAGCGCTGTGCGCAGTCCTGCGAGCGCGCTCGCACTTGCTCCGTAACCCCCGCCGTGACGCGCTTTCGCACAGGCGCGCACGCATCAACGCGCCATGTCATGCGGTTCACGGCGCCGTAAAGCAGCTTGCCGCCATAGCGCGACGCTCGCAAGCAGACGGACGCGCGCCGAGCGGGGCGCGCGGGGGCCGCGTAAGCAGCGGCCGTCGCGGCGGTTTGCTCGAAGGCGCGCCGCGAAGACCTTTGCGACGATCCCGCCGCCGCGTGTGGCGCGCGCCGGCAGGGGCGCCACGACCTGGTGCACCTGCGCGCCGCGCGCGCGTCACACTTGTGCGCGGGTGACGCGCCCCGCCAAGCCACAGCCGTCGCGCAGCCTATATGCGCTGGCCGGGCCGCGCCGTGCCGGCAAGGAGAGCGGCAGCGCCACGCGCCGTGGCCAGTGCGCCGGCGCGCGCATGTTCTAGCGCCGACAGCGCCGTCCCGAGTAGAGTTTTAACCGGACGGCTAGCCGTTCGATTGTGTCCATGTTGTTCAAAGAAAGGGTGAAATTAACTATAACCGAATAGGCAAACGTGTCCAAGTGCTCTCCATCAGCGCCCAAAAATTAATCAATGCTTGCAGCAAAGATACAATTTGTCTTCAATTTTGAAAACGTATTGAGACATCAATGTCCATTCTCACGCAGCAAAACAGAGTACCATACCCCGCCACTCAGATACTTAACCGGATATCTGAGATCACTCCATTCCAGAGTACTTACCAAAATCCGCTTAGATCCGTTTGGTCTCCTCGCACCAGATATCTTGAGCTCTCCCATTGAAAGAAAGTGATTATTACTCTTCAAGTTCAGTACTTATCACAAGACTCAAACTTTCTCACGATACTTGTTACCCACAAATATCCAGTACGTTTCCATATCCGAATTCATCTGTATCCAAAATGGATCGCACCAGAATCCAAAAATCATCGCGAACCGATCCCAACAAATCCAATCGTTCCTTTCTTACTATTGAATCCATAGAAGCAGCTGTTGAGGTCGTGCGCAAACTAATGGAGGCAGAAACGACAGAATATGAACTAGTAGAATGGAAGGAAATGCGCAAGGTTCGCAAAATGCGTTACGAGCACTACAACAACTACGCTGTTTTGTGTCATTTGAATACAAAAAAAGACGCTGGTTGGCTGGTTTGTTCGTATTTGATCAGTGGCCAATGCTCTTTGCACACTTCCGTCAAACGATTTGACCCTGAACTGGGAACCAGTTTCTTGAAGAATCACACTAAGCTCCACAACTCGCTCAAAACAAAGTCGTTCCAAGACAATGTTCTTGTTAAAGTGAGCGAAACGCAAAAACGAAACATTATTGATGCCGCCGCCTACGCCGTATCATGTGGGCTTCTCCCGTTGTCATTTGCTTACAAAAATGTAATGATGGAAGGCTTTGTGAGATCATTAGTTGATGCGGGAAGGTCGGTTCCAGTCAACGCAGAACTGGATGTCAAAGATATGCTACCGTCTAATAATACTGTTCGGGATGGAATCCGTCGTATAGCGCAATCCGCCCGTGACAACTATCGCACAAACATTGTCAAAAATGTCCTTGAACTGGGTGGAGGAGTCACAAGTGACGGGTTGAAAAATGACGTGAATGGAACCAAGTTCTATGACTTCACAGCACATTACTTCGAGATTGGAGCACCACATCTGCTGACAAGAGCCAGAGAGTTTTCGTTGGTGAGTAGGAACATTTTCCTTATCGAACATAAGGGAGTAGAATCTGCGAGTGCGTTACGTTCAGCTTTCGATCATGCTCTTTTGACCAGAATTGGATGCGAGCTTGATGAGTTCATGAAGAACTTTACCTTCGTTACTGATTGTGCGTCTACAATGCTATGTATTGTGGGAGCATCCGCCTCTAGTCAGCGCGTTCCATACACAGAGAAATGGATGGGATGTATATCGCATCAACTTAATACGGTTATGAAGCATGCTATGGAGAAAGAAATGGCCTCAAATTCTGTCATTGCGGCTGATCTGCTTAACGTGAAAACAGTTGTACGTATCTTCAAACAGGGCAACTGGAATCAAGCTTTGCCAGATGGTTTTGCGTTAGTTCAAGAAATCGAAACACGTTTTGGTACTGTGTTTGGAGTTGTGGAGAGATTCCTGAAGTCTAGCAAAAATGTCGCGTCCCTCATAGCCCGTAAGGATTCAGAACCAGCAAAGAAGGCATTCGATTCTTTAATTACAGAAACAACCATTGAAGGTGATATAGTTTACCCGGCGCTTGAAGCAATTGTAACTTGCTTTCGACCGATATGTCATGTTCAAAAGCAATTAGAAGCGCAGAACAAGCCGACGATGCACCTTATTCTGCCAATGTTAGAGCAACTGGAGACGCAACAAAAGCAAATTAGCAATGGAATGGTCAAAGGTCCAAACTTTCAAATGCCACACGTGCTGAGCCAGCAGTTTGCAAAAGTTGTTTTGCAGTTCCTCTCCCAGATCGAAATTCATAGTTTGTGGATCGCAGGCAGTTTATTGCATCCGAGAATGCGTTCTTTAAGCTTTGTGAGAGACACAGCAAAGCGTAATGTTTATAGGGGCAAGGGAAGCGTGTTGGTTAAGCGCATGTTGCGTAACTATGATAAGGTTGAGAAAAAGGGTAATGAGATTGTGGCGACTGACGTGGTTGCGCCCAAAGAACTTGGTACGGATTCGTTTTGTTTGTCGGATATGTTTGACGTCGCCGATACAAGCGAAGGAGATATTGATTCCTTTGAGAAGTACATGAGTCGCAAATTTCCTCTGTCGATTTCAAAACCACTGAAAACCTCTGCTAGTGACGAAGATCACGGCACAAAGTTAATCCGATTCTGGATTAATCAAGAAGCTCATTATCCAGATCTCTCGAAAGTGGCTTTGCGTATTTATGCCACGCCAGTTTCTTCTTCAACTAGTGAGCGCAATTTTAGTGCTGTCAATAGAATCTTGACTGCAGAAAGGTCTAGACTTAAGAGTGATGTTATTGAGGATATGTTGTATCTTCGGTCCATTGCAAAGAAGTAGATAATACTCTTTAACGAAACGCCTAGTAAACCTTCCAAACAATATTTTGGGAACTTGGAACTTGTATGGTGTCTGTTTATTGCGCGCGCTCTGTACAAGGTGAACAAGATTCCCATAGTATTATCTTGAGGCAGTGAACATGCTACTGATCAATTACGAGAGCTTTTTCTTTTTTACAATCCAGCCAGCACAGCGTTGTACAAAGGTACTATAGATACTTCGAACCGAGGGTCGCGAAGAGTTCTTTACCTTCTTACCATAAAAAATATACCCACAGAAGAACCAGTGAGCTGCTGTGTCCAGCGCACGGATAGTTTTCAACACAGACGGGGGCTGGCAGAATCTCTTGCTCTCAAAAGGTTAACCTGTGCGATCTATTGCTTAACATGACTGACGCCAAAACAACGAGATGATATGTAGCCAGAGTAAGATTCCATAGCCACAACAATTCGTAGCCGTAACTATGGGCGCAAAGCTTACATACAAGATGGATAGATAACGGTTTAGGTTTATTATGGCCAGTCACACAGGGAAAAGAGAAGACCATCCGATGAAGTTTATCTATGAGCACACGTACACGCTTTGATGCAGAGGTTTGATAATTGCTCCGTAGCCTCCGGATAGAGCCCTTCACACGGGACTCGGGTGTACGAAGTAGTTCGCAAAAGTTATTGGGCTGGAGGACGTCGCTTCCGTCCTTCGACTTCTCTGCGTAGCAGCAACTTGCTTAAGCTTTCGTTGAACTAATGTTTCTCGTCGCCTCTCAATACAGTTGCCAGCTTGTTAACAATCACTTGGTGCCACGAGCCCACAAGTCCGTGTCATCATTTCGGCGTATAGTTAAGAGTGCCGTTTGATGGGCTTGTCGAATTGCGACAATCTTTAGATACAGCCTCTATGGTAGTGCAGCGACAATATCACGCGACGTTCGCTTGAACATGTCACCGCCGATTCTTTCAGCAATCATGTAAACGGTCATATGAGAGTGTTTGCGGATCGTAGCACGAGAAGCGTGTGTAATTCGATCGAGATTGGAGTCCGCGAGGTCAAGGGATGGTTCGTTCCTTAGCTGCTCTATAGTATCCCATATTCGGAACGTGTACCAGTTCCTACCAAAAATGGTCTGCAATCCCAAAGTCGACACATGGGCGGCCAGCCCGGTTGTGAGCCAGTCGTCTTCAAGAAGACAGGGGCGAAGAAATCTTTCGCTGTACGTCATCACGACACCGTCTATAATGGCCTCTCTGGCAGCAAATGCCTCGTCAATACATCTTGGTGTATGCAGCAAGTCTCCCGAAAGTACGACTATGCCACGAGCTCCAGTTACGGTAGTGTTTGGATCAAGGCCAAGTGGGCCGACGAAAAGCTGTTTGTATGAGTTTATTGGAGGGTCGGCGCCGAAGTAATCGCGACAGAAAGCAAGGGATTTGGCGAGCAACGGAGGAGCAGTATGGACTAGCTCTTTAGCGAAGCCTGGAAGGCAGAAATGAGTTATTGAGTGAGGTAGGGTTGGGTCAGGTAAAGGGATGAATGAACCAACAGCGAGAATGATCTCAGAAGCCAGAGCGTACAGACTGTATCTGAACAGCTTGGCCCGCGCCTCGGACGGCGAAGCTTCGGGGGGCAGTGCAATTGTCTCGTAAAGCTCGCCGGATGCTACAGCAAACAAGTGGGAATCAACCGTGGTCATACCAACTTATAGTGTCTAAACATGGCATCCAGAATCGAGCCATGCCGAAGTGACTCTCAGTGAGCATGTAGAGCGGATCAGTGACTTGGTTTTCGGCCTGAAGATTGCCGTAGAACATGGCACCAGATAGCGGAAGCCGAAAAGCCGGCGCGGGGACGGAAGCGGGGCGAAGACCGCGACCAAGAGGCGCGCCGCTCCGAAATGGTCGCATGCGGGGTAAAGGCGCGCGGCGCCGATTGCAGTAGATGCAAGGACAGGTGGCGACAAACACAATGCGGCAGTGTGTAGAGAATGGTGGGAGGGGGATGAAAAACCCGGGGCTGGAATTTGCACGGGGGAGGTAGCCGGCGGGGTGCTAGCAAACCAGGGTGCAGACGCAGAGGGGGAGCGCGGAAGATACGCGCGGAGAAGTAAGAAAGCGGAAGCAAGTGCTTGTTGTAGCGGGCGGAGAAGAGGGATGGGAGTAGACACGGTAGAGGGTGCGCTTGGGGGGTGTGGCGGGAAGGGGGGGCCTCGCGGCGGCAAAAGCTGACGGCTCGGAAGCGGTACGCAAGAACGGTTACGTGGGCGCGCGCGACGGCAAATGCGCGCTTTTATTGCAATTAGCAGCGACACAAACAAATTGGCGCTGCGCGCATGGGAGAGAGACGCTGAATTCAGCAGGTTGCGGGACGGGCGGCGACTAGGGGCGACAAAGACAATGCGGCAGAGTGTAGATAAGGTATGGGTTTGACAGACCGGGAGATAAAATGAGCACAGGTGAGTGAGCAAGCAGGGGTAGAACCAAATATTAGAGATGCTGGCGTTGGAAGGCGCAGGATAGAACTGTTGATTTTGGGTGCTGAGAAACGGTGGAGTTATTATAAATTGATGGCAATTATGTTGTTAATATTAAGTTAGCAAAATAAGAGAAATCTATTTAGGTCTTCAGAAAAAATACAATGCGAGTCTTGAACCCGAGTACATCGCGGGGGCGCCCGCCCAACCCCCGGTCTCCCCTTACCCACCCGGCCGAACGGCCACACGCCAACGGGCCGGTTCATTGACAGGATGGGCGAGTTTGTAGGAGGTATATGAACCAGAATTTGAAAAAATCCGGTGTACATATTTCAACCAGCTGTAACAATTCAGTTTCTGAAAATTACCTGTTTTTCATATTTGATTCTGTTTGAGAATACGCATCGTATTTACCAGTGCTATTCATATCTATTACAATTGAAGCATTATTTGAATGAAAATATTTAATGTTTCACCTGACACTGTAGGTATTGAAACCGGTTTGTTTGTTTGAAGCAAACAATTTTTTCAGACGCAACTACTTCTTTCTGTGGAGATATTACTGTTTTGGTTTTTTGCATTGCCTTGCGCTCAAACTGTAACAATGGTTGTTTCAAACTGACCGATTGTACGAAAGAATGCAGTTCGTCTTTGGATAATATCTGTCCGATTAAACCCCTAGTCCCGAGCCGCCCCGCCGCAAGCCGCCCCGCCGCAAGCCGCCCCGCCCCACGCCGCCATTTCGAAAGCACCGCGCGTCACACGTGTCGTGCGTCGACAGTGCGGCCGCCGTGCCGGCGCGCGCGAGTGCCTGCCCGCACGCACGAGTGCCCGCCGTTGCGCCCTCGCGCCCAATGTTTAAATTGCACCCGCGGCGGCCACTGGCGGCCGCCGCCTGCCTGCGCGCCAACCCTCCCACCGCAAGCACTCCCCCGCCCCCCCGCCGCGACAGCAACACCCCCCCCCCCCACCCCACTCCGCCTCATTTTCCCCCGCTCCCGCGTTCGCAGCCCCCCCGCCGCGACAGCAACGCTTCCCCCGCCTCACTCCGCCCCATTCCCCCCCGCTCCCGCGTGCGCTGCCCCCGTCCGCCCTTCACCCCCCGACACACTCCCCCGCTGACACATCGCCCGCATTCGTGTGTGTCGCGTTGCAACTTTCGTCCCGCCCGTCGTCGCCGCCGCTGTCTGTCGCCGTCCATCTCCCCCTGTCCCCCACCGGCAAGCGCGTGCCGTACGCCGACGTCGCCAATCCCCAGCCCACCTCCGGCAAGCGCCCGCGCATGTTGCCCGCCAACACGCGCACCCCGGCCATCTCGTTTGTCAGTCAGTCGTCGTCGGCGTCGTCGGCGTGCTCTTCATCCGCGCGCTCGCACACGCCGCGCTTCTCGCCGTCGCTGCGCGTCTACATCCCCGACTCACACATGCGCACCCACGGGCACCGCGCGTGCAGCGCAATTGCGCGGCGCTGGGCGTGAAAGACATGAACGTGCACCGGCTGCTCTGCGCGGCGCTGGTACTGGCCATCAAGAACGTGGAAGACGACGTGTTCGATGCGGCCGTCCAACATCCGCCACACTCCTCCCAACATGCGTCCGAACCCCGCACCTATGGCTGCACGGCCGCTGCTGCCTGGCTATGCTGGCAGTCAGCCGCCACCTGCGTATGGAGCGAACGCGCAACCGGCGCCCGCTACTGCTGCGCAGCCTCATCAGCAGCTACATTCTTCTATGACGCCGCGTCCGTGTTCTGTAGAGCCGCCTTGTGGCACTCCGCGCTCGTACTTTTACCGGGGGATCTCGCTTCCGGCTCATGGTTCTTGCCTTCCTTCTAATTATGAGGTAATAGGTTCTGAGCTCGCAGAGATGCAGGCCACCGTGGACCTGTTCTTGGCTCCGTCGTCGGCCTATATGATGCAGCTACATTAGGGCAAATTCTGCGTGCCTGCGGTGGTCGCAAGCATTTGTTTATCGGTTTTGATCCTATTCGAGATGGTGCATCATTACACCGATGGAAAGGAGCGTGAATGCTACACGGCGTGGTTGAGCTACTGCACTCGTGGACGAAGAAGTCCCAAAAACTTCAAAACCTCTTGTAGAAGATCTCGAATAAACCCTCGATCTAAAGTAGATGCATCACCGCCATTCTCATGTAGTCTATCGTTAACCAGTTTATGCCAGGCAGAGGACTCTCTCTGCAACGCGCTTAGATCGTCAGGTTCATACACATATTCTGCCATACCCTCGTTGTCAATGCAAAAGTTGTGCAGCAGCATTCCAGCAGCAATAATAGTAACGCAGTCATCGACACTATAGTTAAGCTCCCCATTGTAAAACACTCGCCAACGCCTCTTTAAAATACCGAAGGCTTGTTCTACATGTATACGCATAGACAATAAAAAGAAGTTCGTAGCGTCTTGAAATGGTTCCAAATCTTTGCCCGGGAATGGAGGTAATAGCCAATTTGACAAAGTGTAGGCATTGTCGCCGACTACATAATATCCGAATAAAACCTTACCAGCGTCCAAAAGTTTTGCAAGAGGAGAAATAACAAATGCCAATGCGTCGTTCGTAGAACCAACCGCCAACGCCGAGAAATCCAAAAATCTATAGCGGGCATCCACTACAGCCTGAACAGGAATGGAAAAGAAGCCCTTGCGACAGAAAAAGCTGCTGGGGTTTTCATACGAACGAGGTTTTTTGATCCGCATACAAATCCCATCGAGAGCGCCAATACACCCAGATAGTGGATTAGGAAACCGCCGCGATGTTTTAAACCCCATGCTCAGTCTCTCTAGCTCTTCTTTTGTGTCTGGTATACCTGGCATATCCATTGTTTCCACGACGGCCGCAATAAACGACTTAAAACACCGGTTTACGCTTGTCTTACTAATCTTGTACGCAAGTGTGAGATCGTGTATACTGGCACCCGCCATTACACGAACTCCTATGGCCACGCGCACTTTTGCCGGAATACTTTTCGTGTCAAGTGGTGATCTTTCGCTAATGAAAGAGCTTTTTGTTATGTGGTGACACAAACGATTGAAGCTTTGTCGAGACATTCGAAAGGCTCCAAAAAAATCCTTATCTGAGTAATAACGGGTAAGATCTTCAAAAGACTCCTTAACAGACGGGAATAGGGTTTGCTTACGCTTCGTTTTTTGCCGCTGTATTTCTCGCAGGAGAATTGTAACGACGTACATAGTGTACAACATGAAATAATGAATGTCATCATCGGTGTTAGAGCTAGATGTCGTATCTGATGCATTCGTGCTCTCCATATTTCCAAGATAAAATGAGTACCAAAAATACGTATAGCCACTTCCGATACCTCGTACGGATGAATTACGATCTTCTGCGTTGCTGTCTTCTTATTACCAGTTTTACGAGGGAGATCTCGACAAAAGAGCAGCGCGAAGGCCTACCAACGAGCAGTGCATACTGTGCACTGTGCCAGTGTGCGTCGCATACCACGGAGCGTAGCGCCAGTCGGAGCCGTGGATCAAAAGCTCCTGCACTTGTATGGCAAGCTCGAGCAGTGTTATGATATCCACGTTTCACGCGCCCCAAAACGTGTACCCTCGTTGGTTTTGCTCCGCGTTGCGCTCCGGTGGCCTTCATCCCAGAGACGTCTTCGCATTCATAGCCCGGAGTCGGATTGGGAGGAGGCATTCATGTCTGGGAGCGAGGGGGAAGAGACAGGACGCGAGGAGGGGACGGTGGACAGCGGCGGTGCGGAGGGCTTGTCGAGAAAGCTGGTGCAGGCCAGAACTAGGGGTGGCGGCCCAAACAGCGGATGAGGCCCCGCAGCAGGCGGCGGCAATCGTGGCGCCGGCAGCATGGCGAGCGGCGACGGGGAGGACGTTGACGTTGAACGCACGGGCGGGCGGTTGGACGCCGCGGCCATGCAACGGCGCGGCAATGACGTTATGCGGCGGCGGGCGCGCCGAGAAGGCAGCGCGCGCCGCGGATCAGGGAATCGTGGCTCGTGGCGCGCTGATTGGCGCGCGAGACGTGTGGCGCTCGTTCCGTGCACGTGACGTGTTCTCACGGCGGCGCGTGTGGCGGAGCGCGCTGCCGCCTGCTGACGGTGCCGCACCGTGCGCGTGACGCGCGCGCGCCGAATTGTGGCGCAGGTGGCGCCCCCTCCCACCAGTTTACAGTCGCTGTGCAGCGTCGGCGGCACCGCCGTAGCCGTACTTGCCCTGGAGTCGCCGGAGCGCGCCACCAGCTCTCCCTTTCTCCGCGCCGCTTGCGACATCCCGCCGTGCCCGCGTCGCCGCGCGCGCTCTCATCATCGCCGCGCGCGCCCAAATCATCGCCGCGCGCGCTCTCATCATCGCCGCGCGCGCCCAAATCATCGCCGCGCGATGCATCCCGCGCGATGCACCCCCACAACCTGGCGGCGGCTTCCTCGAGACTTCGGTGGCGATCACCTTCGCTACCCGACAGCTAGCCCGGCCATGCATTCTGCGTGCTCATTCTACCCATCTTTTTGTTCCTCACCACACATATTCTACATTTTTCTAATCACTCGTTTTATACCAAGTGGATACTCAGTATGGGCTGCATGCGTGCGTAGAGCGTTCGCAAGCAGTGATTCGTTGGCTATCGGGACGCCAGGCGCCGTCGTGCGATCGTAAAACCGCTCAGTTTTCTTCGTCGAATGCCACCTTTGTAGCCACACTTTGCGACGGAGTGCGTTCTGCTGGCCCCGCAAAACCAAGCAGTGCTTTAAGGATCAGGTGCTGGAGGGTCTGAGTCTGATTGGGGAGATCTGCGCAATAGGCAACCTGGTTCTGTTCCTTCGAAAGCCGTACTTAGATCAGCCTGGCCTCGAGAAAGGACAACGACGTTGGTATCATCAAGCAGGCGATACAGCTCTGATCTACAAGTTCTTCATTGACGAGCTGAACCTAGTAGATTGGAAGCCAGAATTCTTTCGACGAACTTCAGACAAGCGCTACAACTGCCCGGAGCACTACGGCCGCCTGTTTTTCGTGCTCACACGCAAGTCCAAGCATCTAAAGCACCGCATCAGCGAACGCAAATTCGAGCCGCGTCCGCGCTCCACGCACGCGCTCCTGAGGGTACTTCAGCAGGGTTACCGCGAAGAAGACTCGTTCGGCGCGTTCGAGGATCGGCTGTACGACATCGTCGACGAGTGGCTGGTGTCTTGGGGCTGCAAGCACGCGGAGCTCAAGGCATTGCCGCGCGTCAAACGTGGCCGGCTGCCCTGGCCTTCGGGGCCCGAACGCCGAGCGGATTCCGCCTCGACGACGTGGACCTTAAGCAGCCGCACCTCACACTCCACACCCCACATCCTACATCGGTGAAGATACAGCTGTATTCCGAACGAAAGAGTTTTACGCTCGTGATTCACGAGTCGTGAAGCGACACTCGTCCCCCAGCCTGTCAACAGCCTTCCCTGCGTTGCAAGACCTGCACTCTTGCCGCGTATAGGCGAAGTGCCATCATTTACTCTATTTCGTTGCGTTATCGCGGCGACAACCAAATCCGTAAACGCATGCGCCCGTTGTTGCTACTATCGTCCGAGACCGGCCGTCTTGCGCTTTTGTCCGACTTGTCGCAGCAACTGCAAGCTGCTGCTTTTGAGCTTCTTCTTTACGTTTGCACCTGTGTTTTTCTTGTTAAACACAGTCTATTCTGGGCTGATTGCTTATGGGCTTGAAGAAAGGCCATAAGTTGTTGAAAGCTTTGGGTTCTAGGATGCTTACGTTCTGTGACCAGCTGATGATTCCTAACATCTTTCGACTAGCTCAAACGCTGTGTGACACACTTATGATAGTCTACATCAAAAGGTATCGTCATCAACATCAGGTTCCCCCATTGTTTTCCTCCCTCTCTTTTGGCCCCTCCACATTGTTCAAAACATCTTCGTACACACCTTTGACATGATCATACGCTCTTTTCAATCGAGTTATGTGTTCAACTTCCGCCCCTCTCTTTAACGCTTCTTCGTACTTTTTGTTTGTGGATTCCAACATATCCAATATTTCTATTAAAGAAGACGTTTGCTGTATAGCCGCATGTACCGAGCTCCCAGCAGTAGATGTCGCGTTTTGAGCCTCACTTCTGCCCATTTTTCTATCATGTTGCTCGCGCTGCATCTTGACTCTTTCCTCAAGACTCACCGCATAGCTCTTCATGGAGGTATGAATACCTGACATACACTCATTCAATCTGTCTTCGCTTGTGCTTTTCTGTGATCGTACGCGTTTGGAACCGCTTGACACTTCATTATCGCCACTAGAATATCTGCGCTTCCTCCCAATTGTAGTTTTAATATCCCGACGGACACCCAAAGAAGCACCAGCCCCTCCCGGAAGTGCTCTTGTTAAGAACTGCCCAACTGTTCGGTCGACGTCTTCGTAAGCCAATCCAAATACGCAGTACGTGATAAATGTACGACGTCCAATAGCTGACAATTTGTTTGAATTGGGAACACAGTGACAGAAGTCTTCAAACGGAAGCTCACCATTGTTTCCTGATACATCATAGTTGCTCATCACCCTAGTCCACAAGGCTTTGTTTTGTCTCCAAACGGTACAAAGTTTCTTCCCAGTACGCCTTACAGGAGGAATAATGCCAGCGGTAACGTCGGAAATAGGATCGGTAAACTTCTCTAAGGGAACAAAAGTAGGGTCATTGAAGCGTTCCGCAATTTTCGCCCATAAATCGTCAGCTTTAACACCAATATCCTGCTGTGATCGTGGAATTCCACCTGACAACATCGCGATATTTCGCTTGGTTTCTTCATCATCACGCACGAGAACTAGTAGCCGAGCAAATTCGTCCTCTGAGAACTCTGGTGCACCCTCTTGTGTTGGAGACACTGTACTCAGATCGGCAGCTCGTTGTCCGAGAATTGTCTTCACTTCTTGTACGTCAATACAATCGGAGAACATCTTTTCCTCGGTTCTGCTTTCCAGCTGGTTCAAGAGCTCCGCAATAGATCGTACAGATTGAAAGTTCTTTCCATCTTTCACTTTTTTGTGAAGGTCTAGCTTTTGCGGAATTATTGACTTCAAGAGACAATAAGGCATGATGCTGCAAGACAGCTCAGAAAGAACGTGAAGCATGAGCCTAGCCCGCAGTACTTTTCTGTTTCCATTATGCGATCGACGGACGCGGGGGTGTTTGAGTATGCTTTCCACTTCCTTACGAGAAATGCTAACGATGAAGTCGTAGATGAAGTTTAGTTCGTCGCGCAGGTTGTTGAAAGTGAGCTTCTGAAATCGGCTCTTGCCTTGTAAATCTTTGGAACCCTCGAAGGCCAAAACAACGGAGTTTTCGTTGATTGAAGCGTTGGCTTCGCCAGAAGGCGCAGGAGGAGATTGACTGGGCTGGTCTGTTTGCTCGAGGATCTCATCGTCGGATGTCATTGTGACAATTGAAGTCGTTGGAGTGCGCGAAAGTGCGCTTGGTGTGAACAAAGCGGTTAAAAGGCAGACAATTGGTACAACAACATGAAACGAGTGACGTGTGTTGCGTAGTGCCTACCAAGTGCAAGTTGGTGCGCTATATTCCGGATTAGAATATATTTGAACGCGCCCCGCACATTCTCTCCGTGGGAGGGAATGGTGCACGTAACAAGTAGGCACACCGCGTGTGTCTGCTTGTTACGTTCCTTTTCTGCTGTGCAATCTGCAGATCGTGCGGTTGTCGCTCTCCAGACCACATTGGTTTGTGCATGTGGTGTGCGCTGACAGTTGGTCGCTTTTTGAGCCATATTCAATTGCAAATTAGCTCTCGGTTACTGTTTCCTAGAAGTCAAACTAGGTCAGGTTACTGAATGGACTGGAAGTTACTATGAAGCTCTTTGTCACAGCCGTGAAGTGACCTATTTTTTACAATGAGTACGGACGCAGACCCTGACTACTTTAGCTGAACGTATAGTCATAATCCTATTTGTTTCTCATTTTTAGAGCGTTGTGACTAGTCGATTTTCCATTTTTGTTGACTAATGACTACTCAATTTACTATTTTGATAGTCACAAATACGCCCCTGTTGTAGAAGAGGTTTTGCTTTCAACTTTGCTGTCACATCCAACATATCAATGATATGTTGGATGTGACAGCAAAGTTGAAAGCAAAACCTCTTCTACAGATCGTGCCAGATTTCACTGAAAACTCAGCGAAAAATCGCAAGGTGGAGGCCTAGCAGTCTTTATACACGGTAGGTTCCGTTTCTTCATTTTGCAGCTTCTTGTATGCCCAAAAACATCTCAAGATACGAGTGCCGCTTGAATATTTAGAAAAGCAGAGAACATTTTGTTCTTCGGTGCCCTTTGGTCAAGAGTTAGTCAAAGGTTTGAACAACGCTTCAAAAGGCACAATCCCTGTATTAGTGCTACAGCGCGAATTGGATTAGCAATCGTTGATAACAGAACATAAGTTGTTAGACTCCTTTGCGAGAGAAAGCTAGTTACAGACAATTCTAATTCAGCCCTGTAATAGGGGGCTTATGTCCGTATTAATGATGAAGAAGAATAAGTTTTGCAAACCTGATGTAGCCGATTGATATGATGACATCGACGAAAAGACGTTGCTTACGTCTTTTGGTTTGGTGGCCAACGTGGCGCTTGCGAAGCGCCTCATCGTGGTGCACATCTAAACCAACGGTGGTTAGGGATCGAATGATGAGGGAAAAAAGAATGCGGAAAGCGTCGGTATTGAAAAGTTTTGCAGTCCGAAACGCCAAAGATGCCTGATACGTCTTCGTCGTAGCTCAGATAGTACAGTACGGTTACTCAGTAGTAGTCAGTTGCCGCAAGAAAGAGATAATATAGCTCGTTGGGTCTTGAGCAAACTTACATGTAGAAGCTAAACTAGTTTTTAACGATTTTCCATAGAAAAAGGTAGAGAAGTAGAAGTTTGTTTTGTGGGCACAGCGTCTTTTTACATTCACTTCGGTGATCAACGTGGATGTAGCCAGACGCTGAGCCAAAAGCTTGATCATGTCTTCTAGAGATCAGCTTTGAAAAATGGTAATGCACGCATAGTAACATTCTAACGGCGAGATCTGAAATGTGCAAAGATATGATATATCTATTGAGCGCACTGTGAATGAAGTTGTACGGTGGGTACAAAGTAATAGAGTAGAACGACGACCGAGAGTAAACAACTATCAGATAGTATTACAAAATTGAAGCGTAAAAGTTCTATCTTGCTATTTGGTTTGAGTTTCTTGCTTCTTGGATTGCTTAAAGAGCACAAATATATTCTTTTCTTCGCGTAGAAAAGCGGACAACATATTCTGCGATCACAGTTTGTTCATTGCAAAAATGGTGCCCACAGGATGCAATAATACTGGACCGATCTCTTCAGTTATTGCAAAGATGTCGGTTGCAGTTTACTTGACCAATGTACAAACACTATGTGACATAGTTCGCGTCTTAGATGTTAGTGGGATATAGAACCAACAAAGGCAATGATACGACTGGGATTTCTTGTGGTGTTTCCTCAAGCAGAGGAGCTATACACTACGTCGTATTTGCGCTCCTATTCTCAGCGAGAGAGAGAGACGAGAGCAAGGATACTAGAGAGAAGCGGACCTTAGAAGAACAGCTGAGAGGGAAAACTGACGACTGTGTTTGTGGGCTATCTGCAGCAATTGCAGCATTTGCACTTCACGGAGAACCTAACATCACTGAGCACACCCTGAGCCAGAGAATCCTTCTGAGAGAGAGAGAGAGCTGCGTTGGGCCATGTCATCGTTTGAATTCGAGTTCCCTTCACGATTTGATACCTGTGCAACAGCTCAGCAGCACTTGTTCTGTGGACTGCTATGGCATTCAGATGAGGACCAACACGTGTGCCAGCGATGGGCTGCGCTCGCCATCCATCGTCCCTAAATAGGAGGCATAGACGATAGAACAACCTCGTCGAGCAGACATAGGAGCGCAAACGCTTTGTTGAACCACCGCCGTCGCCTCTTCGTATCTACGCGGCAAAAGCCTCATCGTCTTTAGCGCCTCGCGCCCCTTTTATATAGCTCCACCTTCTATTCCGTTGATGAACGGTGACACTATGGCTTTTGTTTCCCCATTGCCATTGCTTCAACGGAGTTCGTTTTCAATAGTTGACAACCGCGTCAAACCGCGGGAAAGATCCCAGCATGCGTCTACGCAATTGTACCCTCAGAAGGCCAATGCGCCTCGCATGGTGCAATACGAGGTACAAAAAACCATACCAAAGCTAGATTGGAAAAACCTTGGATTTCAATATATTCAAACGGCATGCTATGTGAAATGTATCTGGAAGGATGGTCAATGGTCTTCTCCCTCTCTCGAAACTGAACCATATATTCGCATGCACATTGCGAGCACTGCATTGCACTATGGACAAAGCTGCTTCGAAGGACTAAAAGCATTTCGCGGACAGGATGACGTCGTGAGAATCTTTCGCCCGGACGAAAACGCAAAACGTATGGAGGCATCAGCTGAACGTCTTGTGATTCCCCCTGTTCCTAAAGAGCTGTTTTTACAGACTGTTCACATGGCGGTCAGAGAGAACATTGACTATGTGCCACCATACGGAAGTGGTGGGTCTTTGTATATTCGACCATTGCTATACGGAAGTGGAGCGAAAATTGGATTACAATCATCCGATGAATTCACCTTCCTTGTTATGGTGGTGCCCGTTGGAGATTATTACAAGGGCGGATTATCCCCCGTGACAGCGCTTGTGATGCAGAATTATGACCGCGCGGCACCAAACGGGGTCGGGCACGTCAAAGTGGCCGGTAACTATGCAGCAGATCTAATGCCTAATTTGATGGGAAAAAGCGCAGGCTATCCAATTAACCTCTATCTAGACGCACAGAATCGTCGAACCATAGAGGAGTTTGGCACTTCCAACTTTTTCGGATTGAAAGGAAATACTTATGTGACCCCCAACTCAGCAAGCGTGCTACCAAGCATCACGAACAAGACGCTGATGCAGCTGGCCCAAGACGGGGGTATGGTTGTGGAGCAAAGAGAGATTGACATTGACGAACTGGAAGAATTCGACGAGGTGGGCGCATGTGGTACGGCGGTGGTTATCACGGCTGTCACACGCGTGGTGCATGGTAGTCGGATGTACGAAATTGGTGCAGATCCAGACCGCGTTGGCGAGCGCCTTGAACGCTTGTACAACAAAGTGAGAGCCATCCAATACGGCGAACAGCTCGACCTTCACGGCTGGGCGCAGCCATTGTTGATGTAAAGGACCCAGTTGTGTCACATTGGCGCCAATTGGGAGTTTGAGAGGCTCTCCCGCTCTCGAGACCACCCTGGGGGTGCTTCCACGGCCACCCGTGAAGAGCAGCGACGATTGTGCTCCCATGCCACTCGGGAGTCTTCACGCATACACTGTATACTACAGTAGAAAACGCAGTCGGAAATGCGTAGCGGCTGTGCTCGCGCTTAGCACCCATTCCACGGCAGAGCTAACCACGATGGCCACAAATTCATGAGTCGGTCCATTGCTGAGTAAAACCCGGATTGGAACTTGTCCCATCGGCGTTCAAACCCCTTGAGCCGCCCGAAGTTATACCCGCTAAGATACACGTTTTTGCCACCAAGCCGTCCCGCAGCCTCCGAAAAACTGCTCCAGTTCGACCCGTAGATCTTCCTCGTCGTGGCCAAGCATATAAGGTCAGCCATAGCATACTTGACGCAACCCTCCAACCGATCATCGCACCCACGCTCAATGTACAGAATTCGTTCACGCCCAAACTTTTCCCTCAGCGCCTGCACCACCTCTACATCATCAGAGGCTACGAAAAACTTGACGCTCTTCTGACGTTGAACGGCCCACTGCATTTTCTTGACAAACACCTTGAGACTGGAGCGAGATCTCCAATAGTTGGTAACACGCGCGCCAACGCGCGTATACTCGCAGCGCGTTTTGACATCCACATTATCCCTTGCCAGACTCCTTGAGCGAATGTGTACGCCAATGGCTCTGCGTAACACATTGGCATCCAACTGCTGCACTATCTTTAAAACGGCGGTGCTGGGCGCCAATAGCCCAAGCTCGCGGTTCACCACTGAGCGTGAACACATACTGCCGGGTTCAGTCTTGGCCACATAAGCGCTTTTGAAGTACACATGCTTTCCAGTATGAATCAATTGTAAATCAGTGTTTGGCAGCTTGTCTTGCTGCAGGGCAACAGACGGCGGGCCAGAAATAGTAAGCTCAGCAGTGCCGTTCCGCAGCTGCGGATGCTGCTCTGTATATTCGATCCAGCGCTGCACAGAGCCGTGCTGCTTGTCGGAGGGTGTCTGAAAGCGCATGAGTATGCCAGGCTCAGCATCGCGGCCGTCCTTCTCCATGTAGCTGACCGCATGCCAGGTATGGTTCTGCCCGGCTATGACAGGCCAGTCCAGAAAGCGGTTCATGATGATGAGGTCATCATAGAGCACGCCTTCCAGTGTTGACGAATTACGGCGTGCGCTGAGAACCTCCTCATACGAAGCGGTCAGATGCGGATCTTGCTCCCAAATGACGACCGGCACTCGGGCTGTGGCACGGGCCATCGCTAGTCCAGAGGCCAGGGCGCGCAGGCGGTTGCCCAGACCATTCTGGGTATGCACGAACAGAACGCGCGAGCGGGCGTACAGCTGTTGGGTGTGGGGATGAGCGGATACATCGGCTAGCACGAGCTTCCAATACAGGGTGTAGGCGACTTGATCGGTCATGCAGTGCACAACGATATGCGGGACCTGATACAGGGTGATGAGCGCGTCACGCACAGAATGGGCGCGACTGACGACGCGATCGACATGAGCTCGCAGCTGCGACGGCAAGGCAGGCGCGACGACGGGAGGAAGAAACTGAGCGGGAGGTTGTTGAAGATGGTGAGGTGGCGTAAGCGACATCAACTGCACGGGCTGCTCCTCTACAGAAGCTGACGATTGAATAGGCGACTCGCGGTGCAGAAAGAGCAAGGAGGTGTGCAGCGGCGAGGAGGAAGACGGCAACAAAGTAAGAATGAACAGGAACAAGGCAACAAGCGCTACGAAATGCGAGACAGAGAGACGCGTGGGCAGCTTTGCACGTTTAACGGCAAGCCGTTTTCCCGCCCTGCGCACGGCGCGACGCAGATTGGCGTACACTGAAGCGGTCGCAAGCAAGGACGCCATGAAGAAGGAGCGCTCTCGGGGAGGACAACAGAGGGAGGGGGGGGGGGTGGTAAGGGGCTGGGGAGCGTCGAAAAGCACGCTTATGGCGGTGACGTAAGAAGCTCTCAGGCTCGACACGGGCGACGGCAGACAGGGGAGGGGCGGCGCAGCAGATGCGGCAGCGCATGCGGCGCGCGCGGCTCGACGTCTCGAGCGCGTGCGGTGGAGGCGCCGGGTGAACAGAGCGTATGATACACGCGCGCGTCGGAGGGCTGCTGCGCGCGCAGAGATGACAGGGAATGTCGATAACAGGAGGGGCCGCCGGCTGTCGTGTGATGACGACGCGGTGGCACACTAGACCACACGCGCGGCGGCAGCAGCGAAACAGCGGCGCCTTTTGGGCGCCCACTCGCAGACGCAGACGTGGGGTGAGCGCCATCGCGCTCGACGGCGCAACGGTCAACGGTCACATTTCGCACAGCGCGGCACGCCGCGGGCGCGGAGGAGCGCGCCGTGGCCACGTGCGCCACGCGAAGAACGCACACCGCGCGCACACGACGCCGCGTGGCCGCCGACGCCACGCCGTCCACGCGGAGTACGCGGCGGCGGCACGCGCTCCTCCTGGGGCGGCGGGCACGTGATGGAGGCGCACTGGCGCACTGCGCAGCAGCACGTCGGCCGCTGCGCAAATATCTTCGTAGATTCGCTTTGACTGGTGATTGGGCCATCGCCTCGCACATATCTTCGGCGCGCGTGACGGCGGCGGCGCGCTGCGCGGCGGCGCGGCCCAATGAGCGCCGCGTGACGCGTGACGGGCAAAATATCTAGCGCGCGTCTGCTCCGCGCGAGCTGCCACGGCGGGCGCGCGCTGCCGCGGCTGCCGCGGCTGCCGGCGGCTGCCGCGCCACGCCGTCGCTTCGAATCAAAGGGACGCGCGGCGCACGTTGTGCGCGCGACTGTTGCGCGCGCCGCCCCCATTCGCGCGCGCTATCCGCCTCCGCCGCAGATTCGCTTACTCGACGCCTCCCCCCGCCCCCCCCCCCCCCCCCCCCCACCCGCCCGCGCGCACTCCTCCTCGCCGCGCGCACCCCTCGTCGCATGCCGCCCTCGCGTCTCCGCCCTTGTCGCGTCGTGTGTCGCCCCTCATGTCACCTCCACCGCCTCCGGTCGCCCCCCTGCACCATGTAGCGCCCCCCGTCTCCTCACCGCCCCACTCCGCCCCCCGCCCGCGCTCCTCCGCCTCGTCCGACCCGCGCCCCGATACCCCGCCGCCGCCGCCGTGCCCGCCGCCTTCGCAGCGCAAGCCGCTGCCGCCGCACCGCCCGCCGCCGCCGCAGCAGACGCAGCAGCCGCAGCAGCCGCCCAAGCCGCCGCAGCCGCCCGAGCCGGTGCGTGGCCGCACGCTAACGTACCAGGACCTGGCCAGGTACTTTCACCTGCCCATCAACAGCGCCGCCAAGCAGCTCGGCGTGTGCGTCACGGCGCTCAAGAAGCAGTGCCGCAAGCACGGCGTGCAGCGATGGCCGCATCGAAAGATAAAGAGCCTCGACAAGCTCAAGGAAAAGCTCGAGAAGGAGAAGGCCACCGCCGCCGACAAGGAGTACTACAAGCATGAGATTCACTCCATTGTACAAAAGAAGGACCATATCTTCCGCTTGGTGCCGTCGTCGTTGCACAGTGCCGACAGCCGTCACCCACACTCCCATCCGCATCACGCTCAACATGTGTCGCAACACGCGCAGCCGCCGTACGCCGTCGACATGCGCCAGCCGCACCACATGATCATTTCGCCCACGCAGTCCACCACTCACCCGAGTCTCACCGTTTCCGCGTCTGCGCAATTGCAATCGCAACAAACGCAACAGAAACTGCCACAGCAGCAGCAGCAGCAGCTACAGCAGCAGCCACAACACCCGCAACCGTCACGCCAAGCACAACAGCCACCGCCGCAGCAGCCGCAACAAGCGGCGCGAATACCTGCGCATCACCTTGCGACCATCGCGTTTCCGCCCCCCGTGTCGTACATGTGTGGAATCGTCGGTTGTGATTGCTACCTCAACGGCGGCGTATCGTCTCACAATTATCATTTGCCAATCCCGCGTGCACCGCAACCAACCGCAATCGTACCCTCCGCGGCCTCACAGCAAAACATGTCTGCACCGATGCCGAACATGCCGGCCATGCCAACGGTACCAACCGCACCGCCGTTCTACGGAGGCGCGTCGCTGCCGTACGCGTTTGCATCGCCGTTTCCGTATTCGGCGGCACCGCCCGGTGCGTTTCATAACATGGTACAGGTAAACGTGATGGAGCAGATGTACCCGCATCATCACGCGGCGGCGAGCGGTGAAACGGCTGTGGCGGCACCGGCTACCGCTGCGGCTATTAATAATAGCGCAAGCAATACATGTAATAACAATGGGAGCAATTCGCAGGCAAATAGCTCTGCTGCAGCTGTAATGAACGGACCGGGTGCCAACAACTTGCAGACGGCTGTGGTGCCTGTGGGGCACGCGGGTTATGACATGTATGCACCAGCTCAATTGAACATGGGAGCGCAAGCGGCGAACGGGGTGGTTTACGGCGCGTTTGGTGCGCACGGTCAGGTGGGGACAGACGGCGCGGCAGTGATGCAGAACGGCGCGAGTGGGCCACATGCGGGTGCACCTCAAAAGGTATGGGCGGAAGTGGCGCACTCGACCACGCAGGGCATGGGCAGCATGTATAATCAGAGCAAGCACCACCACCACCACCACCACCATCACCACCACTCCGCGGATAGCGGTGGAAAGGCGATGAAGACTGCGGGTGGACAGACGCTGTCGTGCGGTAGCAATGGGAGCATTAGAAGCCGCGGCGACAATGGACGCACACAAGTTGGCGTGCGCGGAGCAGCCGAAAGTGGAACGAATGATCGGGCACACTCGCGCTCGCGGCACGGACGAAGTAGTAGCCGGCAAAATGGACGCATTCAAAATGGGCATGTTCAGAATGGGCATGTGCAGAATGGACATGTGCAGAATGGACATGTGCAGAATGGACATGTTCAGAATGGACATGTTCAGAATGGACACATTCGCAATGGACATATTCGCAATGGACATGTGCAGAATGGACGAGTGGATAATTCAAGGGACAAGAAGTCAATGGAGGTGGATGGTATCGATAAGGAAAAGAGCTCTCACGCGAGGTTGCACGCGGCAGATGCGCAGGTGGGCGCGTCGCGCGGGACGCAGCGTGGCGAGAGTGAGGATCAGAGCGTGAGCGGAGCGGAGGAGGAGGAGGAGGAGGAGGAAGATGGATGCAAGGACAGCGAGAGCAAGATGGACGCGACACGCGGGCGCAGCAGCAACAAGCGGGCGCGCGCGGATGGAGTGAGCGAAGAGGACTCGGACAAGGGTGGGCTGAAGAAGGGCGCGCACGGGCTGTCGCACTGGAGCGGGAAGGCGAGCGCCAGCGGGCAGAGCGCAGTGGGCCGCGAGGGCGCGAAGCGCGACGGGTCGCAGCAGGAGCAGGCGTACGTGGCGGGCGGGGGGCGCGCGACGGCGCACTCGCTGGGCATGGAGGTGCGGTGCGGGCTCGGCAGCGGCAAGCGGCGGCGTAAGGCGGCTGCGGTGGAGTCGGACAGCGAGGCGGAGAAGCTCAAGTGGCAGCGGCGGTACATCGCGGCGGGCAACACGGGGGTGCCGGCGATGGTGCGCAGCGAGGGGGAGCTGGGCGGGCTGCGGGAGATCACGCCGCCGAGCGACCGCGAGGAGACGCCGGAGGACGGCGACACGGCGAACGGGAGCGGGACGGGCGACGGGAGCGGGAGCGGGAGCGGGAGCGGGAGCGGGACGGGCGGCGGGAGCGGGAGGGGGAGGGGGAGGGGGAGGGGGAGGGGGAGGGGGAGGGGGGACGCGGAGGAGGGGGGGAGCGGGGGAGAGGAGGGGGGGGGGGAGCGCGCAGTGCGGCTGGACGAGCGCGCGTGCGAGCGGCTGCGCTGCGCGCACTGGCGGGTGGACGGCGGGCTGCGCGTGGTGGCGTGGGGCGGGTGCCGCGAGGTGCTGGAGGCGGGCGGCGTGGTGGGCGGCGGCGGCGGCGGCGGCGCGGAGCTGCGGCAGCGGTACGCGGCGGCGCGCGGCGCGCGCGTGGACTGGGTGGCGCGCGTGGGCGACCGGCGCTTCGCGGTGGTGCTGGCGCCGCGCGGCGGCGGCGCCGTGGACGGGCTCATCGTGCAGCTGCTGGCGTAAACGTGGCCGCGTGGGCGCGCTTGTTGCGCGCGCGCGCCGCCGCCGCGCGGCGCGCGGCGCGCGCGGCTGCCGCGGCTGCAAGTGCGGCCGCCGGCTGTATATGCGCGCGCGCGCGCGCTTCTCTTCACCGCGAGGTCGCTGTCGCGCCCGCCTGTTAGCTTCTGTGCGCCTGCGCTGCGCCGCCTGTTTTCCCTACGTCCGCGCCCCCCTCCCCCCCCCGGGACCCGCTCCGCCCCGCCTCCCCCCCTCCCCCTCCCCCGCCGCCGCCCGCCGCCGCCGCCGCCGCCGCCGCCGCCGCCGCCGCCGCCGCCGCCGCCGCCCATGAGCAGCGCCGCGCCCGTGCCGCCCTCGGCCGCCGACGGCCCGGCCGCCGCCGCCGCCGCCGCTGCCGCCGCCGCCGCCGCTGCCGCCGCGCGCGCCGCGCCGCTGCCGCCGCCGCAGGCGCTCATGCCCGCGCCCGCGCCCGCCGCGCTGCGCGCCCCCCACGCCCCCCCCCCGCGCCCGCGCCGCCGCCGCGCGCCGCCGCGCCCGCGCGCGCCCCCCTCTCCGCGCCGCTCTCCGCGCCGCTCTCCGCGCCGCTCTCCGCGCCCGTGCTCCCCGCCGGCGCCGCGCTCGTCGCGCACGCGCTGGCGCCGCACTCGCACGCGCCGCCGCTGCACCACTCCGCGTCCAGGCCGCCGCGGCGGCCCGCGCCGCCCGCGCCGCCCGCGCCCCACCACGCCATTGCGCACGCCGCGCGCGCCGCGCCGCGCATCGCGCCCAACCCGTCCGCGCCGCTGGCCGGCGCCTCGCCGCCCATCCTCACCGGCGCCGTCGAGAAGCGGCGCGCCGGCAAGTACACGCACCCGTTCGGCGGCATGAGGCAGTTTGCCGAGGATCGCGCCGCCGCCTCCGGCTGGGACCACGACTGCCTGGCCATCAGCAACGACGAGCAGCGCAAGGACGCGCGCTCGCACCTGGCCGAGAAGATCTCCGACCAGTACAAGGAGGAGTTTGTGCGCGTCAACAAGGCGCAGGGCAAGGGGCGCCCAAAGGCCAACAACATCTCCGCCGCCAAGAAGACCGTGCGCATGATCGCCGAGCGCATCCTGCTGTCGCTGGAGGCGCGCGCGCAGGCCGCGCTGTACAAGAGACTCATGGACAACCGCCAGGAGTGCGAAAAGGAGCTCAGAAAGCTGCGCCACCTGCACAAGCTGGGCAACGAGAACCCAAAGCTCAGTTACGACGAGATTCGCTCCATTGCGCGCTCGCGCCTGTCGCACCACTCGGACGCGCCGCACTCGCCGATCCCGCTCATGGGCAACGACACGGCCGACACGTCCGACATGGAGTCGGCGGAGGCCGACGCCGAGATTGAGGCCATGAAGCAGGCCATCATTGAAATGCGCGCCGACGAGGTGGTCAAGGGCTACAAGCCCAAGCTGCTCAACGACCGCTGGGTGGAGCGCATGACGCAGGCGTGCAGACGGCTGGTGCAGGAGACGTACAGCCGGCAGTACGTGCCGCGCACCAAGGTGTTCGGCTGCAAGCACTTTACAAGAAAAAACCGCATCCAAATGGTGTGCTGCGGCACCTTCCCCGTGTGCCGCATGTGCCACATCCAGGACGTGAGCCGCATCCACGACGTGCGCATCGAGCCGGTGCAGACCATGCTGTGCATGATGTGCGGCGAGGTGCAACCAAAGACGCAGCGCTGCCGCAAGTGCAACGAGTGCTTTGGCTCGTACTATTGCGACATTTGCGGCATCACGGATGACACGCCCGGCTACGACCTGCGTCACTGCAACAAGTGCAACGTGTGCATGCCGGGGCTGACGTTTCACTGCGACCGCTGCAAGAGCTGCGTGCCGGCGACGCCGGAGCACTCGGCGGTGTGCCCGGGCGCGGCTGGCGCGACCGCCGCGCCGGGCGGCGGCGCGGGCGGCGTGCACGGGGGCGTGGGCGGCGGCGCGGGCGCGCTGGGAGGCGGGGCGGCGGCGGAGGGCGCGGCGGGCGGCGGCGGCGGCGGCGCGGCGGCGGTGGCGGCGGGTGGCGGCGGCGGCGGCGGCGGCGTGGTGCACCACGTGAACGGGCTGGGCGGCGGCGGCGGCGGCGACGCGCTGCACCACGGCGCCATGGATCAGCTGGAGAGCCGTGGGGGACCGCTTTTTTCGGGGCTTTAGTGGCTGCTTGTGCTTGAGAGCGTTGCGCGCGCGCGCGATTGATTTTGTGTGTGTTGTGTGTTGTGTTGTGTTGTGTTGTGTTGTGTCGTTGTTCGTTTGTGTTTAGTGTACAGTAAGCTTGTTGTTTGCGCGCCGGTTTGGCGCGGCGGCGGCGGCGGCGGGGCGCGCCTCGGCGCGCGTCGGCGGCGTGCGCTCAATTGCATTGTTTCCTGCCGGGCGTTGCAGTCGGAAAAAGACAAGGCAACTGGCGGCGCTCTTTAAAGGTGTGTGTGTGTATATATATATAGAGGGAGAGAAGAAAAAAAGTAATCAATAGCTATCACAAGACTGGACAACAAAAAGAAAAACGCAAGGCGCGCCATCACAGCGAGCAGTTTCCGCTACCACTTCTCAACAGACTCTCCAGCAGCTGCTTCTCCTTTCTCAGCGTATCCAACTCCAGGCTCTGCCGCTCACTCTTCTTCGCAAAGCGCATGCAGCGCTCCACCAGCGACGCCGTCAACTGCCGCAGGTCCTCCAGCTCGGCCTGGATGTCGCCCAGCGTCGCCTGTCGCCGCGCGCGCGATCGCTTCGCGCTCTCCCGGTTCCGCAGCCGGCGCTTGTAGTGCACCAGCGCGCGCTCGTCCTCGTTCATGCGCCGCACCTCCGCGCTGGTCGAGCCCGCCAGATCGAGCAGCACGTCGGCCGGGAACTCCAGCGCCTGCGGCGCCTGCGGCGGCTGGTGCGGCGCGCGCGGCGCGCCG
Source organism: Gracilaria domingensis (assembly GCA_022539475.1). Classification (NCBI taxonomy): domain Eukaryota; phylum Rhodophyta; class Florideophyceae; order Gracilariales; family Gracilariaceae; genus Gracilaria; species Gracilaria domingensis. The sequence continues at coordinate 183,817 of VCMS01000001.1, forward strand.
CTGGCGCTGCTGTTGCTGCTGCCGACGCTGGCGCGCGACTTCTTCTCCGGCGGCGCGGCGCTGCGCTCGCTGTCGCAGCGCGTGCTGCCGCTGGCCACGCTCACGCTCCTTCTCGCCGCCCGCTTTCGCTCGTTGCTCGCGCCGTCATCGCCGCGCTCCGCCACGCTGCTCGTCACGACTGTGGTGAGCGTCATGGGCGCGAGGGAGGGCAAGGCAGCGCGGGGCGGGCGGTGGGCACGGGGGTGGATGGGGCGGGACGGGGTGGGGGACGGGGTGGGAGGCGGAGGCGGAGGCGGAGGCGGAGGCGGAGGCGGAGGCGGGTGCGGGTGCGGAGGCGGGGGCGCGGTGGACGGTAGCAACGGGCAGAATGCTAGAGAGCTCTAGAGTGGAAGTTGCAGGAGTGATGGGGCGCCGTTCCGAGGCGGCGCATCTCGGCGGCCGCTGTACTACTCGCGCTTATTACAGCGCAGTTACAAATTGGCGCCAAATTTGCGCGTGCTACGTGCACGCGCGCCGCCCAATGCGCGCGCGACAAGTGCGCCGCGCGTTCACCGTCGCTTCGCCGCGCTTCATTGTCCGACAGTGCGCGCGCTGTAATGGCTTGCGCGCGCGCGCGCGCGCGCGATCTCGCGCCGCGCGCAGGCGATGCATGTATACTACAGCGGACGGCGCGCCGCGCCACGTGGCCACGGCGCGGCGCTACGGCGCGCTGCGCGCCACGCGTGGCGCGCCGCGATTGGGCGGCGGCGCCGTAGCGCGCGCGCCTGGTTGCCAGACGTGGGCGGCGGCGCGCGCACACCAATGCAAGCGCGGCGCAGCCGCGGCTGCGCGGCAGCCGCCGACTTGCATTTGGCGATTCCGTTTTCTGCCGCTTTACCTTCGCGCCGCTGCTGAGTGTAGAGTTAGCCAACGCTCCGCGTGCGCCCGCCTCCACCCACGCGCGCCCGCCCCCCCCCCCCCCCGTCTGCGCCTCACTTGCTGCCCGCCAGCGCCGGCGCTCGTTTGCTGCGCTGCCCGTCTGCGCGCAGTGCTCCGCCTTCGTTGCCGTTTCTTACCGTTCAACATCTTGTCAGTCGTGTGTCTACCCCCGCTGTTTTCAACGCACTTCCGACGTAACACGTTTCCTGCGAAACCTCTCCCCTCTCTCTATACCGCCTCGCCTCTTGTGCCCCGCTTCCTACCACATCCCGCCCTCCGTCTCGCCAGCAACCCACTCGCCGTCACTGTCTCATCTCACTCATTGTCTCATCTCACTCCAAACCTCGCCGTCCACCCACCCCCTTTCCCCTCCCCCCCCCCCCCCCCCCTTCCCTTCTCTTCTCGCGCTTCTCCAACCCCCCCCCCCCATCATGTCCTTTCCCCCGTACGACCGCCTCAAGGCCGCTCTGCGTCGCCGCCACGCCATCACCAATTCGCTCGACCTAACCCGCTCGCTAACTATTCAGCTCAGCGCCTGGCTAACTGTCCGTCTCGCTTTCTCCTTTGCCTCCTCGCGCTACTTTGCCGAGCTTCGTGAGGACGTTTTGCTCTTGTACCCTGCCGCTCAACTTGTTCAATTTGCGTCTGGCACCCTCAGCGTGCAGTCCATCCAAACCCAGTCCCACACCACGCTCTCCTCCATCGCACAAAAGATCCCCGCAAAGCATGTCATTTCGTTTGCTATTGAGGCCACGCGCTTTCTAGAACGCGCTCAAAACGCTCTTGTTGTCAACACCAAGGGCAAGCCTACCGCCCGCCTTGTCTTTGAATCGCACCACCAGCGAACCACTTGGATGCAAGCCATTAGCGCCAGCCTCAACCGCGAGAAGAAGCACCTTTCCCATTTCAAGCTAATCAAGCATGTGGGAAAAGGAGCGTCCGGACGCGTCTACAAAGTTCGTGATACCGTCACCAACGAAACGCTCGCGTTGAAGGTCATTGATAAGGCATACGTGTTCGAGACGGAAAGCTCCTACCGACATGCCATGGATGAACGCATCGTGCTCCAAACTGTCCGTGATCATCCCTTCGTGCTCGACATGCGTTACGCCTTTCAAAATGCGAAGCGTCTGTTCCTTGTCACCGAGTTTTGTGGAGGCGGTGATATGTTTGAGTTTTTAAACCAGAGACCAACTCCGTTGGGTGAAGACGCGGCGCGATTCGTGGCGTGTGAAATTCTCCTTGCCATTGAACATATCCACAATCTTGGTATTGTTTACCGCGACCTGAAACTGGAAAACATCTTGATTGATGCAGATGGCCACATACGACTGGCCGACTTTGGCTTAACAAAGGTGCTTCGCCAAGACAACGGTAAACTTCGTCGAACAAACACCTTTTGCGGCACCAAGGAATACGTGGCCCCAGAAATGATCCGTGGCGACTCGTACGATATGTCCCTTGACTTTTGGGCCCTAGGCATCCTCTTGTATGAGATGATGTCTGGCAAAACCCCGTTCTATCACGATGACCACGACCGGATATATGATCGAATTGAGAAAGCCCCAATCTTCTTCCCGTCAGATCTTTCTCCCGAGGTGCGCAGCTTAATTACATTACTATTGAAGCGTTGCCCGTTGGAGAGACTTGGAACTGGAAGTATGGGCATCGAAGAAATCAAGCTTCACGACTGGTTCAAGAATGTCGACTGGAATGCAGTAAGGGCTAAGACCGTAGAAAGCCCGTTGCGAAAGGGTCTCCGCTTTCGCCGCGAGTCTTTGGATGACTCGCAGCTGAGCGCCAGGGCCAAGAAGCGCCGGCAAGAGCAGCGAAAGGCGATGGCTGCCGTTGAAGAAGACCTCAAGGCGGACAAGAGGTACGTGGCTTCGCTGGGCTCCAGCGTCAGCATTGCAAACCGTCCGAAAGCCCCCATGGAGAAATGGAGGGGCGGAATCTTGGCAGGTTATTGCTTCCGCTCGCTAAAGCCATTCGAGACGTTTGTGCCAGAAGCTCCGACGCCCCCTAGCCCCTCCCCCGTGTTAAAAGAGATTTCTGAAGAGTCCGCCTCAGAATCCAAAGCGGAGGAAGCTGGAAGCGAATTCATGTCATGTTCGACTTCTGCGGTCGCCCCAATGACGACAACGAGTAACGCGGACAGTGAGAAGGATGTGACAGAAACGGATCCAAGCTCTGAGGGATCCGAAGAATCCTCGCCACCAGCGAGCATGGAGAATGAATCGAATAATGTTCCGGTGATTCCTATCAAGACCACTCCCCCCGTCAATCCTGTTGCTGTGAAAGGAAGCAGTTCGTCAATGCCACCAACGCCAGCGATCGCGTCATGGCTTAGTCCGGCGAAAAGTGTAAGCCGAGGGGCTTCTGCTTCAAGTGCACCTGTCACGCCAAGCACGAAATCATTCCACCTTCCGCCATCGAGTCACTTTCCGCATCTACAAGCGTTGCTGACTTCATCAAGCGATGAAAAGCTCGAGCATGAGGAGAACTCGGCAAAGGCTGCGAACGTTCCTGCGGGTACTACCGTGGATGCCAGAAACGAAGACGATAGTGTTGGATCTAAATCTTTTCACGTCGAAGAAGTGGGTCACGTGACATACGTTCACGACGAGATAGCTGCTGCAAGCGATCGACTTCATGAGAATGATTCCCTCAACCACATTTTCAACACTTTGGAACAAGGTGGGGGCGATGGTCGCGAAAAAAAGACATCTGACATAGAGCAACCAGAGATACGGATGAAGGAAGTCCTGGTTGAAGACCCACAATCTGAAGAAGGCAGTGAAACTTTCCCCGTTGCATCCGAGGACTTCACCGAGGCAAACGTTCGGACTAATGATACCACAGATGAAGACTCGATAGCGCGTGGGGAAGACGGCATCACTTCTGTCGGTGTTCACGAAATAAGAGAAGCTTTGGGTTTTCCGTCATCTAAGCAGGATGAACGTGAATCGCAAACCACCGAAAATCACTCCGTCGAAGATCGGAGTACTCCTATCGTAGCGGAGAAGATGAAATCGGCAAACGAAATTGGACATGAATGGGTGGAGGACACGGAGCAGGACAAATCTTCCAAGCTACCTAGGAAGTCCGACTCTGTGGCATATGAGTCGTCATCCCCACCCTCGGACCCAAATACAACGAATAGCACGGTGGAGAATAACGTTGATGAGAAAGGGTTTGCGTTCCAGACGCGTCCAGTCAACAAATCTCAGTTGTGTGATGTCAGCTCCCTTGTGACGGATATGTACATTCCCAACCCTTTTGTGCCGTCACCGACTTCTGTCCAAGACGTAGCTGTTGCAAGAAATGTAGCGGGTTGAGAAGCTAAGCGCATGAACGACTGAAGCGCACATTGGCCCAATCGAAGCCGATCCCTTAGGGCGTTACGATCACTAAACTAACTGGCATCATGGTGGCCACACCTGGCCGTGGCACTTTTGTAATCCTTGCAGACTCCTGGCATGAACTCTTTCGAAATCATGTGTTCTACGCTTAACCTTCATCCCCGGTCGAACCGATGTATGCCCGGCTAGCAAAATTAGCATTGAAACCCATCACCGACGAGAAGGAGTTCTTCATATCAAAACGTAGAAGCCTGAAAACGACTGCATATGGCTGACTATCAGTTGAATTCCGTTGCCAAAATAGAACCAATCCGAGATTGAGAGCTCCTTCATGGGCGTCTATAGACATGCAGCAGAGTCAATTTTGGAGGAATGTACATCATGTGATATGATGGCTGCGGAAGACTATACCGGAGGGCTGCAGTCTAGCTGCACCATTCCTCTTGCGCGATACCATGATTGTAGCGGGTTAATATATCACTCACGCCCTTACCTTCATTGCTTCTGAACCTTAGCCCGCATCAATTGTTCACTTCTTCTTCGTCGAATATACCAGTGTCTGCTCGAAGAGCTCACAACTAAACAGGTAATGGATTGCCTTTACCCTTGTAGAGCAAGGAGCAGAAGTTGATTGAACGCAGAAAATAGACTACTGTACCAAGGGTGGACTGACCTCCACAGCAGATTGTAAGGTAACCTTCTAACATTTACACTCCAATGCCTGCGTACCTTCGGGACTTGCATCAGATGCTCGTAAATTTGGTACCTTTGGTATTGAAAAGGTATCATACTCGGTACTCAGCTCGTAGGAGTATTCGATTTCTGATTTCTGAGTGACCCAAGGTGGCGGCCCGCTGCGGTCCAAATTGCTAAACTGCGCTAGGTATTGCAACTTCTCCCCGTAGAAACTAAATTGAGTTCCCGGTTCCTTTTCTCGGGTATACCCTAGCTCAGCTCTTTCCCTTCTCCAATGACTTTTTATACATGTGCCTTATGTTCCCATCCACAAGCACAATCGAACGTGGTTGATTATCAACCATCTTCGAATGTGAAGGCATTGACGAGTCGTGTTCGATCCAGTGAACGATGAAGGTTGTGAAGCTACCAGTATCGTGACCACTTACTGTCGCTGGCGTTACAGACGTGCGACAGAAGCAGATGAACCCCAGTTCTTCCACCATCACAACAAGTTTTACTATATTCCAATCAGCAAGGTGGTGGACCACATATGCAAATCGTCCATTCTTGTTTGTGGTCGATAAGAATTAATCGTTTGCCCTTCACTGGGGAAGGTTGCTGCACAAAGTCTTGTATATACCAAAGAGTGATCAGACATCAGTTTAGTATTCCATCCAAAGCGAACCGAGTTTTCTCGACTCTCTCTTTCTATCTAATACTGTTCGCGTTTCAGCCTTGAGACAGGCCCTGGCCGAGCACCAGAATTGTCTCTCTACATTTTGTTCCCGATGGTTCTGAGAAGTCGGTCATGTCCTTCTTCAATTGGAGTAGGAGAGTGGACCAGGGGGATAGGCTTTCGCAAGAAACAAAGAGAGAATATATGTAACGAACGATTGGAACGAAAAGAAGCGTTTATTTTCGTGAACTATAATACTCAGATGCTTCATCCTTTTCATCATCAACAAATGCTCATATATGAGTCCAACCTTTTGTGACTGCCGAAACGCTCTGTGTTGGAGACGTGTTCGGGATGTGCTGCTTTCACTCCTGTTGATGTCGCACCCGAGATTGGTCTTTACATAATTCTCTCTCAAGGAAGGAAATTCCTGTGTAGATGTCGCTGGCAACGAAAGCTCCATGTTCACAATTTTTGCTTTCCTCTCCTCTCCTCTCCCCTCTCTCTCTATCTCCCTCTCTCTCTCTTGCACAGAGATATCACCTCGTATGCTCATCCGTGAAAAACGACTGCTTTTCTCTGCGAATCCTTCAGAACCCCTAAACAGGCAGGTTTCGCAATTCGAACGCTTTCCTTAAATGATTATTGAATACACCCACCCAGATTCCATTACTAGCGGTTGAGGTGTCTCTGCCGCTAGATATGCTTGCTTCAGGCTTTCTCTGCCAGCAGCATGGTGTCTTCTACCGTAATCTCCCTTTTTCGTTTGTACCAGTGCGATTGTCCAAAAACCCTCTGAACTTCTCGCGAAATGCGTTTCTGCGAAGAAAAGATCCTTAGCTATCCATACCAACATTCTTTCGTACTACTTCCTGAACTGTTGTCTTTGACAATCCTGAGTGTGTTGAACACAATCTTCTTGACTAGACCCCAAGCGCATATCATAATCGCAGAAGATAATGACAGGGATAATGATCAATATCGTTTACTATTCCTAGGTTTCACCTCCCTACTGTACGTACTGATTGGAACACCTTGTAAGTGTACACCGCACATACTGAACGTAGAAACGACGATACCAGCTTCCCTTTAATAGAATCTATTGCAGAGAAACCGCCCATACCGAAAATACCTGTGGTAGATACGACGGGGAGTGTGGCATGATATAGACGTGTTAAGTTATCTCTTTCTCCAGTCGCAGAAGACGAGAGAGTATCATTTGAATACCACGGGCTCAATATCATCGCTCATCATTCAGTGGAAAGTTAAAACTACAATGCTTTGAACGTTGAGGATCAGGAAAACCCGGGATCGACTTTTAAGCCCAAGGTTTTATTCGAGGGCGGAACCGTCTTCCCAACTTAAGCTTCCCCATCTCGTCGTCATCCGCCATTTGCCGGACATCTGACGCACGAAGCTGGCCTATGACGCGGGAGAAGTGAAAGAGTGAATACAAGGCTTTTCTACCCGGTTTGGTCCGCGGAAGCTGAGATTCTACGATGGAAACTATAGAAAAAGTTGTGCGAGACTACTCGCAGGATTTCACGTAAATGCTGCGCAATAGAAGTTTTCGTGCGCAATGTCTTTCGATTCGATACATGAGCTGCTTTGGGGATATTGAGTTCATGGGTCTACAGGTCTTATTGTTGGGGCACGAGGTACGTGTACATATATTTCAATCGAGACTGCACACGCACAATTTTTTCGGCAATTCTATTCATTCAGTGAGTGGGAACGAAGAAGACAACTGACTTCAACAGGAATGGTGAGTTAAAGAGCTACAGGAAGGACTCTTCTGGTGGCACAACGTATCCATAGAGATAAAGCGAATCAGTCGTTCAAATGACCATAACGTCCTCGTCCTCAACCAAACAAGAACCGCCCCTCGACTGAAGCTTTGAACCACAGGTGTCGTCTCCAGCCAATTCTCCAAGCTTAAATGCAAACGACATTAGGATCATTATGAATGACATTCAGAGACACACTTTTCTTTATCAGCACAATCCATACTGTGGATAGAAGGCTGGTCCTCTACCATTGGTAAGCACCACGTAAAACTTTAAGCAATAGAACACTTCCCAACTTTGCCAGTTCATTTCCGCTCTATTTGCTCTTCAAATTGATCTCACCGTTATCGGGGGTCATTCAAGCTGGGAGTTAACAGAGACCTATAGATCACCTTGCCCATCGCATATGAGGAAGCGACGAGGCAAACTTCGTGCCCAGGAAGTCAAAGACGTGACAGATGGAGAAAACCCGGCGATACCATGGTGATGATATATATATATATACACGTCAATCTACGGCTCTGAGAAGCCACCCGGCAGTATGTGACTACGTGCATACTGTACGAAGGTGCGCACGTTCCAAAACCAACGCCGGTCGCCATAACTTCTTAAATGCACGATGAAGCATAGTATCAAGCAGAGTTAGTTCTTTACATACCAGCTGGAATGTTTCCGGCCTTGTTCTCGGTAGAGTGATCCATCGTCAACTATAATGGGCAGTTTAGAAATACTACCCTCATTAACGGGAATGAAAACTCTCTCGGAGTTCATGTAGCTTCGTATTTGAAGGTTGTCTTCACCAACCCCTGAGCGTCAGCCACAGTGCGAATCTCACTTTTGATGTGGGGATCGGTCGGCATCTGTTTCGTACTCCCGCTGTTCTGTCCTCTTCCGAAGGTAGGCTTTTGTTTTATAGACAGAGTAGATAAATAGTAAGACTGTTTCCGGACCAAAAGTAAGGGAAGAACTTGAAGGACAGTTTTAGCTTCTCGCCAATGCAAAACACTTCGAAGCTGTGGGTGGACCTCTGTTGCAGAAAGTCAAGCAACTCGAGAGTGGCTTTCGTCTCTTTCAAAACAGGGGGCGGTAAAACCCAGCCGCCTCTTTCAATGTAATAAAGGATGCATAGCAGTGCCAAGAAGAGGTAGTCGCGGGCTGTGCAGAAGCGGACGGCGCCAAAGGCAGGGTTGAGTGTTTGTGACTGAGTGGATACGATGGCTGACGTGATGAAAGCCACGATAGTGCCAAGATTGACGGCAGAAAACAATGAAGAGGGAGGGTGAAGATCAACGGATGAAGATGTCATCTCATCGTAATAATTTCGTGAACGCCAACAGGCTCCACGTTTGATGACCACACTTTGTCTGATGATACTCCAGGGTTCGGGTCACCTCTTCTCTTGAATGCAAACGCGGTGTATAGATAAATGGCATCCCACTGGTTTGGCTCTATGGAGCCATTTTCGTCCACCACACGCATGGAAAAAAGCAGGCTACGGTACTCTGGATACTCTTCTTTCGAAAACTCGGAGAAAAAGTCGTGAAAGTTGGCCAGCATGACGAGCTCAAGATCATATGTAGCAGCGAGACGCGCAAAACTCGGAAAGTGAACAAGAAACTCTGGACAGTCTTCAACGCTTTGGTCCAGAGTGAAGTTGTAGCGAATGCCATACGGATTGTCTTTCGGAAAGTGTTTGTCTTTGAACCCCGGATCAAGTCGCACTTCATAAACGGTATTCGACACAGCGAGGTCATCCACTGCTCGCAGTTTACGCACAAGTACATTAGAATCAACCGTAGTTCCGATGAAAAAGCCGCCGGGCTTGAGACGATCCGTGACGTTTTTCAATAACTGTCGCACTCGTGCTTCGCTCTCGAAGGCGTAGTGAATTGCAAACTGGCAGCTTACAACGTCAAACATAATGTCTCGTGGAAGATAATCGACTAGGTTTACCTGAAAGCAATCGCCAACGAGTAGAGTAGGTCTAAAAGGTGCCTGACCCATGCCATTGTATCTATTAGCAAACTCTTGCACGGAAAGCTCGGCCGTGTCGCACGCGACGTACTGCGCGGCTCCTGCTTGCGACCACTTGTGAAGGTCGCCACCTTTGCCGCAGCAGAGGTCCAGGACGGAATAGCCGGGACGCGTGTGCAAGTAAATGAGTACGGACTTGAGCCAGTTGTTGAATTTGCGCATCTGAAAGATGGGCGACTGCTTGCGCGTGTGACGATTCTCAAGCGGACGCGCATTGTAATGATCGGTGACCTGCGGATTGTCCATGGCGAAGAGCAAGATCTGTAACGGGACTGACAAGACTTTGCACGAGACGGTCAGAGCGGCTGCGCGGGAAAAGCGGGCGTTTGTGGGGCGAAAGATGAGGGGCTTTGTCTGGAAGCCATTTGACAGGCGGAATCGGAGACGGGGGTCGTGCGAAGAGCCAGCTATGAACGCCGGGAGCGCGAACAAGATCACGCTGCGCGCCGCCGCGGTAGGGCGTGCGCCAATTTTCGCGCGCAGTGTTCGATTGCGCTGTTCGCAGTGCGAACTTCGCACGCTCCAAACTTTGGAGTCCAAAGTCGTTAGATATGTCCACGTGGACGACCTAACTGCGTCCAAGAACTGTTTTCCTCGATCGATTGATGGCCCACTGACTTCTCTGGCGCACTGCACCGTCCTCGAGTCGGGGCACTTCCCGTCCCACGAGTGGATGCGCGCTTCCAACTCCACGGACGAGCTCTTTCATCCATCCTTCCTTCCAAATTCAAAGCAGCAAGCAATGGTTGGCAGCAAGCAAACCACCAGCTTGCCATACGAGGTCGCAGCTTCCCGTGTCACAACGATGCATTCTCGTTTCCATTCCACCGTTTTCCAAGACGCAATGCTTTAGACGCCCGTAGACAGCTTGGCAATATTATGTTGACTCTCTTGATATTCCGACGAACAATGCCAAGAGAATGGCGTTGATGCCTTCGCACCCCTGCTCAGCGAGAAAGGGGCTCAAACAACCCCGGAACGTAAGACAAATGATAACTTGACGTGACAATCATAGTTCTAGACCTCGTGGCTCATTTTGATGTCTGGGCAAAAGTCGGACGTTGGTTACAAGTCTGCGCTGGAGCAGTTACGGGCCGTAACTTACGGCTACACGTGCAGCGTATATGTGCTACACGAGCCCTACTTCGCCGAGGGCCAATCTGGTGTGTCTAAAACATTGGCAAGACCACTACGGATTGCGCCAAATGAACAAGTTACCTTCGTATATTCTCTTTGCAACACTCCTGACAACTTGTTACGCATGCGAGTGTACCTTGTGACAGATCCACCGGTCTCCTACTCCTCTCGTATCACGAACTTCCTAGCTAATATGGGCACGACGAGTTGACTTCTTATCCTAATCAACTGCAATATTTCTCTCTCTCTCTCTCTCTCTCTAATACGGGCGCAGTAGTCTAATTCCTACATACTGCAGATTTCAACTGCAATATTTCTCTCTGCTTTGGTCTCTTATTGCATTTGGCTTTACTCACAAGCACTATAGAAGTGTCATCAAAATGCTTTGGCTTCCGCTTTTTCTGTGATGGCTCTTGTCTTGCTCCCGGAGAGACTTGTTGCTCTCGTCGTGAAGGCATTTTCTGGTGAATATTTGAGCCAAGTTCGAGCTGTCATTCGATAGTATCACGAGTTCGCAGAACTGGGACTCTTTAACTCGTGTCTCGTCTACTTTTGATAATTCTGTGCAATGAGCAATGCATCATCATCATCATCGTCATCATTGCGCTTGGCTTGATTCATGTCCTATTCTTTATTGTTTAGTACCAGAGGGAAAGAAGTCGGCGCTGAGAGTTACCAAACTGAACATAGTGCTCAACGCTGCCTTGCTGCGCTTCGTCATAATAGTTTCTTAGAGACACATCCTATACCTGACGCCCTAAACTTCACGGTTTATTCCCCATTCGGCCGTGTATAGTTTAGGCCAAGCCTGAGGAGCACCAGAATCCCATATGCCACAATGATAAATGACTGATCTGTCGGGGCATCTACATGTAGCTTGATTTCGTTTGGCACCGGACATGAGTCTGAGACACATTGGTCAGTACAGTGAAGTATTTAGAGATTGCTGAAAGCATACAAATGATACTTAGGATGAAGAGTTTCAAATTCTCTTGATGGTGGAAGTAATTTGACGCTGTCTCGATATCACGAGCCAGGAGCCTTTGGTACTGGCTTATACCTCCAAGCTACAATAAACAAGTGACAACAGAGAAGAACATTGAAAACACAGAGACAACAAACGATTAATTCTACTTAACATAATGATATCACGCGATGATCGATATTCTCTTCGCATACTTTAATCGCCTTGACAGCGTCGTTTGAAGAAAAGCATCATCTTGACTCGCAAATGCGGGAGCTGTAGACGTAGACCAAAGTGCCCTTGGATTGGCAGATATAAATTGTCCAGTCTCACGTAAACTTTGAAGAACGCTCAGCGTTCCTCTTCTAACATAACGTTGATAAAAAGAGCAACTCTGGAAGCACGAATTGGGTAGAAAGCGTCACGAGAGGTAGGAAGTTAAAAGAAGCACTTGTTATTCGCTTGTCGTTATTGCTGTGCAAGGCGAGAGGAAAAGTATTGATGGTAACGAGCGAAGTAGGAATAACCCGAATCATGTACGCAGTGCGTCAACATTGGTTCTTGGTAACCTTACATACTTCTCGTTTACTGGATATTCTCAAGGTTTGACGACATGTCTTGAAGTTTTTGAAGCAGCTCAATGTCAAGAAGGAATCTTTACCTTTCTTCTCTCTTTAATACTAGCCATTAGTTCTAATAGTGTTCTGCTGCAGAAATTTTGCTTTGATCAAGAGATAAAACATGCAGATCATCATGATGAAGAGCATCATTTTGTTGCCTTGAAACTAATGTAGTTGACAGTAGTCTTTCTGTGGAATCTTTGTCATGAACCTGAGATTTCTCTAAATCGAAGATTTCAATGATTTGATCAATAATTATTACCTTTTGTGCCTCATAGCCTTCAATCCGGTAGTCTCGCACCTCCTCCCGTATGGGAAATACTATTTAAAATAACACAACTTGAGCGACAGGCTCATGATGAAACGAGAGCGTCACGCAGTCTCGTTGTGCTTCAAAAGCTCTTCAAACCCTGAAAACTCATGATGTACCAAAGAAAAGTTGGCAACCCATGAGTGAACTAGATTAACTTGCCAAACATGGGGTACTTGATGATCACACACATCGTCCTCCGAGGCAGAACAACAGCTGCAGAACAGGAATTGACATTTTACGGATAAGACGTTAAGCTGGGTAAGAAAAATCTTGTGTCTGTTTGTATTAACCATAGCATTAAACTGAATGGAAGCTACGCAAGAAAGCGAGATTTGAGCCTCTGTTGGTGTGAGTGCTTGATTGGAGTTTCCTAGTTGTTCATTAGTTCTGTGGCCACTTGATTTTCTGCACAGAGTTAACCTTCTTACCACTGGCCACAGAAAGAGATTGCCAAATTTGGGCGATTCTTGCTTGATGCAACGATGGCTTAAATGAAATCAATACCGGGAGAATCTCGAGATAGTCATCGCGAAGCCATCTGTTCCAACTTCGTTTACAAAAAAGAACAATGCAGCTTTATCTCGCCAACATGCATCAAACGAGTTGTTCGTCTTTTCCGCATTCTCAGTATTTCGCTAAAGCAGCGGAGGATCTAGATCCGCGATACATTGAAGCTCATAGAAACTATTAGTTCTAGTCAAGCGTTGGCTAAGTTAACATTAGGTGGTTTGAGCACTTAACACTTCCTGTGCATTTTGAAAATCGCGGCTTTGGGGCTTACGCTTGCGTTTAAACATTATGTAAATGCTCAAACATGGACTGGCGAGGTGAAGCTTGGCGTGGGTGTAGAAAGTTTTTCGTGCCCTCTTGCTTGAGAATGCTTTTTGCTGTGTAGACAAACGGTTAATTTCTCCTAATTGTTGTAGCTCATGCATTGAATATGAACGATGGTGTCACATATTGCGTCAGGTGCAGTGGAATGCCATTTGGCATTCCAGCCCATAGTTTGTAAAACACACCTTTTTCCACTGGTACATGAGTAACGCGTAGATAATGAGCGTTACTCCGAGCCGCCAAACTGCTAGAGGGTCAAAGTGCACACGGACGAGTTCGACGAACTAATCTTAGTGGCTGCCTCCAAATGAGATTACAGAAAGTCTCAAGACTGATGTTTCAACTGCTTCCCTTTCGATGTTGCTTGTTTCATTACCGTCTCACTCCTTGTCACTCCTGCACAGATGGGGAAAAATTGACCGGTGGTAAACAGCAGGTGGTGAAACGTAGCGACGCACGGACACACATCGTACTGTAACGGAGCTTCAGCTGCAGAGAGGGCGAGCGAGGAGAGCTTCTATGCATCGTGCGGGTGCAGCATGCAGCATGCACATGTGCGTTCCACGCGACCAAGGCATTCTATTATTGTTGTCGGATTGAACATTTGTTCTCGACATACCGGCGAGATGTGCGGTTCTTATGAAGCAGTATCAGGGTAACAAACACCGCTCTGCCTTCGAAAAAACGCAGCGTTACCGTTTCTTGATGCTTAAAACTCTTGATCTTGCTACTGGTGTATGATGTACTTATAGCGTCGTCTCTCTCACGTTTATTCTTTCCTTACGATACTGAGTTAAAGCTGAAGAGAACGTATCATATTGCAAAACTATTCGCTATCACAAGCTTTTTGTTCACGTGAGACAAACTCAAGCTTTTCCGTATTGAACTCCACAACCTTCATGTTTACGCGGCGCGCTCTGGCTTGCTGTACACAGCACCGGATACACGTCGGGCTAGTTCACTTTGGCTCCTCATACTGCACTATCTTTCAAGCGCCGTGCATCATTTGTGCATCAAGCTGTTCGAAAGCTTGTGCTCAACCACTAGCAACGAGCGTTCTGTTGTTTGGAGTACCTTGGTACACATCCGTGTTAGGGCTATCCTGGGATGATAACCTCTCAGTTTATTACACATGTTCTTGATCTGAACAAAAGTAGCAAGCCCTTCCGCGCCTCATTTCAGTGCTGTTACAAGTTCATACGAAAGCAATCGACCGTCACCATAACACACCGCAACATAAATACTTTCACTCCCAGCGTGCCAAATCTCGAGCCAGTTGGTTATCATCTGGTCTCCAGCAACAATCGCCATCACATCTTTTGAATTTCCTGCAGTGACAATGAGTAACTCATGGCCACCTTCACCCCGAGTAATCATGTACGGATATCCCACATTCAACAGTCTCATAGCCTTCACGCCTTCCCTGCGACCAGAAGCAAAATGCCGGATTCCAAATGCTTGCAGCGACAAACTGCGGCTGAATTGATAACCATAGTGCTGTGTCCACAAGCAATCTCCAGTCTCCGCATTCCAGGCATTGACCACTCCAGCGCGACACGACGACAACAGACGTCTCCCACCTCCTATACTTGAAAATGTTGTAATATAGTTTTCCTTGTGTCCAATTGACGGCAAATGTCCGTTCAACGACACTCGCCCATGATTCTCGCCATGCTCATCAATTGTCCAGACATTTGCAAATCCATTGAAACTACTGCTCGCTACCTTCCGCCCATCTGGAAATACGTACAAACTCGAGATCGAATCGCAATGGCCCTCCAAATCATATCGCGTAGCCTTGCACCCAAAATCGTCAACATACTTAAGAACATAAAGGCTGCCTCTATCACTACCCACAGCGACAACACCATCCTCCGTAGTCGCCAAACAACATACCCGCTCCTGCGTTCTTAATGACTCCTCAATCACTTCAGTCTGTCCCGTACGAATTGACCGGAGATACATTCGTCCACTTTTATGTCCTGAAATAATGAACTCCTGTACCGTTTCGATAGCACCAAGGCACCGATCGTTCACATCGCCTGAAAGCATTGAAGCTGACCATGAAACAATATTCTTGCCAGTGGCAGGATCATAAACTTGGATGTTACCATTACGTGCCCCACAAACCACTTTTCCGCTTGATGTACTTGCCAAACAGTGTGCAACGAGCGCTGCTGGCTCACTTTCCGCAGAAGACGACCACGATTCTGAATCTTCCGAAATTGAATCTGAATCGGTGTCTGTCACGCTCGATAATAGGGGAGGTTCTGTCGCCGGTATAGGCTTGAGCCATGGTCGCCGCGCCTTTTCATATGTCGATTCGAGTAGCTCTTTGACATACAGACTCGATCGCTCATGGTCGTGAAGGTTGGTCACCAAAAATGTCGGGAACGCACTCGGTCCTAGCAAATCGGACTTTCGCAATTTTCCAGCAGCTTGAATCGTTTCCAAGATTGCTTCAATTCCCTCCGCCTCCGCGGTCGAACCGCTCTCCTCCTCCTCGTACAGAGCTGTGGCAAACTCTGACAGTACTCCTATCAAGCTGTGTTGCTCTAATCGTTGGCAGAGCCAATCGTAGTCACAAATAAGCTCCCGCAGTCGATCTAGTTGCCTCGCTCTGAACATGTGCCAATGAAGACGTCTACTTGTGTATGAATCCGCAAAACAGGCTGTCCACCACGACAGGTAATGTGTTTTCAGTCGTGACTTGAGCGTCTGTGATCTTCGGTTTCGCATGTTCTCCAACAGCTTGCGATGCGCCGCTATTATATCGTCGTCGCTCGCCAACCGCTGGCAAAAGTGATACACATGCGAATGGAAGCGCACGCGACTATCGTCGCTTGTGTCGCCCAGGCGATAGTCTGCAAACGCTATACGTCCCATTCGGCGGGCGCTCTCCTTGATTGATTGGTAATCCACATCCCACAGGTCGGCCAGTGCAGACAACGAAATCCAGATACCTTCCGGTAAGCATGCAATATCTCGAAGCTGGCGCTCAAACCGCCCTTTGCCCTTGTCGCGCAGCAGGCCAAGCACTCGGAACACTGTATCGTCGCCCGATTTGCAGGAGGACAACGTCGAGGCCAAGGTTGACCAGTCGGCCGGAAAGCGGGACAGAAAGCCAGCAGACATGGACAGCGCCAACGGTAAACCATGGCTCGCTCGGATTATTTCGTCCAGCTCATTGGCATGGACAAAGTCGGTGGAGGAACTGGCGGCCGACATCGACTTGGGCAACCATGCGCGAAACATTAGCGATGCCTCCGGCGCGTTCGGTGGCAACGGTCGAACACCAATTTTGGCGACGCAGGACGCATTGAGCAGCTTGTACTGATCGTCTTCAACGCCATGCGGGGCGGTATACAAGACAAGACTCGATGGGCCTATGGTGGACACAATGGCCTCCAATGCCTGCTTGGCTCCATGGCCGACGACGTCATCGACGACGAGGAGAGTAGAGACGTGCGACAACAAGCGAGACGCGCGCGCAAGCACGGCTGACACGGAAGAGCAATAGCGAACAGACGAGCGGAAGTCTCCCGCTATAAGACTGTCAACGCAGCGGATAAGCTGATCGACCAGCTCTTCCTCAGCGACGTTTGCGCCTAATTGAATCCATGTGACTCCCTCAGCAAAGTTGGTTGCGACGTCGTGCACGAGTTGTACTGCGAGTGCAGTTTTACCAACTCCATGGGCGCCAAGCAAAGCGACGGTACCAGCGACGGGCTTGTGATCGTACTGAGGCGGCTCCTGCGAAGTAGCAGAGATAATTATTTGACGGAGATGTTGATAGACAGGATGCTGACAGACAGAATGCTGCTGCGGCATGGGTGGTAAGGCATCGCTCAGCGAGAGCCAGCTGTCCACATCATCGGGGGAGGCGGTTTCAGAGGCTGAGCGCACGGCGATGATCCACTCATCGGCAAGACGGGCAGCAATCTTGAGCGGACTGCTTGTAGACGTAGCGTTGGGGGTGGGGTTGAAGAGCAATCTCGAAAACGAGTGCGCAATGCGATGCACGGAGGAGGTCGGGTGCGGGGCAGACGGGGGCTCGGCAACGGGCACTGGAATCTTGCCGCTGCGGGACGACACGGAGGAGAACAAGGTGGCCAAGGAGAGGCGCTTGCGGCGGCGGGGGGTGCCGGAGGAGCGGTTGAGGCTGTGGGTGCGGGAGAGGTTCTGCGTGTTGAGATGGCTATACGCTGATTGCAGCGCGGCGCCGACGTCGTCTATCCAGAGCAGCGAGGCGCCGGACGGATAGGTGCGGACGATTTGGTGCAGACTGTGGGTGAGACGGGTGAGACTGGCGTGCAATTCGCCGGCGTCGTCGTCGACGTGACGAAAGGGCTGTAATCGACGGGAGAGACGTCGCGTGAGGTTGAGCACGCGGTCGACGCTCCAGGAGTCTGCCATGAGTGGCGGAAGCAAGTGAGGCGACGCGAGGGCGGACAGCAGGCGATAAGGAAACAGGGGGCGGGGGCGCGGGGGAGGGGGAGTGGAGGGGGTTCAGCGGAGCGGGGCGGGGTGGTGGTGCGGGAGCCGTCGCCACGCGAGATATATATGACGTGCGTGTGGAAGCGGAGCGGAAGCTGCTCGGGTCGCGGATGACGGGGGATTGCGAAGGTAGCTTTGGCAAGGGGGGGGGGGGCGGTGGGTGGGGGTCGGCGGACGGTGGGGGCGGGCGTTGGGGGCGGCGCGTCGGCAGCAAACAGCCGCGGCGCCAGTCTCGAAGGCGCTCAAGACCTGGCGCAGCCGGGCGCGCAGATGAGTCGTATGCGATATCGCCATGGCACGCGCTGGCGCGCGGCGCGCACGCAACGGCTCCGCACGCGCCGCGCCGAGCATTGCGTCCGCCGCCGCGGTGGAACGTATGTCACGCTCGCGCGCGCGCGCGCGCGCCTTTTTTTTCGCCGGCTGCACGCGGCGCCGCCGCGCGCGCGCGCACGGCGCGCTCACCTTGCAGCGGCGCACCGCCGCGCGCGCGCGCGCGCGACGCGTTCCAGCCGCCGGACAGCGCACGCGTGGAACGGCCGGCTGCGGCGCCGCTATTTCCGGCCGCGCGCTGGCATACGTGCGCCGCGCGCGCGCGTGATCCAGTTACTCCGACTCTCGGACCCGGTCCGCCGCCGCGCCACGCCGCGCCGCGGCCGGGCCCCGCCCCGCGCGCGCGCGCGCGTCGCGGCCGAGGGCCTCGAGGCCCAGCTGCGCCAAGCAGCCGCCGCAACCCTAAAACGCTCATCCAGCCGCCGCAACCGCGATGAGCAGCACCTCATCATGAATCATGATCGGCGCCGCGTCGTCCGCATCGCCGCGCTTCCACCCTTCCACCTTCGCCCCCCCCCAAGCGGCGCGCCGCCCGCGCCGCGGCTAACACTAATCCGTCGTCACCCGTCGCGTCGTCGCGTCCGGCCCACGCGCCCCGCTATGAGCGCGCACCCGCTGTTTGACGGCTTTTCTCCGCTCCTTTCGCCCGTTCCCGCTGGCAAACCCGCACGTGCAGACCATTCTGGCGCAGTACTACCCGCCGCCCCCGCCCGTGCACTACACCAGATTGCGTCTTCGTTCGCGCGACGCACAAGCTGTCTTGCACGTGGACGTGGCCAATGGCGTTTCCTTTACACCCAACGGCACCTCTCCCCCCCCACCTCACGCCGTCCAACAGCTCCCGTCCGATTTCGATCCCGCCCAACCGCCGTCGCCGCACGCGTCGCCTGCCCCGCCGGTCGCCGTCGTTCTGCACGGCCTTGAGTCCAGCTCCACCGGCGTCGTAACGCGTCGCTTGGTATCAGCACTGCAAGCCATATCTTTAAAGGTATTTGTTCTCAACCATCGATCATGTGCGCACGACGAATCGCCGCCAACCACTCTACGACTCTATCACGCCGGCTTTACAGACGACCTCGAAACTCTTTTACTCGCCATCCGACACGCCGCCCTGGCCTCTTCTCATCAACCGCCTCACGTGTACCTCGTGGGTTTTTCGCTGGGTGCAAATATGCTCTGCCAGTTTCTGGCCAAGCACAAGCAGCAAGCCACCACCCACTACGGCGTCGTGGCCGCAGCCGCCGCCTGCGTCCCATTCGACATACTTGCGTGCCAAACCAAACTTGACAGCGGACTTCGGGGCGCAGTGTATGCCTCCAGGCTCGTCTCGACCATGCGCTCCAAATTTGAGAGAGCTGTTGAAAATGGCCTTGACCCACACCCAGTAGACCCGCAGCAAGTGCGCGAGGCAAATCGAATCGGAGTCATCGACGACGTTCTCATCTCGCCAGTGTTCGGTTTCAAAGATCGCTACGACTACTATCGTCAGGTATGTCCGTTGCAAACTTTCACACATCCATCGCCACCGCTTCCACTGTCATCATCACACCTGTGTTTCATTCCTTCGCAACTCGCAAGTCACTGACGACTTGTACTCCTGCGTCCAATTCACCTTTTGCTCGAGCAGGTAGAATCTCGCAACGTGCTCAAGCACATATCCGTTCCCACATACGTTATTAATTCCGCCGATGATCCCTTCTTTGATCACCAGAGTGGCCATAGCTTGCCAACAAGCCAAGACATTGCGTCCGCGCCAGTTTTGTTACACGTTCCGCGTCATGGAGGACACTGCGCCTTCCTTGACGAGTCAATGTTCAGAAAACAGACACCGGGATATTTCCAAAGCGAGTTCGCTCGATTTTTTTGTCACATTCGAGATCTCACGCACAAATCACGCCACCATCAATGAGCCACACAAACGATCGGGTTGCCTGCTTGTAACTTTACTACACATCAGTTTTTTTTTCTCAATACCGGGCTGTACATGACGGTAGAACACGGATAGCTACCGACGCAAGTTGACCATGTAGTGGACCAACGAGTAGATATCGGTGTCAGGTTGTATCAAAAGAAAAATAAAAAAGGTTCCACACAGATAGAAAATTCCACATCTCAACCGTCTTGACCAGGCCGTAGCTTCACGGTGGGCGCGTCCCTGTCGTTCTGATCGTTCGTTGCGTTTGCGTACGGCTGAGCACCAAAGAGACGCCTCCCCGTCCGCCAACTGCGCATGCCTGCCAACACAGCCTCATAGATAAAGCGATACTGCTCTGCTGTTTGCACCATTTTGCTGCGTTCGATTTTCAGCTTGCGCACCAGCTCTCTGATTTCTTCCACGGGAACTGGGTCGCGGCTCTCTCCGGATGACGTGGAGAATGCATCCCAGAGCCGTCTGAGCGTTCGGTCAATGGCAATGAACGTTCCAGTTCTCCCCACACCGGCAGAACAATGCACAATCGGCGGCGCCGACACGCGCGTTTTAAGGAAGTGAGCAGATAGGATTTCATCCACTCTTCTGCACAGGTCCAGCAAAGTGCCGGGGTGTGCGGGTACGTTTTGGTCTGGCCAGTCAAGATACTGCAACTGCACGACTTCCAACACGGGTCCGATCAGCTCGAGGTTTCGAAACAGTTCCTCATCACTGCAGTCAAACTCGTCTTCCTCACAAACGGATTGCGCACGGCCTCTGGCCGGAGTCTGCCATACGGTACTGTCATTCGCGGGAGGAATGAGCGAATCAGCGTGCACTAGATCTCTAGCATGCTTTCTTCGCTTATCGACGACGCGACCAACCTGAAACCGGCGTTGGACCACTCCGTGTTCGTGGTCAACTTTGTGGTCAATACCGTGCACCAAGTAGTCGTTAAAGAGAAGATTTTCGCCGACGGGAGGCCAGTACTGATCGCTCTTCACGAGATCACAATAATCTTCTTGCTCTCTTGTAAGCATAATTATGACCGGTGAGACTGATTCGTACACCATTTGCCAAAAGTGCGGAGTGGTTTCCGGGAGCGGAGCTTGAGTTGCTATGTAGCCTGGGTGACCTCGGTTGCCGGTGACCAGGTTTGCATTGATGTAATCGTTCCCTCCGGGAGCGACATCCTTGAGCTTGACACGAGTACGTTCATTGGAGAGGATATTGGCATATCTGTTTCGGTAGGCGTTCTCGACTTTGGTGCTAGTTTCAAACTCTGACAAGCTCCTTACGGCTCTCCTATCGACACCCAACAGCATCTACAACGAGACGATAACAAGCAAGGAAAGGCATTACGAAAACAAGAAAAAGAAAAAGGCGGTACAGTTAGTCAGTATGTGATTTGGGCAAGTTTCACTTGAAGTGAAGAAAAAGAGCGCTGGGCACGACGAAGGAAAACGGTCAAAAACTTACGTCAAATTCGCCGGCATAAGAGTGATAGAAAGAGTTTGTAGGGACCTTTTCCATTTGGCGCATACGTGCTTCGAGGACAACAATGTAATTCTCTCTATTGTTGGGGGCGGGGAGCTGCGGGCGTGGGGTGGAGGACATGGACGAGGACTGCGCGCTATGGACATGAGGCACTTCATTAGAGGGGTTGGAACAGTCGGACACAGTAGAGGTGGGAATTGCGGAAGAAGGCAAAGAACGCTGAGCGCCCGCGGCAGCGCGGCGAAGCAGCCTATTGATTCCGAAGGGAATGCGGCCGTAGTTGCGCTGCACGGCGCCGGGTCGCGCGGCAGCAGAGCGCGCCGAGTCGCGCGTCCTCATGGCGACGCAGCAGGAGAAAAGAGAGCGCACGACGAAGAAGGGCGGGGGAGCGCGGACGGCGGGCGCAGCGGCGGGCGCGACGGGCGGGAGGGGGGGGAGGGGGAGAGGGGGAGAGGGGCGGGGGGCGACGCAGTGGGAGCGCGGCGACAACGGAGAGCCGGCTGGCGGTCGAGTGGTTGCGCGTGGCGTTGGCGGCAACTTCCAAGCCGCAAACGTATCCAGCGGCTCGGCCGACTGTTGTGGGGCCCCCCGCGCACGGGGCGCGCATTGCGCTGTGAAACAGCCATGCGCGCGCCGCGGCTTACAGCAGGCTATCGAGCGCGTCTTACACCGCGCCGCGCGGAGGGGGAGCGCTGGCGGAGCCCTTTTTTCGGTTCGCCACTTGCGCGCGTCCGCTGTGCTCCGCCGGGCCGTGCGCTGCAGCAGCTCGCCGGCGGGATGGCGAGCCGCCCGCCAATCTGTATCCACTGGAGCGCCGTAGATATCTTACGTCTGTTTAACCACTGTCTACGCACGGTAAGGCCGCGCCGATGGGGCTTGCTCTCGTACGCGCGAGACGGCGCGCCGACGTTTGCTGTCGTCGTTGGCAGCGCGCGTCGCGTTGGAGCGTTGGCGGCGGCACGTGCAAGCGTTCGTGTATGTCACTCGCAAACAGACGTCTCGTAGTTCCCAGGTATATCTAAGATATGAGCTGTACAGTACTCGTAATCGCAATGCTTTGCGCCCGACTCTTTTCGTGCCTCGTGCGAGCCACGGCCACCTGGCCAACATTGGCGTGTGCCGTTCTACTATTGTACCTGCTGCAGCCTTCGAGTTGCTTCTACTAGTACTTGGGTGCGGAAAGTAGGGGCGGCTTTTCGCCTGCGTCGGACAACAAGGTGGGTCCTACGTAAGCTTGGACGTGGGATCTATGTATGGCGGACCTGCAAATAGCTTTATATAAGAACGCGACAACAAGGTGCCATCGGCTATCTAGATACAACGTCCGCAGGCCTGGCGAAGAACGATCGGGAAGGCGTCAGGCAAGCAGCTTTTGGCCATCGAACGGCCCCGTGCCGGACGAGTGCATCCAGCACGGATTCTGTAAAGCCCCGCCAACGGCCCAGTCGTCCAGTGCCAAGCGCCAACCGTCAAGTGGCCGCTGCTTTGTTGCTTGTCCTTACAGCTGAGCACTTGAGCCACGTGCTCCACGTCACGCCATTCGGATCTCTGCGACGCGGTCATTCATCGTCAACACGCAGGTTCCTTCTCTCCCCGCTGCGTTCCGAGCTTTCGATTCGTGTCCGTCCTTCCGAGAGTGTCGCCGTCAATCCGCGCAGCGCCCACGTCAATGAAACCGCCACACTCTGCATTCGTCTTCTCCCATCCCTTCCTTTCAGGCACGTCCACCCGCACCCTCATCACCGCCCATCCTGCTACTTCTTTTCAATCCCCATGTACCCCGCGTGCTACTCTCAGCAATCCTCCTCCTCGCGTCTCGGGCGGTGGCAGAGCTCCCGCAGCTGAAAGCTTCAGCCGATACGATGGAAAATGCCGTACTGCCTTTACTCAGCTGGCTTCTGATCCTAACGTGCGTCTCGTGCCAATATGGAGGAAGCTTTTCGCCGATCTGCTCACGCCTGTCGTAGTCTACAACTGTTTAGTTTCAGAGACAGAGCAAACCACTCCCTCATTTTTGCTTGAGAGTGTGCATACGGGTGAGCGCATCGGCCGATACAGTCTTATTGGCGCGCGTCCCGTGCGTGAGATAACTGCGTTTGAGAAGCAGATCACTGTTTACTCCCATGAAAACGGCGAGCCGGAGCAATCTACATTTACTGCCGATGACCCCTGGGAGCTTATGCGACAGATGACCGAGGAGATGAAGCCGGTTGACGTCAAGCATCTGCCTGGCGGCCACGGACTGTTCAGTGGTGGTTGGGTCGGGTTTGGCGGCTACGATACCATGAGATATGCTGAGCTCAAGTCCTTGCCATTCAGTGCCGCTCCTAAAGATGATAGGGGCTTACCGGATCTTCACTTTGGTCTGTACCGAGACGTTATAGTGTTTGATCATGTTGCAAAAGTGGTGTACGTTATTCATTGGGCTGATTTGAACGAGCTCCCTGACCGCTCAGAAGAGAACATCACAGAATTGTTCGACAAGGGAGTGAGTCACGTAGACCAACTAGCAGATCGTGTCTTTAGCGCCAATTCTCAATCCTCACTCCAACGCGGACGTGTTACGCTTAATACAGACGCTGCCGCAAAGCACACTTGCGCCAGTAATATGACAAAAGAGCAGTTCATGGCTGCTCTTGAGAAGATCAAGTACTACATATCTATCGGTGATACATTTCAGACCGTTTTCTCTCAGAGATTTGAGCGTTGGAGCAAAGCAGATCCTTTTTCTGTATATAGGGCTTTGCGAATCATCAACCCTTCACCGTACATGATATACGTTCAGGCCCGTGGCTGTCATCTCGTTGCATCCTCTCCAGAAATTCTTACGCATGTTGAAGGCGGAATTCTTACAAACCGCCCGCTTGCAGGAACGAGAAGACGTGGAACCACCAAAGAGGAGGACGAAGTTCTGATGAAGGAACTATTGGCGGATGAGAAAGATCGTTCAGAGCATATGATGTTGGTGGACCTCGGGAGAAATGACGTAGGCAGAGTTTCGGAATACGGCACAGTAGTCCCTGAGCGCCTGATGCAAGTGGAGAAGTATTCACATGTCATGCATATCAGCAGTACTGTGAAGGGAACGCTGCGAGAAGGTCTGACATCGTGGGACGCTCTTCGGTCAACGTTACCAGCCGGTACAATAAGCGGTGCTCCCAAGATTCGTTCGATGCAGATTATAGACGAACTAGAACCTACCAAAAGAGGGCCGTATGGTGGCGGCATCGGATACATTTCCTTTCATGATACGATGAATATTGCGCTGGCGTTGCGTACCATGGTTGTTCCCGACGAAACTCGCGTGAATGAAGATGGCAAGAAAGAGTGGCGGTACTATCTGCAAGCGGGAGCTGGAATCGTTTATGAATCAGACCCAGAGGCGGAGTACACGGAGACTATGAACAAAGCTATGGCGCTGAGTAGGGCAATTGACTTGGCCGAGAACGCATTACTTCCTGATCAATAGAAAACCAGAAGGTGAAATAGTTACCTTCATGACGCGCTCGAAGCCGGTGGGCAGACAAAGGATTCATCAGTGAAACCGTGAAAAGGCTATTCACATCTGGATCGGAAACACAAGTACCCTTGGTATATGTACAGCATTCATGTCACCGCATCGAGGACGTGCTTTAACTGCATGAACGACATAGAAACATTCTGTCATCGACACTGCGTGAGCCGATCTACAACACCATTATGAAACATATTCTGTATCTAGCCAGTGAGCCGCTTAATTTCTGTAACGAGCGTCTTTCGGACTGCCGCTTGGCCTAGCTGCCGTGCAGCGCATGACGGGGACATAAACCATTTCGGTAAATCTAGTAGATTTCCTTTGGTAGTTTATTGATCCATGAACATTCAGATTCTGAATTTCAGAACAAACAAGATCTGTCAACTTCGATACAGGATATCTATCCTATTATCGACTCCGCCGCGGAGTGAGAAGAATCGTTTTTTTTTTTGGAAATTTCTTGAGAGCAAACCTGCCCCAATATTATGTTTGTACAGTAGTACAGTACAAACTTTGTACCGTAGCTCTGGACAGCTACAAGAGCTTGCGGATGCGGCACGATCTATGACGACGCACAAGATTCACAGCTCTGCGCAGAGACGTTCAAGGGGAGATCTTCTGACGTGACATACGCGCTCGTCACTGTCAACAGTCTTTAGATTGCATTTCCTGACTTCATCCAACATGCTTCGGTTACGTCTGCACTTGTAATCCAGAGCCGCAGCCCCTCGTCAATCATCGCGTCTCAACTAAGCGGCTCATGGCGCGTTCGCAACCATCGGACGACTCTGTAGCCATCATCGGTGCCGGTGCGGCTGGTCTGGGAGCAGCATGGCTCTTGGCACGCTCCGGGTTCCGAGTACATCTATACGAAGCTTCTTCTCATGCCGGTGGCCACGCTCACACAATTGATCTTCCAATCCCAAATGGCCCGACGTTTGCCACTATTCCGATCGATGTAGGTTTCATTGTATATAATACCTCAACTTATCCGGACCTCGTCAGCCTTTTCGAGATGCTTGATGTGGAAGAGGAGAATTCATCCATGTCTTTCGCTTCTAGTGTGCACTTGCCAAAGTCCAAGGTGCTTTTGGAATGGGGCTCCGACAGCCTTACAACTCTTTTCGCGGATCGCGCCAACTTGTACAGAACCTCCATGTACACAATGTTGTACGATATGCGTCGGTTTAACAATGCAGTCTACGATTTTGTCAACCGACTAGATACAAATCCTCACTTTCCAGATGCCGACATATCACTTGGCGAATTCTTGTCAAAAGGCTCGTATTCTACTACATTTATTCGTGGCTATCTTATTCCTATGGTATCCGCTGTCTGGTCGGCTTCTTTCAACCTTGCCATGAAATTCCCTGCGCGTGCTCTCTTTCGATTTTTCGTTAATCATGGCCTAGCACAAGTTTTTGCCCGTCCACAATGGCGAACACCTGCGAAGAGGTCCCGAGATTACGTATCTCGCATTGTCAATCAAATCCGTGAAAACGGCGGTATAGTATCCCTGGAAACGCCTGTCTCTTCCGTGAAGCGAAGACCAAGTAATGTCACAGTGCACGCGGAAAATTGTGACCCAAAAGACTTCGACCATGTCATCTTTGCGACACATGCACCAACAACTCTCGAGATATTGGGCGATGGTGCTACAGAAGATGAAAAAAGGGTACTTGGTGCCTTCCGGTATTCCGTAAACACTGGATATGTCCATACTGACCCCCGTCTTATGCCAGTAAACAAATCTGTTTGGAGCGCTTGGAATTTTATCGGGAGACGACCAGCTGAGGATGAAACTAACACTTCTCGTACTGATTGTGAAGATGATGATCCTGTTTGTATCTCTTATTGGTTGAACAAGCTTCAGAACCTTCACAAGTCTCCTAATCCGGTACCTGACCTCTTTCTAACTCTCAACCCAATCTCGCAGATTGATCCAGACAAGAAACTACTTGAACTAACTTACGAGCATCCCCAGTTCACAGAAGAGGCAGTGCGAGTCCAACCGCGAATACAAACAGACCTGCAAGGTCGCAATCGCTCATGGTTTTGTGGAGCATACGCTCGGTACGGGTTTCACGAGGATTCACTTATGACCGGTCTGGATGTGGCTGAAAGACTATCTGGAAACAGAGCACTGAGGCCCTGGCGTGCGAAACAGAACCTTGCTATCAACGATCATTCTCGACCATACGAGGTACCGTACTCCCCAACCAAAAGTTCATCTTTCTTTATTCTCTTCGCTCTGTTGGTAATCAGCTCTGTTTTATCTCGCTTGCAGCAAGGGCTTGGAAAACTTGCCTTCAGAATGGCCGATAACGTTCCTGTTGTTGTGATTGCGGTGGGTAATGGTCGCATGTATCGCTTTGGACCGCGACGCAAACGGAGTAAAAGTGTATCAAGCCTGAACTTGCTCAGAAATGACGATCATGTTAGAAGCACCGCGGAGGGCCCAGGGGAATTAGACAGAGCAAGAATAACGGTTAAGAGCCCAAGAGTATTGGTTCGCATAGCAGACGCATTACGACATGGATACGATCTTGCTACAACAGCCGCCGCAGCGTTCACTGCCCGTGAGTTTGATTGTCCGACTCCAACTGATCTCAGCGTTGCGCTTCGAGCGCTTTTCATCGCCGATCGACTTGATCTTGAACCTTCCGGTGCACGGAAGGGACGTGCGAAGCTGGCCGAGAGTCTACTGCGCAGCTTTGTGGGCAGTATACAAAGACCTTCTACTCTTCCAACCAATACGAGGTTGCCTGAACTTACGACGTGCATTACAAGTGTTGTGTATCCATCGTGGTGGCTCGAAATCGGAGAACCAAACGATGCTTATAGTAGTCGCTTAATGCGTGTTCCATCAATGTCGACTGATGGCTGGTTTGACGAAAAGACGGCTATGAACATACTCGAAATGGTGGGAGATCTTTCTGACATAACTGTCAGTAGTCTTCAGAAAAATGGGGAGGCTCGGGCAACAATAGTAGTCCAAACCTCTGAAAGAGTCGGTTTCGTTACGAGAAAGGCCGAGCTTTTGTCAGTGAGTGAGCAGATACAGGTTCTACTTGTGGAAGACTTTCTTAAGCAGAGTTTAGAACCGTTTGACTCGGGAGCCTTAGAGAACGATCCGAAGCAGTTCAATTTGATTCTTTCGCCCGCCTTGGTGAACGCCTACAAATGCTGCGGGTTCGATTCTTTAGGTGATGCACTAATGTTTCTTCGTGAAACGGCAACTATGGATGCCACATTCGAGCTTGGTTGTACCGTTTTTGGTACTAGACCGCCAAAAGCGCATTCTAAACCAGCGAAGGGAACAGACTCTCTGTTTTCTGGGGATAAAGGGTTTGTGCTTTGGAAGGCGGGGGATCTTATAGAATGCGTTGAGAAGCATTCATTTGATTTGGAACGAATGTCGTTCTTGAATCATGATGAAGCTTCAGCAGACGTTTTCGAAGTCATAGAGCGTGTTCATGGAAGTCTCGCCACGGATAAGTTGAAGCCAGACGAGACTCGAACCGCACTCGCGCAAATGTGTTTGTGGCAAGCAGCGCTGAAAGTGAAGTACGTTCGTAGAATGACATTATCATTTAGAATGGGCTAAAAGATATTACGCTGATGCTCATAGCATATTTGTTATACAACGAGCTTATGGGGCTAATACAGAGAAGATCTTCCGTGAAAGCCCCAATTTCATCGTCGAGGTGCTCCCCCTGCCATGTGTGATGACCCCTCTTGATCGATCATCGCTTGTGAGAAATGGCATTGGCCTGCTCCTGAGTCAACTGCCATTTGAGCCACGGCTTCTATATTGAACTTCAACTGCTGCTGTCTAGCGCAAATTCTTGTTGTCATACCCTCAGACTTTCCTGGCTCTCCGAATTCCTTCTCAAAATCAAGTCGGTGAACCCATGGGGTTTTCATGTCTTGTTCGACACCTTTATCCCACTTGTTGAAAACCTCCTTCATAATAGCGGCATTCTTTTCTTTCTTACGCATGCATGCCTTGAAAACACTCGTTTCCGGTGCGGACATTGCTGTTTTGTATTCCATTCCGAAGACCTTGGCAAATCCGTCGAACGGTCCGGCTTTGTATGAGAACGGAAACACTTCAATAACCGTGGCACCGGGTCTCATGAAGACAAGATTAGTGTTACCGGCTCCGTGGCTTGCTATTAGAACGTTCGTCTTTTGCATTATCCGTACTTGGTCTTCAAAGCATGTGTCTATGAAGTCTACTACTCTGAAGTCTAGATCCAACCCTTGCTCAATGAAGCGACCCTTGATGACCTTTTGCAGCTTATCCAGTTCAAGGAGAGCTCGATGACCTTTTCTCGTAAGCACCGTTATCGAAACTATGCAAGGCCGCTTCAACATTCCCTCGTTAGTCCACGTAGGTTCACGAGTAATTCCATTGTAGGTGAACACGTGATTTTTGCCGTCAGCACCAAACAGCCCGTAGGGTTCGTATGGATTGACGTTCGTGAGCATTACTGATCTCAGTAGAGTGAAGCGACTAAGTCCGTTCGGTTCAGAACTACGATCTGACATAAGGTCTGGAACCAGTTCAAAACCAATGTTAGGGTGAGAAAAGAATCTTGCTACACTTGGGACCCAATGAGTCGGAGGTTTGGAGACTGTTTCCATGTCGAGAAACAAAAATGGGTTCACATCATAAACCAAGTCTCGGGATAAACGGGTACTCCCTGCCTCTTCTGCAGAAATACACTTGTAAGCTACCACTTCTCGACCGGAACCGAGGAGAACCTCTGTTGCCACAAGAGGCGGAATAATGTCTGACAAGAAGTGAGGCATGTGGTGCCGGGGAGTGTGAGGACTGAAAAGATCCCGATTAGCAAAAGTTCCGTCGACACGAATGTTTCCCGAAGGCTGGCCCTTCAGTAACTGGTCCTTCGTTTGACTGTTGAAAACGTACACTGCATTCTTCAGCCCACAATGCTGAGCAAGGGTTTCTTTGTAGTTCTCCATCCATTTTGGAAGGAACAGAGTACCATTTAGAAATCTGGCAACGTTGAAGACACGGCACAAAGATCTACCTCGGGGTAACTCCCAAAGAACAATTCCCTCTACGGGATGAGCTGGGTCTGGTGCGAAGTTAGCTTCCCTCCGTCGTT
Organism: Gracilaria domingensis; assembly: GCA_022539475.1. Lineage (NCBI taxonomy): Eukaryota > Rhodophyta > Florideophyceae > Gracilariales > Gracilariaceae > Gracilaria > Gracilaria domingensis. The sequence goes on from VCMS01000001.1 coordinate 214,025, forward strand.
GGTCGATAGCCTCGATAGGGAACGAAATAGATTGTCTCTCTGCGTGAATCGAAGGACTTGGTACTGAATTGATTCTCTGTGCATTTCCTTGATTATTATCTACCGGGACCACGGAAATGCCATCACCGTTTTGTGGAGAGTTGGTATGACCCGTCGTTGACGACAACAGATTATATGACGTGGGATTCCCAGAGACGGTTTTCGAAAATATGGATCCTGTCCATGCCGCTTTAGGGATGTGATGGGAGCGCGCTGAGGCGTGGGTTGGTATGAAGTCGCTCTGAACAGGCCTTAAAGAGATCGCTGCCGTTTGAAGGTCATTGTGCAATAGAGCTTGTCCAGTTTGAACTGGGTTTTGGTTGAAAGCACTTGGCGTCTTGTGGTCAGAAGTTAAAACCGTAGACGCTGCATTATCTTTCGCAGTGGGTAGAATACTAGATTCTGAAAGCTTATACAATGTATTCACCAGAGCAGCAGTGGTCCCGTATTCACCTCCTTGATTGAGAAACTTGACTAGACGAACAATAATACCTATCTGAAACTTCATATTATCCCAGAAGCCCCCATTGTAATGTGTAATGAACTGCTTTTCATTTGTCGCTTCAGCCCCTGTTGCTGCAAGTTGCCTAGCACGCCTCTCTGTTGGATTTAGCAGTGAATGAGAGAAAGAGTTAGAATCTTGGTCTCTTGCAGGCATCACGTTTCTCTTTTCCAACTCCGATTCAATCATATTCAGCTCCCCGGAAAGACGCTCCATCATGCATCCCAGCAGTCCTACAGCGATACAAAGAGCCATGGTAAGCCCAAGGAGCCTTTGTGAGAGCGATTTCTTGTTAGTTTCTCTGAGCCAACCGTTATTCCGGGGTTTCACAATGATTGTTTCTCGGGAAACGCGTCGACAGGGGAATTCCACTTCCGGGATTTGATGAACGACTTCGTCGAGATGTGAGTCCGGACCTGGTTTGTGCGTTGATGTTGTTGCTGATCGCGTGCGTACTGGCTCTTTTGGACCTGCCTTTCTAGAGTGCTCGCTTTCCCAAATTGGAATTGAAGCCCAGTCTTCAGTTTGTACTGTTGGCGATGACAACTCGGGAATATTCCATCGTCGTCCCAACGTTGCTGATTTCCCATCGGTTCCAACAACGGTACTAAAACGCATGGCTAGTAACAAGTCCTTCTCAGGAGGCCGAAAGGGAGATGAAGCAAGTTTTCATAGGCTGGTGTGTGCATAGGTTGAGTAGAACCAGCAACTTCAAGAATCTTCTCTCATAACTTTTGGTATGGCGGGAGCATTCAGCATGCCAAAAGTTTAAGAGATTTTAGTGTTACCCCGTCTCTCTAATCGAATCTGTACGACGGTACATCGTCTGATAAGACGTGTGGATCAACTGACGACCCCACCAATGTATTGCTAAAGTTCTAATTAGAAGGAAGGCACGGCGATTAATTTAGCCACTGTCGTGCCCTTCTTTCTTTCTCTCTCTAATCTGAAACGCGTACGCTAATTCCTCGTGCGCATGGGTTTGAAAAAAGACCCAACAGTCTAGAACAAATTCATACCGCAGCCACCAGCTACTAAACGATAGTTGTCATACACTCATTGGGATATGACAAGTACTTGGTGTCTTAGGTGATTTCGATCTAGGTGCGTTTCATCACCGATGCTTATCCCCTTCTTCTTACTCTTAACCTCTTCGTTCACCTCTCGACCGTTAGTTGAGGGGCACTTGAGGGGAACGCCGCGAGAAGGCTACTCATGTACAAGCTTGGCCGTTCAAAACTTGCCCTTCGATGTGTAGCAAAGAAAAAGGAAACTGCTGTAATCTTTACGATGCAAACGTTTCCTGGCGGAGCAACGCTCCGCTTTGACTTGAAGGAATCTTCGAGTCCAAGAAGAATCTTCGAGTTTTTGATTACAAATAGTGGCCTTATCGTGGTTTAAGTTGGAACTTATCCGCATTTCAAAGTCTTTCGTACTGAATATAGGGTCTGAAGCAGAAGGCACATAATTTCAATATATTGCATACGGCCGATATCTTCGTCACAGAGTGTTTAAAACTACTTCATTGCTTTGCTTGGAGGAAAGATTTGATCCGAGTGACAACCTCATAGTTAGGTAACTCCCTGAGCTACATAATCCTGTATTCAAGGGTTTAATGTTCTCAAGACCATTCTATTATGACGTGATATCCGTATTTTGTCCCGGGACATAAGGTTACAAATGTGCGAGCAAGTGCGTGGTGAACAGGCTGGTCGTGAATACCTGTTTCAAAGCGTGTTTGGTTACGGGTGGACTCTCCCTCGAAATTTGTCAAGCAAGCCCTGGAAGAGAAATGTTGTTTGACTGTAAACATCCCTTTTCAGGGTGCTGAAAGACAGTCCAGAGCAGCGACAGTGCGGATCTGTGAATTAAATCGATGACCAACGCTCTGACACTCACGAGGCCTTACTTAGATCACTTGCAGATGTAGCCTACGTGTAGCTGTCTCATCGGATACAAAGCCGTTACTAGAGCATCACTCAGTTTTGGGACACTTACGAATGCACTCATTATATTCAGCTCTTCCCAACTCATCCCGCGATTGACACAACCAGAGTTGTTTGCTAGAACCAAGAACGCAACAAACAGCAAGCTTCACATTTTTCCATCTTCATGAAAAGAGAGGGCCCGTGCAATAGCCATCATATGAAACGCGTATATGTTCACTGGAAATCAATGATTTCGGATCGAAGTACACAGGAACATTCATCATCCTCGCGAACCAATTGCTGACGGATATAATGCTAATCTTTAGGGAGAAGTTTTCGTAAGCGCAAGTTCTCCTTTCTCAGCATCATTTCTCGAGACCTTAGATGAAGTATATTGTCGTGATTCCTGTGCAGTTCTTGTTTCAAACCGTCAATGAACGCCTTCTTCTTCAGATGGCTTCGCATGGCCGAAGCTCGATTGCGTGCCTTCCGCTTCTCGAGTTTTTGCAATCGGAGCAACTCTTCGTCCTTACTGCTTTGCGAGGATGTGCTTGCTGGGGTGACAGGTGAAAGAAGAGCGTCCGGCACTTTCAGAAAGATAGAATCCGAAGATTCCTGTTCCAAATTTTTGGGCTGTACAGGTTGCATGAAGTCTGCGGTGTGGGGGATGAAAAGACTGAAATCATTGGGAAGGACAGAGTCTTGATCATTGAAAGGAAAAGCAGCCTCAACAGCAGATTGGATAGGGCTTAGAAGCCAAGAGGCATCATTCTCACTCTTGCACGTGGACAACTTCTGCTCGTCTTGTTTTGAGAGTAGTTCAGAGAGTATATCATTATGCGGATGCTCCTGCTCTGAAGCATGGCGATTTGATTTCTGAACCGGAGCTTCTGATGCAACGAAAAAGTTCAGGGGGTTCACACGGCTCAAGTGCTTCTCAATCACCATAGATCGCATTTCTTCCACTTTCGACATGTTTAGCTGGCCATCGATTACAAATCGACAGCCGAGTAAGGCCTTTCGGCAATCTCTGCCATTCACGAAGCATGTCACATCTCCCACACCTTCAAACCTACCGAAACGTAACGAAATGTTCTTCAGGAAAGCGTTCGTATCGAACGGATGGCGCGGTTTGGCAAGTTGTGGAGTGCAGTTACAAAAGTTGTGAGCATGTGTACAAATGGGACATCGTCGGTACTGATTTGCGGTGTAAAACTCTGAGATGCAAGACAGTACGCGCGGCATGTCCAAAGTACCCGATCTGAGAATGGAACGGAACTTATTTCGGTAAAAAGTGGCCGAAGAGCGAGCTACGCGAGTCAACGATGACATGCGTGAATATTCTACAGTGACCAAACCAGATTGGTCCGAATCCATAACCTTGAGCAGAATGCCGCTCGAATCATTCTTGACAAACCTGGACTCGACTGTGCGAAAGGCAGGAGGACGACCCTGGCATGTACTTCCAGAAGAGGAATCGAAGTAAGTATGAATGCCAAAGCCGTATGTAGTCTGATTGACTGTGAAAGCCGGGATTAGCAAATATGAACCAGAGGCATGGCATGAAAGCGAGGTTTTCGAACAATTGCCGGGCTCAACTCGGGTCTTAATGAAATTACCGGCAATGGACTTGGACGATAGATCTGGCATGGCGATATGGCGGATATGTACAGGATCTTCGGTGAAGAGGAAGTTGAATATGTCTGCGTGCGAGATGAAGTCGAGTACGCCCTGTAGAGAAAGAATGGTTTCGTAGCAGGCGAAATCAGGGTTTAATGCGAGCGATGCGATTGCTTGAGCTTCTTCTGCGGTAGGAAGCAGTAGGTCTCTCGGTGACATAGCACAAGGATGCGGTACAGTTGCTGCCGGATGCATAGACGGCAGGGGTAGGAAGGTGTATGGGCAGGGTGTGAAAATTTCGGGGGTCGAAGAAGTGATGTGGCAGGTTTGACAGACGCAATGTCGTGTTGACGGCTGTTGGGTGTGGGAGTTGACTGCTTTATAAGCGGTATGGCGGGGGGGAGGGTGCGCATATACACGACGAGAGTGGAAGATATGAACGAGAGTGGGAGTATCCCGCACGAAGCAAATAAAGATGCCCGTTTTAAGCGAAGCAAGATGAGGGGCGTATGTTGCTATTCGACAAGCCGGGAACACAAATGCACGCGGCACCGTCGGCCAACAGGTGCGGGAACAACAACTGGGCGCTTATGAAGGAACTGCTCTCGTTAGTTTCTCCAAAGAAGCCGTTAAAGCATTAATGCAACTTTCATTGAAGGCTTTCATTTTCTTAAGCGCGATATAGCGAATTGGAACGCGAGAAGCGCTGGAACAAATGATTGTAGGCACCGAAAATAGAGTGCAGTAACCTTCTACCTTCTACGAGAGTGGAGCGGCGCAGATCGTGATGATGCACACCGTGTGTTCGAGCGGTGGGAACAGAGAGGATGACAAAGCCTCAGCAAATAGCAAATGCGATCTGCTCCAGCAACGCAATCCGACTGCGGCAGGCTGCGACTTCGTGCTGACGTGGAATTGTTCTGGAATCCATTGCAACGTGTACGCTAGTTGTAGCACCTTCGCGCCCGCTCCAAGCGCGGAATCAGAATCCACCGCATTTGTGGAGGCGAAGCTGAAGCAATATCCGAGCGATGCAGCAAGCGTCTCTCGCTAGCGTGTGGATGGGGTTGGCGCAAGAGAGTTAGCTTGCGTCAAGGTCAGCGGATAGGACGTGATTTTATGTGTCATGCGACAGGCCAAGTGATGGGCATCACGGCAGCCGCTGTCACCGTTGGCAAGCTGGGCACCGAGCATTTTGAAAATGCGCAGTACGACGGTGCAGTACAAAGGTACTCGAGAGCTTCCGAGTACCGTCGCACTGCGTATTCTGCGACATGCGACAGACCCACTTCGCACGACACATTCCACAGGCCTCCGGTGGCGTCAGCGCTCACAAAGGGGGGATTCGTGCGTCGGCTACTGGCCTCCACGAAGTCGGCGAGAACTCATCGCAGTCGTCGCGACTATTCTTCTCCTTCTCCACGTGAAGCGCGTGGTCGGAAGAGGCTGCAGGCTTCACTGCAAGAAGTACCGTAGTAAAACGGAGCATTTCTACAGGTGCTTACCAAAGCTCGCCAGAGTAACGGCCGGTCGGTGCACGGGCGCGTACGCAACCAAACTCCTCGTTTGCCTGTGTTCCTGCGCTTTTGCGCTCAGAGTGGCCGGGCCGTCACGAGTATGGAGCGCTATCCGCTTCCGCTCGCGATACGCCAACACAGCATTTCTCCGGAGAGCCGCGTTCTACCAATACGGAGAAGCAGCGGAGAGGGAGGAAGTGCTCGGTCCGATATCGCCTCCCCACATCGTATGTGGGGAGGCGAAATCGGACCGCGAGCATTTGTCGTGTATTATACGGTGACTATCGTCCGATACGATGCAAATGTGGACAAAAATATTATACCGAACGTAACTCTTTTTCTTGCGTCCCCGCCACAAATGTCGCAGATCTTGCGCTTTGCTGACTCAGGTTCAACGTGAATTTTATTTCAAATGAAGCGGGGTGCCTGTTCCAGTGCCACGAGTTTCGCGGACCCCGTACTGTCATCATGATCATGACATCCCGCAACTTACCCCATAGTTCAACGGCAACCGGTAGGAAGCCTTCCCGTGGCGCGCAAATGTGAGGTTGGCGTAAACTCTTCACACCCATAGGGCAATGCCACGTTTGTTTCGCCAATGCTTTCGGTGCGCTGACGGCGCGAACACAGGCGCCTTCAGCGTATCCGATATGATACTGAAGGATCATCTCAGCACTTTACTGTATTCAATCAAGTTTATTGATACTGTCTGTACAGATACTCCAAATCGCCCGTATCAGGTTCACGTCTATCTATCGTATCTATCTCCACTTGAGCTCGCTGGCACAAATCGTTATCGGTGCCGAGCATCCACCAGCCGCTTTCCTCTTTTTAGGATGAAGCTTCATCGTCATTCTTGTATCCTCCCGCGCAGATACGGCAACTAACAGTTACACAGGACTAGCATCATGCTACGCACTCCTGATCCCCGTAATCAAAATCAACATGATCAACAACTTCATATCAACTCTTGACTCCATATCATATCGAAAAAACTTTCATCATGATCAAGCATGATGACTGTGAACGGCTCTACCTACAGGTACAGCAACCTGACAGAGCGTCATCTTCACCCGTACAGGGTAATGGGAAAGTCAATCTCTCCGCCGTCGCGAAATGATCAGTTCAACCCCCCCACCCCACCCCCCTCCCCTCTCCAAGCTCACCACCAGCTAGCTGCTCACCCTGACGCAAAGCTATTTTCCGACAGTGCTTTCACCAACATCGCAGCTATTCCTGCGGGACAGCTTTCCGTTGACAGAGGTCAGCAGGACGTACAACGTATCATTATATACACCTTTACACGAATTCTACGCATTCCCTTTGTGAACCGACACCTGAACAACGATCGCTTTCATCATCTCATAACAGCTGTCCGTAAGCGCATATTCTCTTCTCTTAGTGTCTTCTCCTTTGCCCTCAAATACGCTTCCTTCGCCGCAGCCGCTTCAAGCTCATCTTTCAAATGCTGCAACTGCATCTTCTTCCGAAGATTACTTCTCTGCGCACTTTCTCTATTCCTGGCCTTTCGCAATTCAATCCGTTTTCTCCTTTCCTCATCAATTTGGTTTTTCGTCTTTTCCGCACCGGAGAGCGAGCCCTGGGTAGCAGGGGCAGGCGCAAGAACTGCAAGCTTTCGTTTTGAGTGTGACCCTGTGTCATTTCCACTATGAGAAGAAACAGACGATTCCTTTCCCGTGTCCGCGTATGAAACTCTTGCGTTCTGTGGTGCAGTCGTCGTATCCAACAAGGTTTCAAACGACACTGACTCACTGCTATCGCTCAGCAGGGTATTGGAGTTTAGTGACCTCTGGTCGCTCAGCAGTTGTTGCAATTCAGGGTCTTTAGAGAGCGCGTTCAGGTGAGTAATGGCAGTTCCAAACCCCGCTCCCATTCCTGTGCTTGGCTCCAAACTGTCCATCAAGGCCTCCATAGAAGTATCGGCCAGCGGCACCGACAGCGGAAGGTCTCTACGCGATGAAGTCGGAGGCTGATCGAAATGGATGGGCTTAGACAGAATGGACTCAGCAATAGAAGCTAGCAAGAAAGTGTCGGTAGCCGTGACAAAGCGCGATTTCATCCCAGCAGCCTCGGCCATGACCAGTTTCAGAGGATTTATCTCATCTTGTTGCGAGACGTATTTCAAAGCCCACTCGATCAATTCGCGCTTAATATGCGGGTCCTGATAGAAGCTGAGGAAGGAGCAAGAGCTGTAAGTGGATGAAAAGACCAGAGCTCCGTTTGAACAAAGAGTGAGAGTTGCGGTTCCTCTGAAGGTGCCCATGTAAACGGTCATGTTTTGGATATCTGCCACAACATCACGTGGGTGCTTCTTTTTGGAAAACGAAAGCGGACATGTGCACAGCGCTGAATCAGATGTGTTACACACAGAACATGGGCGCGTTTCAAATGCCTCGTAAAAGTAAACGAGTGAGGCCGCCACTAGTTGGTTGCAAAATGAGCCGCTTCGGATACACTGAATGGCATCCATGAACTGGTCGTTGCGAAATATTGAGAACACATGCTGGCGAGCGGTGGCACTGAACATGGAGTACGTGGTAACTTCGATCAAGTTGAGCGCGGTGTCGGTGGAGATGAAGTACACGATGCCGCGTGAGTCATCGCGAGCCACCTTTCCAAAGTACCTCTGTCTGCAGGAGAGGGTGGAAGACGACGTGACGCGGTCGCAAACACCAAAGCCAAGGGTAATGGGCCCGTTGGAGAAAGTGGGGAGAATTAAGGCTCGATGTCGCTCTCGCACGGCAAAGGAGTTGGCATAAGGATCGCTTGAATCTTCTGTGTGGATGGCAAGGTCAAACAACATGGAGAATTTATCCTCGACCGCGAGCGAAAACATCTCGGCGCGATGCTGGTCAGCCTCGAAGAAGAACTGCCACACCCAGTCATGCTTGAGAATCTGGAACAAAGGCTCGACGTTCGGAAGCTGTGCACTACTTGAGGAGGGCAGGGGCTGCATGGGGGGGGGGAGGGGGGGGAGGGGAAGAGGAAACTGCAAAGTGCCGAAAGGAAAGCAAATGCGTGCCGTCAGGAATCCTGACGAAGATATAACAGCTGTACTGTGGACCGATGGGGCTTCCGTTTCGTGCGGAGGAGAGGGCGCGTTTTCACAGAGAAGGCGCCAGCAGCTGGCGCGACTGTGACATAAGAAGGCTACTTCACTCGTTACCCTTGTACATGACGACGCAGCGCCGCTGTTGCACCAACGGTGCGCGCCGGCAGTGTAGCTGGCTGCGAGCCATCATCGCAATTCCGTCATATGACGCATGCGCGCGCGGCGCCGTCGATTGGACGCTTTGTTCCCGGTATGGAAGCAACAGCCAATCACGATGCAGCACGCTTCCAAGCTGGCTGCAGATTTCAGCTGCTTGCTTTCAGTCTATCCTTCTGTAGCTCGCTGCCGCGCAACGCACCGCTTTGAACCTCCCGTCGCCCACTACCAACTTGGTGGTGCGCATGGTGCGAAATGTACCAAACCGAAGGTACTACAGTAATGTACAGCGCAGCATCGCGGGCCGCTGTCACTCGAGCCGATGAGCGAGTCCTCTCTCGACAGTTAAAAAACCAAAAACAGAAAAACCGCGCACGCGACCGTGTGATGACTCGCAGTCGCATTGAAGGTAAGGTAATACTGTATCTTCGTAGAAGGCTACGAGTCGTAGACAACGAAGGTTCGGGTAAACTAACAGCGATGCTGTTTACTACGAGACCCATACATCTTCCAACCTCCATCTAACTTTACACATGGAAGCAGCTCCTGTCGCGCCTCATCTATCTATCTACACACAGCAGACCGCAGCTTCAGATTCTCCTCCCGGAGCATCCGTTCTCTTGTCCTCAGTTCGCCCTCCCGCCTGCTCAAGCTCTTCAGATCGTCCTTCAGTTTTTGCAACGCCAGTTTCTTTTTCAAGTTACTTCGCTGCGCACTTGCGCGATTCCTGGCCTTTCTCAGCTCCAGCTTGCGTTGATTGGCGTCGATGTGCTCGGTCCGCACAGAGTAGGGCGCTGGCGCAATGCGCACTGCGCGTCGAGCGCTGCTATCCTTGCTAATTTCTTTCCTTGCTTGAATAATTGTGTTTGTCAATGTCAGTGAGGTGCTATGGTTGCTTTCCTTTTCGAGTTGTGTCGGCTCTTGATTCTGGTCTCTTTGTTGCTGTGTAGGTTGTTGAGCCAGTTGCGGCGGCTGTGCCAGTTGCAGCGGCTGCGCCAATTGCGCTTGTTGTTGCGATTGTGGTTGTGCTTGCGGCGGCTGCCCCTGAGCTTTGCGTTGTGAATCCCGTTTGGATTCGTGCCAGTTCGGTACTGGTTCGCTGAACAGGTTCTGCAAGTTTTCAGCGGATGTGGCAGTGTGCTCCATACCACCATCCCCAATCGCCCGTTCCAACAACGTGGAGATTGACTCACAGCTGTTATCCTCAGTCAGAATAGTATTTGAGCCCGAATCGTCGCTTCCCGTTTTCGAAAAATCCAACGCACAGATACTGGGACGATATCGTCTACCGCTCGACAATCCGTAGTCATGTACGTCCACCACATCATCCAGCATCATACTCAAATTACTCATGCCTTCCTTGTTTACGCGCGGTGAACTCAGTACATCTTCAAACACTCCCAGAGCATCACCTAAGTCAAGAGATATGCTTGCATTACTAAATAAGACATCTTGAGGGCACACGGTGGCACTTTGTCTCACAATATTATCAGGCGTAACCATCTGCAGCAAGCGAAGCGGTTTCTGTGTAATGGCCTGGTTCATGGCCCATGTAGCAAGCCACTTCTTCTCATCCACATTAGTAAGAATGTTAATCTCGGAGCGAGACTTGACCGTACTGGAGAAAATACTTTCGCCACTTTCCCTATCAAACATCGATATCTGTGCCACACCAGCATGAGATCCAGTGTGAGCCAATAAGTTCTCTGATTCCCTTTGGGTATCAAACATGGACTGCTTGGGGATCAGCTTCATTTGACAACCGCATATTGTCGGACCGTCACTACCACATTTAGGACACCGTCTCCATTCGGTACTGAACAAGCGATACGCCATCGCCTTCCTCGCAGCGTGGTTGTCGAATCGATCTTCATGACCATGCACCATTCTCAAGAAGTCCTCCTTTCTAAACAAGAGAAAGGCGTTTTCCTTATACCCTGGCGTGATAATAGCGCAATACGAGACCTCAATCAAGTTCAAATCATCCCTTTGGGCAATGGATAACAATACGCCGGACTCGTCATCGCGAATGTGCCTAGAAAGGTAAACTTTTTCACCGCCGAGAGGCGACAATGTCTGCTCTTTACGCACCACCTCAAAGCCAACGGATCTCGGACCATGCATCGCGGCGCACACGAAGAGCATACTGCCTTTCTCATGCACCTTGGCCGGAGATGGGAGCGGCGACTCTTCGGGGTCCGTCTGCACAAGGTACGTTCCGCCGAAATGCGCGCTGTCCATCAAGGCGCGCCGGAGCATATCACTCTGTTCCCGGAACACAAAGTCATAGATCCAGTCATGTTTCAGACAAGATAGGGCTCGTCGAAGCGATATATCGCAAGCTTCTTCTCGCATTGTTTTCGGGTCGTCAAACCGCAATGAAATGCACCAGTGAAGTAAGATGATCGTCGAGACTCGGACGCGCCGACGAGCGGAAGCGGCTCTCGGATATATATGTACAGTAGCCAGGGTATCAGCAATGAGTCAACGGCAGCCTTGACACAGCACCTCGCCAGTTTGGCCCGCCACGGCGCGTTGTTCCCGCCGGTCATGGCACGCGTGCCACGGCCCTTGCGCTCGCGCCTCCAAGATACGTCCAATCAGCGCGGGCAGCCTGTTCGGTGACCTCAGCACGACGCGCATTGGCTACGCGCGCCAATCTGGCGAGTAGCGCGCACCAATGGGCGGCACCCACGGCGCCAGCGGGTACGCCGCCACGGCGCACACGCGCCGCGGCCAGCCACGTGCTGCCATGATTGCACGAGATGCGTTTTACACGCGCATCGCCGAGGGGGGTCCTGCAAAGTGACAGTTACGGAAATTCAGTTGCAGAGTCTGTCCGCCGTCGCGCGCGGTTTCGACGGCTGAGAAAGTGCCGCCAGCCGTGACGTCCGCACGCGCCGTGAGTGCGTGCATGCCGCGGGCACGGAACAGTGGCACCCCCTCCGCGCGCCATACCCCACGCCCGCTCTCCCGCATCTCGCCCATCTCGCTCCCATACTCTCACAATCTCCAATCTAAGGTTGCGCTCAGATAGATATTGCACGACCGAAATTCATTTACACTGCTCGGCAAACACCGCCCACGTCAACAGCCTTGCTCACCTGCCAACATTCGGCATCTCCGCTCTCAATCGAAGATTCTCCTCTCGCAGTTCCCGTTCCTCCACCCGCAACTGACTTTGTCGTTCACTGAGTTCAGCAAGTTCCTCCTTCATCTTCTGCATCGCCAACCTCTTCTTGAGGTTACTTCGTTGTGCACTGGCGCGGTTCCTCGCCTTCCGCCGTTCCATTCGAATCTGATTCGCGTCCAACGCAGCGCTGCGATTTTTAACCGCATCACTGCAAGCTGGTGCAATTGGAACCGCTGTTGGAGCTGTTCGTACGAGTGATGTGCCCGAGATGGTCGGAGGCGTCAATTTCCTAATGCTCGTCCCTAGTGCGTCCTCCACGGTACATGCGTTACTCATTGTCGTGCTCATTGAATGTCTCTGCGCGGCCAACTGTGAGATGTTGGCAGAGGTCGTTGTATTTGCCAATGCTCGTGACAATTCTTCATCAACTGCCTGTTGGTCTTGTGGTGAGCGCGCGGAGATGAATGATGGTGTTTGGTCATCGTCAGCGTTATTGTTGCCCAAAAACAGACGAATTGTAGACAAATCTGCGCTATTCACCGCTTCGATCGACTTTTGTTGACCCACAATGGAACAGGCAGCCTCACTGCAGATTCGCTGCATTCCATTTAAAACACTTTGCAGCTCCGTCATTCCATTATCGTTCTGAACGGCAACACTGCGAGCATTATCGGCAAAGAACGCTAACGGATCCTCAAGGTCCAGGCATAAGTCCGCAGCATCGTCATACTGAACAAGCTGCTCGGAAGCATCAGATTCTTGTCGCGCGTCGCGGCCATTCAGAAAATTCATGTGAACAAGATCGGCAGGATACTTGTCACTAAGTGTAGACATGGCCCAGGTACACATGGAATGCGCTTCAGCATCATCTTGAAGTAAACCAATACAAGAAGATGATCTGACGGTGCGCTGCATGAGCGGAGGTGCGCCAGGTAAGGCAAACATTGAAACGGTAACCACGCCATTGTAGGACCCACCATGTAAGAAAAGACTGTCTCGGTCATGGTGAAAGTCATTCGGACCCACTTTCAAGCGCGATTCAACAGCACAGCCGCAAAACTGTGAGTTGTAACTCTGGCAGTTTGGACATTGGCGCCACTCAGTTGCTACGAAAGCATAGGCCAAGGCATATCTGAGAGCTTTGAAATCCACTGCATTGCCATTTCGAAGGTTGGTGACGATGTTGTTAAACAAATCGGTACGAAACATTAATATGCCTTGCCGCCGATGTCCAGGCGTTTGCGGGTGACAGAATGCAATCTCAGTAACTCCCAGAGGCGGATGATGCGCAACGGAGAAGAGCTGTCCATTGTGATCGTCGCGAACTGTGCGTGCAACGTATCGGTTGTTAAGTGTAACAGCCTGAGCAGCCTTCTTTCGATGGCAAATCTCAAAGCCTGCCGTATACAAACCACGGTTGAACGCTGAGACGAACAACATATTGCCACGTTCATTCAAGTCATGTTCTGAACGAACTGGCCACGTCGGGTCAGTGACGAATGAAAAAGAGCCAAACACTTTCTCTGACCAATGTAAGGCGTTACCAAGAAATACTTCAGAATCACCGAACAGGAAATCCACCACCCATTCGTGCTGTAGAAGTCCGAACGCGCGCACAAAACAGTCTTCAATTTCGGCAGTCATGGCGGCTGCGCACGTCGTTCAAAGTCGTCTGCAGCGAAGAAGACGGACAGCGCTCGATGTGAGCTGACGTCGGGGATGCAACAACACGCCATTCTACCGAGAACGTTGGCAAGGAAGGAAGTGCAGCCCTCTTTGAAGTACAATTTAGTCGACGTGAATCTGCTCTGTAGGCATTCAAACAAAAACACAAAGCACAGGTTAGTCACCACAATTGGGTTCTACCGGGCACCTTTGTAACAAAGGTGCCCGGTAGAACCCAATTCTGGCTGCTTTTGAGCGGATGCGGCGCTCCAACCACATGGCACAGCTTGGGAGCCGCAACGGCGGCGGACGCTGATTGGCTCTAAGCGACAGCTTGGCAAACAATTGTTCCGTAACGCACAGTGCACGCTGGACACGTCCCCACGGGGGCCGCTGGCCAACCAGCCAGGTGGGCACGCGGCCACGTTTCGGGGCTGAGGCCGGCTTGGTGCCACGGGAAAGGCTTGTTAAGACAGGCCCTCAGAGCCCGTCAACTTCTGGGAGCATTCCATCCTCACGTCCGCGGCGCAAGCGACAACGGCTGGTGCGCGCGCGTTCGGCAACGAGCGACGCAGATACACCGCCAGCGGCAGCGCGTGGTCCGCCACCGCGAAAATCTTGCACAATCAGTGGTCGTCTTGTAAGCCACAGTGCCTCATATCTCTGTGCGTCCAAACAAATGTCTGATTCACGACCCGCAGTGCTAGTGTTACATGGCGCCTGCTCTCGAGACGCGTCTCGAAGCTGGCCGTCGACGCTTGTCGCCTTGCTACCGCCATTAATGGCTACTCCGCACTAACTTTAGCCACGTCCTCGTCAAAAAAGCAAAAGACAAAATTTCGATCGCACGCCACACCGCGATACATACTTTTATGTAACACGTCGATCCACAGGAAAAAAGAAAAAGCAGCGCGATCGACAGATTGTGAGGGAAAAGAAGAGCACACTAGTCCAAATCTACCTCAAACAAGCGCTTCCAATCAGAATAAGAAAAGAATGAAAGTAGAGAGAAACACAAACTATCCAATGCAAGTAGTCCCCAAGATCCGGCTTATGGAGGGTACGCGTTTTGTACCACACCCAGTAAACTCCGGCCTTCATATTTAACGTGGCTGCGAGTGTATTCACAAGGCGGGATGAATATAAACCGCTGTTGATCATCAAGCGCTAATCCAGCCCGTGTGCGTTTGATAAGGTACTCAATAAAGTCCTCATATCCCGCTCGATCCTGTTCCGATTCCGGTTCGAAGTACAGAACCGTCGCATCTGCCATCACAAACGCTTGCAGATGCTGCAGATTGAATCGTCTCTCAACAACTAGAACTTCCGGAAGACCACACTCTCCAATAGTCGCACCGCCAATCTGATGCGCCACTAGATTGCACATGAAGCGACCTGTCTTCTGAAGTCTGCATCGCCACTTCGGAATACGCGACGCCTTCGGATATATCATTCTCCATCGATTAGGGGAATGCGCATCCACAGTGCTGTCTATCAGCTTCCACGCGTGTATATCAGATTGTAAAGAACGCCATTGTCTAGTCACAAGTGACTTCCACTGTCTCTCACAACTAGCAAAAGCATTCCACTTAGTGCACACTTCGCGACATCTTGCAAGATTCTTGCCGTCAAGGAAGGTGAAAATATGCTTCGTGATTTCATCCGGTAAGGTGCCAAATAACTGTTGAGGGGCAGCACTGCCGGCCGCCACTGCGTTCTTATGCATCTTGGCGGCGGCGTTAAGAGAATCAACCGCAGCCTTCTCATTCTGTAACAACAAAGTCCGAAGGGAATCTCTCAAAAAACTGGCTGAAGCGTGATGGAGCGCCGGCTTCGCTGCGATGGAGTTGAGTAAGTTATGCAGTTGTTGCACGAGAGCAGGCACGGAATCCGGCGGAAATCGGTCCGGCTCATCCATGTCCTTGACGGAGGAACTGGCGTCACTTTCTGCAGCGCGCAGTCGCTTGCAGTTGGGAGAAGGAGGGGCTGAGAGCTCCACGCCGTACACGGCGGGTTCTGGGAGAATGAGCATTTCGAGCTCTCCCGGTTGAGGCTTCGGAGACAACATTGAGGCGGGGCGCTTTCGGGGGTTTGGAGGGGGTGAAGAAAGGGGTGGGGGTTGTTGATGCTCTGTCGGAGTTTGGCGACGAAGCTTCATGAGAACATCGCCGGAGCGAAGAGGGGGAAGCTTAGATTTGAGGAGCGTGCGAACCGAGGCGAAGCAAAATACGGCGGGGATGGCGTGAAGGGGAGGGGTTGTGTGGGTGGGATTCGACAAGGCGGCGAGCAAGAGGAAACGGACGCGAGACGGGACTCGACGGAAGGGACGGAAAGTTGGGAAGAACGGCCAAGCTGGAACGGGAGGGTTGTCAAGGCGCAGCGGACGCGACGGCGAGGCTGGGCGGAAGTGGAGGGTTTAGGTGGGGGCGGGGACAAGTGGGACTGTCGCCTCAACACTGAAAAGCGCTTTTGGCACAACGAAGCGAAAGCGGCCGTCTCGGAAGAAAGGGAGTGTGCAGCAGAAGCAACAAGTCAACGCAACCAATCGGGCGTAATTGGCACGCCGTGTGCGCGTGGTTTACGCACACGCGTTGCGTCGCACGTCTGGACACGTGGAAGCAGCCGCCCTTTTTCCGCCGTGCGTTGCTGTGACCGACCGTTATCGCGCTGTAAGTCGCGCACGTCTCCGTATCCGAACTTCGGATTCCGAAGGCTGCCGCCACCGCAGAAAAATCCACCTTTCGCGCGGGCGCGGCGGAACAGTCTCGAACCCTGTACACCCGCTGCCGCGCCGGTAGCCGTCAGCAATAAATAGTTCCCGCGACGTTCAGTCGGCTGCCGGCGGGCGTCGCGTCCCGCTGTCATCCGAGCGGAGGCAGGGTTGTGCGAATGCTACAGCTGGATCGAAAGCCCTCGCTTGCGCACGTAGAAGACTTGCCCTACGGAAGCCTCTGTACCTGCGACATGCGTCGCGGAGGTGACGTTTGACACTCGTACAAAGTTGGAAGTACCGGGGGAGGCCATGACTGGAGCACCTTGATTCCGCGCAGTGGCTGGCTGTAGGAACACGAGTTCGAGTGGCGGTGAGGATCACTCGCGGTTTCTGCGGTGGCAAACCACAATCTTTTGCCCTTTTTTAACCTAAAAGGGAGACGCCTACCTGAAACACTGTTTAATAAACAGATCACATATCACATATCACACGAAACATTCTGTTGTTATCCTGCACACTTCCACAAGTTACTTTAAGCTAGATATCTACATACGGTCACAGCTCTCCAACGACTGGAAACCAAACCGACACCACCGCTCACTCACTGTCGAGCAGCAAGAAAGCGTTGCCACCCACGCGCGAGCTATTAACGCTCGTACCCAACTCGTTGTCGCCATCACTTTCACTACTGCTATCGCTATCGCTATCGCTATCGCTATCACTATCGCTCACACTTTCACTTTTACGGTTCACATCCACCATCGTAGTGGCCCCCTTGTTTGAAAACAAATCCTCAGCTTCATCCTCGCCCAGCTCGTCCACATAACCCGGCGGAACCGTAGCCAGCACAATTCGTCCATCCAGCGCCAACCGCAAAATGCTATTCGCCGCCCTGAACACATCCAGTCTTGCCGCCTTGGCCGTACGGAACCCTCGCTTCAACGCCCACGCTTCACAAATCTTCCATCCCGTCCATCCATCGCTAATATATCCTTCTTCCTGCACATATTCTTCCAGTCTATGTACTACAACGTCCAACCCCAGTACGTCCGTCAACGGCACGCGTTCTGCCAGATACTTCACAGCAGCATACGGTTCTCGAACCTGACTGATAGGGTACATTCCCGACAGAATCTGTAGTTCCCGTGGCGCTCGCCCAGGGAAAACCAACCCTGGGCAGTCACACAATCGAACACTATCTGAAAGGAAAATAGTTTGAAAGTGCTTCGTATGCCCCGGAGTGCGACTCGTGCTCACAACCTTCTTCTGAAAAATCCCATTGATCAGACTAGATTTGCCGGCGTTAGGATGCCCAACAATTCCGATGGTGATCATATCAGCGCGTGTACCGTCCTCGTCCGACTCCTCTACTCTGTATCCTTCCGTTTGCCCCTTAGATGTATACACTTCCTCGTCTGAGACGTCACTGTCGTGATTGATGTGCCTTGGCATGCTTCTCTGTCTGCATCGGCCCAGTATCGCTGCACCTTCGTCATCAGAGTCAACCAGCTGACCTCTCCACTCATCTAAGTACGCTCGTCTCCTGGCATCCAAAGGCAAAGACTTGATAGCGGCCAACAACTGGTCAGCGCCCCACGCGGCCAGCTTCGAGCGAGCCATGCGCCGCTCGCGCTTGCTCAGCAGTTCCGAGTTTGCATCTTCAGGACGCAATTTTGCATCCGGGTACGAACTGAACATTGCGATAGCCAGCTCCGGATACAAACGTTCAAAGTACGAGCGCCATGCATGCAGCAGTGAGTTGGATACCAGGTCACACTTATTAAGCGCTAGAACCATACCCTTGCCGAGTTCTTGACAATAATTGTACAAGTCCGGCACGAAATGCAACGCTGGAAAGCGAACGTCTGCCACAAGAACCAGAACATCCGAGCGTTCAACGACGCGCCACAGCTGACGCCAAGTCTCCAAGTTTCGTTCAAAGTAAGAATCTGTTTGTACGGATTGAATCCATGTTTGCAACGCCTTTCTTTCGCGAATGTCCAGCTGCTCTACATTATCCTCGTATCTCCACGCTGGTCTTCTCGGCATGCGGAAACCATTCGGTCTCACCTCGGGCACAGACATCTCTGGCAGCTTCTGCGGTTCCAGAGGAACGAACGCAAGGTGACGGTCATTGGCGCGGTTCTGCGAAGAGTTATCTGTGAGATGAAGACGGTAGCGCTGAGGGTTCTGGCGCGGAGCTCGACCGCGAGCACGACGTGGCGTGGCGTTGGCCGTCGAGGACGGAGAGTGCAGGGCTGGCAACGAGGCTGCGTTGGCAGAGAGGGAGGGTTTGGAGGTATGAGGAAGAGAAGAGGGGTGCTTGGAAGTAGCAGCTAAGCGCTTCTGCTTCAGCTGCTCGCGCTTTTGCTTTGCGGAGAAAGGTTTCTTGCCCATCGTGAAAGCAATGTACGACGGTTCGTGCACAATGTGCGCCGCCGGCGACGGGGCATGAAGCGCGTGTATCTGAGTTTTATCCCAGTCTGCCACCGTTTCGCGCGGCGTGGGAACGGCCGTGTTGCTGCACGTGTGCTACGGAAATGGACCCCATAAACAGAAGTTTCTCGCACATTGGCATCGGCCAATCACCGGGGCTCAATCATACTCGCAGCCGTCGAGCACGTGGTTGCAGCCTCGTGTAAGTTTTTCCGTACTGTTTTGGACAACTGTACCTTTGGCACTTTTGTGGATATTTTTTGCCTGCTCGGTGCTTTCAGTGCGCGGAACGTTTGTGTACAGCTGTCCAATTTTGCACGTTTTGTCTCTGTTCTTGTGGAAATCCAGTATGCGTTTCAAATTCCACCAAAGTAGTAAGTTTTAAAAACTTTCGTGGCTACCAATTATTTGGAACGTTTACACACGTCGAACAGAGCTGCCGCGCCTAGCGCCGTCGCATCGTCTCCACCCAACCGTATATAAACAAGGGCAATCCAAAGGTGGACCCGCCTTCGTCAAGATACAACCTGCAGTGTTGATACATCTTTTCTACAACATGCCGAAGAGAATGGTAAGTCACTCAACTTCTGCCTTTGTCGAGAGAATTCAGTCTGGGTCACAACGCGGCTAAGCGTACTGTCCTCCACCTCTGGCGGAGGCATGCCCTTGTCGCTCGCTATCCTACACGTCTGCGGGAACGTCACATCAATGGCGCCAGAATCCCTTACGGAAGACTGTAGATCAACCCTCAACACGGTATATTCTGTGATCTGGTCGGAACGGCTTAGTTTCGTTTTGCCGGCACGGGTGAAACCATACCTTGTACACTTTCCCGGATCAACACACTATCTGCTGCTTGTACTAACTTGACCTTTTCTATTTGTTCAATTCGTTGCTCGTTGAGAAGGTTACGAGTACGATGAAGAAACACAACACAACCCCGGCACTTCCACAATCGTTTATCTAGGACCACTTCCTGTGTTCCTCCCAAGTAATGCAGCGATCATATCTTGCGCTAACACATTGTGCAGCTGATACACTAACATTATGACTCGTAGAAATCAAGAACTGTCGATGCGGGTGACATGGTTTGCTCCATTGTTGGATGTAAATATAGTTCTATATAGAGAAGGTTCATTTACAGCATATCTTCACTTACATCTTAATCGAAAGTTGAAAGTAAAGTCATGGCCTGATCTCATCATATTGTCAGATCTGGGGCCGCAGACTTTTCCCCTCTTGCCAATAAGTTCGGAATAGGTCACATTTAAATGAGTTGAGAGCACAGTGAGTCAAAACTTGGATCTAACAATTGTCACATATTGATCCCAAGAGCGTGAACGTCGCTCCAAGATGTCGCTTCAGGGTCACTTCGAACAGTTAATGTATGTGGGCCATGACATTATCGACGCGCTTCTTCAACAGATCAAGCGCCATCAAAAGCGACGAGTTTGGTGTCATGGACCCAGTAGTCTCCGCATTGAAATCAAAGCGCTCGGGATTCGAATTATAGCGGATTACTTCACTTGGTTTCCCACCTGCTTCAGTTATTAGTTCTCCAGCCCTTCGCGTAGTATCTGGAGTAATTCCTATTCTTCCCTTCAGAAACGGTTCTTCGTATTGTAAAATACCATTAGAAACCCTCAACAGCCCTTGAGAGTACTTTGCCAAATCATTCTTGGCAACGACATCAAGCATAGAGTTCAGTCTCTCCAATATCAGCTCTACCGCGGGTGGCACTATTCTGTATGACACCGTGCACATTGGAGACCACTTGGCATGGTCTTTTCCAATGCCTTTTCTTGCAACGCATTGGATATCAAGCCTTTGAGAACTTGAAAGGCGTGCGATTAGAATACCGTTTCCTGAGTCTGACTCGTCGCCAGAGTCATGTATTGGTTTCACTTCGTGACACCAGTCATCTGTTTCTGCATTAGAGCACGTTAAATCCTTACTGGTCACACTACGAACACTTCCAGATGGTGGAACGTGTACTTGCAAGACAAAAGACACAGAGCAGTTTGAGCAAAAATCGTCGCATTGTTCGCAGTCGAAGCTGTAGTCAAACCGATCCACATTCTCAGAATATAATGGGATAAGCCCGAGGCGGTGAGCTATATATTCATCATGTAACGCGGAAGTGTTTTCTTTCACAGTGACAAGATCGATTGCCATGGTCGGTACTTCAGAAATCATAGTCCTTCGGATCGCATTTGCCATAGAAACATCTGTTCCTGTCAAGGAGAAGCTCATGTGAAAGCGATTAGACTCCTTCACTTCCAGATTTGGTTGTCTCCCGAATGGCATCGTGAACACCTACCCTTTCAACGTGGGGACTTCCTGTCTGTAAAGCAAGTCGGCTCGAGCATTCACTCTTCTTACTTTTCAGTTCGGTGGGCAAGGGTGCATGGGGGCCTAGCAATTTGGTAAGACCGACCGAGAGAATTGAGAGCCGACGTAGATGACATCTGATGACCTTTTCAAGACGTACTGTGGGATCAACGTTCTTCGAGAGCTTTCAAAATAGCTTTTTTGAACGTGCCCCATTAATTTGTAGCACTGCGAAATTGCATACAGGGGTGAGGGCTACTGCTTCGTCGAGGGACACAGGGCACCTCCAGGTGCCAAAGATATCGACTTGTGACTGTTCCAGTCGAGCACCAAATTGTTCCCAACGGGCTGAGACGGTAGGGCGGGCCGCTCATTATATCGAGGAGCCGGTCTGTTAGCCTACATGCGAAGTAACGACTCCGTGGGCAACCAATCGTCTCTCAATCGCAAACGAGAGGGATAGAGGGAAATTATAATCGTGGTAGATCCACAGATACACCCATCCGTTCCAGCCCGCGCTATGCATGCAACATTCCGAGTGCTCCGAGCTGCTCAAGCAATGGCATCCCCAGATGCATCCCGTATTGTATCAGAAGCTGCAAAACGGGCTTCGCAGCGGCGAAAGAGACCGAGAGGTCTGCGCAAATACTCTGATCTGATCGTTGTTGGACTCGCCACAGTTGTGGCCGCTACGGCCGTCAAGAACAAGCATGCATATGAGGAGACTCGCGAGAAAATGGAATTGAGAATAGAACAACTTGAAGAGGAAAGAGACGTTGCTTTGACAGAAATTGATCGCACACAGCAAAGACTTTTGACCGCTGTGCAGGAAGGCGTGGATGTCGCAAGAAGAAACGGAGGACAGGGGTTACATAACTGGATAAAGAGTGCGTTTAATGAGCCTTGTTTGCAAGAGGGAGAAACAAGGGAGAAACCAAGCGTTATTTGATCATGTTGTAATCGTTTCTAAAGGTATTGATATGCAACGTTGTGGGCATTCTGTACAATGTCACGAATGAATGCTGACTTTTCCCTGATGGACTCCGTCGACTAGAGAACTCAGCGAGAGCAGAAGACAAACACCACCTCTCAATACAGTTGCCACAATTTTGTCGGCGTCACCTATAAGTACTTCGACCGCTAGGTACAGGTAATGTCATGCGCCAAACATCGATTGCAACCAAATACAATGTCAGCCTGCACAGTTTTAAATCTTATAGTCATGAGCTCTATCTCTACGCAATCGCACGTTTAGAAACCTGTGGCACTAGGCGTCGCTTATTAGCTCTCTTTCTCAGTCCCTCACTTCAGCTTCCTGTCTTTGCAGTTTAGCTTTTTGCCTTTCCCGTTCAGCTACTTTAGGGTGCCACATGACCCCTGGTAGTTTCACAGGATACCTCTTGTGTTTCTCATTAACATCAGGTTCGTCTTCCTTCCTTACATTGTCAAACATAACAGCTAGGGCATTCTTACTATGCTTTGCGTAGCGCTCCGCTTCCCAATTTTTCTTAAGATGTTGTTCCATTTCTTCTTTTGTTTGCTCCGAGGCGACATCAGTAGCGATCTGCGATCCTTTGGCGAACAAATAACCACCGGCGACTGTCACCGCAGAGAAAGCCAGGAGAATTTTTGGATCGCGAGTTGCTCTTACAATAGCCCGCCAAGTAGCAGTCTCATAGAGGTATGCCATTTCCCTCTGCCCACAGGATAAACTTTAGCTTTTTCCTTAAAGCTCTAGGATCTCAAAGTCACCTTGCGTGGCAGCGTTGATCTCATGACGAAGGGAAACAGGTGCGTTTGACCGTTCGTTCGAATCTGACGGCGTTGGAAAAGGATAAAAATTTAAATTCAAGTACGAACGCTTCGGGCTTTGTACAGGGGTACGTCTACGCTGAGCGTAGTACGCTCTACCATTTCCCTGGTCAATATGGTCGTCCAAAACGATATATACAAAACCGGGTTCAACTTGAACCTGGTTTAAACTAACCTGGTTCAACCCTTCAAGTGGTTCTGATAGGCATTGGTCCACAAACACGCTGGAAACATCTCGCACTAAATAGACTCACACTACAATCGAAGCAGTCGCTTCCCTAAACTGCTCAGCAGCTTGACAAATTCCCGCTTGTTAAACATTATCGCCTGCCGTGGCTCCTCTAATTCTGGACTATTCAGCACATTCTATCTCACATAAAGGGATATGGGGGACCACCGACTGGAGAGATATATCAATGAAGATTCCGTAGCCTCTTCGTTACCGTCTCAGGATCAGTTGCCCACTCAAGACGGCCCTCCCCGACTTCTAGCTTGTTACCTTCTTGTCTCTCTCTCCCCAAAACGCGGTTCGAAGAATCGCACATATATTGGATTTACAGTGGACCCAGCCCGTCGAATTCGTCAACACAACGGTGAAGTGATAGCGGGCGCACGTCGAACATCACGTCATCGACCATGGGAAATGGTGGCCGTAGTGCATGGTTTCTCCTCAAAAACGCAAGCATTGCAGTTTGAATGGGCATGGCAGAACCCAGAAAAATGTATCCCTTTGAAATGGCACAAAGACCGATCAGACGCCCTGCCCGCACCTGAAAAGGGAAGATTTACCCCCAGTGGCTGTTTACGAAGCCTTGCCGCGCTACTTAGCGTTCCGCCCTGGTCACATTGTCCGCTTACTCCGACAATAACAGCCAAGAGGGAGGATTGGAGCAAATGGAATATCGATAAGATTACATTCCCAGCACATAAACAAGTGGAATTCGGAACCCTCACAGAGTTTCGAAGCGGACCATATAACTATCGGCGAGACTGCAAAACACTCCCGAATCAGGGTCCATGTATAGTTTGTTCGAAAATAACTCTGGGCAGGGCTCGGACCTTTTGCGCCGCCTGTGGAGCAATGAGCCATTTGTCTTGCATGGCCAGGTGTTCGTCTGGGCCAAAAGGCAAAATGCTTCCCGACTGCGTAACATGTCCATCCTGCAAGAGCGGGATACATTGGTCTCTTTTCGTAAGAATGTGTCGAGCCCTTGAAGAATGGGACTGAGGAATGATGTGTAACAGCAGCGTAGGAGAAGCATACGTTTGCTCACCGAGGAGAAACCTGTAAACTTTTGATAACTTTTGATACTCAAGCGTTTGATATATCACTTAAGTCACATTGTGATATCAGCAAACCATTTTGTCCATCGAAATCGCCTGACCAAGTTTAAAACATCCAACCAGTGCTGCAAGGTTTAACTTGTCATTTCCTCCAACAGCAAGCCGTACCTCAATTTCAGCAAGCCGTTCAAAAACATACATCTTCCCTTCACCCCTCATTTTAGAGTTCGCAACATGAGGAAAAATCTCCGTGATAATATCCAGAAGCGCCAGACCTTTAACCCTTCTCAGTTGATCCAACTGTTTGCAGCACGTCCCATAGTCCTCGTCCATCAAAAGCCTTAAAATGTCGGTGATGTCTGCCGGATGTGGAGCTCCTGTATTCGCATAGACCGCATCGCCAGTGACCTTACCTCCTGTAGCAGAAGCGGCCATATGTGAACTTTGCAGGACGTTCAGGATACGCCTCATATCACCGTTGCCAAGTTCAAGTAGAGCTTCTAAGCCTTCTTCTGTTAGAGGAACATTCTCTTTGTCTGCAATTTCACGTACGCGACTTCGCACATCGTCTCGTGGAAGCGGGCCGAAACGAAACTTGGTACAGCGACTCTGCAAAGCCGGAATAATCTTGTTGACGTAATTACATATGATACAAAAGCGTGTGCTTGCGGAAAACTTTTCAACCACCCTTCGAAGAGCCATCTGAGCGGCACTTGTCATAGCATCAGCTTCATCCAGAACGACCAACTTGACGCCCGAAGAGAACATTCGACGTGTAGAAGCAAAACTCTTGATTTGATCGCGAACAACCAATATACCTCGATCATCGGAGGCATTGAGCTCAAGAATCATGTTCTTGTACGACGGACCGTACACTTCTTTCGCGCAAGCGAGAATGGTGGAGGTTTTCCCCGTTCCAGGCGGACCGCAAAACAGTAGATGAGGGAGCCGATTTTTTGAAATAAGAGCCTTCAAGGTGCTGATGATCTGCTGGTGGGACAGCAAGTCCGAGAGTGTTTCTGGACGATACTTTTCTACCCACATGAGCGATTGGGTGGACTTGGTCTTCGAGGGGTTCTCCGACACGTTGGAGGTTGGTTTGCCCGGCTCAACCTCCATGATTTCCGGATCTTCCATGCTGGGAAACGTTTAGCGACGGAGAGAGGGTGTTGGAGGAAGTTGAGGGGCTTGCTGAGGGAGGTGAAGGTGAAATGGACAAGCCTGTACCGTTGTACGCCTGTCCAGTGGGGTTGACACCGTACAGGGCTACGATAGTGCTACTGTTTCGGTTGCAGAGGGCTTCTCCCGCCAAAAAGCTGGAGTGTGGAGCGAATTTGGCAGTACTGTAAGTATGGCAGGGTACAGAGGCGTACAGCAATGAAGTTTTGCGGCAATATAGCAGATAATTTGGGGTGGTCATTAGAGGCTCGGAATTCGAGCTTGGTAGGGGAAGTGCTCTTCGCCTGGAACAGCCACACTGCAATTGGCGAACGTTGCACCACGGCGAACTCTCCGATGCATCAACCGTTCTCAGAACCATTCAAAGCGTCTGGCCGCTGTCGCAGAGCGCCGTAAACAACGCTGTCACCGTAAGTGCAAGCGCGCGTGCGTCGAGCTCGTGCGCACCGTCGCTCTCTTTGCTCGCCGTCGGTAGCGCGCCACAGCCGATGCGCTGCGCGTTGCACGCTTCGCAGCCATGGACCTCATGGATATTGAGCGCCATTACACCATCGACAATCTACCAGACTGCGTCATGCGCCAGATTTTCACATATCTCACGCCAGAAGAGCTCGAAATCAGTAGACAGGTGTGTACAAGATGGAACGCGAACGCAGCACACCACAGTCTGTGGCGCAACCATTGTTTCAGGCACTCGCCCAGTCTGCGAACAGAGCGGACAGCATGGCCTGTTCTGGCGTGCTGCGAGCCTGCTTACCCCATCCCGTGGCGTCATGTGTTCCGAACGCTGCAGAACCGACCGAGATGGATTGTTCCATTGCACAAGTCGGGGCGCTTTTTGTGCAACATGATTGTGCACCTGATTCAGGGGCCTTACGCCGAGGTTCCGGAGGTTCTGATGGTGAAACGCAGGCTTGACATGATGCATCTGCCGTTGTTTCTCAGCGGTACATGCACTTATTTTTACTTGGAGCCGCTTGATGAAGCGGACAACGGGCCCTACGAAGATTTTGTGCAGTATCTGTTAAAGAGAGACAGGGCCGGTTTGGTACTGCTGCCCAAGAGCAAAGTGATGCTGATCCCACCGTGTAGAGTTCTGCGGCAGAGAGTGAATTACTCGGGCGAACGTATGATTGGAGTTGTTCAGAGTATGCGCGTCTAGGTGTGATGGTGTGCGTTTGTACTCACGGAAGGACTGCGCCCCCTTATGAGGGGTGCAAACTGAATGCGCACGCTGGAAGTTGTCTACTAACTGAGAAGGCTGTCAGCGAGAGCATCGCAGCGCGTTTGATGGCTCGGTGCTTGTGATCCATAAGCGGAGATTGTACTAGTGCATTAGAGCTTGTTTGCGCGGCTGCAGCCGTTGAAGGGAGGAGACGAGCACGCCAAGAAAGGGCTCCATCGATAGCCGGAAACGGCACGCAGCCGCTTGTACCTTTTTGTGTAGAGTAACGACGATATTTTTGAAACGATGACAAGAAGTTATGTACGATGCACTGTATCGGGTGTCCCTAGCCCCAGCACAGTCTCGCCGTCTGCACACACGTTGGACGCAACGGAAGACGTGGTCGAGCATGACCACGCGGCGGCGTGCGACATGAAACGGATCAGCGCGCTCACGAGCGATGACGCGCTGCCGTTTTCAATTTTGAAAGTTTGGCCGGATTCAGCAGCCGCAACGTGGACGCGCGCGTGGCGGTTTACACCGCAATCAGGACAGCCTGTCGGCGCGCCTCGCGCGGGCGCGCGCCACACGCGCCCGCCCACCGCCGCCCACACAACGCGCACGCGTCCGCGCGCGTTCGCGCCGCGCCGACAAAGCACACAACCCTGCGCCGCCGAGCCCCCCCCCTTCCCCGCCCGCGCCGCCCGTTCCCAGCCAGCGTCGCCCGCCTCGCCCCCGAGAGTGTGCTTCTTCGTGCGCCCGCCCTGCCTGTCTTGCGTTGCGCGCGTGCAAAACCCTTCGTCGCCCGCACCGCTTTGCGCTTGCGTTGGCGCGCCGTCGCGTGTGTGTGCGCCGCCTTCCGTTGACGCGCTTCCTTACCTTCGTTGCGCCCGCGAGCGGCAGCACGTTGCACCCCCACCCTCCGCCACCCCCTTCACCCCCAGCCTTCCTCCTCCATCACACCCCCCCCCTACACCCCCGCCCCTCCCCCACAGCCCTCGCACCGCGCCTTCTACCCGCGTGCGCGCCTCGACTGTGTCCTTGTCATACCGTTGCACTCCGTGTGGGCGTGTGTGTTGTTTGTGTGTGTGCGCGCAGCCGTGCAAATCAATTTCCTTTTTGGGCGCCCTTGGCACGCGCGTTGGCCTTTAGCTTCCATTTCGTGTCGTCCCATTCGTACGTGCTTTGCTTGACGCCTTCATTTCATCATCACCATCTTCCCATTGCCGCCTTGTCGCGGTCATGTACTAATGAGGCTTGGAAACTCGTCTGATCACGCCCACTATCCATCCCGTCTTCGACTTGACCACCCACAGCAAATTCACTCGCTTCCACGTCGCTCGCTCCCATCCCTTCACCCCCGCCCCTCTTCAACGCTCCTCCCCCGCTACCCTTCCCCGCTTGTCGCTTCCCCACCCCCACACCTCTCCGCTCAACCGCGCCCGTCCGCCTCGCGTAAGCGACCCGCCTCTCTCATGTTCAACTTCTCCAAGCCTGCCTCCCGCCCGCGAGCAGCCTCGGAGCAGCCAATACAAGTGCTCACCGACTTGGACAATCACCACCGCCCAGACCACTCGCAACTGCCGTATCCTCGTGACCACCGCTCGCAACTGCAACAGCGACATCTTCCCCTTCACCAGTGCACCGACGTTGTGCACCACTCGCATGATCTGCGTGACGACGACGATGCCGCTTCACACCTCTTTCCTTTCCACGAACCACTGCTTGGAAGCCCTAGCACCGCCGCTAAACGCATGAGGTCGTGTGCCGACTCCGACACGGGAAGCTCCAGCTGCAGAGACTTCGACGAGCCTGAAGTTGTCGCGCCTGACTCCGTCCCCGCTTTGGTCAATGACGTCAAACGTATGCTGGACTATGTTTCGAGCAAGCCCTCGCTGCAGAGTGGCTCCGCCAGTTTCCTACGCGACTATCTGCGCACAATGCTCATGCAGAATGCACACTCCGCATCGGAGGCCATTCAGGCAGCGAGTAAGGCTCACCGAGCTGAAGTTATTGCCGGCCGTCGGAAATCGAGAGAGCCCTTCAATAAGATTCCGGATGAGATTGCAAAGCACGTGTTTGCCTTTCTTGGTGGTAGAGACCTTGCGCGTGCGCGCGAAGTTTGTAAGAGGTGGAATGACTTTGCAAGTGAAGAGCGTCTTTGGAAGAGACTATGCACCCAGAATTGGAGCTCATTAGAAACAGACCAAGCTCTGTGGCGCATTCTGGATAAGAACATTACCATGGGAGATCCCAACTGCTGGCGCAACATCTTTCCAAAGATTGAGAAGACTCCGAAATGGACATGTCGCCTTCAAAAGACGGGCCGCTTCATTTGTAACTTGATTGCACATCAAATCTCTGGTACTCCCATTGGCGATGTCGGTTTGCCGAATGTTTTGGTTGTGGAACGAAGGTTTAATATCGTCCATCTACAGACCTTCATACTCAATGATGCTTCTGTTCTTTACTTTGAACCAGAATCAGAAGAGGACCGTCATGGCTTTGACGAATTCATTGAGTATCTCAACAAGAGAACACGTGCTGGACTTGCATTAGAGGAGCAACGGAGGTTCATCTTCATTCCGCCATGTGACTATACCCGTACGCAGATAGATTACCATGGGCGCAGTCTTCTTGGTGTCGTACAAAACGCCTACAACCCACTTGGACCTTTATGAATATCGCTCGCAGTACGTGTTCTTGTGTGGAGTATTGTATTCAACGAAAGTCCGTAGATTACCTATTGCAGCAGTCATACCCTTGTAGCGTCGAGATTAAAAGGAAACATTTAAGAGTTCACCTGAAGCTTTGTCTCTATCGCTGATATGATTTGCCGCGTCATGAGCTGCCTTTGCAGGTAGATTTGAGAAATATCAACTAATGTTTCACAAGAGAGTAAATGCCTTGAGCGTGCTGTTGTGAAGGAAACACAGTCTTCGTGCACCGCGCTGTCTTAACTGGGAGACAGAACCCCCCTTTCTAAACGTTCCGTGTTGCAAAAACATTGTTCGTCCAGGACATCATTTTCTAATGACAGGACGTGGCTGATCGCTGACGTAATTGTAATTGTGCTTTGAAGACTATATCTTTGATACTTTTGATCTTCGTCCGGATCCTCCTAGGACAAACCATATGCCGAGTGCGAGGAAAATTTTCAGAGTGCATCCTCAATCTAAGCGACGCGTTGCCAAAGGCATAAACTAATGTTTCACATGCTTCATATTGCTGTATTGTATGTATAATTTACTTTGCTGGGTTCATGCGTTAGACGTCTGTTTTATGATTTCATGAGTCTCCTCAAGGTATTCAAAGAAGATGACGTTCAACACAAGTTATGACACAACATATAAAACAGCTTCAGCAATATGAACCTAAGTAATGCTCGAACGAACAAAGCGTCACTTCCCATTTTCTGTTCCACGTCCACTGACTGTTGCATTTGGGCACCTTGATACACAGCTTGTATTTAGAGGATGAAAAGAGATGCGATCTCCTATAATGAAAAGCAAGAAAGCCCTTACGCCTGGTCAAATTCTTCGCATTTCCCGCGAAGCACACTAAGCTGTATCGATCTTTGTTTCAGCAGTTTGGCCGAGGTCGTGTCACGTTTAATAGATTTATTTAGGACCTGCATTCACCTGTCTGTCACAGAAAACTGCAGGAGAATATCAGAGACTGAATAATGCAGGGGTAACCAAAAATCTTGTTCGTCGCCAGAATATGAACTTGAAATCAATCGGATGGTTGACTCGTGGTGCACGGCGTTGTTCTTGCAAGCACGTCAGGAGCTATGACCACGCACCACAATACAAGCGAGTGAGGATTTGAGTGGCCGTGATTACACAAGAACGATGCAAGTATTGCTCGAAGAGTGATAGAGATTCGGAACACCTAGGACTGGCTTGAGAACCTCCCTCCTTCTGATGAAACTAGACTTTTCGGAAATCCTCCTCCCTGTCAAACCCGAGAAGACTACATTTTCCAGCTTTTATAAGAGCAAAGTGCAGTCCCCCTTCTCGAGCATACTGAAGCGTCTCTGTGGCACCACCTAAGAAAGACTGATTAAGAAAGACTCTGGGAACTGTTGAGGCGCCTGTCATTTTCATCAACACAGATTGAACTTCTTTTGCGACTTCCGGAGGTATACTTCCGTCGTCTAGTTCAACAACAGCAGGTTTCGGGACGCTACATCCCTTTTGTGCCAGCCGCCGCGTCTCGGTCCACAGTGTTCGCTTGGTTGCGTCACAGTATCCGCAGTTTCTCTTGCTAAATATCTGCGTATCCATCCATAATAATATAATCATTATAGCTCACAAAAGTTAGTTTGCGTCATGGCAGGGTTTCCAAAAAGGAGAGGGCTTTACGTACAACAACATTATTGCCGTGAATTGTTTCTCGAACAAGATCTTCAGCAAGAGCTTCCGGGGACTTCGACGAGAAATTTCCCATCTGTAACGAGGAAAAGAGGGTTCTCTTCTCGAGAAAAAAACAACCTTTTGGGGTCACTATCTCTTCTCCCTTGCCATGTAAGGAATGAAATCCAACTTCTTGAAGAACACTTAGCCTTCTACTGCTTATAAATGGTCAGAAATTCTCTCCACTAATCCGTACTAGTGAGGATAGAGTAACAACGGGTACCCACATTGGCTCAGATATGGGTAAACCTGCAACAGGTCGCAATTGTCGTCGCGGCATCCAACAAAATTGTGACAAGTGTACTCATTAGATCAGCGACAAGTCGCCGACAAACACAAGATAAATGTGAGTACACGTACAGATATAGACAGGACAGGAGACCTAGCAAGAAAAGTCAAGAGGTACAGTAGCATTCGTTCGTTTGTCCAGGCAGATGCAAGAACGTTCTGGAACCAGAAGGTGCAAAGGGTAGAGCACGGCGTGAAGTAGGTAATCTCCCGAACACGGCTGTTCTCGACAACGTGAATGGAGAAGCATCTAAGAATGTTAGTGAAGCTTTATACCTGATTGCCGGGCATGCATTTCAATAGCAGCACAAAGTTCTGTATCCATCTCGACCCACTTCGACCCGCTCCTCAGCATGTCCCATACTTTTCGCATATGCTCAGCACCAATTTCAACAGAGGAGTGGCATACCACTGCCTTTCTAATGTACAGCTTTGCTTTGGCCACGTCGACCAGCATTCCATCTCGGGCAGTTAGCAAAAGGTCCGCTAAGGCGTACATGGCGTTTACGTCTTCCTCCTGAGCCAAGGACTCATAGAGCTCGACTGCTCTTCCAGGGTTTGGTTGAAGTCCGTCTATTTCGCTCTGCAACAAAGTTGCTAGGTTATACATCGCATGCACGTGCTTCCTTGAACTAAGTACACGTTCATAAAGCGACATTGCAGCCCTGGGATCTGGGTCTACCCCATCCCCTCCAGTTTGCCATATGGTCGCAAGGTTATACATTGCTCCGATATGATTTCCTCGGTCAATTGCTTGTTTGTACAGAACAATGGCCTCCTTCAAATTCGGGTTAAATCCCTCAGCTCCATAGTGCCGCAGCAGTGCGAGGCTGAACATGGCCTCTGCATTTTGTTCGACATAAATAGCTTTCTCGTATAACGCAATTGCCTTTCCAATGTCTCGGTTCAGCCCTTCCCCACCTTTTTCAAGGAGAAGACCTAAGTTGAACATGGCATACGGATCATTCCATTCTGATATAAGGCGTTCGTAGAGCTTAGCTGCTAGAGGGGCATTTTGCGCCACTCCTGTCGTCCCGACAGCCAGTAACACGGCCAGGCTATAAATCGCACGTACATATCCCAACTCTTCAACTGCTAGCTTCTGTTGCCTAGATGCAGCGCAGCTTTTCCTAATATCTTCGTATCCCGCTTGCTTCGTTAGTATATGCTTGGACAGGCCTCGGCTTCGCAAATGAATTGCCCCTTTATCGACTGCCATTTTGAGCAAACCCAAACGAGTTCTACCGTTTTCAACCGAGAACCTTTCTGGTTCAATTTCAAGTACACGACAAATGCTCTCATTTCCAGAACCCGCTGATTCCACACATGCAATTGCCTGGGCAATATCACATAAAGCACGTAGCGGAGCCCTGTTCGTCTGTGTCAGAAACAACAGTTTCTGCATCGCTAATGAGGCCTCTTGGTTGTGGTCTTGTGGGTCGCATACGAGATATGCGTTCAGTATATCCATAAGTGGTTGATAAACGTACCCCTTATCTCCTTCTAGACGCAATACGTTCTCACAAGCTGGTAGAACATGCTCACGGAATTTGGCTTTGTCCTCGTCAGCAACCTCGACAGATACTGCTGTTTTGGATAGCATGGTTGCGACAAAACTTCGCAAGATATCGAGACCTCGATAGCAATCTTCTGAGTTTTCGCCGAAGTCGAATAATAGTTCCATGCATTTCATAAGCGCATCTACATTTCCATGTTGCAAAGCTGCCATCTCGTAAAGAGTCGACGCTCGTGAAGGCTCTAAAGTGCTTGCGAGACGCATCATAATATCTACAGCGTTCCCTTCGACGCCAATGGAAGATGGAGGATTCGAAAGGTTGTAGTGATCTCTCACTGCGTCTTGCACCAATAAGCAAGTATGCATTAGAACGGCATCATCTGCTTCTTCATAGCGGACGGACTGTACTCGCTTCACAGGAAGGTCCACAAAGTTGCTAATAACACCGCCTACATCGTCACGAATTAGCGGAGTCTTATAGCCTACAATACAAGGTTGCTGTAGCAAGCCTTTGCTTTCCAACTCGAACTTACATATGACAGCACGAAACGAAAGGGAGGCCACTCATTCCACGTTGTAAACGAAGATTTCGTTGTCGTTTGCAATATTGCAGTCCCGGAAAGCTGTTGATCGGTGTTGATGTAGTCGACATCGACGTAGGAAATATTCAGTTCCTTCTGCCAGTCTCTAAAACCCTCTAGACGTCCTAGAAATGCGTCTCGCCACCACCGCCACTGAAATTCTTTGGAATCAGCTGAAACCTGAATTATACACTCATCTGGAGCTCTAAGTTTCAACAGGATTGCTATTCTTTGCGGCCCACATATAGGTGTTATTTTCAATTGCGCATACGTTTGACTGTCAGTTACATTTCCAAACGTTCCAGACCTCTCTGAAGTCGGGTCGAGACCACCTGCTTTTGATTCCGACTGTTGCACATTGCAGCTTTCGTTTTTCGCACATGTTTTCACATGTAGAGAAGGAAATGATAGAACAAAGAGCATAATAGTTGCTACATAAACATCATCTTCAGCGTATGTGTATAGTTGCGCATGAGGTAGAAGAATAGATTCCAAAAAGTTCTGCAACTCCCATATTAATCGACATTGAACACATCGGCGATTCAAAACTTCCGAATACTGACTCCCTTCCAGTAAGGCCACGATTGCCCTGCTTAAAGGCACCCGAAACTCGAGTTCACGAAAGTCTTTCTTGTTTGTTGTATTGAAGAAATCATCTCCGGACTTTCCTTCATTTCTATTAACCCATCGCGCAAGAGACGAACGGAGTGACTCCATACGATAACCCATAAATGTTATAAATTGGTCCATAAACTTGTATTTATGAGTCTGGTCTGCTATCCGACGCTCCAGTCGCCTTTTCTCCAGTTCATAGTTGATCGCTCGAACTCTTGTACCACATTCTTCCATAGTTTGTCCAATTTCGCACAATTCAATGTTGTCGGGCGCAAGACAGAAGGCTCTCCATTCCTCGTTTAGTTCCTTGACGAGAAAGGAAACCTGAGCTCCCGATACAAGCGCCATCCAAACATCAATCAGCTCCCCTACCTTGGCAACGAGTCTGTTGTTTATGGAGGGCAGTGAGATCAAGTTCATACCGATTGGAAACGCGCTTCGAATCAAACCGTTGTCCGCTGTATAGAGATGTTTTCTCGCTGGTCTATTTCGAGAGACCGGCTGATTGGGAACATTTAGCTGCGCGCGTAAGGTAGCGATCGCTTGGTCACTATCCACATTGCTACAAGTATGTTCGAGATATACTGCTACTGATGAGTCTGAAGAGCTGCTACTTGAAGAAGACGAACTGTGATCACTTGAACTGGTTGATGTGCTTTCAACTGACTTACGACACTCTCTTTGTTTGGCTTTGCATTGACGAGAAAGCATACCCATGTAGATCAAAATAGTTAACCATTCCAGTTTGTTGATGTCAAACTCACGTATCTCTCGAACATGAATCCATTTAACAGGAAGCTCTGTGATAAACTCCGTGAGAACTTCGCGATATGCATCATAGCCATAAGGAATGAGATCGTCGTACTCCTCTAAGCCCTCCAAATCTTTAAGATGTGGAACGCGAAACGGAAGA
Source organism: Gracilaria domingensis (assembly GCA_022539475.1). Classification (NCBI taxonomy): domain Eukaryota; phylum Rhodophyta; class Florideophyceae; order Gracilariales; family Gracilariaceae; genus Gracilaria; species Gracilaria domingensis. Next base: position 248,909 of record VCMS01000001.1, read on the forward strand.
GCCCTCCCACTCCGAATGGCTAACTCGAATAGTTCCTGTTTCACAACGCGTCCATCACTCATATGTGACTCAGCGGGCCACGCATCCCAGAGGAACGGGCCCGAACCTTGACCATACTCGTGATCGGGCCATAGTTGCAGCGTTGCGGACGCTAGCACCTGTGTACTAAAGTATCGACCCCGACGCCGCAACCTATCTAATGCGGTCAGGCTATGATCATATGGCTGCGCGTCCGGATCTGGAACGACATCGAACTCAGAAAGCCAGTCCTTGAGACCTTGAGCTGCAAAGGCTGCTGCCCAATGCACCCAAACCTCTACTGGTTTGAGAGGAACTTGCCTCAACGAGTGCTTTCTAGAATGACCACACAGCGAGAGCAAGCGGTCACAGACAAAAGCAAGGAAGATGCGTATCCATTGAGCAGCGCCGTAAAAAGGATCCAACAAATGAATCTTGTCGTCTGCGTGAGTGAGTACATCAATATCACGATACGCCAAGTAGCTGTGCAGGTGTCCATGCATAATCTGGTTGTCGATAATCTTCTCGTTGACCAAAATATGATCGACAACGTAGGCTGCAGTAACTGGTTCATCAGCAACATCCTTCTTTTGTTTGCCATGTCGCATGCCCGGCAGACGATAGGTAATACCAATCGCTTTCAGAGCCAATATGGAGTTCTTTGCCCAGGAACGAAAACAGTTCAGCTGCCACAATCCCCACAGCGTGCGAAACATGTGTCTTAGGGCGAACAGAGAGGCAATTAGGGCAGCACATGTTTCCTTGAAGTCACCCGCGAGTCCTTGTACTACGCAATACGCAAGAACGTACAAGAAGGGGATACCACTCCAAAAAAGGTTGTGGTAGGCGGCATTGCGAGTGTGCTTGACAGTTCTCCACTTCTCAGATATGAAATCTTTCTCAGAAATTATGGTCCATGGTGCAAACGCTGCGACATAGGCGCATAGCACGAACCAGAACGAATCAGCAAGATCGTTCACATCCATATACTGCAGCGGACAATGTTCATACAGGGCCGAGGTTGTACGAAGGAAGTGACACCGGGAAAAGCCGTATCACGGAACCTGTTCAAAGGAGTCGCTGCTCGTTAACAACTTTGTCGTAAAGGATTTCGTTGGTGTGACGGCAAGGGAGCAGTTAATACGCAGATAGCAATCTCATTGTCTGTTGTCATCGTACGAAACCTTGAACCTCGCTGTCACCCACGTTTCGCTCATCTGTACAGTAGATACTCTTCCAAGGGAAAAGTGCCATATACGCAGGGACTTCATATGGTAACCCTTTAGCCATTTTGTCCACTGGCACTGCTCTTAGCCGTACCTGAGGACACTAACCAGAAGCCAGCCCTACAATAAACAGGTAGAAGGCTAGCTTTCTGCACCCAAGAGTGAAGCACTCTACATATTTATGAAACACGTACACCAATTCTCCATGTTGGTTCCGTAGCGGAGAAAAGTCGAGCACAAGCTTCAAGATTACAAAGTGGATAGTCGCTTGTCTAGAGCGAGTTGCTTGGGGGGACAGTGAAGCGAATTCTGGCATCTCCTAACTTGGTATGCATACGAGTCAAATCGCTGAGATTATTGATTTCGTTTGCTAACTGCCATCCTCTAGGCGTCAGAGTGTCTTCGTTAAAGATTTCTGGTTCAAATAATCGACTAGCGCAAATGCCACTGAGCATCATCCCCACGCTGATCGTCCCCAGGAAAGGTCCGTGAACTCCATCAAAGTCTTTATCCTCTGCAAAAATGCCTGGATAGTACTCGATTTGATCCACTTCTCCGTAAACTTCCTTAAGTTTCGTCAGTATCTTTTCATTTGAAGTGATTTCCTCAAACCGTTTTAGACGTCCAAAACCAAAATGCTCACGATAGTCATTGTAAGACCCTAATTGATACTCCCTGGTCTTACGCATTCCTGGCCTGAGAATCTTTTTCAGGAACCACTTATTCGTATTAAGCAGCGTCAGCTTTCCCGCGCGTTGCGATGAAGCAGAGAACAGAATTCTTTCCAGGCCACCATCTTTATCTGCGATCCACTTCACAGAATTCCAATTTTCATCAAGCCATGAATCTTCGTCTTCTGGAAACGTCAACGAGTCTGTCTCATAGATGTTAACATCAGGCGCCAACTCATTCATCTTCTCTTCGTAACCCAAAGGGAGCTCTTTAATGATTTTCACCTCATCAGGATAAAATTGATGCCAGCGGTGAAGGAAATTGAACTCTGTTTGAATCGCGTTGCACGGTGGGTACGGGTCAGGACCTAAGAACTTCCACATCTTCGACTGTTTCACGGCTTGGTCAAACTTGATTTTCACGTAGCTCGTCTGTAGACCACGACCAACATAATCGTGCATAGTGATGCGAACACAGTTGATCATCACTATTACCATAGCCTTCTGGAAAAGCTCCTCATCGTCCATGATTATGCCTCTTTCTGTAGCCCATTTGTTGATCTCACGACAAACGTACTGATGTCTTCTAAAAAATAGAACGTGAATCGCTGCGAAACCCGGTACAGTATTGGCAAGTTCGATAGGAATATCAAACATTTTTTCCCCTGGAAGAAGATGCCGCAAGTCCTGTGGGATGTCTATAATGGGTGGAAACTCTTCGTTTCCAATATGAGAAGCATTAAGTAATCCAATTTGACCGGAACGAAGAGATTTCATCCTACTTTCAGTAGATCCGTAAAGCTGAGACAGATTAAGTCCGAGGGGCTGGCGGGTTTTCAATGCGTCCGTAGTTTTGGTGTTGAACAGCTGATGGGCGAACCACTGTGCATAATGGCCAACAAGAAGTGAAAGATTTCTATTTGTCTCTGGAATGAATTTCGTACGACAGAAACAATCAACAGTAGCATCTAGGTCTGGGAGGCCCCTCGTGTAATCAGGTTGACGTGGAAGCAAACGAGAGTATGTAGTTCGTGACTCGTCGTAAACTGTGTAATATGAGGGGTAGTCGTTTTCCAAATTGTACTTGGGCAGACGCGGGATATACTTCGTCATAGAACTGAGCGAAAAAGCGAGGTAGGCCGAGTTGAGAATGTTCTTCACAATTGGAATCTGTTGAAGAATGAACCAAAAGAGCCAGAAGCTGTTCTGAACGTAAAACGAGAGGTAGCCCAGCACACCCCCACAGCGCTTGATCCTGTACAGTAGATCCCATAAGAACATGTTCAGAGTTGCCTTCTCACGACGCAATGAAAGAGATATCCCAGTTGCAGAAATATATGCAAACAAACTGATGTGACAAGGGTGAGAGTCAAGGAAGTGGTGGTCCTAACGGAATCAACAGAAAACGCAGAGGTTATCTATGGGCGGTATACAGGCAGCACATACATCTTCAGAATCTCTGAACGCAGAAACCCGGGGTGGATTTATATGCTTTCCAAGTCTGCTTTATGATATGAATATTATCGAAGCCTCCAGCATTTATCGACGGTAGGAAATTATGCGCCATGTCCTTTCTGAATGTCATTCATCATGTATGATACATCATGTCCTGTGTTACGAAGCCTCGAGTTGCCGCGCTAGATGTGAGTTCCACAGAAACATAACATTATAGCACTCTGCGATCACGTACTTGGGATCTTCAGAACCATAGGCTCGTGAAATGAGCTGAATGGACTCATAAACTGCTCAGACGAGAAACGCACTGATTTTGTCTTCTCTCGCTGATGATCTTCTTCTAGCGAGACACATTTCGCTAATGTTGTTGTGAAACGCGAATGTCTCCAAGATCATCTTTGTAGGAAAACAAAAACCAGTAGACCACATGTCCGGTGTGTACTATGGGCTGTCTGCGGCTGTGTCACCTATATGTACTCAAACAATCTTGATGATGTCTTGGGCCGTGAAAACCATGAATCTGAAACTATTTGACACGATGATGAGAGGGAATCAATGACTAATATGTAACGAAATCGCATGAGAGTTAATGGACTTGAGCTGATAGGAACAGTACATGCAAGGAGAATCTCCTTGCATCCACAATTCGATAAGGTAAGGATGATTCAGCATGCGTCGAGACGCATATCTGCAAGACTGTGATAGCAAAACGTTCAACATTCTGGTAAGATACTTTGGATTGGAAGTTGATCATCAAACTTTGTTTGGCCTGAGATTCCCACTTCGACATCATATCTACCGAGCACCAGCTCAGCAATGTGCAGCTGATGAGCACAAGACGGTGGTTATGCCATATGCTTTACAGAATCTGTTATGGTTGGCAGTAGTAGGTATCTGATGAATCGAGCACGTATTTCTGGTTACTTCTAGATGTAGATATAGCCTTACTTTTGCCTCGTAATTGGGGGCAGATGACATAAATGAGAGAGAGAGAGAGCACGTTTTCGTTCAGTATGTGTAAAGCTTAAACACAACAATCTACATCATGTGATTGTTGTAGGTGCCATCGTACTGAGCACGTTGAGTCTGTCACGTGATCGGCGACATCACGAATGGCGGGGAATGGAGCAGATTTCTAAGCCCAGATGAAAAAAGATCAAGCGACTCAGTTTGGCAGTGTTTCAGCCGGTGAACACAAATCCATACATACATGGGATGAGATGCCTTGTCCTCGACGCCAGACTATACCTTCACCCAGCTCAGGAACTTAAACCACACAGGATGCAAGCATTAACGAACTGAGTCGATTTAGAGTGTAGCGAACATTCGTTTATCTTTCGCTTATTCTTGAACGGCGGAAATGTGTCCAAGCCTAAAATGTCTCAGCTTCAAGTCGCATCACATAGATGCTCAGCACATCAGGACTTTATTGCAACCATGAAGTACGACGGCACTTTGCCAATATTATGGCACTTTGCGAGGTCTACTTATATGAAATTTGATGCGATGCGCTTTCGGGATCAGTTGCGAGGGCTGGGCTGCTGAGAGTCCCATAAAGGAAACAAACGATGGGAAAATGGGCGTTCGGGTTAAGTACATCAAGCAACGGCGCGATATTCCGTCCCAGCACTATGACACCCGTTTAGATTGTCATGGCAATGTTCTTCTAAACTTGGAGGCCTCAAGCCAGGTTAATCTAGGCGTAGAATTCAAGTCGTAGGTACCTAAATTGTAGAATGGCGATCTGAGCTGTGCGCGAAACGAGCAGCACTATCACCAAAACGTCGTAACTTGTTCGGACGCGGCCCGCACACTGTCGCATACTTTTTCTGCAAAGGGGCCTCAAGAACTGATGAAAAGTCGAGCAACGTGACCTGTTGCGGGCGAACAGGAGACTGATTCTCGCAATGATCTGAAGACGAAGAGCCCTGAAGACCTGATGGTGCAATGATCGGCGCCGGGCGAGCATTTACCTGTGGACGCAAGGACTTGGAACGTGGTACACGAAAAGAGCCGCGCACAGTGTTCGAATAGGATTGATTGCGATTTGGGCGACGACGAATGATGGGAGTAGACAGAGATGAAGATAAGCGCACTTCTGGGCGACTGGTGCCTGGCTCAGAGGGCCTGAAAGATGAATTCGAGGGGTTCGCCGTCGAACGACGGGTACTCGGAGAAAAATTAGAGGCGGAGTGGGTCGACTTCGGACGGGGGGGAGTAGGAGCCGAACTAGAGAAAGGTGGGGTCGGCGTGGTACGACGAGTCATGGGAGCAGAAGGAGAGGGATGAGAGGGCGAGGTCGAACGGTGAGTAATCCGAACAGAAGTAGAGGAGGCAAAGCCCGGTGTCGTGCGACGGGCAGCGGGAACGTAACTTGAGAAAGGCGGCCTCGACGACGGATGACGCTCGATTGGTGCAGAATTTCTGCGAGGTGCATAGGGTGGCTGACGATGCGCAACAGGCGTCGACTTGCTGGAAGGTGTGTAGAAATGTAGGCGACGCGCGGTGGAGGTAGAGTTAGAGAGAGGAAGAGTGGATACTGATGGACGGCTTGAAACGGGGGTAGAGGAAGAAGATGATGCAGAGGGTTTTGGGCCCTGCAGAGTGCGAGCGGAGTTAGCGGGAGGTTGTGTCGGTGTGAGTTGAGTTGTTAGGAGCGCAGAGTTAGACACAAGGGTTGTGTGACGCGCGTTGGGAACAGAATTGGTGGACGCCGCTCTTCGTCTTGAGCGGTTCGCAGAGCTGGACGGGTGCGAGCGAGTTACGAGCGGCGCAGGCGGCACATTTTTGGAGTGCGTGGGCAGCGAGCTGCACTGCGGCGTTTGTATCGAAGGCTGGGTTTTGACAGTCGGTTGGGCAGTTTCTGACTTCACTTCAGCATGACCGTCTACGTGGTCCGACTCCTGATGTGGTCGCTTTCGAGGCGTGTTTCGACGTTGTTCGGGCGGCGGTGGCGGTGGTCGACCAGGAGAGGTGACAGTTGTGGCCGCTGGAAGATTGACGGCTTGCAGAGCGGCCTCTATTTTGCACGGGAACGAAGCGGCAGATGGTTTGGAGCGCATGGTGATGCGCGCGCCGATGGCACGGCTGCGAGCTGCTGGCGGCTTGTATCGACGACGACGAGCGAACTACCGCCGAATATGTGAACGCTGCTCAAAGCCGACCCGCCGTTCAAAGTTTGGGCCCCAACGCGCGAGTTGCCTGAGTGGACCTGTTGGCCTCGCGGTCCCAGTTGGCTCCACGGCCGTGCTAAATTTTCTTTTTGTATTTGGGAGTCCCAAATTGGGACCCCGCTGATCTGTCTTTTGCCGCATATCGATCCAACGGCTGCTCGCCACGTGCCCTGCATTGTTGGTGCCGAGCTCAACTTCGTGCGTTCCTTCTTCGCGTCGAGCAACGCACAGCCATAAACTTTTTCTAGCTCCTCGCACACACTGCCGCACACACATGCATCATACGAGTGCTGATCGGCGGTAACGAAGGTGTGTGATACCGAGGCTTCCGTGCGATGCGTCACGCACCACCTGATTATCTATGCCCATCCAACATCATGTTCAACCACATCATCCCTTTTGTTCACCAATCTCATTCACAGGCTGTATCCGAGATTGAAGCAATCTCCCCCCCGGCTTGGGTATAATCATAAAGAAATCTTACCCGCACAAACCTTTTCAAACCGACCGTACATTCGCCCTCACGGCCAATCTCAACCCTATGACCTTTCCTCGTAAACCTCTTCCGTTCTTCTGCTTCTGTAATGTGTTTATATGCCCCAAACCCTTCCCTTTGAGACAATTGAGTCGCTGTACTTTGGCAGCGCCGTTAACCATGAGTACTCCTTCATTCAAGTCAAAACCACCCGTTCTTGTGTCCGATGTTTTGGATACCCTTGTTGTCGATCCGTTTTTCAATGGCATGGCCTCTCATTTCGGTTTCGAAACCTTTCATGATTTCGTCAACGCAAAGACCCCCGACGTCTGGGTGAACTTCGAGCTCGGTCTAATCGATGAAAACGAGCTTGCTCGATCCTTCTTCAAAGGCGAACGCGTGGTAAACATACCACTTTTCAAAACATTTCTCAAGCAAAGCTATCGACGGATTCCCGGAACAGACGCTTTGCTTAACGCATTGAGAGAAGCAAACGTTCCGGTGCATCTGTGCAGCAACTATCCCGCATGGGGGCATCTAATTGAGGAAGCTACCCAGCTCAATGCACGGTACGGAGCGAAATGGACATTCGTTAGTGGAAACGAAGGTCTCCGGAAGCCAGACGTTGCGGCGTACAAGAGAGTTGCAGAGAAAGCCGGCGTGCATCCCTCGTCTTGTATTTTATTGGACGATAGAGAACGAAACTGCGATGGCGCCATACAAGCCGGTTACCTTGCGGCCGTCCACTTCAAAGACGCAAGACAGGCTTCAACTGAGCTTGCAACAATTCTGGAAGCACACGGAACAACGCTCAAATACTAACATACTGTATCTATCGTGTGTCAACATGGCGCATGCAAATGGAGATGAACAACTTCAAATTCCTATCACACACAATATTTACATTAGACAGTAAACGCCCTTGGCCTCCACGTCTACTGCTGCCGGTCAAATGTATACAACATAACAACCTTTCCCCCTAGCATCCGAAACGCTAACTTCATCACACACACAGGTGAGCGTGAGCCAACCATAGATTTCATGCAGAAAACTCAAGCCTTAGCAACTCTCGTCTCACTGTTCACAGGTGGAAGCTTGAAACCTTCTCGAAAAGCAAATGACTTCGTATCACCTAACTTGCTTGCAGAGAACAAAAGCGCATCATATTCCTTGCTCATGCCGAAACTAAGTTTAGAATGGGGCCTCGCCAGCCATCAATGGATTCACACCGTCGCCGACTTCTTCCCAAGATTCTTCTTCCCCTTCTTCCTCTTCTGCACTCAACCTGAGGTACTCCAACGCGGCAAAGCGGTCCCAATCAGTGAGCTCTGGGGTCGCATGTTCTTGTCTTATTTGCAATGGATCCCTAGCCTCAATGGCGAAAAACTTATTGAGGTTGAACAAAACGTTGAAAAAGTTACCGGCCAGGCGACACCGTTTGAGATCCTTCCTCCTAATCACGGGTGGTTGTACATTGGGTTTGATCATGTCGAGCAGTTGACACAAGATATCTTTGATCTGCACCGGCTCATGACCAAAACATTCCATGCGATGCAGCTGTTCCTTGTAGAAGAACTCCATATCATACATAGTAATCAGGCCATCGCCATCCATATCAATACATCGAAACCAGTAATCGATGGCCGTATCACTCGTTTTGTCTTCTTCGCTAAGACAGAACCAGATAAAATCTGTGTACGACATGAACCCAGGGTTCTCTGGTGAATCGAGAGGACGCGCGTATCCACCAAAAATGCGATCAACGATACGAGACGTCAGAGAATGACTTCCATATCGCATTAAGTCTTCGCGGTCTATTTGCAGATCATGGTTAGCGTCTAACTCCCAAAATCTGCAATATAGCACGTAGAAATGCTCATAGCTGAAAAACTTTCTCTCCCGGTTGATGTCCTCTTCCTCATCCACAACCAAAAGCGTTTCCAAGAGTTTTGACCTCCGAATATCTTGAAGTGTCAATCGCCCATTGTGTTGTCGAGTGCATCCGAAGTAGATTCTCTCAATCACTGTTTCACTGTATCTTTGTTGAAATTCCGGTGTTGCGTGCAAGAACGCTAAACCTTGATGACACATCAGCAACGCGCGAAGCAAAGGCTTAAAGTCGCTAGGGATTAGATAATCTCGATCCGTCCCAGGTTCGCGAAGGACTGAGAAGAGCCTCGCCTCTTTCGAATAACCCACACAAGTAAGTCTGTAGAAATACTTAAACTGTTCTTCCATGACATAGTCCCTAATGACTTCATTCACTGGCGCCATGGTGGTTACACCATCCGTGGCAGCCGAAATGCCCGAATTCGCTTCATTCGCTTGTGAAACACTGTGAAATCCATTTAGTTGGCGACTTTCGTTCCCTCTGTCGTCTCCATCTACGGCATCACCCATTGTTGTGTCTGACTTCGTGCCTCCATCACTGTGCGGCGACTGCTGAATCATAGTATCAGTGGCATTAGAGCGTTCTTCCATACTTTGCTTGTTTTCCACATCCTTCATATCATTTTCAGTGCTTTGGATGAGGTTTGCTTCTGTAGAGCCTATTTTACCGTCTTGCTTTAGGGAACTTAATCTCACGGCTGCATCGAAAACGATACCTGCAAAATAGGTTGGCAGTCCGATAACGTCCAACACCAACTCTCCCAGATCCGAACGCGTCGCCCCCGGCTGATTCTTTTCCTCTCGCAGCTTCTTAAAAAACTTTTTCATTACTTCATGCTCTTTCCTCTCTCTGTCATCTGCGTCCTTCCCACAAGGATAATAAAACCGAGGCAAGGTAGTGCCCCTATGACGACGGGATGACGCATCAACCATTGTCGCATCTTCCTCCCGAGGCGGTTTTGGTTTCACGGGAGGGATAGCAGCGCTCACTACCTTTTCTTCCGGAAGAACTTGGATGTCTGATTCTCTTGGCTCTTCCGATTTCAGTCTGAGAGCCTGTGAGTCTCTCTCGATGGTGACAGTTTCAGTTGCAACCCCTTGGCTTAACTTTTCATCCCGATCTGCTACCACAGCCCCTGTTGCTATAGCTTCCTTAAGCGGAACTGCGTCCGATGTCGTCACAATCTCCTTCTCTGCAAATGGTACAGCGTCGTCTACTTTTGGGGTTGGTTTTCCAACTTCAGCCACCTTCTTCGCTGATTCCAAGGTGGAAATTGCGTCTCTCTCCAATACACTCTTCTCATCGCGTTTCATCTCAGAATCAACTGGCGTCGCATCAGACGAGGAGACCTTGTCAACGGCGGCAGTAATTTCAGCGATGCCATCAGCATCGTTGTCAGAAGCTTCCTTCTCAATCGAAGGTGTTTCATCAACCTTAGCCTCCGTCACAGGAACCGCCGGCACATCGACACCCTCCATTTGAACGTCCTTTGGAGTTTCGCCGAGCCCGACAGACCGAACAGCCTTCTCTGGCGTTTTCGCCGGCGACGAAAACAATATTTGCGGATCGCGCTGATCAAGCGGTAAAGGAGAAACGGTTCCACTCTTACCAAGATCAAGATCAGCAGATGCTTGCAGCGTAGATCGCAAGTGGGCAGCAATGAAAGCCGGAGCGGCTACTGGGGATCGGGGTGAGGAATCTGTGTCGCCAAACGGGATGTGACTACGAAAGAGTCTAGAGATCGGGGAACTTGGTGCTTGTTGTGGCGCGGCGGACGTGGAGCTCTGCTGCGCAGAGGAGGGCGATCGTGAATGAGATGGAGAGTGGGTTTTGTCGTGCTTCGCAAGACGTTGAGCTATCTCCATCTCCGCGGAGGCAGATATGTTGCCAGCGCGGACATCATCTAGGAGTTTTTGTAACCAAGGTTTTGAGTCGGGTTGCTCAAGCCACTCATTGAAGAGCTCGTCAACCTTGAACTTTGGCCACACCAGGACGTCGGAGGCGTGCAAAAGCACAGCTGGCGGAGATGGTATCGGACGGAGATTTGGGGCAGTGGAATCTACAAGCGAAGGCGAATGTCCAGTGGGGGTGGACGTGGGGAGAAATGAGTTGGAAGTGAAGAGAGGGGAGAGTTGTGAAGGGTTACGGGTAGTGTTAGAGGTGTCCATGGCGCGGGTTACGTCTTGGTCGACATCCATATTGACGTGTTCCGAGGGCGAGGGCACCTGAAGGTGCATGGAGGGGGGAGTTGCAGGCGTTGTGTCGATATCCATCGTTTCGGTGCGGGGCGACTGGCGCCTGCGGGGTTTGAAGAAGCCGCAGCAAAACGAGGAACGCGTGGGGGAGTGAGGAGCGATGACAAAGCGGGATTTCGAGGACGGGAAAGCGGCTGTGAGGGGGGGTCGCTAACAGGTTTATCAGTGGAGGATTTACGCGGCGGGTGGGTGTGTGGAGGGCCGGATGGGGCAGGGGGGGGGGAGGGAGGAAGGTTTGGGCAAAAGGCGGAGAAGGCAATTAAGGAGGGGTGCGGGGGGAGGGCGGTGGGGTAGGAGGCGGAGGGAGCGTGAAGCTTTGGTGAAGGTAGAGTGGCAGCAAGTGGGATGCAGAGGAGGAGGAGAGCGAAGGGCGGGCAGGGGGGAGGGTTCGAAAAGTTTGAGAGGTTTGTCGGGCAGACGATGGCGCATGTCAACGTTCCCCGGCATGTGCGCGCGGCGTGGAGTGCACTGTGCACAGCGCGCGAGTATGAAGTGCACACAGCCAAAAAACGAAAAAAAGTTTGAAAAAGGGCGGAAACGAGCGGCGCAAACGTCTCGGGAAGCAGTTTTTCCGCACGAGCAATCACGCAAAATCTCCAGATTACTGTAAGCCGCCACCCGCGCGCCTGCGCCGATTGCGCGTGCTGTGATGATCAGACTTGATCTAACGCGGTCTGTCACCGGCGCCAGGCTGCCTTCGGCGCCGCATCGGTGCCGCGGAGCTGGGCGGCTGCGGTCGCGCGCGAACGCCCGCCGCATCATGCGGCGCGCAGTCCGCCGCGGGCTCGATAAGCCGAGTGCCGCCGCTGCGATGCGGCGGCAGTTGAACAGTCTGCGAGGCTAACTCTACGAGCGCAAAAGCCAACGAGCGTTGCTCGCGTGCCCCGATGCCCTCTGGCCCTCCCGTATCCGACTCACGCGCGGCCGCGGGTAGCCCCAAGGCTACCCGCCACGTCACGCTCATGACGGCCGTCCTGTGACGTGGAATTATTTGCTCGTAACTTGCAATGCTGTTCCCATCACGAGGCTTGAGATATTTGACTCGAGTAGATACAAGCCGCTCGACTCACTTGCACCGTCGTATCTGCCTTATCCTTTGATACCCCCTCGGTCTCTCATCCCAACCTCTAGAGCACTACATCATCACAAGGTTTAAACATTACCTCACTTATTCCGCTCGGCACTGCAGCGCCTTACTGTCCACGCCCAGCATCGTCCAGTTGGCCATCGTCTCGTAACTCTCCGCTCGCGAAGCCGTCTGTATTCACAGTCTGTATTCACCTAACTCACGTCGCATTGCCTCCGCCTTCATGGCTACTGTACCATCCCCAGTTCCGCCGTCAGAGGCGTTATTCCCCTCACCAAAGGAGGCCCACCAATTGGCTTCTCTCCTTGACAACAACAAGCCCAGTTTCATGACCAGTCTACAGCTCTTTTCGGATATGCTACGGATCTTCGACAACGATGATGTTCACAATTTCCTCTTCGCTGATGAACCATTTCAGATGTCGTATCTCACTAATCCTAACATTCGCAACATATCCATCACGTGTACCTCCCGTGAAACCAAGATCGATCCAACATCACCGATCGAAGCCTCCATGTCCGACAGCTATGGCAGCTCTTACTTTCTTACTCCGGCCTTTACCTGCAACTCAATAACCTTCGGTATTGGAGTTGAGAATGCTATTTACTTCCCTGCCCCGGCCTGGAATTTTCCTGAAGCCTGTGTCAATGCCGTGGGTGAATGTCGATTTGTCAAGAACGACCAAGAGGGCTACATGATTATAGTTGCGTGCTATCAGACAGAGTGCGTTCGTATTGAATATGTCAAGACCTTATCACCTACCAGTCAGATTCGCTGCGTAATTGGCACAAAGCTGCCGCTGTTCCGTTCCGCCACCAAAGGCGGTTCTTGTAATATGGATGCGGTCTTTCCCACCCTTCTGCTGCTTCATACGTCCTATGAGACCCGAGATTGTCCGTACTGTGCGTCGGAGCACTCCAAATGTAACTGTTTGCTTCAAATAGCAAAACCCCGTCACCCGCTTGATCACGCCAGCTTCGTCACCAACATGTCCACTCGTCTTGGTACCTTTTACGGTGCCTCACATGTGTCAATGTACAGAGAAGGTATGGGTATGTGCATGGGTGCGGTAGGCACCAGATTCAAAAGTCAACAATGTGCAGATGAAGATCTAATTGAATCTTTGCGTAATCTGGTCATCAGTCGGCATGCTCTCATTCAGGATCCTCGCTCAATACTCACGAGTTCGGAGGACTCGTCGCCATCTGACATGCAGATGGTAGATAGTGCACATGCTAAAGGAGGACAAGCTGATCCACAACAGCAGCAGTCAGTCAACCAACTTGTCGCAGACCCTGACTCACTTTCCGATGATTTTAACTTTGATGCATCCAAACTGCTTGAAGTTTCTTCGGTGCCAAGCGAACTCAACACTGTGCTCAATACAATTGAATTACCCCACGAAGCAGGACATATACAAGATGTTTCTCAGATGAATCGGTTAGTACCAGTTGCAGATAATGGCACGGTAGTGGGGAGTTCCGAAAAATCATCGTCTGAAACTGGGAATGCAGATGGGCAACAAGCTCTGCCCAACGGAAGAGACTCTGCTACGGACGAAACCACTCAATCACAAGTTGTGTCCCCGGGTAGTAGGGATAATGACTCTGTTATTCGACGGCTTAAGGCCGAACTACGACGGGAGAAGAATCGTGCTGCTGCGCAAAGGAGCAATATGAGAAAGAAGGCATTGAATGATACGTTAAAGCATAACTTAAAGACAGTTCGTGAAAAAGTGGACTTACTTCGCTCGAAAGAAATGCTCTTGAGAGAAGAGAACTTGAGACTACGGGAGCTACTAGAAGAATGAAGGTTCTGGTTCATTAATTTTCTGTACTGAAACAGCAGTCTTGATGATTGCCTTCTTTTGGTCTTTGGGTGATCTTGCAGTTTGCATATTGCTGCCAAGGGTACCATTATATCCAGGGGTTTGTATATATCAGTGTATCGCGTTCAATTGAGTTATGAGAAACGCTTATTTCCTCTGTTTGCCACAGCGAACTGTTCATGCTGGCCGAGGGACAAAAAACAAAATGCTGGCGATCCGAATGGAACTTGTTTCAGTTTACTCTTCGATCTTTTTAAGGTGTTAGAATATTTACAGCTTTTGTTATGCACCGTCCATGAGCGCGATTCAACGAGTTTTCGTCAATACGAATCGGGAAGTGACAAGAATTCCTTCACCTGTTTGTACATGTATCTGGTTATCGCAATGCAATTTGTGCGGGAGCGCGATTCCTAAAGTTTGCATTCCTACGATCCGCGAACCGATATTGGGGATAGATGTATAGGTCGCCGCATGACAGAAACATGAACGCCAATTCGATGAACCATCATCCAAGGATAACGTGATCTAGTTCGAGTACTCCCACCATTTCTTCATCGATTTCTTTCCAATTTGTATGTCTGGTAGTGGTCGACACACTTGTTACTTCAAAAGCTTTAAGACCAGATGCGGTGTGCACGACGTAGAACTTGTCTGTCAATAGGCATCCAAGGTTGCGAATGCGTTTACTTGTCATTACAATGTCCCAATTTGTCTTGACTCCCGCATTACGTCCTAAGGCGCATGAATTAGTCGGTCGGATTACCTCCCTCATCTTTGCCGTACACATCGCAGCACTGACGAATCGTAAGATGGACTTCTCAATTCTCTTGTCTCGAAAGGCAAAGGTTCCTACAAGAAGATTCTCCTCTCCCTCTTGTCCTGAATTCACAATTTGTTTCCCCTGGTTTCCCAAGCACATGTTTATGTGACTAGTAACGTTCTCTTCTGACCCTCGGAATGTCAGCGCGTACGTCACTCCCGTATCTTTTAATCCAGCAATCCAAGTTAAGACGTAGTAGCAAACGGAGAGCCCAGGGAGTAACACAGACACAGCTACTTCATATTGCTTCAGTTGCACCAACACGCTGAACGACAGCATTGTTAAGAGGAAAAGAATGTACAAGATAGATGTCCTTATAATTGTATTAGTGCTAAAATACCAACTTGTACTGGTGAGAACCCTTCTTATTGCACGTTGTGTTCGCACATCCATTCGGTTCGCACTCACGTTTTTCCCCAAGGTTTCGTACAGACACCGACAGCATATGACCATACCGTCGGAGATAAGAGCTGAGTGACAAGCTACGAATATGCTATTTCGCTCACCTCTCTTGTAGCTGTACCCGTATACATGGTCCGATATTGCCCTCGTCGATCCTCTTCTGATGCTGCGGATATCTTCCTTGTGCTCGATCAACATGTCCCTCGTTATCTTCACAGTTTTAACACCTCCGCATCTGGATCCACAAGTCCTTATACGAATGAAGTCTCCTTCTTTCCATTGCTCGTTTTGGGTATATAACATAGCAGAGAGGGCAAGTGATAGATCCTCTTTCACTTCCATTTGATTCTTTCCAAAAACTTCGACAAAGTACTTCGGGGTTGCGTAACTGAGCCCAGGTGAATAGTCAGCATCTTCTGTTCTTACTAAATCAACAACACGCACCCCTGCAAACTTCAAGTTTACCGCTGCCTTTGCTTCTTCTGTCCAGGCAGTTGCGAATCGATCATAAAATCGTCGAGAACCAGCAGGGATTCTCATTGTCTATTCGGCATTTCTTGGAGCCTTGGTTGAAGAACTTATGAGAGAAATATGCGATAGGAACATTTCCTGCTAGCCTTCCATCTGGCCAAGGCAACCTTCTATCTCTCTCAGTCCACCAGGCTAGAACCTTATAGAGGAGCAGATGAAGCCAGCGTACTTGTACCAAGTGTGCCATACAGATCGATGCTCCTTAACGGGCCTTCAATATGGGCTTACAAACCATCAATGAAGACTTTTCCCCACGCATGACTTCACTGAAAGATCGGTATTGCAGCGGTAGTACTGTACATGCCGCATTTATTTCGAATTCTCTATTCTGTGGCCCATTCCCGTCACCAATTGTCACTCATCACACATCAAGACGCGCAGCAGTAGTTCCAGGTGACCTATGCCCTACCTAGGCCCTCTAGCATACTTCGTCAAGTACTGGCTTTCCTATCGATATTTACGACGACTAACAACGGAAAGGTGCGTACAGACTATATATAGTACAGACACCATTCCACCGCAGATACTGCATTTACACCAATATTCTTTTTGATGTTTGTCACGTGACAACTTTCTTGTACGCCGCTACGATGGATTTCGTACAGATCAGAACTCCTTTCCCAACGATGGGCGAGCACAAGGTTCCCCTAATCCTTTTAAGAGACGTCCCCGTAGTTTTGACCTTTCGTCGAAACGAACTGCATGTACAGTACGACATCAGCCAAATTAATTTGCGACTATCTAAATTCCCCTGGGCCAGGGGCCTATCTTCAGTTTAATTCATTTATCAAGATAACAAGATGATCGCAATAACTTCAAAAACCTTTATCCGAAGTATGATTCTAAGTTAGAATTTCTAACAGTGACCGAAACGACGTTATGATCTCATACTGCACAAAAACCATGTTAGAACGCAAACATTCTATTTACAAGATGCATTTGCTTTAAAGACCAGTTAGATACAGATACAGAGAAATGAATTGACAGCCACTTCAGTTCACGTGCCAGTTGAACAGTAATGCCTGTCAGAAACGAGGTTGAAACAATATCAGAGGGCACTGATTTGGTAGTAGAAGACCCAGGGTGTACAATACCGCCTGAAGTATCTGGTTCGTACAGGCAACTCTGCCACCATAAAATTTGGCATGCAAAACTTCTCGTTTACCCGACACTGATAGATAGAAACGACATCGTTTCCGTCTGAACGTCGTGACGCTATCCTTTACCTTTACGAACGGAGAACTGTTCAGTAGAATGTACCCGGGAACAGAAGCGACCAGTAACCGAAATTTTCACCTTGTTGAACTTCCTCCTTGAGGATCACTTAACATACAAAAGTTCACGTCTTGTCAATCGAGTTCGATAGGATCAAGATAAGATAACTTTGTGCAGATTCAGATCAGCCTTCTCTTTCAGAAGAAAGAAAACTGTCAACCTTCAGATAAGAGCTTTCTCAGTTTCAGATTCTCTTCCCGAAGTCCCACTTCAATCCTCCGCAGTTCGGAAACTTTGCCATGCCACTTTTTCAGGTCTGCCTTAAGAGTATCATTCTTGATCTTCCGTTTCAAATTACTTCTATGCGCCGCTTCGCGATTTCGTTGTCGTCGTAACTCAGCCCTTCGTTCTTTTTCTTCTTGTGTCTTCGGTTTGGTGTTGGCTGATTTCGGGAACTGCAACGCAGGGGCGATGGCAACAGGTTCTGATGGTTGTACGGTGCTGCTTGGGACTGTACAATTCTCTTTTGCAAACCCGTTCCTAGACTCCTCGGCAATCAATCCTGTGAGAGTGAGGTCTTCATCCATAGGTGCAGGTGGAAGAGCATCTAGTTCCTCACCAGTTATTAGATTCACCATACACCCTTGGATGGTGCTGCCGAACTGAGGTGAGATCCAGGGCTCATTGCTTTCCGCTCCGGTGGGAACGTAAAGCGAGAAATCTGTAGGCTGCAGGATTTCGGAGGCATCGTTTGATGTAGCGTCTAACTCGGTTGAACTGGAAGGTTGAGCATTCTTCTCATCCATGAAGTCACTACGCACGCTTGAAGTGCGAGTATGCGGCTCGCAAATAGCCCTCATAAGCGCACATGTTTGTGATTGGTTTAGTACAAGCGGCACGGGCGTAATGGAATCTGAAACAGAAAGAGATTGTGTTGAACTCATACTAGAGCTGGTATTGTCGGTGTTCGAGTTTGACTGATCTTTGGAAGGGGCCGTGTGTAATTGAGATGAACGAAGAATCAGGTCCCTGAGTGGGGTTTCAGGAGATTTGGACAGTTCGTCGCTGATGACACAACGACTGAGACGGTCGATAAGGTCCTCGTCGACCTTGTCTGAAATAGTCATCTTGTTGCTCATAGTGGAAGATTGCAGCTGCAAGCCTTGAAGCGCAAAGTTGACAACGGCAACGCCCTCAAAACTGCCAAGATGCGCACACATGCCAGGTGCCATAACACTGAAATCCAGGGCATGGCGAGCCTTGGGCACGTTGATAACGCAGAAGCAAGGCGCAGAGTCAGGCTGATTGCCGCACATAGGACAGACACGGCGCTCCGTACTGCAGCGATGCAAAACGACGTGCGGCGCCAACTGAGACGGCTGAAACGAAGCGTGGGAGCGATGCAACGCCACCAGCCCTGATCTGGTGACTACGATGAAGTGACGGCGACGCGCACAACCACTCAACAGACGATAGTAGTCGATTTTGACCAGCGGTTCGCCCAAATCCTGTACGAGGATGAGCACGTGTGCGCTGTCGTTTCGAAGGAAACGAAACACTCCGGGGCGGGACACGGGCGAGCATGGATGTTCCGTGGGGACGCCCCCGACGAAGGACTGGCACTCACGAACGCCAAAGCCGAGCTGCGTGTCCGCGATACTGAAGGCAGGGATGAAGCAGTAGTTGCCCGCGAAAAGGGTGTCCAGCGGCTTGGTGTTGGAGAAGTCATTGGGCGCATGAGGCTCCAGGGAAGAGATGAGAACGGAGCTGGCGACGGCGGCATTTCGGTTGACAGGCGAGGTGAAGACGGAAAGCGGGTCAGCCTCGGGGTTTATGAGAAAGTCAAGCGCGGCGGGAAAGCGGCAGGCGGCCAGCAGCTCGCCGAGCCCGTCCGCCAGCGAGGGGGTGGACGGCAGCGACGCGGGGACGAGTGAGAGAAGCTTGTTCAATTCGGCGTCGGTTGGCAGGGGGATGCCCGAAAGCGACGCCATTGCAGAGGCGCTGGCGGTGGCGCGAGATGGCGGCGAGGTTGCGGCGCAGGGCGGCCGACAGGAGAGCGGCAGAGCGGCGGGCGAATTATATCACATCACGGCAGCGCGCAAATGGGTGCGGAATCGAACGCTGGGCGACGTCACGCGTCGACGCGACTCGCGCGCCAAGGCGCCTCCGCGGCCAATGCGCGCGCGCCCACTGGCGCGTGGCGTTTCGAAATTCTAAAACGGAGGACGTCCAGTTTAAGATAGTTGGCAGCGAGGAGGTCAGCGCGGCGGCAGGTTGACGACGTGCGCCAGCCGCTCGGCCACGTCGGAGCGCTGCCGCCCCAGCAGCAGCCGCAGCTGCACGTTCTCGCGCCGCAGCTCGCCCTCGCGCTCGCGCAGCACCTGCTCCCGCTCCACCGCGACGCGCAGCGCGTCGCGCAGCTGGTCCGTGCGCTCCTTCCGCTTGGCGTTGCTTCTTGCCGCCGCCAGCCGGTTCCGCTCCTTTCGCAGCTCGATCTTCCGCGCGCGCTCGTCCAGCAGCAGCGCCGCCGCGCCGCCGCTGCCGTCGTGCGACTGCGACCGCGACTGCGACGCCGTCTGCGATGGCGACGCCGGCTTTGTCTGCGCCTGAGAGCATGCGTACAGCATGGCCTCCATGCCGCGCTCCACCGCGCTGCTTCCCTGCGATGACGCCGTCCATTGTGCCGTCCAGTGTGGATGTTGCGCCGGCGCCATGCCGCTGCTCGTCATTGCGCCGCCGCTCGTCATTATGCCGCCGCTCGCCATCACGCCGCCGCTCGTCATCACGCCGCTGCTCGCCATCACGTCCGGCCCGCTGCTGCTTTTCAGTTGCTGTCCCATCAGCCGCGTCAGGTCCGTCGTGCTCTTCGACCACATTTGCGTCACCAACCGCGCCTCGATTGATACCGCGCCGTGTTGGAATACGTGCAGCACGCAGTCGCCGTGAAACCGTCCTCCCTGGAACGCCATGTTAGCGCGATCTCTCTGAAAGTCAAACGCTTGTGTCGCCACCGCCAGTGGAAACCGACAGCAGCAGTCCCCACTTCCATCGTCCAGGTTTACCACCCCGTCTCGCCCGCACACGGGACATTGTCGCAGTTCTCGTGAGGTAGAGATCGTGTGCAACGCATTTCCTGCCGCTTCAACGTGGTCTGCTTCGCACGCCCGTCGGAACGATGCTGCTTGAAATCGCGCGTTTATCCTTGTCCGTCTCCGTGCCGAATGGAACGTAACAAGCTCCAGCTCTATAATATCCAGAGTTGGCACGCTCACCGCCAACAGTTTCCCGTTAGTGTCGTCGCGAGCATATCGCATGTGCACATGTCGTCGTCCATCGCCGTCCAAGTATTGTACAGAGCAGTGGCCCAAAGCCACCGCGCCCACGTTTATAGCAGGTGTAGACCGAAAGTTAACGTTGTGTGAGTGATCGAAAATACGCCCGTACCGCACTGGTATCACCTCCTGGGCGCTCACTCGCAGCAACGCGCTCAAGCTCTCAGGTCTGTCATGTGATACTCGTGTTTCGCCATCTTCGTAAGAGCCGAGCAAGAACTGGTGTATGACGGGCATCTGACATATCGAGAAAATTTCTTGAAGCGTCTTTGAAACATGTGTATTCCCTTTGGTCCTTGAGGTGCTCATACTTCACCTTAACAATCAATCGGCGGCGGTGTGCGTCCAGTTTTCGAACCACAACACGCCGCCTGGCCTTGACCAAATTTTTGCAGCAGGGAGAGAGGTATGCGAAGAAAATGGTTGTACGCGGCAACTGAGTTGCACTATGTCGAGTACAGCTAGGCTGGCGCGTTGTGGCGCACAACGTGGTTGACGACGTAGTTGAAAATGCGCTTCACAATCGTTCGTTTAGCCCAGCGATGCACGCTAACGAACGCGGTTTGAGTTCCAAATGAGAGAACCAGTCCTCAAGCCCTCTGATATTGTCAAAGTTCCTCTTCCCCTATGGGATCTCTCAACCACTTGGAACGCACAACTTGACTTAGGTCCTTGAGCTTCGCCATGAGCCATGTGCGAAAATGGCACGGTCGCACGTGGCACCCCTTCAGTCCTGCTGAGTCGTGGGCGGCAGTTAAATCCGGTCACGAGAGTTCTCGAGTTGCGTAGATGTTACAAGCATCTAGCGACGTCATCATCCCGAGTCGTCTGCCCGCGGCACCCAATCGAGGACGCGACCAAACCTCCCCTGTACCGTGGAACTAAAATTATGCGCGCTGTCTATAATAGGCAACCTTGTTGTAGCATGAGCCCATCATGTCATTCGCGTCGGTTTTCCTCGCTCACGCTCTCCTCTACAAGACGTCATGGCGGCATAGGATCAGCATCCAGCTATGCAACGTAGCGGAACCCGTAGCCAATTGCAAAGGTATTTGTGTTACATTCACTTGTTTGCATACCCTCTCCGATGCGATCTACCCCTGGTATGCCTTCAGCTCAGGGCTGCTGCATACCGCTTTGAAATGAAGATACTGGAGGGCATCAGATTCTGTTGAAACAGTGTGTCAATCGCACTGTCGGCTGCTTTCGCGCTGATCATCTAGCTTACAAGTGCATTCGCCGTCTTTCCCGCAGACACCAATTGTGACATTCTGAAAAGCCACTGACCTGAGCCAGAACTGAGTCTGTTCTCTTGAGGGCAGGTCAAAATGACGTCACTAGTGTCCGGCTTTCCGCATTTTGCCCTCCTGACGCCCCAAGCGAAACTACCTGGCAACTCCGCACCCTTTCAAACTGAGCAACCAGGTATGGCACAGATCAAAGTTGAAAGGCGACATAGCCCCCCGCTATCAAATGCTACCAACATTGCAAAGGTCTGCCAATAGCATGCCTCTACGTACTTATCACAGCCACTTTTGTGCCATTGTGGCAATCAGAACGAGATATTAAGCATTGTCGTCAGAAGTCTTTCTGCCAACATCTTTTCGAAAGTTTGCTTCCTTCGGTTCCTGTTCAGTGGGGTGATTTGTCGCTGTGCACCTCGCAGTGCACTTCGCATTGCGCCAACTTTCTGGTGTTGGTCAATAATAATGTGACCTCCACACTATGAAGGTCCCCATTGCTTCAGACCAAAACTCTGCAGAACCGACAAGCCTGTCGCCTTTGCACATTCCCTTCTCATAGATACATTTCTGTGACGCTTACCATACTTTGTAAGTTATTACGTACAGGCACTGCTTTCGCTTGCTCACTGTGCGGTGAGATGCGGAAATTCGTGGTGCCTGAACGCCTGCAGTACGAGTACATATTATTTATGATGATGGCCATGATTGTTCAGATGTCGGGGAACTTGCTTCTAGACTTCAAGCACCATATCATGCTCCATCGGAATAATGGCCTCCGGAGACGCCCTGGACGCCTTGGCGACGCCATGAAGTTGTTCTCATAGTCGCGTTTCTGGAACCGTCCTTAAGATACCTCTGCGCTGTCATTTTTCCCAGCCATCCCACCTCAAGTCTACAGCATGCGGTGAACACTGAAAATACTTCCGTAAAGCAGCGCGAGGAGGTGGCATGCGGAAGCTCCAAGCCACTGCGTCAATTGAGCATAGAAGATTACAGACTGCAAACAGAACCATTCAAGGGTATACATACAATACATTCTACGCAAAGTATAAGATAAAATACATTCAGAACTGATCTATACACAACACATCCAACGTTTCGTACTCCGAAAATAAATCTTGGAGCACTTCGTGCATTCTGATGAAAGCAAAGGATACATTTGCACGTATGAACCTGCTTCAGGGCCACAAAAATCCCCATTCTTTTCCCCTTCGTATAACCCGCAATCACGAAGACATGCTCCCTATCTCCGTCAATGCGGGACAAGAAGCTTTGCACGTCGCACCTCGTTTCGTAATCTTGTATTCTCGTCTCGAAGCATCATTTCTCTCACGCGTAGCTTTACAGCCTTCTGTGTTAAGTTTGCCAGATCTTTTCGAACTTTTTCGTTTCTCAGTTTCCGCTTCAAGTTACTGCGAGCTGCCGCTTCTCGATTACGCTTCTTCCGTATTTCGGTCTTTTCCTCCTCTGTCAAGATGCGTTGCGGTTTACCGTCATCTGGCTTGTCAATTTCCTTCTTTGAGCGTGACCTCTTGCTGTTCATTTTTGCCTCTATGGAACCTGTAATTTCAATTGTGTCCCCAACGGCTTGAGCATCTTCGTCTGTGACTTCATAACAGGGCCCGTCAAACGCCCTGAGATTCCCACAGCTGTCTCTACCGGAATGCAGAACAGGGTCAATGTCTTGACCTTCGCCATTAACACAGCTCATATCGCGTTTGCTTGATAATGACGCAGAAGATGTGCAGCAATCAGTGATACGATCTTTCTCCATCGGTGGAGTTCCTTCATCACGCGTACTTTGATCTTCATTCGCGTTAGATGAGCATACGTTGTGCATTTCCCCAAGAACCTCATGAGCGTCCATTAGAGTATCGGCGTCTTCTAAATCAACGTTAGCCACATCGGCGCTTCCATCAAACAAAGAGTCTGAGGCAAGCGTTTTCTGAGCCATGTCCGTATGAGCAGCCTCCGCCATCCTCTCGACATCTGCACTTGCATGCGGAACAACCAGAAGTGGTTCAGACATGTCATTTATTTCGACCGGTGACATGCGATGCTCATCGTTTGAGCTAATGTCGAACACGTTAACATCTACATTATGAGGTACATTCTCTCCAAGATCTGCAATTGCTTCCTGGGCGGCAGCGTTTACTGCGATTGGTTGACCGTGTGGCATGACGAGAGCAAAGGGATTCTCCTTGACCTTCGCGAGGCGGTCTGTAACCGCCATGCGATGAAGACGATGGGTGATTTCGGGGTTTAGCTCGCCTTGAATCACACTACCAGATTGTAACGTGGCATTGATGGAACCGTGACCCACACTCCAAAGGCGAACTACTGTTGCTCCTTGATAAAAGCCGGTGTAGAGCTGCATATTGCTCGCTTCAAAACGAAAATCAAAGGGGTGAGTCGGGCGCTGTAGCGGTAGCTTGCACCCGCAATCTCCAGCAGTTGCATCAGCGCACACAGGACAAGTTCGACGTTCGTCAGAGACGTTGTAGTATATAAGGGAGGAGGATATATCGCTCGGGTGCAAGATTCCTTTCGGGGTCCGTAAAACTCTTCGCAAACTGCGGCAGTCGAACTTCATACGGACACGGGTACGGCGGGTAGACGATTTATGTGTGAGGCAATCAACCTCAGTGACGCCGGTACGCTGATTTTCGCTTACGTGCAAGAAAACGCCGTTCGTATCATCACGAACGAAGCGAATACATTGCAAAGCGTCCTTCGCTTTACTTCTAGTTAGCTGTTCGACACAGAAGCCGGCAGTGATATGTTCGACGGAGAAAGCCGGAATGGAGTAGAACATAAGCTCTTTGTTGAAGTCGAAGGTATGGGCATATCGTGAGGAGGTCTCTGTGGCGTTGACGAAAATTCTCGCGGAGAGCGCGTGGCGTTTCTGCACGGGAGCAAGCAACATGGAGATGTCGGCAGCAGGGTCTGCATTGAAGATGAACTCAAAAATCCATGGAATCCTGCACAACGCAAAGACATCCTCGAGAATTTGTTGTGTGTCGGAGGCTGGTGGTATTGGGACACACAACTGGTTCATTTCGGAGAGCACGAGTGTTTCGCGTAAATGGAATCAAAGGAAAGTCATGAAAGTTGGGCCAAACGTCGCTCTGTCAACGCGCAGAGGAAGAAGGTACACGATATGTGAAGAGGGAATGAAGGGCAGCAGCGGTGTTCGTTCAAAAAGTTTGGAAGGAACTCGCTTAGGGCCAAAGGTGGATGCAATACCGAAAAAGACTAGAGATGCGGATCTATGGGTGCTCGGGCTCGGGACAAATGCATCACCAAAACGCGGCTGCAGGCCTTCGTTCTTGCATCAGTTCACGACTGCTTGAGCCACAGGAGCTGGCGAACCCACGTGTGAATCAAACACGTGGACGCCGTGGTCTGTTATGTCACGGTCTCAGGCACGCTGTATGGCGTCTGATCTGTATGCATGTGCTGGCAAGCAGATGCACCTGACGTCGAGGTACACGTCCAGGTACTCTTGCGCCATCGTCGGCATCACCGGCACTTACAGATAGCTTCACTTCGGCTACTGTAAAGGCGTTTTGATCAGAGGCGGCGTATTCATGTAGTCACCTTTCCAAATGAATGATTTGAACAACAACCCTAGTTCAGAAATTCAGCCGGTAGCATGCCCCTTCGGACATTTGTGTCGAGCGGTGTTTCTCGAAGCAAACGTTATGGGTGCACAGCCAGGAAATCCTCCGTAGCAGAAGTTTCCGACTCGGAGTCGGAAATCGTTTCTGCGAACGCGAGGACCAGATCGCTGGGATAAGCGCAGAACCCGAAGCAGTGAGTGCGGCGACAGAAAAAGGCGATGCTTGAATCCAACAAACTTGCTTGAGGCAACTGCTGTTGAACGAATTTTGCTCGGGCGTGAATTCATTCATGGTACGAACTAATCCCCTAGTCCACATTTTCTGTGCGAAATCGCTCAGCTCTCGAACGCAACTTTTCGAGAAGAAAAGCGTTACCTCTATTCCGAGTTTCTATTAGCAACACCGAGGAACAAAAAGCACCTCACGCCCTGTAACCATACCTCATTATCACCAACTCAATAGCAGCCTTTCGTTTTTCAACTGAAGCAAGTGCATCAATGAGCATCACCTCAATCATTGGGGGCCCAATTTGCAGAAACAGATTAAAGCAAAGATATTGGGCGTTGTTCAATTCGTCGCCGTGACTGTGGTATCTGGTATCAGCATACCCATTTCACCATTTTATACTTCTCGCTGACACAGCCTAAGCAAACGTGCAGGTCATCGGAAGACAACGGTACGTCCTTTTGGCATAACAGACTCTGTTCAACGCCCCTTCACTATGAAAATGCGTTTCTAACAGCAGAATATGGCAGAAGAATAGCTGACAATTGCCGGTGAGCCTTCAAGTTCAACGATGATAGAAAGCCGCAATGATTGCCAAAGCACGTATACACCAACGTTTGTTTCCCTTTTCCATTCTATTTATCTCATCCGCGCATCGTTGCTTGCATTGAAACTGTATTCTGCCATTGTTTCGTCTGCCTTCGAGGCGTAAATTCTGAGCGCAGTTGGTTTGTTGCAGTTTCTCTTTTACCCTGTCCATCAGGTGCCTTTATCTGAAACGGATGTACTCATTGTTTTCCTTTGCTCTTCTCTTTACGACTTTTGCAGCATGGAACGCCGGACAAAAAGTCTGGCTACTCGTCGATTCCATTGCAACAATGATTTTTGGAGCATCGCTTCTGCTTAGTCCTAACATTCTACTTCTGTTTCAAACAACAGTTGAACTTGACCCAGTCTCCATTTATCTAGCTCGTGTCGTGGGTCTTATGATCTTTTCTTCGTCATTTGTTTCACATCGAGCTTTTGTTAGCAAAGATAGACTCGACAGATATGTCATCATTCTTTCAAGGACAGTAACCGCTCTTCTATTCGTTGTCATTTCTGTGTACGGAAAAGCGCATTACCCCGAGTGGAGCGACGAATTTCTTCACACTACATGCATTGGAGCTCTTTGTTGGTTTCTTCCAAACCTATTCTACGCAATATCCACGGCTCCATTGGGACGAACAGAATCAATTCAAGTTTCTGGTTTCCTTCTAACTGACTTTTTCTTGACTATAACTTCAGGGTTTCTCTGGTTCGGTTTCCCACAAGGCTTACTTCGCATGCAAATCAGATTGAAGCCAAATTCCATCTCGGTTACGATTTCACGTTTTCTCGGCGCCTTGCTAATTGGAAACGCTTTTAGTTCAATACTGGCGGCTTGTCTATGTTCTCTGAGAACAAAGAAGTATCTCTTCTCCGTCAAGATCATAACTGCTATGACCCTGATGCTTCTCATCGTCTTCGGACATTCATGGGCACAGCACTTCGTTAGCACTCACTTTCTGATCGGAACAGCTGCTGCTATAGTTTGGGGACTCAATTCAGCCGTGGGATACATGATGATAGCACTTACTTACGTTGGATACTATGAAACGAAGCAGAGGCCTTTTCGTTCGTACTGCACCTCTCAGTCTCTGTCTGCTGGCAGCTTACCAACTACAGCGTTGACATTCTCGAAGAAACCAGATAACAGGTTTCCAGGACAGACTTCTGCTAAATATATCGTACGACAATAGACATCGCAGCCCTTTCTTCTGAAAGAATTGACCGCAATTTTGTGAACTCAACAAACAAAACCGTTGAGGTCTGTTTTCTTTTGTTATTGTTAGGAGACCAAATGCGTAGGAGCGCACACGATAAACAAAGATGCATCTGACGCACCCTCAACTGTGTCATTACAGGAAAGGTGGACAGGCATCAACATCTATAGCATTGTGTGACACGTTCGATGCCAAGTAGCCTCCTTCGTTCTCTTCTGCAAAGAATCACGATTGGCGGAGAGTTTTAGTGTAGTTCCTGTACGCCAGTGCCGGAATTCTGCTTCCCTTTCTCATGACGTAAATTTCTCCGGGATCTTCTCGAACCTCAAGTCAGTCGCTGTGACTGTCTTCGTCTAGAAAGAAATCATCGGCTACATTATCATCTGCGTTGGATGCAGTTTGATTCTCGGGTGTGGTATTCGAGCCCTCAATAATGGCCCGCACTTGCTCAACGCTCTTCCTTGTCTCATCCGTATGACCGCCAGATGGAAACAACGCGATATACTTTCTATTTTTCGGGTATCTTTGGATGTACTGCATATCTCTCTGCGCTTGCATCTTAGCTTCTTGGTCTTCCGGCTTATCACCTTTCTTGGCAATGTTGTCCAAAATACGTTGGACCTTCTTGCGTTCGAAGAACTTGACCCTCTTATACCGAGTTTCAAACTTTTGCTCACGGGCTCTTCGTTCTCGTTCGGTTCGTACTCTTTTCCATTCTTCAAGTTCTTGGTTCTTTCTTTTCAAAACACTCGCAGGTAGTTCATGTTCCTTATGCTTTAGATAGCGTTCAATACTCCGAATCTGATTTGCAGGGAGCTTGGATCTTGACCTTTTCCTGCTTGCAGAGGATGACGATTTTTGAATTCGTGGTTTGGAAGTGGGGAATTCTGGCTTGACATGATGTTGGTGAACAACACTCGACGACGTTCTCTCTCCATCTTCACTATTGTCATCGAACCGCATGTGAGACGCCATCTCGCAGTATCGTATGGCTAGTGTCACAAGAGCATGTCCTTCTGCAGGTTATGAAGGATATAAGAGACGCGTTCGCGGCCACCGAACAAGCATTGTTCTCGGCATGCTGGATGGGTGCGATGCTTACGATGTGCAGCCTTTCGGGCGGAACGTGTTGGGAAAGAAGAGAAAAACTGCCTGCAAAATATAATTGTGCATGACCCGGATGGGATTTGAACCCACAACCTTTTGATCTGGAGTCAACTGCGCTACCGTTGCGCCACCAGGCCTGCAAGATGCAATGTTTAAGGCACATTAATGAAATTTATTCCGGGGATGTAATTTCGGTGTACCCTGTACTACAGTATACCTTCAAACACACACATAGATCTTCAGAGCATAGATCCAAATTGAAACCAAACCAGACAACGCAACACAACGCTTCAATGCTTCTGAGCCTTGTCGTAAATACGAGGACTACCACTCTGAAGTATTGGGCGAACTGGAAATCAGCTTCATCTCTCTGCTTCGAAAAGCGCACTCGTGAGCTGGCAATCAAGTGACTTGTGAAGGTTAATTCAGGAGGAGCCAAGAACCAGAAACGCTTGTTTTGCAACACGGCGAGTTGCTTTCATATGATATGTCTAGTCAAACACAGAAGCGGTTTCGAAAGCGGGGCGGTGCTAAAAAGAAAAAGAATATTAAAGAGAGAGCAGAGGGAACAGAAAAACAGCCTCTGAAACCCGTACATCGTCCAATTTCTACACCATCAAGGTACTTTTCGGGTTTCACCACAGTTCAAGAAAACAGGTTAGACAATGATTTGCAGAGCTATCTGGGAAAGCTTCAGGATGAACTGGAAACTCTTGATCCTGGTGCGGAGATCGCTACAGATTGGCACCCTAACGAATCTGAAGACGTACCACCATCAGTTTTGCTCGCACGTAACGCACTCAGGGAATTGTCTTCTCGTGCAAGTGAGGTAGCCCGTGATAACTATGCTGCTCGTACCGTAGAAGCTTTGCTTCGATGCGCGAAGGATTCAGAAGTGCTTGCAACATTTCTTCATTCCATTCTTGATTGCGGGCCATCCAGTGTGGCGTCCATGGCCATGCACAGATGCGCAAGCCATGTCTTGCAGACAAGTATTCACGTCTTGTGTCAGTTTTTGGATGGGAAAAATGATTCAGCTATGGCCAAACTCGGTGCGACCATATCATCATGGACAGATGAGGAGATTTCGGATGTCATTCAGAGTCCGTCTGGAAGTCATGTTTTTCGCGCTACGTTGGCTGCACTTGCAGGGTTGCCTGAAGATGAGCCTCGAGAAGCAAGGCTGGACGACTCAAGCCCTAGTAAAATCAGGAACTACATAGAAACCCATGGGAAAGAAGTTCCTGAAGATTGGCTTCAAATGGCACGTTCTATTGGTATGAGGCTGCTAGAATCTACATCTCTATCAATCACGGATATGCTTTGGCAGCCAGCTCCATGCACAGCTCTACAAGCACTCCTGTCTGCTCTTGCTGTGAGGGATAAGTCCGTTGCAAAGCAAATTGGACAAAGAGTGATCGAAAGCGATTTTGATCGTCTGATCTATGACAGTTGCGGCAGCAGATTCCTGGAACGTTTAATTCTAATTCTCGGATATGACGTAGTCAAAGTTCAAGCAAAGGGGAAACTCGCCGAGTTCGCCCTTCATCCTAAAGCAAACTTCTGTTTGCAGAGAATGTTGCTGGGTTTGAAAGGTCGTGGTGAAGTCATGTCGGCCTGGGACGAGCTAGAGTCTTCAGTTCCAAACTTGCTTGGACGTGGAAAGACACGGGAAGGAGTCGTGCTTGCCCTTCTGCGCATCACCGAAGCGGAAGGAGATGAGAACTGTCGGAGGCGGGCCACTCGAACTGTAATTAGAGCAGTAGGTGCGGTTGGTAGGAAAACATCTCAGCTCGCTGGGTTTATGGCATTCGGATCTGAAGAAATGTGGGAGAAATGGAGAAGTGTAGTACGAGATGCACATAGAGAAGACTTGGGTATACTAGGAAAGGATGATGACGAGCTTCGGGTTCCACATCATATTCCGTCTCCTCAATTGCTGGGAACCCTTATGGCCCGTTGCCTAATGCGCTTCCCGGGTGGCCCTGGTCAGTCGGCACGGGATTCAATGGCTTCCCTATCTTCGTTGGAGCTGTTGGCTCTGACTGGGAACCCCGTGGGAAGTAGACTCGTGGAGCAATGGATAGGGGACGCAGATATTGAGAGATGTTCGAAGAACGCTGTTAGGCTGCTGAAAGCCGCCAAAGAAGGTAGTGATACTGGAATTCTTGCCCTTGCGAGAAACAGATATGGCGCCATGATATTGAGTAGGTGTACACAACACCTATCAGTCGATGAAAGGAAGAAGGTAATGGATAAGCTTGCATCCGCGTTGGAAGCTTTAAAAGCTCACGAATTTGGTCAAGTTGTGGTTCGTAAATGTCGAGTAGAACAATACTTGCGTCGAGGGATCCAATGGGAGCGAGAAGAAACAGGAAGAGAAACCCGTCAACGGCTCTTTTCTGAGATTATCAACGATTCAGAAGATAACATTGTTTCTCTAAAGCAAGCAAAGACGCGCAAGCGAAAGCGAGAGAAGGCAAATGACTTGGATGCCTCGGATGGCGTTCTCTGCGATCATGCAATACAACCACTGTCAAATTCTTCTGCATCCAATTCTGAGGGCTGCAATCGCTTAGCAGACAATTCAGATCAACGAGGATCGGAAAGCAACAGCTCGGGTTTGGCACCAGTACTGAACGCGATAGAATCATTAGCTAGAGCGCAAGCGTCCAAGAGGAAGGGGGGTAAGAAGAAGTTGCGGAAATTGATTCCTTGACGGTAAAACATGCTATTTCGGGCCGTGCAACCTTCACCGTGTTCAGACTGAACAGATCAGTCAACTAAACTTTATATGTCATTAATATCCGGTTATAAATAACCTCGACAAAGATAAGTGCATGAATTACTTGACGCTGGCTGTGTACTATACAAACGTGATGTTGTGTTCGACTAAAGTATTTGGACTTCAAGGTGAAATAATGTATATAGCATTGTTATATAAGCTGAGGGCTTTCTGTGTGTACTGTTGAATTTCCGCAGAGGCCTGTAATGTTATCTGGCTTCGCATGGTTTTAAGTGATAGAGCATACTGCACCACGAAGCATCACGGTTGAGGATTCATGTATTGAATGTGTTGGACCGTTCTCATCTGTCGCACACAATGGTCGTCCAATACCTCACCCAGAGTAGACTCTCATGCAGATGTATTATCATAAATCCAGTGTTGTTTCCCCATAAGCATACTCTGAAATTCAATGGAAGCATGGAAATACGCCTGAACAGCGATTGCTGTGCACCTGTGACTGTGTGAATATACGACAGATGGGATGAGTTATGTAGAGGCTCGCAAGGCATGGTTAGACTTCCGGAATGAAAGGCCATTTGGAACTAAGCATCCTCTTCCATTGGTTCAGGGCTTTCCAAGTCAGCTTCAAACTGACGACTCGGGGTCGGTCGAGAGATAGTGGGGTCTAATGGAGTCTGTGTACCTTGATTAGCAATCCATGGGTGGTTTAGAGCCTCTTCAGCGGACATTCTCTTGTTCACATCAATGCAAATAAGCTTAGAAACAAAGTCACGGGCTTCGGTGCTTAGGTACTGCCATATTTCTTGAGGAAAACTATAGCGACCGTCTAGAATTGCGTACAGAACTGACTTGGTGTGTTTGCCTTCAAAAGGTTTGCGACCTGACAGCATTTCGTATGTAACTACACCCAATGACCACAAGTCAGCCTTGGTGCCATATGTTTCATTCGTGACGACTTCACGAGCGCAGAAATACGGTGTACCAACTTTCGATTCCAAAGCTCCCGTCCCAAGGAAATTGCTAAGCCCAAAATCAGAGAGTTTTGACACGAAAGGCCACTCTTTAGCGGAGGTGAGAATGTTTTCAGGCTTGACATCACGATGTACAATGCCTTTGGAGTGGAGATATGCAAGCCCGTGCAAAATGTCCTTCACGATTAGTGACGCCCTATGCTCGGAAAAGTTAATACTCTTCGACTGAAGGACCTCGTAGAGGGCACCGCCTGGCATGTACTCGAGAACGAAGTATAGTTTCTCTGGTGTGTCGAAGAGATCATAAAGCCGAACGATGTTAGTGTGGTTCACAAGCTTCAAAATTGCAAGTTCCCTCTGAATCAGAGTCTGACTGCGGATCTCTCGGCTGTCTTTTGAAATTACTTTGACGGCAAACTTTTCTCGAGTGTGTCGGTCTCTGGCTAGCAGAACTTTGCCAAAGTGCCCTTCTCCCAACACTCTCGTAAATGCGTAAAAGTCCTTTATGCTCTTCTCGCTTGCATCTTTCAATGCCGTAAACCACTCATCGTATTCATCAGTGGTTTCTGGGGCGAATTCTTCGTGAAAATCCCAGGCGCGAATAGATATCTCCAAACGTTCCCTGTTCCCAGTAATGTTGGCATTCTGCAAACCAATCTCCCACTCCAATTGATTCTGATGGGATTGGTCTTTCTTTCGATAACACCTCAGCGTAGAACCATCAATTTCCAAGTAGCGGTGTTTCTTGTGTATCGTGAACAGAGGATTGTGAGTGAAAACGTTTCCTTTCTTCTGAAGGTACCCGGTCTTCACATTGCTGCCATATCGCAAATGTGGTGGAGGACCTTCACCAGGAATCTCGGGATTCATACTGAGTATCTTTCGAACGAACTCAGAGAGCTCGACAAGGAAGCTGCAATTAGTTATTTGTGAAACGTGGTGCCGGTCTGCTGACGACTGGCACTTTCAACTGCGTAGACTTTCAACCGCGCCAAGATCGGAGCAACACCGTAAGCTTATGACGCAAGGTCTGCAGTGACGTCACAACTATTCATATGCCTGAAGTGCCTTTTTGTCTGCTGTACCCTGATACAGCGAGAACCGCGAGACTTTGCTCTTCGAGCCCTTCAAGATTGCAATTCCTGGCGTGGGCGCAACATCTGCTGCTAGTATCGACAGCGGGCAACGGAACGGCATGCCTGTATGGTTTCCTAGGACATACATTCTGGGTGTGATATATTTCGCTGGGCCTCGCCAATGTTGTCTGCAGAGCTTATTTGAGCGGATTTGATAATTTCTACATCTTCTGTTGTGCCCCACAGATATCTAACGGTACAAAGCTGCCTGAAAGATTTTTCGTCGCAGCGGTGCGATTTATCCCTGAAGACATCTCTTTCGGGTTTGAGCACGCTCTCTCTCTCTCTCTCTCTCTCTCTTTTATAGGCACATTAGCTTAACGAGAACTAAATGCAGAGCGATCCTGAAAGAATCGCTCCCTCACCAGAAAGGCCAACACTTTGTCGGGCCATTTGGAAATAATATCACTAACAGACAGACCTCGACGATCGCTCAGTGGGGGGCAAAGTAAGTCGTCTTGATAATGTTCTGAGCGGACAACGTAACAAGTAATGCTCAACATCATTCAAGACTCCTGGTCTACAGCGACAAACAATACGTTTCTTCAGCAGGAAAGAGCCAAGAGGATGTAAAGAGGGTGTGTGTCCAACAAAAAACTGTGATAGGACAACCTCAGCTTCTCGTTCAGATATCGCCCTTACAGCACGCTCCAACTACAACTCGAACCTTTAGAATATGCAAAGAACCAGTCATCCTGGAGGCCAGCGGAAGTCTCTTTAGTTTCCTCGACCTTCGTGGATTCCAAAACACGGTACGGTAACCGTCACTGGGTGACGTGAACCACAACGGTCTTGGAATAAATGACATAAACCTCATGAATTAGCATAACTTGTCTTGCGGTAAAGAAGCAAGAAGAAGAAACTTCATAAATAGTGAACGACGCTCACTATTTACGCCATCATGTCCAATTCGCTCCTGCAGTCAAAATGCATGATGCACTTCGACTGCAAGAATATATTGGGTACAGCCATTTTCTCTCATGTCACATACTTCTGCACGTTGTGCACTTGACTCATCTCTCGCTCTCTGTATTAAAGGCACTCCAAGTTTATCATGTGCAACTTTTTACCGTATGGCGCGATAGGCTCCGCAACAAGAATGTTATTGAGAACCATACTTAGGAAGAGCCTGTTAGACCACAGCTCACGCATTTCCTACGAGCTTATCCACTGAACTAAACACTATTGGCATCGCATCAGGTACCTCACATCGGCCTCTAGCGACGCGAAGCAAGATGAGCTGGACTCCAACTCATTGCGGAGTACCTCAAAACGACTGCGTTGAGGCATTAGAGAAAAGCGGACTTCAGCTTCCACTTGAAGAACAAGTGAAAGTGGCGATTGATATGTTGGATGTGAAAGCAAAGCTGCGAGTCCTTTCGAAAGCAAAACGTCTTCTGTCGATTGTCGCAGAGTTCACTGAAAACTCTGCAAAAGCACGCAAGGCGAAAGTCTTGCTCGCCCAGTTTTATACCAGCCACGTTATGTTTCTTCATCCTATAGCTCCTTTATACAGAAATAAATGTTGAGATGCGAATGTGGTTTCAATGTTAAGAAGAGCCCAGAACATTTTGTCTTCGGTGCTTTTTGATGAGCCTAGGCACGCGATCACTGCGTTAGCGCAACAACGTGAATTGGATTTGCAAACGTTGATAAGAGAAGATCCCCATCAGTCTTCGGCGTCATAGCGAGAGAAAACTATAGATAGTTCTACTTTAGCCCTGTGATTAAGGGCTATTGTCCGCATTAAAGAAGAGGAAAAAGCAAGATGAGAGGCCAACAGTCCACATCTCTTGGCGGACTACTGAGTGTCTTATATTCTCAAGCTCCACGCGCCCCGTGGAGGTTACTACATACCTAATTCTCAATTTATAAACATAGAAAAGAGTACTTATCCTCGGTAGTAACAGGCAAGGTGTCCCTTATACTCTTCGGCGATAAATTGCCGATGATACAAATAATATTATTCCTGGTACAGGACAGTGCTTTCGGTCAGCATAACTTCCTTGCTCTTTCCAGTTTGTATTTCTTCCTCGCGTGTGGTACGACAAGGACAGGGAATCAATTCGAGCGAAATCTTGGTTGTACGGGCAGTTTGTAATGCTTTGAACCTTGATCTAGACTGAATTCTCTGTTAATGGTAAACAAGAACCTGAATCAGATTCGTACTGTTCTCTCGAATTACGCTATTCGACTTCAACTCGCTATAGCGAATGATTTTGTTGAAGAAATCTTTAGTTCTAGTAAGATCACGAGTTTGATTTCCATGCTAAAACTCAGACATATCTTGTGCCGTTCATAAGAGGAGCTTCTGGACCACCAGATACTCAGGGTTTTACACTCTTCACGGCGGACTTCGCTCCGTATGATGCCACCATTCCAGAGATACTTTTGCTAGCGCTTCTCCCCGCCTTGCTAACGGCATTAGCGGCACTGCTAGCCCCTTGAGAAATATCTGAGGCGATTCCGCCAAATGGATTGGAAGTACCCTTTTCTCTATTCTCACTGCTGTTTGATTTAGGCCGTGGAAGTGCAGAAGTCATTAGATCTGAGAGATCTTCATCGTCAAGACTACCTCTCTTCGCTGCAGCCAAATTAGACCTCCTAGTAGTCCGCATTTCCTCCCAATCAAGCGTTAGACCTTTCGTGTACGGTACGAAATCCTTCATGGCCATCGACACTCCGCGAAGTAAATGCTGTTCGGCCATGAAGTGTGACGATACTCGTTGTGCAAGCTCGTCACGATAAATACGTTCATACTTTAGAGCATCGTCACAAAGTTTCTCAGACATTTCTTCGTATGCGCGTTTGGCTTCATCTACCTTTGCTTGAGTTGCGGAGGACGAGTCGCCTCCACTAGCCAACTCCGCATCTTGATCAATCATCGCATCAGAGTAAACTGTACGAATAATCTTGTACTGCTCTTTTGTGTCCATTACTTTGGCCAACTTCGCGTCTTCGTCTGCGGTGTTATAGGTCAGCGGCTTCTTGGCTGTATCCTCCAAATGTTCTAGGTAAGAATCAAGCACTCTGCCCATAGTTTCACGGCATCTAGACAGGACGCGCTCCATATCCGCAACCAGACGTTTTTCCTCCGGATGCAATTCCCGAACATAAGTTGCCTTATCCTCATCCCACTTACGTTCTCCCAATTCGTCTCTGAAGGCATCCAGCATAGCTCGGTCTAACTCCGTAATTGTTTTCTGCGTTTCCTTGAGCTGGGACTTAGCGCTGACTGCGAGGTGGTGAATGCGAGACTTCTTAGATTTGATTTCTTCAACTCGCTTCGAAATGAAATCCACACGCGGATTGCGAGTTAGGGCTTCAGGACGTCATAAGGTTAGTTTCAGAATGTTTTAATACTACGCAAAGAAAAGGGAATAAACAGAGACTGTGCCAACTTACTAGTTCTTCTACCCATCTTGTTTAGAACTCTTTGTTTCGCCTTGGCGTACATGCCTCCGATGACTGCGGCGGGCTTTCCCTTGCGTTCGTCTTCCATTCTCGAAAACAGAGGGAATCCAAGTGAAATTGGGCAAGGCCTTTATAGTGCAGGACCAAGACAACTCTAGTGGGCGGACTTCCTCAGAAACCGCGTTTTGGCCGGGGAAAACCAAGCTTTGGGTACTTCAAGGAGAAGCTCGTATTTGTGGCACTACGCGGACAATGTCAGTGAAGCTGCTGTGATGAGGCGCGTCTCATCAACGCGCAAGAGCGACGACAACGACCTCTTCTTATGGGCCTCCAGAAGAGTCAAAAAGAGACTAGACAGTCCCGTGAAGGCTAAACCGTGCTCTAGCGTGCCGTGCTGGACTCGTCGGCTCCTATCTATCCTTGCTGGGCCAGCAACGGCTCCATTCGAAATTGAAGTCGACAACATCGGTACATTTGGTACCTTTGGTACACAGGAGGCTCTCATGAGGCCCCAGGGTATCACTTTTTTAAAAAAAGGAACGAAAGTCAACTTTTGCATATCTGATCTGATTGCATGGAATTCTTGATCAATGGCAGACCACAAGCAAGAGCCTTCGCTCCAGAAATCAGGTGCATTGATATGATTAAATGCTCCCTTTTCGATCTAGAGTCGACACATACGACGGAACTCTCAGAAAGCCTCGCATCTTCGCATCTCCGCATCTTACGCTTCTGACAATCGCTGCATTCAAGTATCTGGAAAGTTGGTCGAACGATCTCGGTGCAAGAGTCATGTCGTCAGCGGCCATTGTTGGAGGTTGCTTGGGTTTTGCTATTGGGGTTTTTTCCAATGGGGTACGCAAACTCCCATTGATGAGAAGTACGTTTGTTGAAACAGGCCAGGGACATCGAAGGCTAAGTTATTCTTAGTTCTGACACCCCCATCCAATAACTCTGAATACAATTCGAACGGTAGGACCATGGGAACATGTTTTCTACTCTGGTATTGGTGTGTGGCTTGGCTCCAATGCTAAAGGGTAAGTGATACCACCGATAAGTACATAGCTTTTTAATCCTTCTAACGCTTCTGTCACGCGCGGCTTTGTTTGAATACATGCAGTATGAAAGAAAGGGGCAGAGCAGTCGTGGAAGAACACATGGCGAAGCGAGAAGAAGCAGCTGCTGCACGCGAGGCACGAATTGCCGCCAGGAAGAATCCCGCGCAGTAAATCGTCTTAGAATTGCTTGAATCTGGGCAACATTGAATTAAGACCCGGTTTATCGTACTACTTCCATTGTATTTCTCCCGACCAACTCGTGTCGAATGTTTTCTGTTTGTTCCAGGCCTTGGACGCGATCTTGGGTGATACTTTTCATTAGATGTATATGTTTTCGACATTCCTCGCGGAGCTCTGACCTCAGGTCTGCGGCTTCTGGATACTCCTCTGAGATTCGGCAAAGGGTATCAAAAGTAGCGTCTATGATCGAATACGGTAGATTAATAGTGTCAGAATCGGAATCCTTAGCCCTCTCAAGAGCTCTCAGAATGAGTTTCGCTGCATCAAAAGGTCGACCGGTGCGTAAAAGGGCACGAACAACCCGCGCTATATCTCCGACAAATCTTCGCTTTTCCTCGCCATACCAGTCTGGTCGAACACCCCAGGCCGCTCCGTCAATAAGCCACTGTGGACATGGAAATAGACCACGTGATGCCGTTAACGCGCTTTCTAACGCAATGGAGTACCATTGTCGCGAAAATCTCTTCCAGTCAGCTCGACTTTCGACAGCAGTGAGTAACTGCTGTAGATGATCGTATTCGAACGAGATAATATGCTTTCTTGCTGCAACTGCAGCAGCCATTTGAATCGTGTCGACAAGAACGCTATCGTTCACCTCTTCGACCCATGCCAAACCTAGTTCCGTGCAAAGCAGCATATTATCGAATGTAGGCGTCTTTTGCAATGTTGCGGCTACCCATCGCACTCCTTCTTTGCTCTCAGAAAGAAATGATGCTCCGTTAGCCACAAGATAGTGAATATCTTGAGAATCGTCGTCCCTGTCAGGAAGATGAGACAGCATCGTGCTGAGACATCGTTTTTGAGCGTGTGCGAGCAACAGTCGTCGCGAAACCCAGGATGGATCTACTAGAAGATGATCAGTAGTTTTGGTCAACCGAGAGAACTTCGACTTAACAGCGTATCTATCACACGGCGACTGTCGTTGAATAGCGGAGGAAACGTAAGATAGGGCAATCGACTTCATTTGTACCCAATGAAGAAGTAGTCGCGCTTGGTGTTGACTCCTTGTGATCTTGGACTTACGGCCACTGATTGCGTTCCTTATGCTGAGGAGTCCCTCGTTGCTCACACGACCTGCCCATTCCAATGCTGTTGTTGCAGCACTGGCGTCGTCTCCATGAAAGACATGCCATGAGTAAACCAGTTCGTAATCGCTAGCTACATCAAAGTCGTCCATATGATCCATGTCTTGATCGAGTAGCATGCTTGGATCAATAGCTGCTCTCATTGTCATCTCAGTTATTGGCAAAGTTTCGGTAGCTCTTGCTCTTCTTTCCAAGGCATGACCGCACATTACTTTCAGCGGGCCAGGAAGCTCTTGTTCAACCAGCCACTGCAGCTTTCCATGATCTGCTGTAGCATTCACCAACAACGAAACTGCATCCCGCAGTGATTCACTCTCAAGTACTTTGACAGAAATCGTTTCTCCGCCCATGAATGGATCACTTAATATTGCCGTTAAAGCAGCTTCAAGTTCTCCTGCATCTATAAACCTACTGAAAGCGGCTGCTCGCATACTTTCATGTTTCTCTCTGTTTGGGGCTTCGGGCATACCCTCAAGTGCACAAGAAGCAGCATGTTTTGGAGCGCCAAAGCTCTCGAAGAGTCGCACACACTTCTCCATGAGCCAAAAGGCCAGCCTTCTCCACACGATGGAGGACGATATTGATCCAGTCAGAGAAACTGCTCCCTCTCGACTTGAGAAGCCTTCTTGGTTAAATGCACCAACTCTAGAACCATTCAGATGTGCGGATTGAAGAACTGCCGACGTTGCCAAGTCAATCAAGTATTGCGCGTCTACTTTGACATCGTCTGAGAATGGGTTCTGTGACTCATACAGTTCGTCACACCACTTCTTTGCTTGAACCATGCAACCATACGCTTTGTCTAACATATCATCATTAAGTTCAGCGTCTTCACCTTTGCCATCGGACATTGCATCCTCGTCTATTTCAGTAGCCCTTTCAAGCGATTTAAGGCGATATTGAAATAACCATGACAGTCCATTGGCATAAACTGAAGACATTCTATAAACGTTGGCGCATTCACTTGCAACAAGTCCCAAAGTGGATACCTCACCTGATTCGAGAAGATTGCGAAGAAGAACTCC
Source organism: Gracilaria domingensis (assembly GCA_022539475.1). NCBI lineage: Eukaryota > Rhodophyta > Florideophyceae > Gracilariales > Gracilariaceae > Gracilaria > Gracilaria domingensis. The sequence continues at coordinate 288,970 of VCMS01000001.1, forward strand.
ACCGGGGGAAACTACAGCAATCGCTTGTTCAATTACCGTTGAGTAATCACAGTTTTCTCCTGACTGAACTTGTACGTCTCTTCCATGACTTATTATGAGGTCCATTAAAGGAAGACCAGAACCACTCTCAGATAACCTAACTGACAGCTTCATTATAGACGTGAATCTTTCTTGGAATTCTGGCTTTATAAAGCCAGCTTTGAATCGAGCTCCCAATTCCTGACATAGACCATGAGACCCGAGTAGTTGGGCAATTTCCCCACGGGATACCTGAAACGCTTTAGGAAAAACTGAGCATCTGTCTGCAACAAGCTTTCGTTCAGCTTCAGTCTGCGATCGAAAGACAGACACGACATACTGTCGAGCAATTACCACTCCAACACCGTTCACGACAAACATGTCCCTCACCTTCATATTCTCTACTTTCTGAACCTGCTCAGCACGATGTCTAATACGTTTCCAAGGAATATCTTCTTCACCTAACTGCCATTCCTTCAACGCTGTGTCAACGTCCTGTCTTGTTGCAGTTTGTGGTGTTTCAAGTCGGAGAGCCTTAGCAATTGCGAATGGCGTGAAACGATGTGCCATCATCAGCGATTCTTTGCCATCAAGTATAACAGAATCATAACTTGGCCATAAGCCAAACTCTTTGTCAAAATCGTCGACAAGTGTCCACAACTTCCCTGGAGGAAGACCAATGCCAGAATCTATCTCGCTAGCAACATTGACAACGTCTGCGATTAGCCCGGATTCTGAAGCTACAAGAACGCTCTCACCAATAGCTACGGCTGCAACGATACGGTCAATAGGACCGTCCCTCTTCGCAATTTGAACGCTAGAAAGCGAATACGACCCGGTGCGGCGAATACGAGCAGATATATTGAAGACACGCAGCGAGTCGGCGCTTGGTTCTTCATCTACCATCAGAATGGCAATGGCACACTCCTTAGATCCTGTGATGATAAACTGTTCTACAGACGTGCTTGACAGCTTCATAGGAACCTTTAGATCCGCTCTGCAAATATATCTGTCTTCATTCCAAACAAAGAGACATATCTTACCAGATGCGCATAAGCACATAAAAGACTTGGACTCAGACTGAATTCTGGCGATTGCAAGTACGGAGTCTTCCTTCTCGATTCCGCGAACTGAAGCCCGCGCACGCCTCTTTGACATCGAATATCCGTTATTGTCATATGGCAAAGCAGAATAAACACCAGAATCCTCTGGATTTCTGCTTGGACTACGAAATAGTCGATTCATGAGACCCATGGAGAGAGATGAAGTCAGTGAGCGCTGTGATGAAGCACCTTCTGCCGATGAATAGGATATAATGCTTGTATCGTCCGCTGGGGGAGATGTATCTCGGTCAACCACAGAGGATGACAGCCATTGCAACCGCATCCTTGGAGATGAATCAGGTGTTTGATGGACTTGAGCACAGAAACCATTGCTTAGGCCTAAAATCACATCGTTCCCAACTTTGGTGATGCATGTAACGCTAACGTCTGGTAGCAGAAGTCTTCCCTGCTCATCAAATGTTGGCCCAGCCGATGATGTTACGTCGACAGTGAGGTGTACAAAACTGCATCCATTCTGCTCTGAGACGCAAGAAAGAAAGACTTCGACAGACCCATGTTCTAAATCGTCGTTTTCAACGACCAGTGGGCGCGACAAGAACGGTGATGAAAAAGACAGTCGAAGTCCTGATTTTGTAAGCACATTTTCCAAGACTAGTTGGTCGGAATTGATGATACGCCATAACGTGTTTCCAGCAAGCCCTGCCCACGCATGCTCATGAGTTCTTGGTTGCCGAATCTCTTGCACTGGTACTGAGACTTCGAAAAGCGGTAAAGCTTCTAGATGTTGAGACGAGGCATAATCGAATAATCTTGTCTCCCGCATGTTACTTCCAGTAGTACTTCTCCGCAGCTGTTTCAAAATACGTTTGGAAGAACAAGTTATTGTTGACTTGTGCGTTTGTCAAAGTGGTTTTTGTATGGAGTTCACGAACACGCAATTAGTGCGGCACGAACTCGCGGCTGCTGCTTCAGGGGTTAGATACCGGATCAACGAGCAGATTTGAAATCGACTAATACCATCGGTAGCTGTACAAGTTCTACGGTACAACTAACGAGCGAGACAGTTTGAAGTTTGTAAAGCGTCTATCTACAGTAGTTATTTAAATTAAATTAAAAATTTAAACGTGGTATCCCAATTCGACTTCCTCGGTTGCTCACCAACGTTGGTGCTCGGGCGAACCCAAATTGCCTTTGTTGGTTCATACTTCGTACTTTCGATACAAAATAAACAAACGTCCTCCTCGGTATAAAGTTTGGTCGGTCAGAGGTGTGCCCCTGTCCCTGTTCAGAACGAGTTCTGCATCATGGATGGAAAAAATTCTATTGCAGATAATTGCGCAATGTTCCTTGCGAATTTCGCAAGGAACATTGCAATATGTGTTCTTTCCTCAATAGACTATTGAAATAGGATATTCTTATATCGACCTCGATACCACAGCTTTGCTTCTCCCTGCCTTCGGTGGTCGATGACATTATGCGGAGAGTTAGAACTAAGACTCGGGATTTAATATTGACAGCGGCAAAGCAATGAGAAGAAACAAGATAAGGAGCATTTCATTCTGATGGGGCATGACGATTCTGCGATATTGCGTTCAGTGACGCTTCTAGGCGACGGACACGCTCCTCAAGATCCACGGACGGATAGTTACTCTTATCTGCCCCTGAATCCTGAAAGACTGCTTGCAGCTGTGCATGAGCTTCTTCTACCTCGCGAAGTAGAGGCGACGCTTCCACTATGTTCACATTGTCATGTCCTGCTTGAAACTGCCGATTTGAATCCAGTGATGTTAGGGTATCTTCAAGGTCCTCCCGAGGCCAAGTTTCCTGAAGTTGACGGGCAGGTTAGTAAAATCGAAAGTCTTTGGCGAATATAGAAGTTTCGGAATGAATCCGCAATATAGTGAAAACCTTACCTCTATACGATGATCATCAAACTCGTCCAACGGATTGTCTTGTTTATCTAAGCTTAGAGTGTTGGTTTGAAGACTAATACCATCATCGGACAATGGTGTTCTTTCTGCGTGCCTTGAACGCTTGGATACACGCCTCATTCTCGCAATTCGTAGATCCTTTTCTTCGAGTTGTCTCTCGTAGCGTGCTACGTACTCCTTCAATTTCCTTCGCTCGAGCAAGCCTTGCCTCAACAAGGCCTCACGACTTTCCACTTCTTTCTCCAAAGCACTAAGCCTATCCCTCAGAGACCGCTCCGATCTTTCTGCCGCATCAGCACGCTCTCTGAGTACATCCGTTGCTCCACATTTAGCTCGTAAACGCTCCGCTTCCGCTCGAGTTTCGGCCAGTCTGGACTCTGCAGTGTCTCGGGCAAGAAATGCTTCTTGCAGTTTGGTCGCATCCTGCGCTTTTTCCTCAGCGACGGCAACCCTCCTTCGCAGTCCCATGCAGACACGTTCCAAAGCATGAGATTTTTGCTTCTCTTCAGCAAGAGCCTTCTCTGTCTGTGTGGCCCTTTGGGAAACCTGTTGCAATTGCCGCTCCAGTTCGACAAGTTCGGAACGCAATCGAGCCGCATCTGCCAAGGCCTCTTCTTCTTTCGAACTTTTCTTATTTCTTTCTTCGATGACACGGTCATAATCCGTGCGCATGCCTTCAAGAAGTCGAGCAGAACGGTCCGTGCTTTGTCGCAATGCGTCATTATCTCGACGAAGTCGCGCTGCTTCGTGTTGGGCTGCTTCCGCTCTGGCTTCAGACGCCTCGAGAAGAGTGGACAGTCTACTCACATGTTTTCCTTCATCAAGCTCGGCAGTTGAGATCGGCTGTGTTGCTTTTGGGGAGTCTTGTCGTGGTGGAGATACTAATGAAGCATCACGCTCAACAGCGGGTTGTTCCGTAATATCAGGGGTTTTTGATGGCATAGAAGTGCTTGTTACATGAGACCGTATCGAAGCCAGTCCGTCCGCAAGTGTCTGTTTCACGGCAAGGAAGCGCTCAATGGAAGCGCGGCGGTCAGAAGGAGAATTGGTGCTTTCGTGTTGTGCTGAATCCGGTACCGTACCCGCTTGCAAGATGGGCATGAGGAGGGCGTGATTAGGACTGAAAGACACACGAGCCCACGAAGACTTTGATAGAGGCCAAGGAGAGGAGTTTTGTGCGAACCTGCAATAATTCACTTCAAAGTATTGGTTACAGAGAAGATGCTGACCATCTGGGGCGAAGATAACGATATGGGTGAACGGTTCACCGTGAACCTTTTCGTTGAAATTCGAAAAATGGCGGAAATCGGACCAATTCAACAGGTCTTGGCCCTTTTCCCATGATCAATTATTGCCTCCTGATGACGATGATGATGATCCGGGACCTCATGAATCAACACTTTTGTCTCTCGGTGTAGCTTCTTGGCCGAAGTAAACAAACGTCTCTCTCTTTTTGCATCGAGTCTCAATCAGCAGTCCGTTCTCGCCGTGACTCTGCGAAAGGAAGACGTCTTTCATATGTATCCGAACGAATTCGGCTTCTCTCCATATCTGGAGATTTAGATACACGCGTATTCCTTTGATGATTCGCCCCGATTCTTCTGCGCGCACTCGATGCCCGAAAGGAAACCCCCATACTCTGATATGTTGCCGTGCGAGCACGCTGTCCGAGTCGCTGCATGGCACGTGTTGCCGTCACAACATGAAATAGTCTCCTCCAGACTGCAGAGGGCGCTACGCGCAGTTGCGTTCTCACCTGCTCACGACCTCCACGGATCCATCGATGCTGAAGCAATGCCACCGCTGGCGGGCGTTTGTAAGGATCCTTGTTCAGCAACGTCCGGGTGAAAGACTTTGCTTCTTCTGAGATTTGCGCCCTGTCCAGATTAGGAAGGTAGCCACTTTCGATCTTACGCAATGTTCTCTGTCGCGAAAATGACTCAAACGGAAAGAATCCAGTTAGACAGACATGACAGAGAACTCCAAGAGCAAAAATATCCACGGGTGCGCCGTATGCTTCTCCTCTTAAGAGTTCGGGTGCAAAGTACGCCTCTGTACCTAACGGCTCCCTACAAAACGACATAATAGGCTTCTTAAGCTCGGGACGCCATACTGTGGCGAAGCCGAAGTCGCACACCAAAACTTGTAGTGGGGTCCTCTGTGAGTGGGCAATAAGCACGTTGTCACATTTGATGTCTCGATGTACGAGGTTGCTTTGATGCATGGACAAAAGACATTTTCCCAGCTGTATTGCGACATTGCGCACGAAGGCTTCTCCCAGAAACCCATCTCGAACTGCCAGTAATTCACAGAGCGAGCCTTTGTTGCCGTACTGCATAACCATGTAGCAAAATTCGTCGTCGTAGAAAACGTCTAGAACGGCTGCAACATTTGCTGATCGCTTGGCCGCCTTGTGCTGCAGTTGAATCTCACGCATGACATGCCGTAATTTTTCTCCTATGCTTGTAGATAGCGTTAACAACCTGATCCTCTTTACTGCAACTAGATGGCCGTTTTCCACAGCAGTTCCAAGCATCACAATTCCATCCACGCCTCGTCCAAGGGTGTCACCCAGATGATACCATCTTCGTACATCGCGGTTCTTGGCCCGATATAGACACGTAACCCATCTTTGAAAGACGTACGCGTCATCTGCTATCAGTACGACGCGCGCAGCAGTCCCCTGTTGCGCTGCAAAGGCCATTCCAAGCACACCCAGTTCGATGACCACGCGCAACCCCACTCGCGCTATGTGAATGCGAGATCCATGTACAAAATATCGCACGATTGCAGCAGAAGTTTCGGTGAGATGCTGTGAAAGAAATCCCCACTGCAATCGAAAGAAATATCGCTGCGTGCGAAGGAGGCCCTCCCGTGTAGCGAGCCAGCCTTTCATGATCAGATGTATGACATGTTCAAGACTAGTTACCGACAACCTAGAACCTACTAAACGAAGCAAACCTTTTTGAAACGACGTGCTTGCATTCGAGATTCCATTCCGCGCAGCATGATAATCTTGTATAGATGCTCCGTGTGTGTCCCACCAAATCACCAGAAAAGTATGACCATGCGGGCTGACATTCGCATTCTAATACACCGTAGTGAGGCCTGACGAGCGCACGTGTGTTCCAGATGATCATCATCTGGACTGTGTTTGGAAACACAAACTGTCTCGTCGCTTGTGTAGTACACAAAGTGTACCACCTTATCGATACCTGTAAGATAGATACACATTGCCCTTGAACGGACACTGTCTTGTCCTCGTCGTTTTAAAGTCACAACACGGGTTTGAACACGATCACACTTATCCATGAGCGTTTTAAGCTGCCATATGCAGGGGTGCAAATATTACAATTGTGGCATTCTGCGGTCAAACTTTATGGGCTTGTCATAAGTTTCAACGACGGGCTGCATTACGAGCAGTTAATGTCAACGACGTTTCATACTTTTCGCATTCCGAATAAGAGCATCGACCAGGGGCATCTTGACAGGACTTCTCTCTAATTTAACATCTTCTTCGACGCGGCGCAAAACTAAGCTGGACATCAGCAATGTGAAAAAGACATGGTATACCGAATGGAATGCGATTACGATGATGATGGCAATCTGTACTGTCGAGGTCGTCGGAGCCATGATTTTGATTCCAGCGGCCCCTAGTAATTTGATTATACCCCCCAAGAGGAACGTTACCTGTTCTACGACTGCTTTCCAAGCATTGTATCTCAATATAGGGCTTATGAAGAGAAGCTGCATGCAAAGTCCAACGGCCTTCGCCGCTGCCCCGGTAAGTAATGCTGCGACCCATCCGAATCTCCACCATAATGCCCTCGAGTAAGCAATTGTCAGTAACCCTGTGTTCAAGAAAAAGGTTACGGCAAAGAATGGACCCACAATAATGAACACAAAAAACAGAATTGATATTATAGTCCAGTCTGCAAATTTCAACCCATACTTAGACGCGATGTAGATGCTTGGTAGTGGATAAAACAGCAACAAGAAAGCGTCCAGGCGAAACACACGACCGAGATACCAAAGAACAGTCGTGAGCGCAGTCATGTAAGCACATTCTATGTACGGCAATGTTTCATATTGCTCCAGATTCAGAATTGGCTTATCTGGGGAAACAACCTCCATGCCTCCACTTCGCTCCTCAAATTCGAGAATGAGATCTTCCCAGTCTTTATCAGTGGGTTTTCTTTTTCTCGGAGTAACACTTACACGAGATCTTCTCGGGTTGAACCATCGACGAATACGTGAAAAGACAGAAGGGGTTGGAGCACAACATGCAGGAGTCAGCCATGAGTAACCATATCCTCTTGATAGAGCTCCACATGTCTGAACTGCTGTTGTCTGATGAAAGCATAAACGCGGTTTCCATAGCGCGAAGGCGTTGTCAATATGACCCTCATATTTCCACAGAGCACTGCTTGTCTTCAATATCTGTACCATGCTACGCAAGTTTTAGATAGCTCTTGCATTACCCGTCGTACCAAGGGAATTCTAAACTTGCTGTGATGCGCATAATATTTCTGATTTGGAAAAGAAAATCAGCTTTCCAGGGCTGCTCCACGGATCAATGATCCGCAAGCCATGACCTCGCCATCGTGGCGAATGATATTTGGCCTGTTTGTTCAAAGCAGTCACGTGTTCGCTTTGATCCCCCGCCGATACCGAACAGCTGGTATTCTTGTAGTGAGCTCGTACTTTCGCACTCGAAGCTCGTGCGTTGTGGTATCCTTACGCTAAATTGCCACCCCTGAGGAAGGCTACCTCCTTCGGCTTAGGGAGCACATGAAACAGCTGCGTATCCTAAATTCAGACATCTGCGGAACAGTTGGTTTGAGCTGCACTTCCGAACTGAACAACTCTGGAGAGAGGACTGAATCATGAAACATCAAACCCCAGTAACAATGCAACCATCTGGGATACGAACATCTGCAGGTACGTTGCGGTGCTGGGACTTCGTTTATGTCTTAGTGGAAGATACTTATGGTACATAAACGGGAACATCGTTGCTCAGCATGTGAACGGGGCTAACGCTTATGGACTCTAACAAAATTTGTTAAATCTGCGTACGAAGGTAATCAAGAACGCTCAACGGCCTTTTCTCCGTCTCTGATTTTAGAAACGCGACGAACAAGCTCAACTAGGACGAACAAGTGCACCAAGTGTTCCCAAGTGCACCGCAGAAGGCATTCACTACGGAGCCATTTGGTGGACACACCGACCACGTCACGCACTGTTCTTGTGGTCGGAGCCGGTGTGGTTGGGTTAACGACAGCAATACGCCTTAGGGAAGCAGGACACAAAGTTACAGTTATTGCGGAAGAAACTCCAAAGACCATATTTGATCGCTCTCAGACACCGTGGAACTCATACGCTAGAGGAACCTATACAAGCTCAGGATCAGGAGGATTTTGGATGCCGTTTGCGTTGGAAGGGGAGGAAATAGAGGAATGGGCCACTACAACGTACAATACGTTGAAGACTCATGTTGAAGAGAATGTTGGGGTGACTGCAATGGATGCGCTGTATTTGTATGCCAGGGGCCAACCAGAGATTCCTTGGTATTCAGATCTGACAGACATGAAATTAGTCGGGCCGCAAGAAGACAAGAGAGTGCCCGCAGATTACCGGTGCGCCCTGCGGTTCAAAACGGTTGTGGTACAAATGAATGTCTATCTGATGTACTTAGAATCGTGTCTTGTAGAGCTTGGGGTGCCAGTGCACTCGACAAGAGAATTCAGCAAACGCTCGCAATCTTTTCTATGGGATATGGGACGTGTGTCTCAATTTGCGAAAAGCATTGCACACGACACAATCGTTGTGAACTGCGCCGGAATCGGCGCAAGATTCCTCGCAGATGAAGACTTGATACCCGGACGTGGCATACTACTGCGGGTGAAACGACCTCCGGAAGTGAATTACGTGATCACCGAAGACCCGTATGATGCTTTTCAATCACGGGATGGGTTACTAGCTTATGCGATCCCACGGGGCGATGAGATTTCTCTGGGAGGTACATTGTTCAAGGGAGATTGGAACGAGGAAGCTTCTGATGAAGAGGTGGATGCGGTGCGAAAGAGAGCAGAGCAACTGTTGCCAATCAAGGGTATGGCTGAGACGGGACGATGGAGTGGATTGCGACCGTTTCGACTGGACGGGAAGGCCAAGGTCAAGAGGGAGTCTCGCAATGTGATTTCAAACTACGGGCATGGAGGCAGTGGGGTGACTATTTGCTGGGGCTGTGCGGAAAGTGTGGTGAAGCTGGTGGCGGGGGACGAATAGGAAGCGGAGGCGAGATATGTTTCCTGTAAAACGGTGACGTGAGCGAAGGTCATTGGATTTGGCGAATATCTCAACACCGGCGCGGCGCAAACGACTCCAGATCACGCGCAAATCGAGCGGTGCGGCCCGCCAGCAATGCGCGCAAAGCGCCAAGTCGCCGCGCGATTGGCGCAGGCGGCTGTAAGCGCGGAGATTAAACAATCTCCAACCCATTTGCTTACAGCGTGGAGGAACAAAAGCGGTCCGCACGACGCGCGACGCGCGCACGGCGAGGCGCGGAGCTTCGACTCCTTATTCGCAGATGCTACTTTTGCATGAGAACCTCAGACACTGCCAATGACCTCAAGTTCTCTGCGCCGCGCGGCTCGCTCGTTTGTGGCGCGCACACTCCACGCCTTCGCATACTTCCCGTTCGCCTGCCCCGTAGCGCGCCGCGCCCAGCTCCCAGCCGACGACTGCTCGCGACGCGATGAAGCTCGCCTTCGCAGCCTCACACGGCCAGCTGTTTTTGACTCAGTCTCAACCCGCAGCGTTTTGCTCCTCGTTCCACGTTCACCGTGTCAATCGCCTCGCCTCCGATGCGCAATGGCGCTCTCAACCAAGCAGAAGATGCAGCCAAACGCTCGTCGTGCGCGCTCAACGCTCCGTGTTGCCAAAGGCCTCGCCGACCACAGCCGTCCAGGCACCGCCAGAACTTGTTCCGCAGCGCACTTCCGAGCGTCGGAGAGAGCTTGAACAGCCCACAAAGCCCACGAAGCCGGCTCGTTACCGTGTGCGTGAGGTCGACCTCAGCGAGGTGTACACAGTAGCCGATATCCGGTGTGTGGCTTTCTACGAACATCCGAAGGACCCTTACTTCTACCCCGTGCGACGCCGCGAAATCTACATGGCCATGCGTGACCGCATTGAGTCTGGAAATAAATGCCTGGTTGTCGTCGATACACAACCGCCATCCGAGTGGTTGCAGTTCGCCACTGACGGTGAGCTCATTGTCGGCTCGCTTGACATCTCTTTGCATGACTCCAAAACAGGCCGGAAGTGTCAGTTTTTGAACTCCATTTTTGACAGGGCTGCTACGAACAACACCCCCAGCCGAGACGGAGACCCCAAACGGATATACATCAGCTCCATGGCAGTCAGGGAAGGGTGGAGAGGGAGGGGCCTTGCACAACTGCTGTTGGTGCACGTAGATAACATTGCGTTGCGGCAAGGCAGCGAGGAAGTGCTATTGCATGTAGAGTTACACAACAAAGCTGCCGTTCATGTGTATACCAAAAGCGGCTTTCAGGTGGTTCCAGATGACGCACTGCTCCGTTTACCGAAATGGCTGCACTTCATTACCAAGGCTGAGCATACCCTTATGCAGAAGAAAATGCGTTGAACACAACTTTTCATCATCGCAGTGGCGCAGGCATGGAAGCCTTTTTGTATTGGCATGGATGCGAACCAGCCATGTCACATTCCGAGCACTTCTCTCATGTACATTTTGCCTTTTGCTGTCGTGGTGGACGATTGCGTCCCATCCGGCTTGTCGTTTTGAAAGGATCCATGGCATAGAAGATTCAACAAGTAAGTTTGTCTCCGTCCTTTCGGTGCGCTGTTTGTATTATCCATGTACAAGTTTTTTGGACTCTCTCACGGATATATCCTTTGAAGAGAGCGGACGGTCCTGAGGATTTTTAGTATCAATTTGGTACTATGATTGTAGAAACGGTGACCGGAGGATACTAAGATTGCGTAGAGCCTTAGTTCAGCTCTCGGACATGCCACTTTAGATTCATTTTTCAAAGCTAGCACTGCGACAAGCGCTTACTTGATGAGGAGTGTCCGCCACGGACGATGGCGCTCATAATACTGCGTGTGAAAGTCCCGACACATTACGTCGCTCTACGTCATCCCATCTCCATCGTCAGGGGAGTATATTTGCTACGAACAAGGGTACCGGCGTATCTATAGCGAACAAAGCTGGGCCAAATGGTTCGAGGACTTCAAACTGGATCTGTTCTGTAAAAAGCACTCTGAATTTCTTCAAAATATGCAAAATAAGTTTTTAGAATTGACTTTTTTGCGAAGCTTGCCGCCGTCCACCGGCGACGCCGGCCGTGCAGAATTCCGCTTGTTGCTCGACGCAGATGAATGTCCAAGTAGCATAGCTATCACTCTTCACCCCCATCGTTTCTGCGACTCACTAGTCCTACTGCGTTTAACCTCTGTTCGAAACGCCCACAGGATCGCATCAACGCCAAAATGGCTGTCACAACAGGGAAGAACTCCGTGCAGGTCTTCGGAAGAAAGGTAAGCTCAAATCTACCTGCGTTTTGATCGACGATGCCTCCCGCTGCGCGTTGCGAATCTCTATATTGTTTCAAATGGCCTACGCGGAAATCCAAGGTGCGGGAGGCTAGGCATGCTCTGCGGCCAATCGTTGTTAGTGGAACAGCTACGAAATGATTGTGACCCATCCGTAACTAACAAGATATGTTTATCCTAAAACGCCTTCGTTTGTAAATCTGCTTAAACTGGAAAGAAAACTGCCGTTGCTGTTGCCCATATCACTGGCAATGGAAAAGGTCTCATGAAGATCAACGGTACTCCCCTTGATCTTCTTGAACCGGAAGGTCTGCGGGTTAAGGTACTTGAGCCTCTTCTAATCCTCGGTCAGGAACGCTTCGCCGATATTGACATCCGTCTCAGAGTGAAGGGAGGTGGTTACACTGCTCAAATCTACGCCATTCGACAAGCCATCGCCAAAGGTCTGGTTGCCTATTACCAGAAGTACGTCGATGAAGTTCAGAAGAGAGAGCTTAAGACTACGCTTCTCGCTTACGACAGAACTCTTCTCGTTGCTGATCCGCGCCGATGCGAACCGAAGAAGTTTGGGGGTCGTGGCGCGCGTGCTCGCTTCCAGAAGTCATATCGTTAATTTGGGTTGTTGCGCTCCCATCTGTCGCTTGCGCGTTTACTTTTCTTTGCGTGGAGTAGCCCCGAGATGTTGTGATATGGAACTGATGTCGTTCTAGCGCAGGGGGGGCATACAGAGAAACTCGACATCACGACCTCTATCGTGGTCTCGTTAAGCATGCGGTTTCTTCGCAGCGAAGACAATCTATTGGTCTGGTGCGATTTAAGTGCGAGTGGCTCTTGTTCTTCAATATATGTCGTGGAAAGATTATTACAACATAACCTTTTCAGTAGTGTTTGCAATGCAGCGCGTGAAACTCGTAAAGAATGTGGATGAGGACAATAAACAGTGCTCTTCGTGCAAACCGCCTGTAGGTCCCACTGTATGTCAACAGTCTCCTCTTGGTTTCTCCCTGCCATTAAGAACAGGAACCGATGTGGTGCTTTTTCGTTAATGACAAAGAAATAAGGTACGCCGAATTCTTCATGATATGACGACTATGAGACAAAGCTATGAAACATTGAAATAATCGTCGTGGAGCAGAAACAAATGTCGTCGAGCAGTAGGGGCTCATTATGTCAAAGTGCAGGCAAGTTCGCCAAGAAGTGCGGTCTTATCGAAAATCATCAGCGCTGTCATCGTAGTACGGGTCGTAAGCATAGGTTGAAACGTCTCGTATTCCCATTCCACACGCACAGCTGACGTCACATTGCGAACCATGCGAATGGTATAAATCATCGTTTTCCAGAGAGGACGCTTGCGACAGAGAATCATCTAAAGAGTGCTGCGGGGTACTGGGATAGTCAACAGTCTTAGCATCCTCGTCGGATGTTAACGACTCGCTGTTATCATCGTCCTGATCGTCAAACAACGAAATATCATCAGCGTCAATAGAAAGAAGGGAGGTCTGTGGGTGTTCATCGTATGCTGTACCATCAGTCTCCAAGGTATAGACATCGTAGAGCTCTTGACTGTCACCCTGTTCGACAGCAGGGGAACAGCAAGCGCGCTCTGACTCCTTGTTCTGGTGCAGGGCTGAACTAACTGCGACACGTTCCATAGGAGTCCCATTACACAACAGTTGGTCTGGAACGGGTTGCTCTCCTTGCTGAATAACATGGGCAGGAACGTCAATCACGCGAGTATCTGTGCGTGCAAGTAAATGTTCGGCTTCGTCAACCTGTACACGCCTAAAGAACACGTTGACGTAATGGGGCAGTTGATGACAGTCAGAGCCGTCAAGCGGCCGAGTCTCGTCATACAGTCGCGTTCTTCTCCTCTTCGGGTTCACTCGGACGTGTAGAGCATCCACGCTGTTATCCGTGCGTTTCCGTTTGAGGCGCAGAACGGGCAGCTGTGAGAACAAGTCCATGGCTGATGCTCGTCGGTTTGCAGCCGGAGAAAGCAGAGGAGGAGCTGGGGAGATTGTGGGTGGCTTTTTGTTGGAGGTAACGCTCGGGGCAGTCTTCGCCGCCAGTCAAATTTACATCATGACGTTAATGGTGCAGCGCGCAACAGAGTCATACCCTTGTAGATGGGTAACGAGAGTGACGCGACACCGACTTTGATTCCGATGCCGCCGAGCCGAGACGCGGGCGCGGGACGCCGAGCGGTGGCGCCGGCAACAAGAGCCACTTTACAGTACCGCAGCGGTATTTTGTTCTGTATGCGTGAACCACTGACTAGCACACACGTGTGCCACGTGCTCCCAGTGGAGTGGTTGTGGCCATCACAGATCACCGAGAACCACGACGCGGTAGATCTCCCACATTCGATGCTCATGAAGGACTTCGCCAGGCACGGCGCAGGATTGCCCAGCTCATCTCAATACTCCCCGCGCACAATGGGTATCGCAGCGCCCATGAAGAAGACGCTTCCACCAGAGCTCGAGCTGCGCGTGCAGCAAGCTGACGATGCGCTCCTGGCGCAGATTGTCATTGAGCTGGTCAAAATTGACACAGACTGGAACTGGAGCGCAGTGACATTCGATCTGGTAGAGCAGCCCATCATGGCGTTTACCGTGCATGATCGAGACAGAAATCAACTGGTAGCAAGCGCGCTTCTGGCGGCGCCAGTGCGCAATTCAACAACCAGCTGGGTGGGGTTCGTGGTAGTTGCAAGCAGCGTTCGACGATGCGGCGTAGCCACCTGTTTGATGCGCGCACTCATCGAACATGCTTGCGCGCGCGACGACGTGCAACGTGTTGAGCTGCTTGCCACCAACGAAGGCGCCAAAGTCTACGAATCAGTCGGGTTTGACACCGCTTCCGACGTGAATGTGTGTCTAATGCGGTGCGACACTAGCGCACACAGGTCGTTTGAAATTGTGCACGATGTTGACATTCTCACAAACGTTCCGCACGACTTACGAGAAGCGGTGGCAGAGCTGTGCGACAGCGTGGCAGGCAATCGAAGGAAAGCGGTGCAAACGCTGTTCGTGCACGGAATCTGTCTGCTCGACCGCCACGCGGACGGTACAATTCAGGCGGTGTCGTGGATACGCCGAGTGCAGAACAAGAGCGTCGAAACGTGGTGGCTCGGTCCACTCGTCTCTCATCACATCGGCGCGACGGAATCAATCATACAAGCGGCCACATGGTACGCACAGCAGCACAGCAAGACAGCGCAGAGCGCGGTCGAGGCGCTGTCTTTCAACTGCTCGCGCACGTTTGAGCGACAGCACTTTGCGAACATAGGGAGCGTTCCGTTGATGCGGCGCGAAACGCCTCTGCGCGGCGCGGTTCTGGAACGCGGCGACAGTGCAAGAGGAGAACGCGCCGCGCAGTACGTCGCGTTATGCGACTACCACGCCGGCTGAAAGCGGCGAACAAAAGCGCGGGCGCGCGCCGGGCCACTCCGCCCACGTCAGGTCGGCGGCAGGCGCCGCGGCCACGGCGCGTGATTGGCCGCGCGCGAAATTTCGCCACCGCCAATCCGCGTCGTGCTTCGCTGTCATCGCGGCGCTCCGCTCGCGCCGCGCGCCTGGCCACGCGCGCAACGTGTGCGCAGCGAGCGCGCGCCGCTGCCACGCGGCGCACCATAAAAACGAAGGCATCGCATGCGTTCCGCCATCGTCCGCTCACCCGCCCTCACTGACTCGCACTGCCGGCCGCCGCTGATAGATCGCCTCTCCGACAGCTCCGACCCATTCCCAGCCCACACATGACCAACGTACTGCCCGCGTTCGACGCTGCTTGCTCCACGGCTTCCGCGCTTGTCCCGCTCGACTTCTCCTCCCTGCTGCAATACGCCGACGCCGCCACGTCGTCGTTCCTGCTGTCGCCTTTATGTGCTGCCACTGCGCTGCGCTCCCCGCTCGTCGCTGATCCGTTCCTCAAGTCGCCGCTGCTTTCTGCCGTGCCGATCTCCCCGCTCAGCTCTTCCGCTTCGGCGCTCTGCTACCTGCAAACGCCGTCGCATCCGCTCAAGCACGCGCAGAAAGCTCCGCACCACCTTGCGTCTCCCACACTGCAAATTTCTGCCCCGTCCGCTGTGCTGACCACTGCGCCATCGACGTCGCCCGTAACGCCCCAGCTTGTCGATTCGCTCATGACCGATGTTCCGCAGTCGATCTCCACTAGCACGGCCCACACTGCCACGTCGCAGTCCTCTTCGCACAGCTCAGCAGCAGCACCACCACCCGCAGCCAAGGAAACACCCAGGAGCAGCACCACCACCACCACAGCTATCACCGCGAGCAGTACAACGGGCACATGTGAGAGCGAGGCGCCCGCAACCAACAGTTCGTCAAGCAAGGCCCTCAAGCCGGCTTCTGCCATCGACAAGGCAGCAGAGCGTCGGAGGAAGAACCGGGAGAGCTCAAGTCGTTGCTATTACAATCGGAAGCGAATCATTCAAAACATGGAGAAACAGCTTGTGGCAGAGAAGGACAAGCTCACCAAGTTGTACGATCACGCTTTGCAGCTTCGCCACGACAATGCACGTCTCAAGAAGGAGGTTGTCACTAATGGATATGCTTTACCGCCCTCTCGCACAAAACATGCAAATAGCAGGACTACCAATTCGTTTTCGCTTAGAGACTACTTGCGACTTCTGCACAGCTCTACGTACCAAAACCCGTCGCACGCATTATTGTAAAGTAATACCGCTTCTTGAGTCATTCTTACTTCAGTTCCTGCTGTGTTTTAGACTTTGTCAATATCTGTCTGGCAAACGGCAAGCAGGCTAGAGAAAGAAATCATGCGCTGGAAGATTAGTTACGACGAATGCACTCATTGAGCACGAGAGCGCCGCCTTCGTGGATCGATCAACGCTCGTTGCGCTGCAACGCGACACGCGCGAGTTTTGGAAGCGAGGTTTAACGCATTTTTCACCAATCTTGAAGGTTGGACAACAAAGCATTTCGTACAGATATCTAACGAGTTTCTCCATTCGTCGCCAAACCCACTCACGTTGCTGTGCACCCCCCAAATCTATTCCTTGTATGACGACGCGCCTTTCGACGCAGATGCGTTTTAACGACTTGATTCTTTGCTTTGTCACGTCTTGTCGGTTCCCCCTTCCACACCGAACCACTCAGGCCCAGAAGCGCCAAACCTGCAGAGTCCTCAGATTCAGACTCATCACAAGGATGTGGTCCCCTTCCGTCCGTAAAACGTACCAAAGATACTCATCTTCGAAGGTCACAGCATTCCGAACACTCGTCCTCACTAGATGTGGACAACACTGGCCCCGATCTCTTTGTTCACGGCTCGACTACTGGAAATGGTGTAACGCGCCTCTCAGTATCAATCAGCAACCCAAGACGTAGCTTCTTTTCATTGGCCGAAGTACTAGTCGGTCGCACCATCAATTTCTGCTATCATGGCAGAGATGCACGACCATCTTGAGAAGCGCAGTCTGCTTCTCACAATGGCGCAGAAGTGAGGTTAGAAGGGTAACTAATAAGGCTGCTCTCGTCAAATCCAATGGCTAGCCGCAAGCAGAACAAGCAGCTGCATTTGCACTGGCTGCCTCCAGTAGACAAGGTTACCTTGCTTTACTCGTCTTACTCCTTTGCTGGTGTGCTTCTTGTCCAACGAAGAAGGGCAGGAGTAAGGTTACACAATTTTGTCACAAGATACTGTCTCATGCTCATCATACCTTGGTGCTCGCTCCTGTCCACCAATGGGTGTATCGAGATCTAAACAAGGAAGCGGCGCAATTCGACGGATTCGCATACTGCCATGAGTAGGTTCAAGAAAGCAGCATCATGCTGATGATCATGTGTGACGCTTAAAAGAGTTATTCTTACGAAGATATCCCTATGGTTAGCCCTCTGTAACCTTATCAGTAGCCATTACAGGCCGGTGAAAGGAGCTACACAAAACTTTGCTTTTGCACAGAAACTACATGCTTCAAACCAAGGCTTTGCTTTGCTACCCCTTTTCTCTAGCTTTTCCCTCGGGGTAAAGCAAGAGAAAAGGGGTAGCATCGTACACCCGAAACCGTACAAAAAGTACGTGTACGGTACCAACGTCCAACACTTGCTACCAGTATCTTTGCCTGAGTATCATTTCGGTCATCAAATGATCCTAAACGATCTGATGAAGGGTCTCAAAAGCTTTTCTATTTGCTTTCCGTTTGAAGCTCAAAACTATCAGTTCTTGTCTCTGTGACCAACCTCTCAGCAAGAAAAACAGGAAAGATTGCTTCACACCTATTTTTGCTCCATGTTTATCCTTTCTCTCTCCATCCGGGACCAACTTCACAACGTATGCTCGAAGCAATAGGCTTCGCACCCACAAAATGCATGGATCACTCATGTTTGTACGTTCATACAGCATCGTAATGTTGTCTTTTGACGAACATCTTTGACATCATGCTCAAGGGGCGTTGGTACGGATATCAATTACACGTACTACCTGTCTCACGTTACAAATGGGTTGTAACCATAGCAATGATCTTACTGCACAACACTTGCGGGACTCCAGTTGTGACATAAACATTCAGTCAGACAGACCCATTCGCTCAGTGGCAAGTATCTCGTCTGAAAGAGTTGATGTCTTTGAAGTCAACAACTTCATAGATGTATCTAGGTTGACTATCTATAGGGAACATAATGCTTCTCTCCGGCGTTGATTCCTAGGAATTGATATCTGGGCACAGCTCACCTGCACCTTGCCATCACATTTGATAGGTACGAGAATCTCACAGTGAGATCATCTACGCGATCGGGCCTGTGCATCATGTGTGTAGCTCCTGTTGAAAGAGCTCTACGTGGCGTATCTCTTGCTCTGTGGATCCATTTTCACGCCAGGGCATTAACCATATTCGAAGGGAAGATAAAGTTAGTTAGATAATTTCTCTCACATATAAACGTCTAGGTCCTGGTCCCCATGCTCAATGACAGCTACCTTTGGTGATCTTCTGCGACCATGGAGAAGTGATAACCGAAATCTTGTGAATGACATTATCTTTGGTCTCATGATTATGGGAGGTTCAAGACGCTTTGCTTCAGGCCCAGTGCGTGCGAACGATAATAAGGTGTCCATGTCCGAACCATACCGGTGTGCTATCGCCATCTGCTACCTCTTCCATACCCTCTATGTCGCCCGCGTCCTCGACCTCGACCACCGTAGCCATTCTGCACACTCTTCCCGCGGCCCCATGAATCACGAACCCATGGTTCCTGACCTTGATAAGCCCCAGGCATTTCGTTCCCAGTCATACCGCCTACATACCCATTGAATTCGTTGACGGGATACGCAGGGTTTCCCACAGCATTTGCGTTCATCCCAGCAGCTGACATCTGCATCAGCACAGCCTGCTGCCGCAGAGCTTCTTGTTGTTGCATAGCTTGCTGTTGCATAGCTTGCTGCTGCAGAGCTTGATGTGGGTGCATGACTTGATGTTGCTGAAGGGCTGGATGCTGCATCGCCTGTTGTTGTTGCATCGCTTGGTGTTGTTGTATCGCCTGCTGTTGTTGCATAGCCTGTTGCTGTTGCATCGCCTGCTGTTGTTGCATCGCTTGTTGCTGGTAAACCTGTTGCTGTATCATCTGCTGCTGCATCAATTGCTGCTGAATTGCTTGCTGTTGTGCAGGAGGCAAAGACACAAGTCCAGGAGGGGTCGCGCCCATACTTGGGTCCATTACATTCATTACCGGGTAGTTGTTCACATTGGGTGCAAACTGCATGCCACCGCCCCATGCTGCTTGGGATCCATAAGAAGGGTTACTTCGATCAGAACTGAAATGTTCAATATGTCGTTCTGATCTACCTCGTTTCGACCTCGATCTCCCTCTCTCATATCCCCTTCCTCTAGAACGATAAGACTCATGACCTCGTGGCCGCTTTCGACCACCCCTTCCTCTCTCATTCCATGGCCTCCCAACGTGTTCTCCATATGGTACAGCTTCTCTTCTGAATCCATAGGAATTCCAATCACCGTCAGGATCATCAGCTTCATGCGGGCCCACTGACTTGTAGGTATTACCAGGTCCCGATTTGTCTATACTTCCCTGGTCGTTAGTTTCCGAAGCTTCTCCTACTCCAGGTACGGCTAGACTCTCATCATTCGTATTGCTCTTCTCGACTTTTGTCTCATCGTCTTTCTTCACAAGAGGGTTATTGGCATTTTTGCTCTGTGAGAAAAGGAGGTCCCATCCAGAAGGCGCAGCGCTCTCCTTGTCATGCTGTTTATATTTTTCCTTCTTGAACCTTGTTTCACTACGAGTGCCCTTGGCGTTGTTTACGTCTCTGCGATTTCGGGGCACAAAATCGTTTTTGTAACCACTTTCCCCATCGCGAGTATTCTCCGGAATAGACTGCTGGTGCTCAGTGCCATTAGCAACAGACTCTCTCGTAGAAGCATCCGCGTTCAAATGGGCTGCAGCCACGGCAGAATCATTCACAAGATCAAGTTGTTCCAGAGTTTCGTGAACCTTGGATTCAGGCTTCTTTGTCTCCACTGCTTCTACCGCATGCGAACCATTTGTCACGATTGCAGCCGCCATAACTGTCTCTATATCCAAATTCCCCCCCCGACTCACGTGATCCGCAAGAGTGGCTTCAACCGCTTTGGCATTTCCGAAACCAGCGTCTGAGAGGACCTGCGTCATCTGTTTGATTTCTGGCTGACTGGGTTGCACTGGTACCGCTCCGTGTTGGCTTCCTTGCCCTGGTTGTGAAAGCCTGAGCTGTACAGATTGCTGGAGTTGTACTGCTTGTGACTCGCGAGCCGGTTGTAGCGGACCATTTCGCTCGTTCACAGTATTTCCATGATCAATCTCCTGAGCTTTCGGCTCTGTAACCAGTTCTACTCGATCTTTCTTTTGGGCCATCCTCTTCCTTGGATCAATGAGACCGGACGACCCTGTTTTAGCAAAACCAACAGTCCGAGACAGATTCACCGACCGCTCTTGTGATGCACTCTTCGCAGATAACTGTCCATTGGAGAGAACTCGAGTTTCGTTCTGCACTAATGGATCGCTGTGAGACGGTGCAGGTTCAAGACATCTAGACACATTTGAAACAGATATGAGGCATCCGCGAGAATTAGCGTCTTCTATTAGCTCCGCCCAATCCGCCGAACCTTCAGAGAGGGCTTGGGCGGAGCCTAGAATGATCAAAGACGCTTTTGCTCTTGTGAGACCGACATTCATTCTCCTGACATCTCTTACGAATCCAATTCCGCGATTGAGAGATACAGTACGAACGCACGAAAACACAACAAACTCTTTCTCTCGACCCTGATAGGAATCAACCGTATCTATTTCCACATCACCAGTTGGTATCCCAGCGCGATCGAAAGACTGGCGCAACTCTTGCATCTGTCTCTTATATGGAGTGACGACGCCAAATCCGGCGACTGATCCAGGTGTCTTCGCGGCAGGAGAAAAGAGGGGGTCTTGCGGAAATTCTTTCTTCAGTTTGGTATATATGGATGCTGCTAATTCGGCTTCAACGGGGTTGAATATGGATTTGTCATCTCGGCTACGCTTTTCTTGTCCTTCAGATATATCTAGAAACACATATGGGCCAAATTTAGGACGAAGAGAATGCCTGTGGTACGGCCGGCCTCTGTGTTCACCTTGAACACTTTCATCGTCAACAAGCCTTCCATTGTAGAAATACCTGCGGGGAAAGGACGATATCGCTGGGTGCATCCGATACTGTGTGTCTAGCAGAAGCACAGCTTGTCCTGCCCGACAAACACGTTCTAAAAGCGACTGACCGTAGGCAAGTCCTGCCGAGCCAGAAGATAAAACTGTTGCAGGGAGTTGTTGCGGATCGCCAACCAGTAAACAACGTGATGCACCGAGTGTTAACGGAATAAGACAAGAGGTTTCAGTTGCTTGGGCCCCTTCGTCTATAACAACTGTATCAAAAAGGGCAGTTTGTGCGTCATCAAAGAAATCACTGGAACCTTTTCTGGTGAGAATACTGGACGCTGACCCTGAAAGTGTTGCAAAAACCAGTTGCGCATCCTCCACATATGTGCGAGCAATCATGCGCAACTTATCTTCCCTTGTTACACCTTTCTTTCCGTCCGCCACTGCTATACGAAGCCTTCTCATATCACGATCTAGTCTTTCAAGATTTTCATGTAGCTGAATAATAGTAGATTGCGAGGCCTCCTTGTCCTTTGGAGTCCGAGAAAGTTGTACAAGTAATGCATTGCACCGATTCTGCCATGCAGTAAGATATTTTCTCTGAGCTTTGTCTCGGGCTTCCAGATTCATATCTTCTCCACACACCTTATCTAGAAAACGTTCAGCTTGACCCTCCGCAGTGAGCGGTTTAGCAGCGTCGGAGACGCGGTCACCAGCACCAATCCTGGCAAGTTCTGGACAATATGATCGGCCCTGTCCATCTATAAACTTTGAACGAACAAGGCGAGTAAGAACTTCATCAACGGCTGAATTTGACGGTGCGCATATCAAAAGACGAGGTCTACGAATATGCTTTGGAAACGCAAGAGTGTTTATGTCGCTAGCAACAGCGACAGTCTTGCTCATGTCATCCATCATAGTCTCCAACAAGCTCCCCTCTGCGGATTTGTCGGCTTCTCTCCTTTTCTCATCATCGCGGTCTGACAAAGCCTTCGCAGCAGCCTGCTTCTGTTTCACCTTTCCATGGAGGTCTTCCAGAGAAGCTAACAAACCCTCATAATACTTTTGGTATTGTGCCATGTGGACAACGTTCAAAAGCCCGATCAAAGTCCTGGTCTTTCCTGTTCCCGGAGGACCTTGAATCACAGAGAACCCGGATCGGGTTGTACTGGCATGAATAACGGCTCGAGCCTGGGAAGGGTTTAGGCCTGTTTTCTCGACTACGACTTTTGTGAAGAAGTGTTCAGATGTAGCCGTGGAAGACATTGCATCACTTCCTTGTTTTCGTGTACCATCGGATGCAAAATCGGAGACCCCTTCCACGTTGGCGGACTGCAGCAGCTGAGGACGGAGTATAACTGGCATCAATCCGGAGGTCTTTATACTTTGAAGCGCTTCGAACTCTCGTCTCACAGTGGTCAACGACCCGACGCGTAGAAGAGTCCACCGGCGAGCATTTTGGGACTGTTGTCTTTTCTGATCATCCTCTCCAGAAGGCAATCCATGCTCGTTGCCATCAGGGAATTTGGAGGTGATGAGGCGACATCCGTTGCGAGAGATACTCTTGACAAGGCTTAGGACGGCAGTGGAAGGAATTTTTCGGGAGCTACTTGCACCCCGCTTGTGCTGTGGATTTTCTGTCGCAGCCTGTGACCAAATAGCAACAACGTCATTGTCAACGCAACCAACGGGGCCCCTGCGGTCGCTCGTTTCAACATCTACCGTCCATCCAAACCCAGATGAATGTGTTTTGAACACCTTTTGAGCAGTGACTGCAGCAACAGTTGTGCCGCTTTCTTCGCGACGCGCTCGAATCTTGGTCTGTCGCAGGTTAGAGGCTCTCTGAAACTTTTCGATTGCAGAAAGGAGCTCAGCAGAGAGCTCTGCGAAGAGCAGCGGCTCAAAATATGCCTTATAACTATGGTAGGTCGGGAAAGTGGTCTGCGGAGAAGAGGAGGAGTCTGAAAAGCGTGCGGCGATTTGAGCTAGTTGTGAGGGCTGCCATTCACAAACTATCTGCGCCAGAGACCTAGCTTGCGGAGTGGTTGTGCCTGCCTGCATTACTCCATTAATATCGCGACATACACAAGCGCAGGTCCCGCGTGGCTATTGGAGGGGAATGCACACTAGACTTCTAAGCACGCGATGGGGCATTGAAGTGTATTCTGTTTGGATCGGGTGTTGGACAACAACCGATTCGCGTGGTTTGTGCGGCGAATGCGGCGCTGAGTGGTAACAAAGGCAGTGTGGCAGATAGCGTGCGTTTGTGCGTGAGTTTGCGTTGCGTAAAGGCTTCTAGAATGAGAAGGATGAAGCTTAGGGAACAAGTGTAAGGCGGGGTACTCTTGGTCGCAGCAGTTAGTGCTACTAGCCGTTACTGCACGTCGCAGTGTCCGCGGAGTTCTGGTAGATATCTTGGAGGAAACAGAGCCCCGTGCGCGTGAGGAGGAAGAGCTTCTCCACTAAGTACGAAGGAGTGACTTGACGACTCGCCGCGCCGCCGGCACCAGACATGCAAGAATAGGAGCGCTGCACAGGAAACGCGCCTACAAAGCACTGCACGCAACAAGGGGCCGGGCTCTTGCATGTTCGCTGCTGACGCAGCGCGGAATCGAAAGGCCACACGCACTCTCGGCAACAGCCGCGTTTGTGTCCTTCAGAAGGTCACACGTCGCCGCTGAAATCTACATGCTGTAATGCAATAACGTTACAGAATCATGCCATGAATTTCATACCCTGTACCCGGTACAGTGTACCGGATACAGTGTATCCTAAACATCCGGTTAGCGAAATAGAAGCGAATTTTATACCTATCTGTATGTAATTGCTTCTTCGACTTCATGTACGCCGTGCGTTGTTTCAAGTACCATCGTATCCTCTTCGTCCACACATGCATCTACCGAAAGAAGCAAGGGCGGTTGCTTCACAGCCATTGTCACTTGCGTAGTGCGAGCGTTTGCTGTGCCACACTCGACAGCAACTCCCTTTTCAGGTAACAGACAAAACAGTGGCTGAGATAAAGATACCTTCGCTACCTCATGCACCCATATCTGGCTCCCCGACAGCGATGCAGTTGCGCAGTGTGGCCATGAACACTTTGCCCTTCTCGTCCCACCCCTAGTTCCATTTAAATGCTGCTTCAAAGCGCCCGCTAGAGGCACATTTCTCACCACTCAACCGCCTTTGATCAGCTGGGAAACGCATTATACCGCTGTAACATTCACCAAAACATTTCATATTCGCAATGCCCCTGCGCAAGCAAGAGCCTATCTGCGATCAGTCTATCTGGTTTCAGAATGATTCATCTCGCGGTCCAAGTTCGAAACAAGCTGGTTTCGGCGGCTTGTTCACCGAAACTTCGTGGGCATCCGATGTGTTCGCGTTATTCCACAGCGGATTGCGACACGAGTTGAAGGACCTCAGCAACATGATCGAATGCTCAATTTATCGTAAACATCGGTTTGAAGAACGTGAACTGGTGGCGTTTGAAAAATGGTTCGTGGACTTTTCGTACATGGTGGTCATGTACTTTGAGGCGGAGGCAAACATCGTGTATCCTGCGTTGCTCCAGATGAGACCAGGCCTGTTCTCGGCAATGGAGCGCCAGCGAGCACGTCAAACGAAGGTGGTGAAACATCTATTGGAGATACATGCTGAATGTCTGATGTTTACCAAGTCTGGAAAGCCATCTGGAACTCGTAACTTCGCAGTGGACAAGTTTGGTATGCGACGCTGTGTGGATCGAATCAGCAGACTTGCCAACGGGCTGACCGACAGCTTGGAACAAATATTTGAGTGGGAAGTTACAGTGCTGACGCCGGTGGTAAAGGACTGCTTAATGTCCTGGGAAGCTAGCGCCTTAGTTCGGCACTGTCTGCACGCAATTCTCGAGCACAAGGTCGGACGCCAGGTGGTGTGGGGCTATTTCCGTGACGTGCCTGACAAGGTAAAGGAGCAGCAGTTGGGGGATGTGGAGCCGGTGAAGAGGATTCGCATGCGAATGAAGGAGCGGCGATGGACAAAAGCGCATCGAGATGTGAGCAAACGTTTCGCAGTGATAATCGATACGCCGCGGAAGAAGTCGTGAAAAGTAAAACGAGATTTGAGCTTTCTTCGAAAAATTGTTCTCGCCCACTGGCGTCCCCCAGGCGAGGCTTGAACTCGCAACCTTTGGCTCATAAGACCAATGCTCTCTTCGTTGCGTAAAATTTCAGAACCGATTGAGCTACTGGGGGCTAAGCCTCGCTGACCAGCCTTACGATTGGGGTAATTTCCGCAGATATTTAAAGCACATTTTGACGAACAAGACTACCACCCTAGAAACCCTCTCCATCAGCCACGGGAGTACTCAACTTTGTACCATCGCACATCCACCGGTCTGCCTCGCGCATCGACGTACATCAAATTCGTACGAGTTAGAAACGTGCTTGTCTTTTGCCAGGCCGAAAAGAAATCATCCCGTTCATCATCCCACGTGAAAATCGCGCTCGTCTCCACGTGCTTGATCAGCGGTTGAACGCGCATATCATCTGTATCAAGACGCACGTCCTGACGAACCACCTCACTTGTATACAGTCCATCCTTCGGCTCTTCTTCCAGCCAATCGTCAGCTCGCGATTCGGCGTTCTTCCAAACGGAGTCTTCCCCAACCCTGAACGCGCTTTCTACTTGCATCGGGAGTTTGTCCATCTGCTCATGCCTTGCGATTGTTCGTAAGTCCACTTGGTATACCGATCCATCTGTCCCGTCCGGCCTTGATGACACTGCTAACCGATTGGCCGTATTTCCCAACGCCTCGCAATGTAACACTGAATAAGGTCCTAGCGTTGCACGTGCTATGGCCTGCACATTGAACGCCCTGTCCGCAACAACGTGTCCATTATACCGCACAAACCGACTCTCGTACTGCAAGCTTTTTCCAATGCCCTGCAAGTATGTCCCACAAAACAAGTCCGCACAATCTATGTCAGCACGGGTTATTTCTCAAAGCAATTCGTCCCTGCGCCCGGTAACACAGTAACATACCTTTTTCGCCTCTTCAAAAGAACCTGTGCGGCCAAATAGTTTATATCCAGCGGGACACGCAACCGATAGCAGTGTCGAGCTTGTTTTCCATGTGCCCGCGAAAAAGTCCGGGTAATACAGATCCTCTTGAAATAGTCTCTCAGTCATCTCTTCTGATGTCTTCTGTTTAAGTCTCTTCACCAGGTCAGGTGGCGAAGCAAATGGATTCAATGCAGCTTCGACGCTTTGCGGAGTTTGACCCAACGAGAAAAGACTAATTCCTGCTATCGCCCAACGCATCATGTCGCGCCTGGAGACCGATGTTTCCAAGCATGTCATTCTGTTGTGGGCAACCCGCCATTGCTGCGTTTTTGTCACGAGAATGACGCGTTGATGATCCTTTTCTCTCCCCCCACATCGACCTCCAAGAAATCTTGAAGTGAAAGGCCTGCAGAATGTTGTCGAGCGGCAAATGCGCATCCTACACCTACCCCAGAATACCATCACTTAAAATTCCCCTTCGTAGCAGCCGTGGGTTCGTAACAAAACTCCGATACCAGATAACCGGTGATGGGGATGAACCGAGGCTCGCAAGATCAGCTTTCAGGTGCAGAAAAACATGCGGCGAATCAAAATTCAGATCGCTCCACAACGCATCACCATATGTGTGCAACAATCGCCACATTTGTTCTTGGTGTTGGGAATCTCATCCCCTCTTACCCACTTTTAGACTCTTTTGTAGTGCCTGTTTCCGCTCCGGAACATGCATATCGAGGGATGAGGCCTTTGAGAAGATGTTTCATCGCAAATTTTGTTCTCAGTTCAATGCTCTCTCTCTGTATGGGCACGCTAGTTTGACCAACACAAAATGCAGAGCGTCCCTGAAGTAAAATATCTCTCACTAGAAGCCAACACTGTTCCGGGCCACTTGGAAATAACATCGTTGACAGCAAGACATTGACGTTCGCTCAAAGCGGTCGGCTCTTTCGTCTTCAACGTGTCCGCATTGGCCCTCTCAGCAGGAAAGGATCAACATCATTTACGACGTCTGGGCGACAGTGACATATCAATATCTTCAGCAATTGAGAGCTGAATGGATGTAAAGCGGATATGTGTCTGACAAAGAGCTACGATAGAACTAATTCAGTGCTTAACACCCCCTGGCTCTAGCTTCGAGCTTTTTGGAATTGTCCTGCGGTTGTTTGTTTAGTTCCAGTACTCCTTTTCTTCTTCTTCCTTATGGTCTGCAACTCCTTATTGCGAAGCAGCAGGAAATCTAAGCTATTTCTATAGGTATTTCTGTCTTCTACGAAAAGGCCACAAGCTCAACTTCAGTATTCTCTTTCAGTTAAGCATAGAGGTTGATTTTCACGAAGAAATGCTAGTACAAATCGATCAGGGGAAGTCGTGTCGAAAGCGAAACGTATTTTGCACGTAGTGTCAGCGTTTAATGAAGACTACGCAAAGCCCACGAGGCGGAAGTCTTACATGCACCGTTTTACACCGGCCACGTCCCGTTTCTTCATCCTGTAGCGTCTCTCTCTCCTCTCTACTTATGGGTATAACAGCCTTATTCCGGCATGCTACATAACGTTTCTGTTGAAAGAAACGTTCTCTCACTAGGAAGGCCAAAACCTTCTTAGGCCATTTTCTAATCAACATACTAACAGCAAGACCCTGTCGATCACTTAGAGCGGGCAAACACAAACGTCGAGTCAATGTTCTCATTGGGCATCTCAAAATGCAATCACAAATCAGCCTTCTACCTTGCAAATCCTATGCAAAAGAAGACGTTGAGATGCGAATGTGGTCTGAACGTTAAGAAGAGCCCATAATATTTTGTTTTCCTGTGCCCTTTGTCCAAGCAATGCTTCAAGAAGACGCACAATCCCTGCACTAGCGCAACGGCTGGAATTGAATTTGCAAAAGTTAGGAAGAGAACATCCTCATCAGTTCTTAGCCTCCTTAGCGAGAGAAAACTATTTATAGATACTTCTATCTTAGCCCTGTAATTGAGGGGTATGGTCCGCATTAAAGAAGAAGAAGAAAGAGAAATCTGGGTGTGGCCGTTACTTAGCAGTCTATATCAGACGGCTATGTGGCCATGAAAGCCGAAGGGCCTTCCAGCTGAGATATTCATTGAGCACATTCCACAACTGCACCCAGTTGTGTCCTACGTGCGCGAGAAACGTCTAGAGTGTGAAAACTGGACAAATGTAAAGCGGAATCGTACCACATGTTTCTGCGATGCTCTTTTGCGAGCGTCTCCCGTCGAGAAATCCAGCGGACCTTAGTGGAGAGATTATCTTCGTCTTCGAGTGGATTTGAAGAGAAAATGTCCAGACTGTTATCCTTTCTGACCATAGAGAACAACCTGTAGAAATAGTTTTGCTTCAAGCTATAATTTCAAGGTCGATCCACAATCTCTAAGTTATGACACGTCAACAACCGCAGGTCCTCTTGCCCATTCAATATAGAAGAAGATTTCCCTGGAATCTGTTTAACTTCATGCCAGCAGTTCAAGAGAGATTTCAATGCAAAGGAATAATGTTATTCATAACAACAATTGTCAAGAAAGCGAACAATCGATTCCGATATTTAATACAGCCAGAGCAGTCCTTGTGTGACCAGGTTGCATATCTCCAGGCCATTTGTTGCATATCATCTCTTGACTTTTGATTCCTTCTCTGCTTTTTTGTTGACCACAAACTCCTTGTCTAGACGGAAGGAGATCTTCCCCTCGAAATGACTTCCCTTTCTGAAGAAGACCAAATGTTTCTTGACCCAGTTTCGTATATAGTCTTCTATGGTTCCAGGTTGTGCTTCTGCTCCCCTTGAAGTTTTTCACGATAATGCATATTTTCTACCCTTAACGCGAGTTTGGGAAGTCCTGAAAGCCATCACTTGTAATGCTATCTAAGATAGTACGCGAATTTGAGATAGGTTGACCGAGTGTTGCAAATTATGTTTGTTTGTCTCAGCAAAGGTCTAGAAGAAAAGGGGGCCTTAGCGGGTTAGACATTATCTCTTAGGAAGAGCTTTTTATACCAGGTTGCCTTTTATTCACTGCACCTAGAGCTTCGCAATTGACGTCGAGGGAAGTGGCTGCAATGTAGAGGTATCACAAGTCGGTAAGTCTTGAGCAAGCCCACGCGTAGGAGCGTAATGAGCTCCACCGTTTCCGTAAATGGGAGAGAGAGAGACGCCGAGGAAAGTGTATCTTTGAAACGAACTCACAGAAACGACACGGGATGTTCTCTTGGGACATGTGCGCCGGATGGTGGCCATGGCGAAGAGAAACAATTAATCTATCAGTAGTTGAAACAGAGCTATTTCAAAATGTAGAAGAAGAAAGATGGGCTGGTAAAGAGTAAAGAACTAGGGGTACACTTGATGGTGAACTGAAGATAAACATTTGAAAACAATAGACAGACAGCGTTTACCATTCAAAGTACAGCAAGAACAAGCTGTGCTGCTCACAGGTTGTTCAGATAATTATTCACGTTATCCATTCCCAAGCCCTTCCTCCTGTCAACTATGATATCCCTCCTCCTGAACTTAATCTCCTTCAACTTTTCGACTAACTCCTCCCTGGACTTAGTGTTCTGAATTTCCCTCTTCTCAAACGATGCAAGATCGTCCGGCATGGCAACACCCAGGATGTCATCCATATCAGCCTCGCCCATGAACCCATCACCCGAGTCGTCGTCCGAGTTCTCGTCTGGGTCATGGTATTCAGACTGACGAATGACGTACCCGTCCTCACGGGTGGAGTCGGCTAGCATGAGGAGCGACGCTGCGCGGGGACGAACCGCGGTGAGCGACACCGTGCGGGCGACGAACGCAGATGTGGCAGCACCGGTGGGCAGCGGCTGAGTGCGAGCTGTGAAGGGAGTTGGCAACACGAAATTCAGCAAAGTCATGATGAACTGAGCGGAGGAACCAACAGAACGGAAAGAACCTGTGACGACGACGGCGACGGAGAAGAATACGTCAGTGATCTGGGACCGCTCCAGTTCACTTGAACATTGAGCAGCACGCAACAATCTGGACACGAGCGGTTGTTAGACGCCCACGTGTGTGCGTTCTGCAATCTCGCTCAGGGGCTGCCGCAGCTCAAGACAAGCATCTAATTATTTATCTCAAGATATCTTCAGATTTATCTTAAGATATATCTCCAAAGAAATAGATCGTCTACCAAACCAAAAGGTACGACGGTACGCGTAACATGCTGCGATAGGGGTTCCGCTATTTGCGTAAGCAAAGGAGAGAAAGAGTTTCGAGCATGGAGCAGCAAAAGAGACTGGAGAAGCGCGTATACGCGCACAACGATATGAGAATAGAATAGTGCCTCAGACTTCAAGATGGGAGTAAACGATGTCCTGATGACATGACAGTGGTTGCACAGGTATGAAGAACCATCTTCAGACAGAAAACGATCACGTGGTGAACCTGTTTTGGAAAGGGACCGAGGATGCCTTTACCGTCACTTTAGAAAGATAAGATTTGTCAGCCATTGGAGAGTAATGTGATGCTCGGAGCATGAGCGCTTCCGAGGAGAGTTTTTCTCGATGGGAATTGGCGCTTATCGACGGTGTCTAGTGGTCGCTGGAGGATACAGCAGTACCACATCTAAGGATTGGCATAAGTAAAAACGGATGGTTTGCATCATCATGACGCCAACCATCCGTTCTATCGTGATAATGCTAAACATCTGACGTTTGCAACTTGCTACAAACTTTTCACGGCTCAAGCATAATGAGTAAAGATTGTCCGTTCACAACTGCATTGTAATGATAGAGAAGCGCATCCGGTATGAAGGAAGACCGATGATCATCATGACTTTATTTAGGGCGGATTCGGTAGAAAAGAAACACACTCTAGCTCGTGCCGGGAATTGAACCCGGATCACCTCGGTGACAGCGAGATATACATCGGCTGATCTTAACCATTATACTACACGAACGTTGAGGACATTGAAAGCTAGAGGAGATATATACATTTTAAAACCTGATAACACTGCGGCACAAAACACTGCAGCACAAAGTTTTTGCCTCCCTCAAGAGAATTATTTAGAAAATACATGGGTACTCCGTAATGGAATAGAGAAAGACTACCGAAGAAGAATGAAGTTTCTTTCCCTACTAAACATATGTCGAAGTGGCGCTGCAGAGCGCTGGTCTGAACTAGCAGAAGAAGATATCAACAACGCAATTCTACTCGGTTCATCCTGTGTGTTATGTCATCCAATTCTGGGCCTCGCTCAGCAGAAGGATCACACTCGTGTTGGACTGAACCCCCCCCCACCCTGCGCTAGTTCTGAATAGAAAACTGCACGAGGACCTGGGAGCACCAGTTGGATATTCAGTTCCGGTAGCGAATCAAAAACCTGATGTGAAGGTTTATCCGAAACCCAATGGCTCAAAGGCTTGGGTATATTCCGTTTGTTAAATCCTACTTCTGCTTCACCATGTACACCCACTGCCCTATCAAGTCAATAAACATAACACCAAGGATGTAGCAAGTCTAGGATGGTTTCAAAGTGAAACATAGCAGGATAACACCTTGTTAATGGTAAAAGGCCGTACAGAAGCTACAGCTGCTCCGAAATGCGTGAGTGGAACACGATTCGCAGTCATAGAGTAGATATCAGAAGGAGCAGCAAGATACACGATGAACCGAACGTCGAGGAACATTGTCTTTATGAGAACTGAGTGTTTCCAGACCGAAACTTTTCGACAATTCATTTGTAACAATCCATTAGCTCTGTATCAGCCAGTGCTCAAGTGAAATGATGACAGGACAAACTGGCTTCGAATCAACGTCTAGTATTCAGAGAGCACTATGACTGGAATTGTAGAGTCTGTGCATTAGAATAATGAAATCCTTTTGGTGTAATTGTGTACGTCGGTGCAGCTTTTATGTTAAGTGCGGCCATTGCGTAAGCTCAGACTGTTAACATATTACGTCCTTGTTCTGGACACGCGCTAATCTCGGAGTTAATGGATATTATTGTCCGTTCTGTCCGTGTGGGCGTAAGGAATGTCATTTCAGGAGTGTGCGTTGGACTCGAATTCCATCAATGTCTGTTTCTTCTTTTCTTGTTCGTGAGCACCACCTCGATCAGAGGTTTACCAATCCTCTTGCCTCGCCTCAATCTCGTTTCTGTTCTAGCAGAAATTTCTCTCAGTACATCTAGCTATCAAAAAGAGAACAGACAGAGATGTACGCGTAATTTGCAGCGACTTTCAAACATCTGGATTCTCTTCCAGCTTTTGCAGAAGGAGTTCAAGAGAAGTTTGAATGAGACCAACGTCCTAAGGCCGCAATGCAAGGCGCACCGACTCGACCCGACTGGACTATGTGGGTGGAGGCGGTAGACCTCTGCGCTGC
Organism: Gracilaria domingensis; assembly: GCA_022539475.1. Taxonomy (NCBI): domain Eukaryota; phylum Rhodophyta; class Florideophyceae; order Gracilariales; family Gracilariaceae; genus Gracilaria; species Gracilaria domingensis. The sequence goes on from VCMS01000001.1 coordinate 321,625, forward strand.
GCCGCATAGTAGGCGCCTACTAGGCGGCCAATAATTGCTCGATGAAAATGAATTACAAATACAATAATGAGATAGTAATGCCTATTAATAACTGCGAGCAGTTCACCATCGTCGAGACTCTCAGTCTAGCTCCTAGCTCGAGCCCTACGTGGGGGAGACGTTTTGCTCACGCCGCATCTAACCGCTTGTCTTGTCTCGTTTCAAATGATATTGGTAGAGCTCAATGTTACATTCAGGACGGATGATCTCCTGGTAGTTTAAAATATGCCTCGGTCGAAGAGAAAGGCAAAGGCCGCGGCTTCCAATCCAGACTTTCGAAAGAAGAAAGCCAAACTCGGACGCAAAGCCCGCCCGGACAATTTCACGAACACCACTGTGAAGCAGAAGCAAGTCTTCGTACCAGACCAATCACGGTCAGAAGAGCAACTCGCATCAACGCAAACAGGACTTTCGCTCACAGACTTAATATCACGTACACGACATCACAATGCCAATACAAGAACAGCGGCTCTGAATGCGCTGGCGAACGCTATCAAGTTTAAGAATGCCACAGCCCATTCTGCTATTATTCTATCACCGGCTCCCGCAATAAACGCCGCTGCTGTGGGTATTGCTGACGAAAATGCGGCCACCAGAACTAGTGCGCGGAACTTGTTTGTCAGTGTTTGGAGTTCCCTTGATGATGTGCAACCGTTTCGCTCAATTTTCTCAACAGCTTTACTGGCATGTTTGAGTCATATACGGTTAGATATTCGACTTGACGGTGCTCGAACTCTTGTTGCACTTTTGGGTACAAATCGGATGTCGTCTGAACAGATATTCGCCGATACTGCGAATCCTATAGAATCCCTCTGTGACATACTTTCAGTCACGAATGGGGTAAAGGGAAGAACAATTGTTATGGAAACCATATGCTGCCTCAGTCAAGGGATTTCGAATCGTGCGGACATTGAAAACGGAATGCGAAAACGAAATCGAGATGGATCACTGCAAGCAGCGCTTGGGAAGCAAAACCTTTCATTACCTTTCTATTACCATCGTTCAAGGAGTGTTGTGAACGATAAGCAATCTGGGCAGCTTTGGGCGAAACTACCCGTACGGCTCGCTTCTAACTTGATAACTCGTGTCGCTAACTTAGTCACAGAGTCCTTTCCCCTTGTTGAGACCCGCAGAGACGCTAACAAATATGACATGTTCTTATCCGCTTCAACAGCGTTGCACCGGCTTGTAGCAAACTGCTCTTCAGAAGTGGATTACAAACCAGTTCAAAGATGTTTGAAACTATGGTCCGATGAGGACATTAGTGGTCTGGTTACTACAGCTGACATTAATTTTGCTGTCACTGCAATCTATCTTGGACGTTTTGACGCATGCCATGATTTTGTCGTATCTGCCTCGAAGGCAAAGTCATATCCATCAGGCCTAGAGATGTGCATTGCCGATTATATCGAGAAGTGTGATGATGACTCGGAAATTGTGGAAGCTTGGTGTGATCGGTTTGAGGCAGCTGCGCGTGAGGGAAACACGGACATTCTGTGTCGTTCGCTAAGAATTTGTGAAGTTGTATTCAAACGGGGGATCAGAAACGGAGGCATTGTGTTTCAACTTTTGGCTTGTCTGCCTTATGCCATCCAAGCTTGCTTGAATCAGAAGAGAGATTCTGCTTATGATGACGACACTGTGAATTTGTTTATCAAGTTGTTCTCCAAATGTTATAGATCGCTTCGAGCCAGATGGAGAGATGAAGGGAAGATGCAAACTGTGGTGAAGAATCTAATCGACATAGTTTGCTCTAATCGGTTAGCATTGCATCTTGACGATAAAGAGGTGGACGAAATTGTTGGCATTCTTGTGGCATCCGACATGATAACTGCTGATGAAGTCGTATCCTTTATAGGATTTTGCTATAGAGAAGGAGAGGTTAATTTGGCAGAAAGGTTTCTTATGGGGGTAGAAGCTGTAGCTCATACTGACAGAGAGCAAAAGTTCCGAGCTGTTGCTCTTGCAAGGGCTCTTAAGCTTGTGAACTCCACATCGAACGCCAGCGTAGAGGCACAGCTAGAAAGAATCGAAGCCGTTGTGCGGTAATGGCATACGGCATGGAACAAGTGATCAGAAAAGAGCACTTACCTTTTTCACGCTCTTCGGTACTGTGGGTCGTGTGCCTGATCGCGATACAAGAAGCAGAGTCTATGACATGTAAATGTGCTGCACGAGCTACTCCGGTAGGACTAGAGTTGGTCCCGGAGGAAGAAAACAAAACGAAGCAAAATGTTCTTAGTAAGAGTTAGCAACGAGCAGACCCCATTGCCCATACTGCGTTTAGTCATTGAAGACTTGCAAGTAAAGATGATAGTAACAATGAGTGAGCATATATGTGCACATGACAAAATTGTTTTCCCCTCTTAGCGCATATACGAAGGGAAAAACAAGACTCCATTGGACAAATATGCTCCGAGAGATAGGTTTCCACCCTTCCCATGCTACCACTGTATTAGCATACCCAACGACAAGAATTAACCTCTTCTACCGAATCTCTGCCCGCCTTAAGTCAAGGCACCACAGCCATGACAGAGCGTTTCCATCGAACCATTTAGAGTATGACAAACGTAGAGCAATCCTCGTGTTGATGCCTGCCCTATATTGCTTATACACAAGAACGATTGCACTCCAGGAAACACTATTTGCCCGTTCAGATTGTGTCCAAATCTCGTTCCAATCCAGTGCGACGTTGGTTGGTTGAAATCGCGCAAGCGCTGAGAATTAAGTTGCAGGTGGGTAGTCAGGTTTCTAAAATGCGAGTTGATGCAACGCTCTAGTCGCACTTAGTGAGGTCTAGGGATGGGTCAGTAATTGTCACCTGGTATATGACAGGCCAAAGCTTTCCGGTGAGCCATAAGCGTCCACTTTCTTTATCAAATGCAATTCCGTTGAGAACATTGACTTGTTGCCCCTGCGTGATGTCAGCTTTCAGTGGCAAGATACCTGCATTAATGACGGAATTGACCTTGCCAGTGTTGGGATCTATTCTGTATATCAAGGAAGTGGTCCATACATTTGACCAGACTTCGCCGCACACCCATTCTAGCTCATTGAGTTGGTCAGCAGGTTCACCATTGAGAGTAACATTTACCCTGCGCTTTTCAGAAAGATCTTCCGGATCGAGTACACGCAGTTGCGAAGTTCCGTCGCTCATGTAAACCTCGTCGTTTTCGCGATCCATTGTCAAGCCCCATCCTTCGCCGTCGTATGTCCACTCCTTCTGAACTTCTAGAGTTGATTGGTTGAAGATGAAGCCACGACCGGCTTTCCAGGTAAGCATGAAGATGTGATGTGATGTATGAAGTGTCATACCCTCACCGAAAAGTGTCATTTCGCTAAAATCGTGGACTTGCAAGACCTTCCCTGTCTCGATGTCTACCTTGCGCAAGGAAGAGCGGCCCGGAAGTCCAGTGCTTTCATAAAAGGCACCGTTACCATGCTCGAAGCCCTGTGTAAAAGCCATTGAATCGTGGGGTAACTTCTTGGTGATGTTCACGGCGAAGGTTCGGACGGCTGCGTCTTCATCAGCAATGGGAGCGGACGTAAGATTCTGAGAGCTATCAGCGGAGTCAGGTGCTGACACCGGTAAATCCTGTGAAGCGTTGTTTGAATCGGGCTGCTGTTTACCCTGCCGAAGAGAGACGAAAATACCGACAAAGGCAGAGATAGCGGCGAAGGCCAGAACTAGAAGAACGAGTGGCAAACACCAACGGTTCTTCCAGCGCGGCTGGGAGGGGTGGTAATACGGTTGGTCGGGCACAGCATCTTCTCCCAAACCGGCACTGGTGTCATACATGGGATCATCGCGCCCAAGCGCCTCTAACTCATCGGTATCAGTGATTTCATAAGTCGCGGTAGACGCCATCATATTGTCACCGGAGAGCTCGCCGGGAAAGTGGAGGGGGAGGGGGGGAAGGGAGTGGGGACGAACGGAACAAACAATAGGTTCAACGGAGCAGGAGCGAGCCGGCGGCGTCGAGGTGAAGCACTGTTGTGGCGGGAAGCGCCGCCCATTTTGGGCGGCGCGAGCGTGCAAACCCGCCGCGCTGCGACGCCGCTCGTGCGCAGGCTGACGGCAACTCGCACCGCCGCGCGGGATGAAGAGCGTTTAGACGCGCGCCAATGAGCACGCGGCACGTGAAGCGCACGCGCTCGCGCGCGCGCCGTGACACGTCGTACGTTGCGTTCGAAGCGCGAGCGGCGTCGAGCGCATCGCGCGGACGTGCGTGAGCGCGCGGCTGCGTTCCGCCGTGGCTGCGCGCCCGTTGCAGCGCGCGGCGGCGGGCGCCGCGCCCTTCCGGCTACTTGCGCGCGCCTTTCCCCGCGTGCGTGGCTGCTGACTTGGTGCACGCCCCGTCGTTCTGGTTCGTTGTGCTGCCCACAGCGTCGCCCTCCTCCGTCGTTCGCCTTCTGCCTCGTCGCCCTGACTCCCATCCATGACGGAGCTGCCGCAGCATTCCGAAGAGATTCTGAACCCCCAGTCGGACTTTCTTTCCAATCAGACGCCCGAGAAGAAGAGCGTCCGTCTCAGTTCTGCCCTTCTCAACTACACGCGACCGGACGGCATCAACCCCGTGCCGCTCGGTTCCAGCTGGGCCCTCGACTTGCTCGCGCGCCTGCACAATGCTACCAGACGGGAGCTCATCGATCTCTATAACATGGTCGACTCCATGAAGCGTCGCGTCCAGCAATTGGGCTCTGCTGACCTGCGCACCTTTTTCACGTGGTGGTACTTGTTTTCCTCCTTCCTCAAGACCACCTTTGAAGCACATACACAGCTGCTCTTTCCGTGGGTATCCTCCAAGGCGCAGCTTCCTGACGCTCTGGACGAGCAAGCAATTCGCGGAGTGAAGGATAAGCTTCAAAGTCTGTTTAAAGAGTTCCGCACTGCCAACGAACAGCTTTCACGACGCGCGCCAGACGAGACGCTTGCCCGCATCATCAAGGCTCTTGTCCACATGCATCTGGTCGTGCAGCACATGGAGAACGTGGAAAACACCTTGTCGGATCTCATCGAGCAACAATTTCAACCGGCAGAAGCTAATCGGTTTGACAAGAAACTAGCCAGATTTATGCACTCACACGGTCGCGGCGATTATAAGAGGATGCATTTATTGCTCATTGCCAACGCCATGAGTTCAGAAGCTACCTCGGTGTGGCACAAGTCCATGCCCACAATGCTACGACTTTCATATCGCACTACCAGCAAGAGATTCAATGCCACTCACGCCAACGCCGTCCGGAAGCTCGCTCCCGAATAACTTCGTGCTGTTCCTAATATCTTGCTTTGACTGTGTTCTTCACCTTGTAAATTCCCGTTCCTCCTTGGCAAAGCCCACACGTATCGCTTGCCGAGTGCCTTAAACATATGTACAGTGTTTTAACCACTCCAAAGCACATCAGCTTGGAGCTCGAGACATGGTCTTCACATTTGTTTTACACAATTCTTGCATAACTTCATTGATCTTTCGAGCCCGTCGCCTGCGTGCTTTCCACTCGACTGACGATGTCCGCCCTTCTTTCGCGTAGTACAAAGCTTCCATGTAACCTTCCGCTTCGTCTTGTTAAAGATGATAAAACAAATTACAACAAGAAAAAAACCCTCTGCTACTCCACAGTCACAACTTCTCCTCGCACTCGTAATCTTGGTTTCCCGTCTTCTCCCATGAACGCTTCTAATCCGGTCTTTTCGAGCAGTTCCTCGTCGTTCTGCAATCCCATAAGTTCGTAACTAGAAATTTCCTTGGAGTTGGCCGCATTTCCACAAGTTAGGTTTCGCACGGCCAGAACAGCCCATTCGCGCAAGTAAGGATTCTTACTGACATCATCTTCGTATGATAAAGCGTTGAGCACAACTGGGATACCCACTATCTTTCGAACTGAGTCCTGAGCGGGCTTGCATTCGTCGCAACATATTGCTACTAGACGCATCATAACGCCTCGTAAGCCAACAGCGGCTGAATCGCCCCTTACGCTAAACTTCGGTAACTGTGCTTCGTCCGTACCGTTAGCACCAGACTGCTGCTGCTGAGCCGCCAACGCTTGCAACACATGAATAGCCACTTTTACCGAACGCACTCGCAACTGCTCCAGTAAATCGGAATCGTCCGTAAGGATTACAACTGATCCGATTATGCTGGCCGCAACGTGCAGAATGTCACCCTCTCTCTTTACAAAGGCGGCCTCAATAAGCTCCGCAAAGAATAGTAGACTGTTGTTCGGTATAATGATTCCAGATGACAAAGACGCAGCCACAGTCTCAGCGGATTTACTGACGGAAGCTTCCAATACTTGCAGCAAAACAAACTGGCTGGGGGAAAACGCTTTGGATTTGCATACCACATCGGACAGCGACGAACCCAAGGCATCGAAGGAATCCTGCAACATGGACGCGCCAATAAGACGTCTTATAATCATAAACGACCACGAGAAGCGCTCTTCCTCGTCTTTACTATCAGCTTCTCTCTGCAGCTGACGCACGAGCGCTTCCGTGAATGATTTATCCGCACCTTCCTCGCTTTGCCATATCTTGACAATGTCAGCCATACGATGTGGCACGACAGCAATACAGTTGTGCACGAGCGCTGCAGCAGCAGATGCAGCAGCATGATTCTCGCACTCAAGCATCTTTTCCATTAAAGACGGAAACGCTTCCTTCCATACCATCTCCGCATTGCTCGCGTTGCAAGTGACAAAGTTGACCAGGAACTCCACAGCAAATCCGAAAAACGGCAACTTCATCTTCGAGTGCTGCATAGTTTTCGTGTCAGCCTGTAGCACGCGTCGCATGACACGTGAATCGACACCAGCGCCATGATCCTCAGCAATCTCGAAACGCTTTCGAATACAGTTCAAAACGAGCTCATGCGCGCCACATTGAGCAGCATGCAACTGATTCGGCGGGGAGCGAGCACAGAGGTTGCGCAACAGTCGCACGGCTAGCTCACCAAGGCGCTCGTGAAAGGCAAGCGGATCTCGTAAAACGCACACAAGATGTTCAATAGCGGAGGGCGAGGCACCCAGGGCGCTGCGGCCTTTCTCGGTGCGCGATGCGGGAAGCAACGCCATCAGAACCTCATCGCTGTGTCGAGTGGCGACGTGGGTGCCGGACGGAGCCCATTCTTTGGAGCATAGTTGAGACACGGCGGTGTCATAGTCGAGCGGGTGCGATGTTGACATGTCGTGTTGGCGCCGACGAGAGCGGCGGGGATCAACGACCGATTGATGCGATGGCGACCAAAGTTGTTTGCCATGAGTCACTTTTCACGCGTTCGCGAGCCCCGTGGGCCACGGGCCGTGGCTGCGCGATTTCGAAATGGTGCACGACCTCGTCATCTGCCGCGTTCTGAACGGATCGAAGCTGTGGTGCCACGACGGCTACGTGGAAGACTTTCACACTGGTACACGACGGCACCGTGTGTGCTTGAAGGCGCTTATGGCACCAGCCTTTTTTGGGGGTGAGCCGTGACATGGATTTCATACTACAGATGGGCGAGCGTGATTGCGCGCGTGTGACCTCTCGAAGGTGCACCAGCGCGCAACAACATCTACGTTGTTGCACGCGCGAAACAGAAAGATCGCTCACCTACGATGATGCTTTAGCTGATTCGTTGCGAGCGCGATGGTATCATCTACGTACGAAGCTCCATGACTCACCAGCATCAGCAGTCTCGACTCGAGACTGTGGAGTGGTACGCGTGCGTGTTTCGAAAAGGATCACCGTGCGAGAGCCGGCTGGCCCTTGTGTGGAAACCAAAGCAAGAGACCGGTCTGTAACCTCATGATGGCAGGAAGCGATGACGGACGGCTGTGAATCGGCGCCGTCGGTGCCCGCGTCGCAGCCACACAGTACGCTAGAGCACCAGGGGATGCAATCGTGATCACATTTGATTGCGGACGAAAGGACTAAAGCCCTTTTCAGCCGTTTGGCAGCGCGCCCTCTAAAGGGTTTATGCGCACAGTGAGCAAGCGGTCTGTGGCGCACATAAGTGGCACGTGGGCTCAAAACCGCACAGCCATCCGCTCCCACAGAGGAGCACGAAATAGATTAGGCTACGAAGGTACAAGCCAACGCAGCCACACAAGTCGCCGGCGCCGCAAGCCGCATAGGCGAGCCAAACCACAGCCGCAAGCGGCGCCGTCCGCGCGCGCGGCGCGCAACGAGCGGCCCGTCGCAGCGGCGCGATTGCGTGGCACCATTGAACGCGCGCCACACAGCGTCGCGTGACAGCCTCCGCCGCTGAGGTCGCCACGCGGCCACCAGCGCGCGCGCTTACAGCCGGCGCCTGGCTCCAGGTATGCCACCTTGCGTTTCCGCGTTGCTCTCGGCTCCCGCGAACGCGTCGCGTCGCTCACCGAGCGAGCGTCACGCGCGTCGCCATTCCACGCGCGCGTCGCTGCGCCAAGCATTGGCGCCAGGGACATGCGCCGCGCGCGAGCGCAGCGCGCCGCGTTTTACACCACTCGTGTCCGACTCGCTCCCGTCGTCCCCTCCGCCACGCCCCAAAATATATTGTGCGCGCTGGCGGCGGCAGACCCGCGCGCGCCACCGGTCATCTCTTGCTCGCCTTTCGCTCCGCGCCTTTCGCTCCGCGCCTTTCGCTCCGCGCCTTTCGCTCCGCGCCCTTCGCTCCGCGCCCTTCGCTCCGCGCCCTTCGCTCCGCGCCTGCGCTTCGCACCCCCCTCTCCGCCAGCCGCGCCGCCGCTTCGTCTGGCGCCCCCTCGCTGCGTCTGGCGCCCCCTCGCTTCATCCAGCCTGTTCCCGCCTCGTTGTGTGCGCCAGCGCTGTTTCCTGTTCTGGTTTGCTTTGCTTTGGTCACTGCCGCTTTTGGAAACGCGTATGCTCCACCTCATCTCTCCAAATGGGAAATACATCCAGCGTTCCCCTGCGTCTCCGTCGCCGTCGCATCGACGACCCCGCCGCTCTCGACCTTCCCTTCAAGTCCTCCGGCCTCTACCCCACCTGCAGCTGGGATGACAAGCACGTGCGCCGCCTCATCCTCCGCGGCGACCTAGCGCCCAGATACCCCGGCCAGGACGATCCATCCGCCAACGTGCGCGAGGAATGCCCCATATGCATGCTCGTGTATCCAGTGCTCAACCAGACCCGCTGCTGCCAAGCACGTCTGTGCTCCGAGTGCTACCTGCAAATACGTCCGCCGCGCCACAACAAGGAGCCGTGTCCCTTCTGCAAGTACAAGCGACTGGAGGCCACTTGCAAGGGTCCTCGCGATGTCGAGGAGCTCGACCGCGAGGAGATGGAGCAGACAAAGGCCTTGCAAGCGATCAAGCGTGCAAACGCTGCTGTTCTCACTACCGATCCCGCGCGCACTCTTTCATGCCCAACACAACCGCCCTCCGCATCTGCGACCTATGCCGATTCCCCTACCTCGTCCTCCTCACCTTCTTCTGCTGAACCTTCCAGCTCCATTTCTAGTTTGTCACCTACAGTCGAGTCTTCTGTTACAGCACCCACGCCGACTCCCCCCAACCCTGTAAGCGACGCCACATCTATCCCTCCGTCATCGCTTATTGCAACATCCTCTTCTGTTTCCGATTCTTCGCGTTCCGACCAATGTCAGCAGCCGCACACCTGCACTGAAGATCATCGCACAATTTTTGTTTCATCTTATCAGCCAGGCGCTGCGGACTGTAGCGCATTGGAAACCGTCGTCAACGATGTCAACTTCTACGCTACTGCAGCAAGTGATGAGAAGCAACCGTCTCCGGTTAGTGTGCAGCGCACTGCTCAGGCCGAAAACGTTGCGGGCGCCTTCAACGGCAGCTCCGATCACCCGCCTTCCTCACAGTACGGTCTTTCTGCGGATCGTGCTTCAACTGCCGCTCGCTCCCTGTCACGACAGTGTTACCGTAATAGACAGTCTGCAACTAGTTCCTCTCTCCAATTTGATGAAGAATTTGAAGAAGAATATGTTGCCATGCACGAAGCGATTCGTCGCTCGCTTATCGAAATGTAGCTGGTCTGGTTGTATGTAGAAAACTCGTGTTTACTTAGCGCAGCTTTTGGTCCTTTCTTTCGCAGCCTTTTGAGTAGAAGCTGCGTCTTTGTACAGACTCTTTTTTAAGGATGCTGGTAGCAGTTTTGTATGGTTGTTCCGCAGGTGCAACATGGAGCATGCCCTACGCCAAGTATTTAACTCGAGCAAACAAAGATTACTATGCCTTCATTGGGATTTTCAACTATCTGTGCTTCATGTGTGGCAACCTGTTGCTTCTTCTTGTCGGTACCACTCAGAATCACTCAGAAACATTTTCTACCTCGGCCGGTGAAATGCGTCATGATTCTAGTTTACCAATGGTGCTCAAATTCGTGTTCCAAATTGTTTATTCGCTTCTCTCGAGGAAATGTATGGCATGTGGAGCCAGCAATCCGTTTGCACTAGTAAGCAAAACGGGCTCGGATGGCTGCCAAGTATTGATCTTGCATTTTCAACACGTTATTAGAGGAAGGAACACTGTTCCCCGCGTTTCAGCGTCTCGAGGCGTGTGATGAGTCACACAACGTCTCCAGCTCCCGGCATGCGATGGTCAACGGTGCTTGACCGATTTTGAATGAAATCAGGAACATGCATGCCGCTGACGGTTTAAAGGTTCTATTTTGGGTAAACATCCGCTTTCGATGTTCAAACTGTACCGACGGTACATTGCTTAGTGCTGATCAGCTGTTCCGATTCACACAATGGAGCCGATCATGGTGACGCAAAAGCCGTTTCCTGGCAAGCTTAATGCGAAGAAACGGAACAGTTGCTACAACATGTGGCTATTGTGCGAAACGTAAGCAACGGATCGGAATCACAAATGCTTGTACCTGCATGACGTTTCCTATCCGTAAGCATTTAGATACTGGTTCTGCGGAAAACCATTTCAGCAGTACCGGTCTGCCTTTCGATCGGCTGTCCGTAAGGCTTCCTGGCAACTTTTGCAGATATCGTTTCGCTTACATGTGAGATTAATGATCATCAGGTAGTTAAAAGGGTTGATGAGAGCGCCGACATCGGCATCACGCTGATGATCGAGGTCAAGCTCGTCGTCGGATGTGTGCTCGCCATCCGCAAAGTGGCCGTTGAATTGCAGTGAAAGTTTGCTAGGCGATCGATGATGACCGACGCACGCAAGTCACTGGGACTCTGCTCCTGGGACACGTCCTTTTATGGTGGCAGCTCAATGAGCTGAGCTCATCATGACGCTGTGCTTGTGTGCTCCCGCCACTTTTGTTTCCGGTGGTAAGTCTGTTTCACCTGTACAGTGTGTACAACGTGGCAACATGTTGTTCTTACCGGTACTTGTGTAAGCATTTCTATACTGATCTATCTTGCCAAGTTCGGAAGATCTGTGAGGCTGGCCACCAAGTCAATAACAACGCCAAGTAACTGTGACACCGTGACTCCTGTTAAATATGAGCTGGCTCACGGAAGCCGAGTTGGAATGACAACTATCGAGCAATCCAATCTTGCATGGGTGCCCCTCTAATTGCTTAGTTGCGTTGGAATTTGTTAAAGCATCGACATGCACTCATCAGTTGGAAACGATATCGGGAGTCAAACTAGCGTTTGTCCGATCGATACCATATGAAAGTATCATTGAGCTCTTGACTTGAAGAGTTTTGGGTAAGACTTGTATGTTAATCTGTACTAGATTCAGCAGTTCTTCATCAATAGTTTTCAACACACAATAAAACCCATTCGGCACATGAATTCCAGTCAACTCCCCTGAAAGCTGGAGATAGAAAAGGTGACATTATCTTCTACCTCCTGATAGTACCAAAGAATACAACATAATGCTAACTTTTCTATCCGCAATGTACCGTTTCTTCAAAAGTAGGCATCGTGGGGCAGCGCACAGAGCATGAAATGAACAAAGCAAACAGTACAGAGTGCTTTTTTACCAGGAAGATCACCATCGTCGCGTATCCTTGAAGAAGAAAACAACTATTTACATATCTCAGATGCAGGCAAACCTTGCTACTTTTTGCTAGCGATTGAAAATTCTTGGTCGTTTCAACATCAGCCGAACATCTTTTGTGCAAAAAGTCTTAAGAGGGTAGATGATCCAATGTCATGAATTCAATCAGTCATAAATACCGCAAGTGCTTACTATTCTGTTCAAAGCGGAATCTTTCCTCAGTCTCCATTGGAAGAGTATAGTACGTTCAATACATCCATAAACGGGAGCGAGAGACAAACATCCATTACTGTAAAAATAGACATTTATGCTTACTCTTTTGGCTTTCATCGTACTAAATCTCACACTATTTGGTCATTCGTATTATCTTATAGTGAGTGAGGTCTTCAATCCTAGAATGAAAGAAGTGTTTATGATACCCAGATAGTTGTTACTTCGATACAGTTTCTTTGTCCTTTCCGCAAAGAAGACGGCCTATCAAGTGAGGTTCGCAGAAGCGAAGGATTCGTCTATCTTATCTAGTGCACTTTAGAGTCTGAAGCAAGTAATAGTGATACTACTGTTTTTCCAAACTTTAGACAAACAGTCGTATCACCATTATTTCTCCGTTGCTGATAACTGAACATGCTGAAAGACTTCTGAGAACAGAATGAAGGAACAGCTCTACGCAGTAGCTGTACTGAAACTTTGTTCCCGTTTATGCTGCACATATTTCTATACTCACTTTACGAAAGGCATTCTTTTTGAAAGCTGAGAGAAGAGGAAGAATTACGAAAGCTAGCTTGATTAAGTTTTAAGCTTTAAAGTTGCAGTGGATATTGCTTTGTCATGTATACGTCAATTGTCGCACATGATATAGATTCCTGAGGAAAAACTAGAACCAGGTATGGAGAGGACGATAAAAAAGAGGCATTGAAGAAGTTAGCCAGTCTTCTGGTTACACTGTAGACTTTCTCAATTATGTATGGGGATTCGAATTAAACATTGCCTTCAGGTTCTTATCGCTGCTCAGAAGCGTTTCTGTTTCATAGAAACCGATGCCACGATTTCTTGCTTTTAGCGCCTTGTGGATATGACTTTCTTGATTTTTATTTATTACCCCGCAAAACATTTAGGATTTAGAGGGTTTCATGTTCAGACATTCGTGATGAAGTGCGTCTACAATTTATTGTGATGGAGATATATCATTTGCCAAATTCTGTCTCAGAAGCATAGGAGCTACTTCCGTGCTAAAGGATGAATAAGGATCTTATTCATCCATTGGCTTCTACTATTGCCCTACCTATTGGCATAATCGGCCAGACGAACTGCGCTTCTCAATTAATATATATCATCCCAAAAGAAACCTCTGAGGTCAAAATAAATGATGAATTAGATGAATCCGCGATCGAAGCCCAATGCGTGTGAGACGTGGCATAAGTACACGTCGTCCAGATTGCGGCCTCAACGCCGGCGTCTATTGTCTCTTGGAGACGCCGTCGGTAAACCCGTCAATCCAGCTCCCTGGCCTCTCCCATCAACCAGACATTAGCTTCATCTCATCGCATCTGCCTGCTTCAAGGACGATTTCAGTCGTCTTTCTTATCGCTATCACTCAGCATGTCCAAGCGTGGAAGAGGTGGCGCGAGCGGAAGTAAATTCCGAGTCGCTCTCGGTCTTCCGGTTTCTGCGATCATGAACTGCGCCGACAATACAGGTGCGAAGAACTTGTATGTGATTTCGGTCACCAAGATCAAGGGCCGCCTGAATCGACTTCCGTCTGCGAGCGTTGGCGATATGGTACGCAATTTCATTATCTTATGAAGCGTTGATCGGCCAAGATACCATCACGATCGTCCCTGATCATGGCGTTCACGTTGCTCTTCGAAAATCGACAGCGTTGGATTGTTTCTAATATATCTTCCTTTTGCTTTTCGTTCGTAGGTTCTCGCTACCGTGAAGAAGGGTAAACCAGAGCTTAAGAAAAAGGTTTCTCCGGCTGTTGTCATACGTCAACGAAAGGCATGGCGTCGCAGGGATGGGACTTTCCTCTACTTTGAAGGTAAGTTTAGTTTCACCTTCATTATGAACGAAAACTGTCTGGCCTCATCTGCGCGACGTCATGATGTATTCTTATGAAGCGCTGAAGTTCAATGGAGCTGCTTCCTATCAACCATCTTTCGGGGCTGAACCACAGCACTTGTGGGGTCAAGTTGTTGTCAATGACTCTTCTTTGTTTCTAACTTTTACGCTCTTATCGTCTTCACATCTCAATCTTTTGAATCAGATAACGCTGGTGTTATTGTTAACGTCAAGGGAGAAATGAAAGGCTCAGCGATAACCGGGCCTGTGGCCAAAGAATGTGCTGATCTATGGCCGCGTATTGCGTCGAACGCCGGTACTATCGTTTGAGTATTCCATACATAGCCTTGGACTACTTTAGTCCGAAGCGATAGAGTCAGTTCAGGAGAAGTAAAAAGTCTGGCGAAGTTCAAGTATGGTACCTGAGTTGTTCACTGGTGGACTTTACTCCAGAACCTGCCGGAGATTGCAAATCTGTGGCGCAAATTGAAGTCAGTTTACGGAGCTCAAGAGAAAAATCTTAGTAGCTATGTTAGGATTAGAATGGACCTACGAGTGTCTTGGAAGAAAGAACTCATGAAAAGTTTGCATTAAGTGCCGTAGACGTGTCTAGCATCACGTCAGTTGCCGCGGCAGTTGTGGAACCGTCCTTGTATCAGCCAAATGGAATCGGGAAGGGGGTGGTTGCCTTCCGCACCATCGAAAATTCAAGGGTGTGGAGGATAATGCGCTACGCCCATCCAAGTTGCCTTCACATCGGATTGCCCGCGCAGAAGTCATTATTGAGATACTTCAGGTAGGTCTCCATCCGCTGATAGGCGTTCCCTTGGGCTGAGCGTTGTACGCTTGGGCCTCTTGCTGTCGTTGGGCATCATTCGTTAGAGAAAGAATTGGACGATAGCCAGCTTCTTCGTAGTCTCTAGCCGCCCGTCGTGTCAGTAGTACACTTACCTCCAGTACTGTACTTTCAGGATGAGAGTAATTCTGAAAGGTTCTGTGAAACCCGACTGCCAGCTCTTTAAGGAGGTGCATTTCTGCTATCCATTCTTCATCGTTTGGGGGAGGGTCCCAGGCGTTGTAGTTCTGGCGAGCACGCTCTGTACACTGATTTTCGAATGGACTCATAAACCATGTAAGATCCACGGGTCCATGGCTCAGATTCAACGCAAGTGTTGACATCGCGTGTTCATAACTCCTATACATCGCTAGTCGCGGGGCGATACGAGCATATGTTGTCGAACTGGTTCGCTTTGCCCAAGTATCAAGAGTCATACCAACTTTATGATGCTCATGAGAAGTCTCCAGGAGCCATACTGTTACCTGCCGCGCCACCAGTTCCATCACCTGGTATGTGAAAACTTCTGCCCGATTTCGATTGTCTCCGTAATTCACCACATATAACGCCGGCTGGCTTACAATTTGTTGCTGTCTGGCAGTCACTGGTTGAGTTCCTTGTGCTGGAACATGGCTTTGTTGATGTTGGACCCGATTACTTTGACTAGGAATTGGACTTGCTTGAGGTTGAACTTGCGCTCCTTGAACTGAAACATGAGGTGGATTCTGCGTGGGAAGAGTTCTTTGAACGGGAAACGTATTACTCCTCTGTCTTGCACCATGGGCGATGCCGACTGCGGGCGCTGCTTGCTGTTGATATTCCACGGCATTCCGAGCTGAACCTTGGGCAGCTTGAGTTGCGTAATGATGTACATTGAGGTTGCTCGGAGCGCTCGACTGGGCTTGAGACGCAGCAGCCACTTGTCCATTTTGTCTCGGCGGTGCAGTACGAGACTCGGGTATCGTAGAATTGCGGACAGAATTTCTTGTAGCAGCCTGTTCTGTGCTCACGAGGGTCCGCTGAGACCGAAGTTGAGCCTCATGTCGCAAAAAAGAAATAATACTTGCCACATCTCTCTTGATTAGTAAAGTATCCGCACGACAGGTCTTCACATTATCGCAAAGGTCCCCCAAACGAATGTTCATCACCTCTACTTTTTGGTTAAGAGTGGTTAAGTCCTCCTTAACGCCTTTGATGTCGGACTCCTTGGTGGCTTTCAAACTCTCAAAAGTCTGGCGAGCCGAATCGAACCCGCTTCTAACTTGTTGGACTTCACTTGTGAGATTGTTTAAATGGTTTTCTACAGGTTCCAGCCTCCGACCAAAGGCTGTATCTATACAACTGTCAAGCTCTGGCAATCCGGACACAGGGGATATAAGTTCCAGATTTGGTATCCTTGCTATATTGTTCGTCCTTTGTTCTTCACGAATCTGCGTGTGTAAATCTTCATTCCCGATTCTAAGCGGACCAGCTGACTTTTTGGAAGAGTTAATGATTTCAGTTTCGCCGTTGCTGGTTTGATTTGCAGACACAGATAAGTTTTGCCCATTGGCTCTATTCAGTGATCCAGAGGCACGCTTCTCGACCTCCGCATGTTGCACAGGCTCTCCAGTTCTGGTCTCACTAGCCACGTTTGCTTGTTTGGCATCGATTCTAAACTGAGCATTGACCTGTATATTTTGCGGAGTTGGATCTTTCGATGCCGTCATTACGCGTGAATTGGCTCGCTTCAAACTCACCTTGAGCGGTATAGAATGGTCCCTTGCCACTGCAGTCGTTACTGGCTTTTCAGAGTCCTTGGTGATAATGCTTTCCATTTGATCTTCTACTTTAACGTGAGTGTCTTCTTTCACAGTTGGATGCGGTGAAGAAGACGAATCGGTAGAATTTTCATCCCCAACGGAATGAATTCGTCGACGGACGGACCTCCGCCGCTTTGGAGAAGGCAAATTTGGGTTGTCTCCAGATGTCGCCAGTGGAAGAGTCTGATACGAATTGGACTTATCAAGCTCATTAGTTTCAGGTTCCGTCTTAAGCTGCTGACCCAAATCATGGTCTTGTCGCAGAGCGCAGGCATCTAGTGCCGGCTCAACCTTTGCGGACGGTTTTCTATCCTGTTTCTTTAGATCCGAACTCGGCGCAGATGGGTCTGACAGCAGCTTGCGTTTCAATCCGCTTGATTGTTTTTGTACAACAACGGGGTCAAAACTGGAGTAGTTCGCCTTGGCATCGGCGGTCTTGACAAGCTTCATTCTTATTGGTAGTGATTGCTTGCTAGGGATACCGTCCTTGGCTGAGTTTACCTTGTCACCGGTGTTGCCCATATCTTGCGAGCCTGATACGCTTACCAATGGAGCCGGGTCAACAAAAGCGGGGACATGGGATCGCGGAAGTTGCGTAGAGGAGAGGGGCTTTGTCGCAGCATTTTGAGATTCCAGGGGTGTGGTTGTATCGGCTCTTGCAGTGCGTTTGGCGATAGCTGACTTGTCGACACTTTGTCGATGGGTGCGTTTGAGCTTCGGCTTGGGTTTTCCCAGCGATTCGGGACGAGGTTTTCTGGTGCGCATGACAAAGTTTTCGGCGAACTGTGCTCCCTGAACAACGTGCGGTTTTGGATTGTCGGAAGGGTTGGGCAGTTGGGCAGAACGAGCAGCCGTTTGCTGTTGACCAATGGCAGAGTCGCGATGTGATTGGGAAGCATTGGCTCTCTGTTGAAGGACCCTGTCATTCAGCCCTGGATCAGAATCAGACGACAAAGGTGGGGAACGAAAGGCTTCGTCGTCATCAGCAAACTTCCAGAACTCGTTGTGCAGATTGACGTCCTCGGTCTCGCCATCATCGTAGAGCATGGTGAAGTGCATATCGGCTTCAAGGCGGTGCGTGAGTCGCCCCTTGTAGTAGGTCTTGTCGACGTCCCACCATATCTCGATAACGTCATCGACGCTGGGCTGACGCTCGGCTCGGCGCGTGCGTCGGCGCGTGGCAGCCGCGGCCTGACGCGGACGAGGCTGACGCGTTGGCGTCATGACGTGAACAGGTGAAACGTGAGCGAGGAAACGACGCGTCGCTCACAGAGGGGGGGAAGTGCGCAGAGGACTGCGGCAACGGCGGTGTGCATGTGGGCGACGCAGTTGAGAGTGGCGAGTGGTAGCAAGTGGGCAGTGGGTTGCATTTGGGTGGAGGGCGCGGGAGCGACGTGACGGCCGACAGTGCGGCGGCGGCTGTTTTTCTTCGGTCGTTGCGTCGCGAGCGCAACGCGACGGGAACGCGCCGCACTGGCGCACGCGTTGAGGCGCTCAAAAAATGCGCCGCCGCGGCGTGACGTGGTGCCCTTCGTCGGGGAGCGCAGTCGAGCCGACGCTTCGCCGTCGTTCGCGCTCTGCCACGCGCGCGCGCGTCTGGCGCACTTCTGGCGCTATACGCGCAGTCTCGATACCGCGCGCTATCGGCCTGCTCGGCACGCCGGATGAGGTACGAACGTGGCTGTGCTCCATAGATCGCTCGCTTCTGCAAGGCAGCAACTGCATCTGCTCTTTATCGAAATCGAGACAACGCAGCCAGTAGCCGTTTTTCGCCTGTGGTCCGGACTCATTTGCCTGTCTGATGCACGCAGCTCGGGCATCCCAATCGCTGCAGATACCTCCGTACCCTGTACCAAGGGTATCCTTACCTGCGGTACCAACGGTATCCTTAGCCCTCCTACCGGCTGTACCTGTATTCTGTATTATGTATATATATGTGTGCGTCTACTTCCTCAATCACGGCCATCCCTCGGGGTAGAGAGCCAACGGCAGCTAGTGTGAATGTCCTGTAGAGCCGTAGTGGAGCCCTTCATTTGCACCTGCCATCCACTTTACACCGCTGCCATCGTTCCGACGACAGCACAGGTTTCACCACACCTCCAACCGAAACCAGGTCGCTTCTCGCGATCATTGCAAATGATTCGCTGGATGTGCCCGACAGCGAAGCAGCCGCCTGCGTCCCTGCGTTGACCGTTGGGTACGGGCGCAGTCGGCGCCCGGCGCTGATGCAAACCCTTTGCATTCTTCAGATCTGTTGTCCGTCGACTGGCATTGATCTCCGAAGATTGCGCCCAAAATTCAGAAAATCGCCCAAAAACAAGAGTGCACGCGCGCCGCTCGCTCCGTCACACACGATCATCCTGTGCGCCAAACTGAAACTGCCACTTTGTCAGCCCCTGATGCTCGCTCGCTCGTAGGCTACGAGTCGTAGCCAGTCGCGCTCGCTCTTTCCGACATTGCCTTACCACTTTCCGAATCCTTTCCTACAAACCGAATTCACTTCATGGGGTCCTCGCTAAGCTCCACCACCTTCGCAGAGGGTCAATGCCCGATCGACCATGAAAACATGTCTCAAGATCAGATCCGCGCATTCATGCAATCGTCAAACTCTGTCCACCTTTCCAAAACGTCTGCTGGTGATCCAGAGCAACAATCCAAATGCCCAGTGGACCACAAGAATATGTCCAAGGAGCAAATCGAAGCATACATGTCAAAACACCGAAAATCGGATGAATCGCCTCAGCCTAACGCACAAAGAACGTCCGATTCGAGCCAAACCGTCTATGACGTATACGGGCAGGAAATCGATCGCGCCAACTTAATGCCTGCCACTCCGAATCAACTTCCGGCCCCAGGTCAAGCGAAACCTTTATCTACCGATCGCGAGAAGTCTACCATCCCAAAATCAGGGCAGGATGGAGAGACATGGACATATCCCTCCCCTCAAATGTTCTACAACGCCCTCAAACGAAAAGGAAAAGGCGACGGCGTTACTGAAAGCGATATGGATGCCGTCGTATCGGTGCATAACACCATGAACGAGCGAACCTGGAAAGCGGTCATCAACTGGGAACAAAAATATCATTGTCATCAGTGCGAGAACCCCAAGCTGAAGAACTTCTTGGGACGACCGAATGATCTTTCCCCGGCTGCATGGTTCCGCACTACGTTTAGAAGCTATCCAATGCCATTTGATCGACACGACTGGGTCGTCGACCGTTGCGGTGAACAGGAAGCACGATATATAATTGACTACTACTATCGCTCAGGACCAGACCCTATTGAGATCCATGTTCGTCCTGCACTAGACTCACCGACGGCCGTCTTTGACAGACTGCGAAATGGCCTGCAGCTAGTTCGGGAGTACATGACAGCAGAGAGCACTGCCGCCCAACAAGTTCCAGAGACCGTTTCGCAACGCCAGCTGAACGCAATGGTGTCAGGTGATCAATTGGATTCCACAGAGTTTGATTTCTTGAGTAGCCTTTCTTCCAAAGCAATACGTGACATCGCCGATGACGTTCAACAACGATGCGAAAAAGTCAGCCGTGCTTTCGCAGAAGCTGGAGATGATCCTGTCAAATTGGAGCAAGCCAATGTGTCGGTGAACTTTTGCATGGCAAAAACGATATGTAAGCGCCAAGCAGCAGACTTCATGAGCGCTCTAGAGAGCGGTCAAGGTGAAGGTCCAGCTTACGAAAAGATGACCGCATGTTTAAATAGATTCCACATCATGGCGAGAAGAACGCTCCTCGAAGAGGCCGGGGTGAAACAATCCGGACCTGAATTTCGTCCAGGTGAACTGAACTCTGTTGATACAACACCCAGGCCAGCTGTAGCGTCCAGCGTAGAGCAATAATCGCGAAGCTCTGCAAGAGTTGGAACACACTGCCTTTGTATGAATTGAGGCATGAATTGAGACGAAAAGCCAACAAAAGGAAGCCCCGTTTACAATCAGCGCAGGTTTATCATGTTTTTGCTTTACATAATCTTTGAGGTTATGACCGATAACCAGCTACTAGAGAGCGTAGTCACTCACGAAACTTCATCCCCTTTATCGAGGAAGAGAGTTCCTGTCAAAGACTCATATCCAAACAGCTCCGCGTAACGTCCCCATTCAATTGCGATGTCAAGCTGCTTTCTCGCCTTCACTGGAGAAAAGTGCTTCAACAGAATCGTATCGAAGATCAGGTCCTCTGGCAATTCTTGCTTAGCGGACTGGGAAAGCAGACAATGAATCTGTGCGACTAAGCGGGCTTCTGGCGCGGAAAGCGCACCCATCCGGATCATATGCTTTCGCTCGTCAATGGATGCTCGAACAAAAAGATGACCTGTCGCGTTCATGCGCACATCACCTTCATCGACCTCAATGAAGCCCAGAATACTAGCTGCTTCGATCAGGGGGTAAAGATCGTCAACGTCAAGTTGCAACCTTTGTCCCAGCCTAAACAGATCTTCACTATCCTCAGCAATAAAGGATAAGAGTCCCGTAACACTTCCAATTCGTACTGCAGGTAATTGGGGGTAGCGCGAAGACGGCTCTTCCTTGTGAACAACCTCCTCATTAACATCAAAACTTCTCGACCTTCTTGGATCCATAACATCAACAGTCCCTGATGACAATGGCGCAGGTGTTGAGTTAATCACACTCTGCGGACTTAACAAAACGTGCTTGCCAGGTGTATAGCGAGAATACCCACCGCGGCTGAGAACAGCAATGTCTTCCTGAGAGACAACATAATCCTTTTCAGAAAGAATAGTATACACAAGGTCGGTGATCTCTTGAAACACGGCGCTCTTTCGATCGCGGGGATGGGCCAAGTTGATGGGCAAGATGTTACGCACATGTCCAGGATCCTTCCCTAGAATTACTACTCTATCAGCGAGACTGACAGCCTCTTCAATACCATGAGTGACAATTAGAACCGACGTGGTGGGTACATCCCCTGCCTGCCACAATCGCAACAGCTCTGAACGCAAATTCTCCGCTGTGAGCACATCCAACGCAGAAAACGGTTCGTCCATGCAAAGAATCTCCGGTTCGACGGCAAGAGCTCTCGCAAAACCTACGCGTTGACGCATGCCACCTGAAAGCTCACGGGGGTAGGCATTCTCGTATCCGTCCAAACCGATTATGTCAATCGCCCTAATAGAGCGCTCTCGAATGACTTCGCGAGTAACACCAGAGGCATTAGACAGACCAAGTTCAACATTCTCGAGCACGGTGAGCCATGGATAGAGCGCAAATGTCTGAAATACAATGGAAGCGCCAGGATTAGGGCCTCGAAAAGGGCGTCCTTTATACAGCGCGACTCCTTCCGATGGTCGTGTCAGTCCCGCTAGCATTCTCAGAATGGTAGATTTTCCCGAACCAGACGGACCAAGAATGCAGACAATTTCACCCTCTGCGATATCCAAAGAGACATCCTCCACGACACGAACTCCGGCCACGTCGTATGAAACATGCTTCAGCGACGAAATAATGGAGCGCGAAGGAGAAGCAGGAGGAGTGATGGGAGGTGCTGTGGTGTTGACACGCGGACTGTTGGCAGTCATGTAGACGGTGCAATGCTTCCGACACAGACCGGGCGGTCTGCGCGACAGGCGAGGAGCATTGTGCAAAAGCGGGACAAAGGCAGTCATCGATGCGATGAAAGGACCTTTGCGTGGAATGCAATGAGCCGGAAACCAGAGGAATGGAGCAAGTAAGGCCGGGAGCAACCGTGCGGAAATGTGCCGTCGTTGACCATGGCGACCGCGATGTGTAGCGCGAATGTGCGGGTGCCGAAAGGAGGTCCGACAGTACACGTCAAACCGGCGTGCGAGCTCAGCGAATCGGCGCGGCCAGTAGCCGCCCAGTAGCCGCGCCGCTCCGTGTGGCGCGGCACCTGCATCAAACTGCTCGGGCGTGCGTCACACGGCGTATTTGCTCTTCAACTTGCAGCTCAGCACAAGCGTCTACAGACTCTGTAGTACAGAGTAGTCGATACCTGACACTCTGAGGCCAGATACCGAACTTTGCTTCAGAACATGGCGCGACGAACCAAATCTCAGCTCCAAGCGACTGGGCGGCGGCAACAGCAACGGCAACAGCCGCAAGCTGATGCAACTCAGTCACCCTCAAAGCCGCCGCCTTCCGACCTGCGCGCTCCGACCCTGGTGCTCGGCTTCACCACTTGCGCCTCGATGCTGGTGCTGTGGTACCTGGGAATATTCTCCTCTCCGACCTGGCCAAAGTCGCCCGCTTTGACTCACGTTTCGGGCGCTTTCGATCGCTCCGCATTCCAACTCGCCCTCGGTGAAGCCCACGGGCAAAACCCAGTATTTGTCATCTTCTACTCAAGGCATTGCGTCGCCTGCAGGAGGATCAAGACGCCGTTTATTCGCGTCGCGGAGTATTTTCAACACGCGGCACCGTTTTATGCAGTCGAGCTCAGTGACAGCCGAAATCATCACTACGTGTCTCAGTTTCAAGTCAAACACGTCCCATACCTGCTCGCCATCACCGGCGAAGGCGACGAACATCGCACCGTATACAAAGGAAAATCGTCATACGCAGAGCTACACAACTTTGTCAAAACTAACCTTCCGACCCTCTAACTCCTTAAGTCTTTTAGCGCAAAGCGAAAGGTAAAAGCCCAACTCTACAAATGATTGCGCATTGTTAATCCATATACATCTAGTATTTCACAAAGCTAGATAGTATCTATGCTCGTCCCTCCAGCTTTACTGCCTCTGTTCGTGTGGTACGCACAGCAAAAGGTGTCAGACATTGCTGCAATGGGCTTGCGCTCGACAAAACGTACCACCGCTGCCCAAAACATCGCTCACTCGCTACACACTTGCTTCGCAAATGAAAGGGCTTCCATTCTATGGCTCGATGCAGAGCAAGCAATGGACAGTGCTCTACGGCCATCTCATCGTGCATTCCTCTCAGTCGTTGAAACCGTTGTCCGTGCGACAACCACCTTTTCACTCCCTGATAACTACCATCAAAGCAATGGAGTTCCATCTGCTAATCACCTTCGTCCTCAGAGCTTTGCTCACTACCTGTGCTTTGTTCAGACTCTGAATCACTCTTGACCCCATTCATTTTCACATCCCCGTTTCCTTGCGCAGCTCCCTTTCCAACGCTGTGCTCACTGAGCTCACTCTCTGAGTCGCTCATCACACCGGTGTCATCAGCATTATCATTACTTGAGTCACTCTCACTTTCACTGTCTTCACTTTCGCTGTCGCGACCACCATCTTCTCTATTTTGCGTCGAATTGGTGGGATCGTAAGTGTACTCTACTTGCGCAGACGTGGTAGACACCTTCAAATGCTTCAATCGTTTTTGCCGCTGAGCCTGTCCAACCACCAACTCCAGCCGTCCTTCAAGTCTTGCCAAAGCCTCCAGATTTTGCGTACGTATCTCAATAATAGCATTCAAGGCATGCAGCGTTTGATTCCTTTGCTGACTAACAAGAGTTCCGGCATGCTCGATAAGTATTGTTCTAATCCAGCTCAGCAACTTCTCCACGCGCCTTGGTTCCCGCTCCAAACGATCCACAAGCATATCCAACAATGCACCAGTAGCCACCTCTGGCGGCATTTGTTCTACTGTGTTCCGTATTGTGGTTTCGTCTTGAGTACTTTGAATTATACGGTTAAACATGCTATCGTCTCGCACACGAACAGCCTGGCACAAGATCACAATGCGAGAATCCAATCGCGTGGCTTCCAAAGCCGGCACACTCGGTACCTCAGGGCGCGGCGTATCAGACGAGACTCCTAAGGCGGCGAGTTTTTCCTGTATTGTAGACTCTTTGACTTCATCCGACTCTACCTCTGAACCTTGATCATCGGGTTCTTCGGCTTCATCCTCAAGCGTCTGTTTTCGCTTCGAGGCCGCCGGTGCAGCTGGAACGTTGCTGGATTGAAGCGCAACAGCCTGCTTAACGAGCTGTACCTTTGCATTCGGTTTCAGCTCCTTATCGGCCGTGATGAGCGCAATAGACGCGCTTGGCAGTTCAACAAGCTCTGTGGAAACGCTTGCCAAATCGACAGTATACACTTCCGGTTGGACCCCCTGTCCATATAGAACAGTCAACCGAGCACGCTCTGCAAAAAGCACGCTTACAACTGGTACATCCGGCGCACGCACAACAAACGAACACTCAACCGGTACCTTCGCAGTTTGAGGCAAATCTCGCCACACAACCACCTCGTTCGAGCCGACGATGGCGGCAAAATGGGCTCCATTTGAATGTCGATCAGCAATCATAGCGCGCACACCCGCCCTTGGCGAAGCCAATGAAAGCGTAGGGGCAGCCGGCGGCAGTCGACGACGCTTCCGCGGAGTTGTTGACTGTGGTTGCACACGCCAAGCAAGCAGGATGCGTTCTCGAGCCGCCGCCGATACGAACGTTTGAGATGACAGACGCGCCAAACAAACTACTGGCGATGCATGTCCTGCAAAGCGGGCAACCAGTCGCGCAGATGGCAGCTCATGCAGCGAGATTTGCTGGCTGGCCAACAAGGCTTGTTGCTCATTGAGGAACAGCGCGGCTGAAGGCGGAGCAGTATGGATATGTGCGACGTTGGTATGTTCATTGGGGGATGCGACTGGAATGACTGTGAGCGTCCGTGCAGCGGCGACAAGAGCATAGCGACAGTTGTGAACCAGAGCGGATGGTGCGGAAGGCAAACGAAGTATGAGACGATTAGAAAGATAAATATGACCCTCCGTGGTACATATCAAGACTAATGGGGGATCGGAAGGAGACTCAGCGCCAGCAAGAGAGATACGCGAGGGAAGTATAGGAAGCGCAGTGTGCTCTGGTGCAAAATTCGGCGCGCGGAAAAGCGCGAGCTTAGCAGGGGGGAAAGCATGTGCGACGGCAGGAATGTCGGCTGCAACCGCCCAGAGCCTCGTACGCGGGAGGGGAGGAAGACGGTTGGCGCCCATCGCGCGGTGTGTTTCTACGAGAGCGAGGAGGGAGAATGGCCGGGGAGTAGATGCCGAGGAGGGGAGTGTAGCGATGGCGCCGGGAGGCACGCAGACGCAATAGGGGGCGGCCGACGGCACAATTTTGGCATACCAGCGCACGGATCACGACACAGCGCGCACGTGTCGGCATCGACAGCGGAGCCCTAGCTGCCGCTCATCATCTGTTTTACAGGGTCTCCAGCATGCGTTTCATACGCACCAGCCCTTCGCGCAGCACCGGCTCCTCGCCGACGTAACTAAGTCTCAAGAAGCCTTCCCCTCGTTCTCCAAAGTCGGTGCCGGGCAGCACCGCCACGAATCCCTCGTTGAGAAGCCGTCGCGCCAGCTCCTCAACAGGAACCTGCAAGGCGCTAACATCAGCCCACGCGTAGAACGCGCCCTGCGGCACCTCGCACCGCACACCAGCAATGCTGTTCAACCCGTCCACCACGAGGTCTCGCCTAGCGCGATACACATCGCGCACAGAATCAACTTCACGTTCGCCCTCTCGCAGCGCAGTCACGCCTGCCTCCTGCACGAACGTTGCGGTGCAGCCAACAGCGTGCGTCAACAGCAGCTCGACGCGCTCAGCCAGATTGCGCGGCATAATACCCCATCCCAGTCGCCACCCCGTCATACTGTAGCTCTTCGAGAAGCCATCCACCACAACGGTGCGTTCCGCCATGCCCGGCAAACTTGCCACGGATTCAAAATGTCCTTCGTAGCACAACTGAGCATAAATCTCATCCGAGATGATCCACACATCGTGCAAACGCGCTAATCGGGCGAGCTCGACCATGTCGTCATGCGGCATCACACCACCCGTCGGATTGCCCGGTGAGTTGATTACGATAACTCGAGTGCGTTCATCAATCGCGGCGCGCAATGCATCCATATCATAGCCTCGTTGATCAGCGCGCAACCCAACAGGCACAACCGTACCACCAGCCACCTCCACCATAGCGCGATACGTCGGAAAGCCAGGATCCGGAATAATAACATGGTCATGCACGCCCCGAATCAGTGCCAGACTTGCCATGAACAACGCGGGCTTTGCACCTGGTCCAACCACTACATTCTCCGCTTTGCATGGAATATCACGCGTTTCGCGCGCAAAGCAAGCAATTTGATCCCGCAACGGCGCAATGCCGGCGGGGGATGAATAGCGGGTGCGACCGTTTTGCAAAGCAGTGATTCCAGCGTCGACAATGGGTTGTGGCGTATCGAAGCCAGGCTGGCCGATTTCTAGATGGATTACGTCACGACCTGTGCGTTGCTCGAGCTGCTTTGCTGCGGCCATTACGGCGTAGGCGCCTTCGTTTTGAAGCGTGAGCACACCAGGAGCAAATGGGATAGGGGGAGAGGATGTCATGCGTGGGCATGTTGTCCGTCTAATTTGGAAGCATAATGCTCGTTGCGGTGCGAGCGGCTTGAGCGGAATGAAGGCCATGTTGAACGGGTTGGTAAGAGGTACAACCACCGATACAAGTAGCCCGTCACACTGGTCGGTCAGATTCTTGCTCCAGGAGACTCTGATAGACTCCGATAGGAAGATCTACCTTCGTAACGCGGTTGCAATCATCTCAAACACAGGCCAAGATGAACGTAATCCTAGGGCTTTCCGTGTACAACTGGACACTGCTCGGCTGCGGGGAGTCGTGAGCAGCAGCGCTGGTGAGCAGTGCTCAACAGTCACTGCCGTGATGAGTCGCCGAATAATCGTCCATCGGCGATAGAGAAGCAATGCGTGACTGTCACGCCACTGGCTCTTTGGATCAATATGTGCATCTCAACAGAGACCGCACCTCCGTATAGATCCGCCGCGCGTCGGCTTCCGCGTGGGTCTCCCGCTCTGGCCCAAAGCCGTAGGAATCACTTCTCTTCGATCAACCCTTCGTGACATCTACAGTCGATACAACGAGGTTTTGCCTGTATATTCGAAATGGAAGGAGGTGTCGCATGCGAGTTATACTGCAGATTTGTAATATATGGATGAGATCATAATATGATATTATGGATTGTCGCCAAACGGATCGCACAAATTGCATATGCCGTCGTCTATGAAGCTTTTTACCATCTGGGAAACATTTACTTGTTGACTGAGGTATTTAAGTGGTGATGCCAGAAGCACATCCGCCCCGAACCACCCTGGGAGACAGGCTTTGGAGAACAACATCTCTGGCGCCTGTCTCCTCAACACTTCCTCTGTCGATTTGCGGTCGACTCTGATGACCAAGATGAACGAGATCACTGCCCTTCAAACTGAGCTCACCAAGCACGTTGTGGGCAGCTCAGTCCGCTCACCATTGCCGTCCACATACAGAGTAGCGAAGGTTACAGCAAAACGACTTGAATGCTCTACCGAAGGTATCCGCCACAAACTATTGCTGTGATGTATAGTAAGACGATTGGGGGGTGCCATCTTGAAGAATACGTGTGGTTGCCACCTGACCGGCCGGAGCTAGCGGTACGAGCCTTCGCCTTGGCTCTGGCCTTCGTCTTTTGGCGATCATTGCCCTTTCCAAGCGCAAGCGAGAGTTGAACTCCTCCAATACAGGGACCAAACAGGTACTCAAGTTGTCTACCTTGACCATCAATGCACATTGAAATTCTCGCGCTTCCTTGAGATTCGAATCAAGCTTTTCTTCTATCGAATGGAGACGAGACTCCAACGCTCGCAATCGATTCACTATATCGGCGTATTGCACATTCTTGCCGTGGTCAAAATATCTGCGGGAGAACTGCATGAAGTCTGCGTCCGATAGCGTAGCCGGATCGATTAAATCCAACACGCGTTGTCCCTCTTCGGCAACAGCTGTTGTCTGCGATCGGTTCGGCTGCATGATACAAAAACGAGAGGAAGAATAAAAATAAACAGAAGAGCAGGTGAATTGGTAACGAAAGACGGATTTGAATACAAAGTGTGGTGATTGCTGCGATGGGGTATGGAGTGTGCAGCAGAGGTATGCTATGAAGGTGGCATGCCACAATGGTCTTGAAAGACACGAAATCAAAGTTTAGGAGCTAAAGTTTAGGTGCGCTCGCAACAAAGTTGGCTGTTTGTCAAAGCGCGGTATACAGCGCATGCTGACGCCGCGCAAACGCTGCGCGTTTCAAAATAGCGCGCGGTACCAAGGGCACCGTCGCTAGTCCGATCCTTTGGGAAAGCATGGCACGACATTCTGAAGTCTGCAGGCTGAACAATGTTCAGTGAACATCTATCGCAGAGTCCAGAGCTGGCGAATTGAATGACATTGAGTGCACGCAAGCGCGGAGGTCACACAAAGGCCGGAACCGTTGCTCCCGCCGACGTGGTCGTCTTCCACACCCTGTGACCGCCAGCCATGCTACACTAACTCTGGCGTGTCGCTTTTTCTGATACGCACCTCACTCACCCAGTCAGCAGTCGTCATCAGACGATACGTTTATGCGCAGCTTGGCGAGGCAAACTGCGAGGCACGAGGCGGTTCCTCCGTGCAAGCCTGCTCTCCACATGAAAAAGGATGTGCTGTCCGCTGTAGAGGGAACGAGCGGCGTTGTCGCGCGAAGCGAGCATTTCACGTCGCGCGCGTTCGCACGAGACAGGAGAGTTTGCACTTTACCTTCGGTGCAGTAGCATTGCCATCAAATAGCACCGTTCTTTCGTGCACAGGCCGCGCAAGGCGCACAGCAATGCAACAGCGCAAGAAAGCGCAGTCGCCCAATTGAAAGCGCGAAGCCGGGCTGATCCGCAACGGTTGCTCCGCCGTCAGCATCGTTAGCAGCGCCCCAAAACGCAAGCGCTCCCTTCGCGCTCCCTTCACGCTCCTACTCACGCCGCGATCGCCGCCGCCCACACCACCCCGCCCTTGCCACATGGCTGCCGCTTCGCCCCACCCTCACAGCGAGTACTCCTTCGAAGACCCTTCCCAGCCGAACACGCGCCTCCCGTTCCCGTCGCTGTCCGACTTGGCCTCCATCGACCTTTCAGTCGTCGTTCCGGCGTACAATGAATCCGTCCGTCTTCCCAGCATGCTGGACGAGGCCCTTACGTACCTCTCCTCTCGCGTCGCTCGTGAGAAGCAGCCGCCTTTCACGTACGAGCTTCTCATAGTGGACGACGGGTCCACGGACGATACCGCCGCCGTTGTCATGCGTTATGTCAAGCGTCATGGCGTGCAGAACGTGCGGCTGCTTCGACTGCAGCACAACTGTGGCAAAGGAGCGGCCGTGAAGAACGGAGCCCTTTCTTCGCGCGGTCGCTTCATTCTCATGGCCGACGCCGATGCAGCCACAGTATTTTCCGATGTGGAGAAGCTGGAGCGCGCCATCGCCGATGAGAGATACGATGTTGCGATCGGTTCAAGGGCCCACCTCGCACACGGAGGTGGCGACAAACAAGGCAGGTCGCCTTTGCGTAAGTTTGTGTCCGTCGTGTTCAACTTGGTCGTCAAGACCGTGGGAGGCGTTCATGGCATACAGGACACTCAGTGCGGCTTCAAGCTGTACTCGCGTCGAGCAGCCCGGGTGGCGTTTTCGGGACAGATGCTTCGCCGCTGGGCGTTTGACGTGGAGAACTTGTATCGTGTGCAAAGCGCCGGCATGAAGGTTGTGGAGGTGCCTGTCAATTGGACTGAGGTTCCTGGAAGTAAGTTGAGTGTCATTAAGGCTACTGTCAATATGCTGCTGGATATGATAACAATGAGATACAGGTATTGGACCGGAGCCTGGCGAGTAACATTACCTGCTGTGCAACCGAGTAGCGCGCCGAGGTGAAGAAGTCGTCAGGGCAAAACATGCAGGTGCATCTCTCTTGGCTATGCCAGTGTTGTGAACAAACGTTTATCATTTACACAGATTAAACTGGCACAGAGGACGTCAAGTATGTACCGTCAGTACTGCCACAATACATTAATAACACAGCAACAACAAAAAGGACAACATTTTGGTGGCGGCTTGTGACAGAACGCCCGCAACACAAATGTGTAAGCTTAACACCACTTCGACTTGGAACAACGGTCGAACGTGACATAATACAAGAGCTTGCAAACTGACATAGGTAGACACAGCCACCATGCTTGAAATAAACAGTACAGCAGAGATCGCTGTGGTATCATGATGGTGCACATAGGCGGCCACTTGTTAAAAAGTGGCACCCGTACTCGCGCCTCCGTTGGCGCAGGCCGTCGCTGTAGAACTAGCGTTTGATTGCTGCCTGCATCTCAAACACTTGAGCATCTTCTCCCTATCCTGAAAGTACGCGCCGCATGGACACTGGAAAGCCCGTCTGGTCATGTGGATGGACCGTCGGTGCTTATCACGGTTAAACTTCTCGGCAAAACCAAAGCCACATATATCGCACACAAAGTTTCTCATTCTATCATGAACCGATCTCATGTGCTTCAGCAAATGATCCTGTCGCTTAAATTTGTATGGACATGAGCGACATGCAAAGCGCCGGCGATCATCATGAACTGAGCGTAGATGTTTGAACAAATTGGAGCGTCTCGCAAAGCGTTGTCCACACATGTGACAACGCAATCGATCAGACGTAGGATCAGGTGCGGTGGCGGTGGTCGACACACCCAAAGGTATAGAGCGCTTGGCGATACACACGGACTTTTTCATAGGTGAGTCGTCGCTCATGACCGGGCGGGCGCTCGGCGCGCGCGCACGTGGACGAGTGACCTGCATCGGCTCCAAATCACTTATGGAGCTGGTGGCTGGGGCGCGCAGGAAATCAGGCAGCTGCGTGAGGGCACACACGGAACGCGCTAAGGTTGGAGAGGGAAACAGAGGGAGATCTGACAAAGACATTGAAGCGTTTGCAGACGAAGTGGGTACAGTTCGGTGAGTGGTGGATAGAGAGCAGGCGACCTGAGCGGCAGCGGCGGCGGCGACCGCAAACGCAGAGCTGGTGGCAGGGTCATTGGGCGCGGGTTTGTGCGCGGCGGACGAAGCGATGGTTTGAGGTTGATCGGCATCCTTGGCCCACGGCAGGAAGGAGGAGTTGTCAACGGCGGCTGCAGCAGCAAGCGCAGCGGCCGAAGGGCGCGCGGAGAGGCCGAAGGGCGAAAGCACGTTCTGCGCGGAGCCAGACGCGGCGTTGGAGGCGGCCACAGCGTTGGACGCGGCGGCGACGGCGGCAGAAGAAGTATCCAACGCAAGGGGAGACGAAGCAGCGGCAACCGGGGCGGCGGGCGCAGAAGGCATGGGCGGCGGCGGGGCGGTGACGGAAGGATCAAGCGGGAGCTGAAGCCTCAAGGCGCTGAACTTGTCACCATGTTGCGCTGGCGCTTCTGTGGCCGGCGCAGTGGTGGACACGGGGCGCGAAAAGGAGCGGCGCGGAACGCTGTCGAAGATAAAGGCGGCGGCGCGCTCGTCAACAGTGCCCAGCGGCGCGCGCTCACACAAGACGGCGGCATCGTCGGCCGAAAACGGCAGCGGCTGGCGGTCGGGGGTGACGGGCTCGACGACGCGCGGCGACGCGGAAGGCGGCAAGGCGGACGGCAAGCGCGGCGAGAGCGCGTAGGCGCGCGGCGAGAGCGCGGCGGAGGCGTTGGGGGCGGCGGTGGAGAGGGGGGAGGGCAGGGGCGGGCGCGCGTGGCGCGCGTGGGGGGGGTGGTTGGAGGAGGGCAGCGGGAGCGACTGCGACTGCAGCGAGGCGGCGAGATGCGGCGGCGAGAGGCGCGGGAGCGCGGCGGAGGCGCGCGGCACGTACGGGAAGGGGTCGTCGAGCAGCGTGAGCGGGTCGCAGACGGCGAGCGGATCGGGCGGGGAGGACAGCGGGATGGAGAGCATGGTGGCGGGGTGGGAGGGGGAGGTGGACGCGAAGGCGGCGCTCATGGCGGCGCTGGGGGGAGGGGGGGCGGTGTACGGGGCGGCGCGGACGCAGGAGGCGAGCTGCCGGGGCGGGGGGGGGCGGGGGCGCGACGCGCACTTGGGCGTGCGCTGCGCGCGCGGCCGCGCAGCACAGCGGCTACACGCGGCATAAATAATTCGCGGCACCGGTGCGCGTTAGCGCGCGCGGCCGCGCCCGCGCCGCGCGCGCCGCGCGCGCCGCGCGCAGCAGGGGGCGCGTCTCGGCGCGCGCGCGTGCCGCGGCTAACGCGGCTGCCGCATGCGTGGACAGCGCGCGGCGCCGCTTTACAGCGCGCGCGCGCGGCGCGCGGCGGGAGCCCCCTGCGCGCGTGCGCCGTGCGCGTACCGCGCGCGACAACGATGCTTTCCAGCAGCGCATTGTGCGCGCGGCGCGCGCGGCGCGCTGTAAGCGGCCGCGCGTTGTACAGCGGCGCGCCGCGTGAACGGCTGGTTGTGCCGCGTCGCGCGCGCCCCGCGCGCCGCCGCCGCGCCGCCGCCGTCGAGGCTGTACGCGCGAGCCCGGGCCGCCGCGCTCGCGCGCTCGCGCCATCGCGCGCTCGCGCCGCTTCGCCGCCCCCGCCGCGCTGCCCGCGCGCCCGCCCGCCGCTTAAGGCGGCGCCGTGGGCTGTAACGGCGCCGCCGCGGCTGCTCGTGCCGTCATCTGCCTGCTCCGCCGCCTCCGACATGGCTGCTCGCTGCTCGCTGCTCGCGTCGCTCGCTCTGGCGCTGCTCTTCGCCCGCGCCGCCGCGCAGGGCGCCTTCCCGTGCCACACCGGCAAGAACTCCCTGGCCGCGCCCGGCTGCGAGAAGGTGCGCCTGCCCGTCGGCATGTGCTCCGCCTGCGCGCTCAAGAACGTCAAGCCCGACGGCGGCTTCCAGAACTGCAAGTCCATCTACAACCTGGACGCGCCCAACTGCAAGAACAAGCTGCAGCAGTACGCCAACCAGAACCCGTGCGACTGGCAGCGCAAGTCGCAGGTCCAAGCCTGGAACGTTCAATCCAAGCAGAAGCTCGACTACTTTGTGTACTCCGTGTGTGAGCAGTGCTGCGATTGCATCCACAAGGGTGCCACCGTCGGCCAGTACAACTGGCGCAAGGCGCAAGGCAAGCTGTTCCATCCGGAGCGCGGCAACTGCCCGGCGCATGCCTTCTACGACATCTGCAAGGTGCTGCCCAACATCAAGTACATGGCTCTAGGCAACGCGCCGTTCCAGGACGGATGGGGCAAGGCGTGCAATCATCTCAACAAGTGGTTCAACTCACCAGCCGCCACCAACTGGCTCAGCAACCACAACGCCAAAATGATCAACAACATCAAGAAGTTTCTGACCAACGTCAACGTCGCCAACCAATGCGGCTCCAAAGAGGTGTGGACGCGTTGCTTGGTCATGGAGAAGAAGCAGCATCGTATCTAACGCTCTCAACTAAATCCTAACTACAAGCGTACGCCACTAGATTCTAGATAGTTCATTATTTATATTATATAACTTCACTACTAGTCTCTCCTCAGCACTGGAACGCGCCGCGCGATTGCTCCAAACCAATAGCAGCCACTGACCAACAGTACGAGTCAGGGAAACGAATGCTCAGTAGCGCGCCACCTAACGCGTGATCTCGCGCGCAATGTCAAGTGCACCACCCTCACGGTCCACGCCCGCGGAAGCGCATTCGCGCGCTTGTCAACCGACACAGGCAGCTAACGGCAACGGCTGCCAAAAAAGGCATCAACGCCACACATGCAGCGTAACGTTGGCCAACAATTGGTGCTTTTGACAACTATACACAAAAGCTCTCACATGCGCTTCCTTTTTAGAAACAACACTCGCACTCACTCTCAGACACACACCCTCACATATGCCACACACATACCCCCCCACACACACACACACTCACTGCCACTCAAGTGACGACACAAACATATTAACAACAAAAAAAGACAAGCAACAACGCAACACAACACGCCAACAAACAGCAAAGCGTCGCGGCCGATGCGCTACGCAGCGGCGCCACTGGGCGCATGTAAAGGCGTGCCAACCGGTTTTTTCTGTTTGAGCTGCGCGGTAAGCCACTGAACGCCCTTCATAAGCGACTGACGATCCGACGCCGTGCACGGGAACACCTTGGAGCATGACACGTTCAACGCGTCGATTCGCAGCACCTTCTCCACCACCTTGACGGACGCGGCGCCGGGCAAGTCCTGCTTGTTGGCCAGCACCAGCAGCGGGCGGTCCTTGATGCTGGCGGCGCCCTTGTCGGTCTTGTACAGCTTGTCCAGCTCCTCGGCCGCCAGCCTCATTCTGGGCAAGTCGCTGGTGTCGACGACGAAGATGACGGCGTCGGCGTCCTTGAAGCACTGCCTCCACAGAGGTCGGACCTTGTCCAAGCCGCCGACGTCCCAGCAGTCCAGTTCCAGCCCGTCGACCTGCATCTTCTCGTGATTGACGCCCAGGGTGGGAATGGTCTCCATGCGCTTGCCGTACACCAGCTGGTACAGAATGGTGGTGGCTCCCGAGCCGTCCAGGCCGAGAACGAGCACGCCGCGCGATCGCGAGCGCTTGGCCAACTGCTGCGAAAAACAGTTCCCCATAACGAAGCAAGGACGGCGGGAGGGGGGGGGGGGGGGGGTTGGGGGAGTTGGCGGGGGAGGGGGGGTGGGCGAGTGGAGAGGGGGTGGGGGGGGGAAGGGGAAGAAGGGGACGCGGCGCGAAGGAAGCGGCGGCAAGCGGCGGGGGGGTCGGGCGCGCTCAAAACGGGACGGGGGGGGGGGGGGGGGTGCGGTTCGGGGGAGGCGAAGGCGCGGCTCGCGGGCGCGCGAGGATGCGACGCGCTGCGGCGGCTTGGCGCGAGTTGCGCTTGGGCGGCGCGCTGGCGAATGGCGTGACGGCGCGGCGCGTGCTGCAACGGCGGGCGAAAGGCGCGCTTCAAAAAATCGCGCCTGCGCGGCCGCGGGCCGCGCGCGTGCGCTGCATTTGTGTGTGGCCGCGTATGCGCCGCTTCTGTGTCGTGACGCGCGCGCGCGCGACAACACGCCCGCGGCGTGTTGTAGCCGCGCCGCTGCATGGCGCTGGCGACGCCCGTTCCGCCGCTTGCGCGCGCGCCCACGGCGCCCGCTGCCCGCCGAACTGTACCTTCGCCGCCGCCGCTGCCGCCGCCGCCGCCGCGCCGCCGCCGCCGGCCGCCGCCGCCGTGCAGCGCAGCCCTACCCGCGGGCTGCCCCACCCCCAGCCCAGCCCGCGAGCTGCCCCACCCCCCTCGCCGCTCCTCCGTCGCTGCTCTGCGCCAACTGACTCCCTTCAACGGCGTGCATTGCTGGTACAGTCGGCAGCCTTTTCACCCCGCTTTGTCTCCGTTATATCTTGTTTCCCCCCCCCCCCCCCCCCCCATCGCCCCCCAGAAATTCACATACGCACAGCGCAACACGCACGCATCCGCTCTCGAGAAGCTCAACCTAAAATTAGGATAAACTGCAGACGCGCTCTATTGCCGTTCCTTCCTCGTCGTCATCAACAACTCTTACCCTTCTTATCCACATTGCATCCAATCACATACGCCATAGCGCCAAGCATTCATTCACAACCTCCGTTTGGCCACCTTCCATCTCCGCCTGGCACCGGAGCTCAACATCTTTTCTCCCAGCACCACACTATCTACACCACCTACACCGCACCGTACACCCTTCGATTCTTTAATTGTATTGTCAAGTTGCACCACTCCCCATTTCACTGCTTATTCCCTTTCGTGGTTAGCCTTCAAGGCTAAGTGTGCGCTCGCTTCATACACCTTCCCCACGCTCACTCCTGTACAGATTAGAGCCCTTACCTTTCTCCGCCACCAATGCACACCGAGTAGCCAGACGTGCTACGTTTATTGGTATCATACTGGTGTCCACAACCCTTCAAACCACGCGAGCCAACTCTTGTATAATACCGCTCCACGCTTACGGTAGCTAAATTACGTGATCCGTCCACTATTGTCATGATCATCATCAACACCAGACACGCTCATCGCTCATATTCTTACCGATAATATGTTACGTCAGCCGCTCTTCCCCGCCAAATATACATCAGCGCGTCCTTGCCACATCATCACCTCCTCCCAGTCGTATGCACCTCTCTTGTGCATGCGTATATACCGTGCCGCGTTTTTCGATACTAGTAGCCGGCTAACACCGGCTCCTGTTGGGCACCGCTTTAAACACGTCTTCCCAAACATTTCGTGCCTCCCGACATGCCCCAACACCACAACTGATCATTCTCGTCTTCGTCGACTTTTCCACGTCCGCTCTTTTCCAGATTACAGCACATGGCCATGGCCTGTAGCGTAATCCACAACCCCGCAGGCGTTAATTCCAGTCAGCTCCAGCCGCATGACACACTCACTGCCCCAGCTAACGTAACCAGCTCACTTGTACTGTACCGATGGTAAGGATACTGTCCACAGCTACCTTTGGTACCATACAATAAGCCCGGAGCCCATACAACCCCCCCTCCTCCTCCACAGAATCAAATCCAATCTGAGATTTGCGTCACAATGTCGGTGCATCCCATGACTACTTCCGTCAGCCCTAAAGCTCACTCTTCCCCAGCCCAACCACGGAGCAAATGTAGCTCCATCTTGCGATGCCCCCTGCGTTGTCCCAGCAATACAACTTATTCGCTTCCCATGCCACTCAAATCAACCAGGCCCTTCACATAGCTCGGTAACTCGTTTACAGTCTGCGTTTCTCTTGTTTCCCCATCGCCATCCTAAAATAGCGAGACCGCACCAGCGGTACGTTATTCCACTCCCCCTCCCGTCACCACTTTTCTCCCCAGCACATGACGTCTAAACAGCACCCCAAGCTGACAACATTCGCAGAAATTCCATCTGCATTAAAGGCCAATACACAATACACGCCACCACAACTAGTTCTATGAAGATATCAAGATAGCGAATATCAAGGGTACATTAGTAACACTGGAGAAAATGTATGCAAGTCATATAACAAATCTCTGTGTTACATGAATGGCGCTGTCGAAGTGCCCAGATGGCCCTTCATGATAAGATTAACTCCGGCCGATGATGGGTCAAGGCGAATTATGAAGCCGTTGGTATCTTCTACGTGATAGAGTACGAAAGCAACAGTGTCGCCAGAGTGTAATTAAGACAAGGCTTTGACCCATTAATTTGGCATTTGAAGGAACAGCTACATCGTCTCATCCCAAGTACAACAAGCCTACGGATAAACATGACAATTACAGCCATGGCCCAACCAATACTCGTGAATACTGCAGAAGTTGGACCTGGACGACAACAAGCAGTTCGGGGGCAAGACAAGAATTGCCGTTGCTTCAGCCTGTGGAGATCGTTTCACATGGGATAATTCAATAAACGTCTTGCGACTGGCTGTCGCTCATAATGCAAGAAAGAAACAGGGCCTGAGGCCACGGTAATCACTGTCGTCATAGAAAACACTAAGACTCTGGACCTCGGCCACAAGGCCATACACAGTGTTCCAAACGGAATAGATAAGGGAATGCAGCGAGGAATCAGGTGGTTGTAACGTCATCACTCCTAGTACTCGTTTGACGTTTCTCCTGAGCAAAACTTCTGTGGAACGTATGCATCCTTCAAAGCAAGATTATACACCACTTGGCGAATTCCTTCCAAGAGCTCAAGAGCGCAGTCTTGAGCAGGCAAATCTAAGCGCTCCTCAACGCCCTTTTCACGATGATCTGCTAAAGGTACTAGAATACAGCAAACTGGCAAAAGCCATGTCCGAGCATTAGTAAGGAATCCGATGGCAAATCTTCTCCAGTCAATTAGTCGAGGGGCTTCTTCTCGTACGGTAACGCCAAGTTCCTCGCAAGCCCGAAGGACCAATCGGCGTATACTTCCCGGCAAAATGACATCGTCCGGTGCGGTGTACACCTGCATGTCCTTCGTAATCACAAAAAAGTTTGATATAAGTCCCTCGATAAGAGCCATATGTCCATGTGAATCCGTTCCAACCAGAATAGTTTCGTAGGCTTCTTTAGCGCGCAGAAATTGAAGCGGTTTCCTTTCACGATACCATGCTGAGTTCTTCACGTGCGGATCTCGACGTGGCTGACCTCTACATTCAACTGTCACAGGACTGCTACTCTGATCAAACGACTTGGTACGTGAGATGTGAACACGAAGCAAGATTTCTTTATCAACACCTTCAATCAAAGCAGCAAGGAACTGAAGTTCATACCCAACTTGCGAATGTTGCGCAAAAGCATCATCAACGATTGAACAAACACGGCTCATAATCGAGGACCTAGGAGGAATTTCTGCCTGAGGAAATAGACTTGAAACCCCCTGCATAATCCGATCGACATGAAAACCAATTTGTGGGATGTGCGTACCATACACTGATACAAATGTAGTGTACGCTGCTCGTGGGATGCCGTTCATGAAGTCAGACAGAGAAACATTGTGCGAAACGCGTACACACTTTGCGTCACTACTCGGTACACATTCCACAAATAGTGGCAAGACTCCCCGGGACCCCAAATCCATGTGTTATAGTGCCACTCGACAGCTTCTCACTGTTTATCTAGTATGGAAAATAAGTCAATCAGTGAGTTGAGGTGGCCTGGATAGAAAGGGTAGGGCGTGAATGAACAATACGAGCAAAAGCTCATGCTAATGGACGGTAAGCTCTTCAGAGGTTCGTGCTTCGCAATCTTGATTACCTCTTCGCCAATGCACTTCATGCCGCTACGTTCGCGTGAAGTTCATGCCATGAACAGATCAGAACATTATTTTAATATGATAAACAAGCTAACGTACCCCTGGTAGCTTCTATCATTTTTGTTGTTAGAACATGCACAAGATTTTTTACATTCCCAACGAACTCGTTGCTCTCCTCAACTCTCATAGATGGCGAGGCGTCGAGGCGTCGCTCGAGGGAGGAATGCTCCTTCATTCTAACTGCTCACCCATTAGGCTTGCTATAGTTGTGGCTCTCGGCCGGGCCGACCAAACAAGGCATATTGCGTTCTATTTTCGTTCGTTTTATGACATCCTTACTACCTCTTTTTAGTCCTGATTGAAACATTTCTTTTCTGCTCTGTTACATAATCGCTTAAACTTTGTAGTACTCTGGTAGCACAAACTATAGACCAGAAAATAAGCGTAGTTACTGTTGATGAGACGACGAACCCCGGGAAGCTCTCTTCGTTTCTGATTTAGCGATTGCACATAGCAGGGCCCCATTCGTTTGTCGTACCAGAGCTCGCCACTAGAGGTGACCAGTGAAAAATGTGAGGCTCTTCTATCTCCCAATCTTACAAGTTGCGTCATATGATATTTTTCCGACAGCTACTAAACTGATATCATCTCTCAAAGCGGGGTTCAGCCTAATGAAAACGCATTACAATATTACGATCTCAGCCAGCCACAATGTGTAGCTGCTCTGTCCCTGCAGTCTTCTCGAACGCACCAGTGCGTATCATCACAAGAACGGTTGGCAGAGGACAATTAGTTCGAGAAGTATCAAAAGCGCACGAGGATATCGCCGCTCTGTAACCAGTTACGGTTACGCTAGGGTGCTCATAAACGAGAGAAAAAGAGACGGTCATCGCGTGGATCCATCTAGGATTCAGGGATGTTAGCTTCAACTCCATGCTGTTGTACTGACCCCGCAGCGGAACTACTAGCTGCTGCTGCTGCCTTGTACGGGTCTGGAACTGCTTCCGTGCCAGGAGTAGGAAGCTGCGCCAGAAGCTGCGCCAGCTCTTCTTCGGCTTCGTCCACCAATGTCTTTTTGGGAGGCTTGTTCGCTTCTATTGCGACTGGTTCTCCTGAAATAAGTTTTTCCAATTCCATTTCTAGAACTGCATTATCTGTTGCGGACTCTTGCGCAAGTTGCTCCAACGCGAGTCGTACATCTGACTGTTCTTCCATTAATTCCTTAAAGTCAGCTGCGACATTATCAACTCTGTCTGCCGTAACACCGTTCTCGTTCACAAGCTTGAGTGATTCCATACCCGTTTCGAGAGCCAGAACCGCTTCTCTGTTAGACTCGGCTTCATCAACTGCCAGCAAAACATCGGAAAGCTTAGTGGCAGCAGAACGAGCACCGGTGAGCTTCGCCTCCAACACTTTCTTCTTTCGCAACCGCGTTAGAGCTTCTGCCTTGTTTCCAGACTTTGCCGCTTTTGTTGCCGCCTCTATTTCCTTTGCAATGGCAGTTTCTAAATGCAACGATTGTTGTTCCATGTGTTCAAGCGCCGCTTTCGTTCTAAGGACCCCTTTGTCGCTTGGATTCACCTTTTGTTTTCCAAACTTAACACCAAGCACGGGATCTGGATGCTCTGGAGATGGTTCTGTAAACAAAGGCACTGCTTCATTTTTGGATACGAGGTATGATATTATCGCCTCTGCATCGCGTGTGTTTCGTTCTGTTACAGCAGACGCCAGACTCTTGACGGTGTGAATTTCAGTTGAAGCCATTGGACCCTCGGAATATGAAGAGAGACGGGCAGCTGCTGCCTTCAGTGCCGCTACCGGTACAATCGGGTCGTCGAGGCCAGGGGCTTCGGATTTCTTCGAACCCCAAATGTAGCTGCCCAATGTTTGCTTCAGTGAACTCAAAGTATAACCTGATCGCACTGCTGAATCCTTGGAGGGAGGTTTTAGCGTGTCTGCGCTTACAATATCCCCCTTCTGAAAAAGTTCACGCATAATGCGCAGGCCTGACGATGGTTCCCGGCCATTATGTTTCAGTTGCTTCAAAAGCTCTCTCTGTTATTAGAGAAACAGTACAACATAAAGTCCGGAGCGGGTCCAGCCGTTAGTTCAAGTGCTCTTCATGTCAAACATGATGGCGAACGAAATCATATTTGGCTTACGTACTGGAGTGACGACAAGCTTCCCAGGACGACTGCATGATGAAACTACTGCGTCTTCAAAGAAACCGATCATTGCGTCCCACAATCCCTGTAAAATTGTTAACAGCTCACGTGGGTCAGTAAACAATACTAGAGAAGTTTATGGAAGCTCGTAGCGTTTCTCATCAAGGTTTTCAAACTTACCGGGTTCTCGTCTCTATACGACGGCAAGTCAGCGGACCAAAGAACATCGATTTCTTCAGCGCTCCTTGATTTAAAGGACGGCAGGTTAGTAACGCTCCACATGTCCGCTGTAACCATTTTGCATCAGAAAACGTTTTTGAGTTGCAGGCGGTTGAATCGGTCCTGGTTGAGCCTTTTGACAGGTAGAGAGGATACAAGCTGATCTCGGAGCGGTGAAATGTGGCTGGAAATCGCCGCTATCCCCGTAAAACAAGTCGACGACGGCGGAAGAGACGAAGAGATACTTGTGTTGCAGCACTGGAAGGAGGTTGGATTACGCTGCGTAATCCACGCTGCGTACATAGGTAGAGCAGGCAATTTTAGAGCGTTTCGCACTCTTTTAATTCTTTTGCTGCATTTCGCTGGACAAGTCTCAACCATATCTGGGAGTCGTGCTAGTTCAGAACTCTGGATCCAGAGCTGCGCCGTGAAGCAGAGTTGCTCTGGACAAAAGAGTCAAGAGTACGTAACTTATACCCCTGGGGTAACGTGTACTGCGGACGTCAACGCCCAGTCTGCGCTGTCTTAACCAGAGCCGCGGCAGTCGCAAAGCAACCAACGTGGAAACGAGAAACTGAATTAAGGAGAGCGCTGGCTAACTTGTTTGCCGAACAAGCTCAGACGACGAAGAAGAAATTGAGGCCACCTTTCGTACATCGCGATGACAAACGCCCCCGAAAATTTTGATTCATGGATACTACCTGATGGCGTAGAGAAGTACGTTGTCGTGCTCCGCGCAGTTTCATCAAGAACATGGCTGCGGAAAATCTAACTGTTTTTGGTCTTCGACAGGGTTACCTACAAAGCAGATACGAAAATTGAGAACTGCGGTGTGTTCCGATTGGAACGAGAGGATCATACTCTTGCAAATCTACTACGAATGCAGCTTATACGAGACCCGGAAGTAGTGTTTGTAGGCTACAAACACCCGCATCCGTTGGACCATCACATCGAACTGAGGGTTCAAACGTCGAGCGGTACTAGAGCGGGGAAGTATTTGCCACCTGAGGCAGTTCGGGTGGCACTCATGGATCTCTCCTCGGAAATATCTCGCTTATCAGAGCTCGTCAAGCGTACCCGGTAACGTTGACTAATGGGTATGAGAACTTCTCATTGAGAAGAGTGCAAGATGCGGCTTACTCTTCCAATGCTGCCGATCAGCAAAATGGCACCGCGAAGTTGCGTTACTTGCCGTTGAGGTGGGCTGCAACAACACGAAGTTATGGATCGTGCGCTGTTTCATTGTATGAACCGTCACACCTTCGCCACGACACCAATATATTCGGGGCAACCTTTTCCGACGAGGGGTGAACGAACGAACGCTTTTTGCAATAAAATCTGGCAGATGCCCATCCCAAATTTGAAGAGATCAACCGCTTCGAGTAGCAGCAGGAACCACTAGTTGCTCCTGTGCAGCTCGCACATTCGTCTCGACCTCCCAACATCCTTACCACCAACAGCGCACCTTCTTCATACTCCTACTGCTACCATTGTACTTAAGTCCGTCCCCGGCACCACGATCGAGTTTTGAAGGTTGAATCGTGCATCCATCCTTCAGCCACTCGAGATCGTCCACCATACTCATCATCGCCTTACACGACGCTGGAAATGACTTCCAATTCAGCCTTTGTTCCCGTGTGTACAGCTTCGTTATCGCGCTCGGCGTTTCACGGTCAGCAGCGCTCATCTAGAACGAAACCTCCCGTCGCCCGCAGGCAGTTGGCGTCCACTTTCCCAGCTCGCTTCGAAATGTCCGCCGGTCCAAGTTTCACCGATCACGTTCCAGTGGCAGAAAAGCCCGAAACACTTGTTCGTCCAGACGAGAGTTATGGAGACCAGTCCATGAGAGCCCGATTCGAGAAGATGATAAGAGTCGCTCAAGATGATATCTGCGCACAGGTAGAAGCTTTGGACGGCTGCAAGTTCCACGAAGATTCATGGGTTCGTGAAAATGGCGGCGGTGGTATTTCACGTGTTCTGCAGAATGGAAACGTGTTTGAGAAGGCTGGCGTTAATGTATCAGTCGTGTATGGTACTATGCCCCCTGAAGCTGTAGCTGCCGCCAGCGCTAGAGGAGTGACCCGTAATGTTGGATACGAGCCTGGTGAGCCAGTTCCATTCTTTGCAGCAGGCATCTCATCAGTCATGCATCCAAAGAACCCAATGGCTCCGACCATGCATTTCAATTATAGATACTTTGAAACCGATCGTGGTCTGTGGTGGTTTGGTGGAGGTACTGATCTTACACCTGCGTACGTCTTTGAAGAAGATGTTAAGCACTTCCATTCCACGTTGAAGGCTTGTTGCGATCGACATGACCAGGAATACTACCCTAAATATAAGAAATGGTGTGATGACTACTTCTTAATCAAACACAGAGGCGAGAGAAGAGGTCTTGGGGGCATCTTCTTCGATGATCTCAACGACAGGGATGCCGGTGAAATATTTGAGTTCAGCGAGGATTGCGCTTCTAACGTTTGTAACGCTTATTTGCCCATTGTTGAACGTCGAAAGGATTCAGAGTATACTGAAGATCAGAAGAAATGGCAACAACTGCGACGGGCCAGATACG
This sequence comes from Gracilaria domingensis, assembly GCA_022539475.1. Taxonomy (NCBI): domain Eukaryota; phylum Rhodophyta; class Florideophyceae; order Gracilariales; family Gracilariaceae; genus Gracilaria; species Gracilaria domingensis. The sequence goes on from VCMS01000001.1 coordinate 365,754, forward strand.
TCGAATACAACCTTGTGTATGACCGAGGTACGGTGTTCGGGTTGAAGACTGGCGGTCGAATCGAGAGCATTTTGATGTCTCTACCGCTTACAGCTCGATGGGAATATGATCACAGTCCAGAGCCAGGTTCATGGGAGGCCCAAAGTTTGGAATATATGAAGAATCCGAAGGACTGGGCATGAGTACTACTGATTCTTCGTATGCTACGTAAAACAAATACACACTTAAGCAAATTCTGGATGTTCATCGATGTTCTTCGGTATACCTTGCTACGCACGAAATCGTGAAGCTTAGGTCTTCCTCATCCTCGTCTACCTGCAGAAAGAGGTAAGAAGTTCCCTTTCAATCAGATGTAGAGCACAACTGAAGGTGGGTTGGTTAAAATGTTTCTCAAGTTACAAGTAACGCTTGCTTGTCAAACACCAGGAAGAAAAACTTTAGTCTGCACACGCTCTTCTTGTCATGTATTCTACGTTCCACTTATACGATCAAGATATCCAACTCGGAGGAACCCCAGCGGCCTATCTTGATTAGTTGCCCCGTTTCAGTTAGCTCTTCCATCTCAGTTAGTTGCTCCATCTCAGTTAGTTGCTCCGTCTCAGTTATTTGCTCTGAAGAGGTGTACCCATGTTTTGTTCCCAAACCTCGCCAAATAATATACAAAGCACTTCTGGTCGATTAGCAGTGGTCTTTTTTGTTTCAAACCGTCTAGCGTAGCCCAAAGTTGAAAACAGGCAGCACCAACGGTCGATACTAGACCATTCGATAATATTATATCTTAAATGAATGATGATCTTCGGCTAGCACTTTGTAATCCGTTGAGAGTCTCATCACGATCTGTGGACCTCACACAATAACGTGGTTATGTACATACTCTACATCCTCCGGATTCAAAAAGAAAGCCTTTGTGACTTCTGTAATATTATCAGCAACCAATTGGTCAGTGAGACCGATCGAGAAGAGCTTTGGCCAGTACTTTCCTGTTACATATATAGAAGATGATTTCTCGTCATACGCTATTCCGTTGAGAACGTCAATCCTGTGGCCTTTGGGTATTGCACTCTGCCGCAGAGTTTCCCTGAGATCAAGCCATCCCTTGACTTTTCCACTTCTCGGATCAATTCGAGCAATGAAATCGGACATCCATACGTTTGCCCACAACTCATCTCGGACAATCTCCAATTCGTTCAGCAAACCGACTTCTTTCGATCCATCAAGAACGGTAAATTGGCGCGTTAACTTAAATGAGCTTCCTTGCAAACGAAAGACTTTGATGGCTGAGGTACCATCACTCAGATATATCTGATTACGGTCTCCGGGAAGAGAAGCAAGCCCCCAAGCGTCACCGTCATAGGAAAATTCAAAGAGACGATGAAGAGTGTTTCTATCATAAACGTAGCCTTTTCCCACTTTCCAGAGAACCTGCATTAGCAGAGAGCCATCTTCTCCTACAACCGCTAGGCCCTCCCCAAAGTGATTGGACTCCAACTGATGTAAGTCAAGAAGTTTCCCGGTTGAAACATCAACTTTTCGGAGGCTCGACTCCCCATACAATCCTGTTGACTCATACATATGATTCTCAAAATATACCAAACCTTGCGTAAACGCCTTGTGATCATGATCATATTCTTGCAGAACTTTCGCCTTGAACACAGGTGCCATATCTTTTGAGGCAGAACTGGGGGAAACAGGAGGAGTCCTGGTTCCAAATCCCAGTGGGGAAAAGAATCGAGGGTATGCTTTCAGTCTCTCCGAGCCGCGCTGTGATCGAAATACGATTAGTAGAGCACAGATGAAGCAAACGATCCCAAACAGTACAATGTTTCTTTGATTCAGTTGAATACGAGGAAGCAAACGATGTTGTCTCGCAGTAACAGTAACAGTCTTTCGAGCCGACGGCGGTTTAATTTGCCTCCGCCTCTTCATGACTCTCGGCCGTAATCTTCGGTTACTAGGGGAGAAAGAGGAATGAGTGGTGGATAAGTCAATAAAGGAAAGCAGCATTTCTGCTGAACGGATATTATGGAACGAATAGGTGATCCACAAGTATCTAACTCCCAACTTCCGAAGGATGATCCAACTTAAGATCACTTCATTTCAGCTAATTTTGCTGGCGCACATTGCGAGTCATGTGAAGGGAGCCGCAGAAGGAGACATGATACAAGTCAATTTCGACTTTTGACCATTTATAAGAGTGCACTTGTCACTATCCAAACTATTGCAAACACGTGCATGTTTTGGAGAGCAAAATTGAACTTCAATTATTGAAGTAACTTCATCCAATCATCGTACTCGTTAATTCACTAAAGAGTAACTCTTTGCTCGCAAAAAAGGTATCTGCGAGAACTCTATTTTCAGTATCATGTGTTTCTATGATATCAGGTATGCGCAGCATTAAAGGCGCCAAGCAAAGAAGCGGTTTCAGTATCATCAGAAACAGCGAAAACAAACATACAACCACCATTCACCTCAAGTTTAAACATCCATTTTGCACTCACCATAGCATTGGCCACAGAAGTGAACTTATCATCGTGTCTTACAAGACCATTGTCATCCACAGGTACAAATCGAAAACAAATCCGGGAAGCTAGAATTTGATTTAGATTGTTTAAAACGGCAGCCGAATGATCAGAACGTAGATGAAGCACTTTAGGCCACTTCTGGACTGATGTGGGTACTATGGGAATAGCAATTGCTTGAGTGTGATATGAGCACCTGTTTCCTTGCAATCGGATAATACCACGCCAAACTGGAGTATTTGTGACGGTTCCAGTTGAGAAGCGCAGTGCATTTTTTGAAAGGCGGACCATCGGTAGCACGGTTGATGGATAACAGAGGAGTTCTTAGCTTGGTAGAAGGGAACACAGGTAGAAGTCACTGCTTGTGAACCAAGCTATTTTATGCTCAAGAGAACACAAACATCGCGAGCTCCATGCTGGAAGACACTGTCAGTTTTCACCACTCAACTCTCTTTTGTGCGTGCACGGCGGCGAATCGCGTCTCGGAAGTGCGTCACGATACTCGAGCTCTCTTGTCCAAAGAAAGGTTATTTCTCACCCTTTTTTGACTCTGTTCGCAGGAATTACGTCGAGTTCCACCAAGGCTTCTTCGGAGGAATATTTGGATGCGTGTGATTGTCCACCATGTCACTGGTATACAGGTGTCTCAAGAACGAACCTTCTTCTTCTGCGGGCCTGTAGATCTAATAACCTGTTCCGAAAGACGTACCCCAACGATGAATTTTTCAGCTGTTAAATGGAAAATATGAACAAACTGCGGGCACGTGCATCTCGCCTTCACGTGGTGTGCCTGAGTCCGATCCTTTCATGAAGAATCGGAGCGAAATGAGAACGCAGACGGATCTCCAACGGAGGCCAAGAACTCTTGGCCTTTTTAAAGAGAGAGAGCCTTCTTTGAGGCTCTACTGTAGTTTAGTAATAAGAAACTACTGTCCACAATAAAGAAGAAGAAGAACAAACTGCGTGTTTCGAAGGTACCGAACGTGCTATCCTGACGGCAATCTACACCTGCATGGGGTAGGACTGTACAGAGTTCGTAGTGGTGCTACAACACATAATAGCATCGGATGAACGATCATTTGTCAAGCGTTGCAGATGTCGTCCTCGTCTGCAAGATTACTGTAGTCTAGCTAGCTAGGGCTGCATCCATGCACATGTTTGTCTAGTGTTTCGAGAGCCAGCTTTGTACACCGTCAGGAAACTAGTACTGCACCCGGTGTACACTGCAACTAGTTCCATTAATCATGGGAAATCAGTTTTTGATTGTATCACAGATTTGCAAGCGGGAGAAACGTGCGTCAGAATGAACGAAGGGTATAGTTGGCTTCGGCACCGAGGGCAGCCTTCTAATTGCAGAGGTAAGCGCACTATCTATTAGTTATATTCTTTTAAAGCTTCGTTCCATCTGTTGCTGCATATAACCGAAGTGTCAAGCAATGCCAACTTCTCTCTCTCCTTTATAGTCATCTGCCCCCAATTTGGAGGCAGAAGTAATGCCAACTTCATCTTTCGATGTGAAAATACCCCGTAGCTTCATACGTTGATGTAAAATTCATGCTCGACATCATCATCCTGATCATGTACAATTTTGGAACGATTGGAAGTATGCTTCGTCGTGGAAAACAAATCGTTTTTCATGCTGAACATTACGAGCTCCTAATGTCTGTTAATTGACAGTTTGTTTGTAGACTAGCCGCGATGTTCAAACGTTTATGAAGTACAACTGCGTATAAATCTCGGCTGACACCTTGTGATAAAACATCTTTGCAGACTTTTTTAATCCTTCTTCCAGGCTTTCTGTCATTTTTTACCACGAGATACACGTCAGTCCTAGTCAAAGTCTTGTTGTTTCTTCTTTTGCCTCCATGTTCTTCCTACGACGAGGTTTTTAGTATGTGAATCAAGTACATACCGTTTTCGGTTCAACATGTTTTCTCCGTCAGACACTTGCTGCATACTACGGCACTCACAGCTGCATAAAAACAAACTGCGATATATACGAAATCATGTCTATAGTGCATGTGTCTCCCAACTTGTGGGGAAAGCGAGTCTTTGCTTCTCTTCGATTTATCTTTGAAACAAATCATCACCTCTTGTTATTCTTAGACTGCCCTGTTTACAAGTTGTTTGTACACAACATCGTGAGTGCCATCTAGTTCTTGACAAGCATGTTCTCGTTTCTGCGTAGCTCATGAGTTTCTTGTTTTAAGCAAGAGTTTCTCTTTAAAAGAAAATGAAAAAATGTGCCTCTTATCAGAGGTTGACCAGAGTGTAGATTCCAAATACAAATCCATCACTGCTATCTGTAGGCAAACGCCTTCTCAAGTCAACATGGTTGAAAGCGTTCGCTGTTACAACGATTTATATGTCAAAGTATATTAATTTCGTCTCAGTTTGATTGAAAACCAACTTCCTCGTTTCTGGATCACTTCCAAAGATGAGCAATATTCTGCCGGAAAAAACGAGGCTTCGAGAGAGTATGATTCAAACCTAGTTTAAACTAGAGAATTCTTCTTGAGATAGAATACAATTTGCATTCTGTCAGTCAGTCAGAAGGTACCCTTGTTGAAGGCTACCGTCGGTACTGTAGACATTCACGTATGCCACAGGTCGAGAGTGTGACATCAACGACAAAAGAAGGTGTGTTGTGAAGCCAAAAAGAGTGCAAAGGGCTCCAAGAAAAAACGCGACGAAAGCTCCAGGAAATCTCGCAGCGAAGGCCTGTGAGTAGTCTTGACTAGATATCTAGAATTTGAACGAAAGCTGCGAGTGTCCAAACGTCCGAGGACCAACGACCCGGTATGTCATTAAACTCGACTGTGCGGCCGATCAGCTGGTCGAGCGCCACGGCGGATCTTGATGATGCATCGCAAGGAACCCCCGTCTACTTGAATGCAAACCACAGGCCACCAACCCTTCATAGAAAGACTATCGTACTCCCATTTCCCGGAGTTTTCTCTTCTTCTTCCCTCATGAAAAGCGCTCCAAAGGAAATACTCTTCTTCTACTTGTGATTATAAGTTCCTTAATTCGAGACCAAGGGAGTGGTACCTAGCGAGATAGTTCTCTCTTCAGAAAATCCGAAAGCTGCTTAGGTCATTGTCTAATAATTTCTAACGCGAATGTCTGTCCTCGTTCCTTCTGCGTGGACAACTCTTATCTTCGCGACTTGTTTGTTAGAGGATATCGTAATATGATGTGCTCAACATTGTTCTTGATTTACGCGCCGCCGTCTTATCTCAACACTTTCTGTTGTACATATGATAATACAGGATACGAAGCACCCACGTGCCCGATGGCAATCTGCGCTACGTCTCGTCTGCGTTCTTACTTTCTGCGTCATGTCAAGAAGTCCATTAGTATCGCAAGGTGTATTACTCTGTAGGTTCTTACACAAGGTTGCGCAAACATCCGAATTACCTATTGGCTCTTTAAACAGCTCTTCAAGATTGAGATGTCCTTCTTCTGTAGCGGAGACAACAACCTCTAGTTCCTAGGTTAGAGTAAGACTTTGTCGAAAGAAAGTTTTCTCTCTTTAGAAAGGAAAAGAATAGATGTGGATGTTGTCTAATCAGTTCTGGAATACTAAGATTTCGTCGTTCAGCTAGTGAGGGTAATGTTTCTCGACGTGAAGCGTTCGTCAAAGGACATCTAAGAAGTACATGGTCGGCGTCGCGCTTAACATTGCTTTCACATTTGCCTCTCTCTATCCCTTCCTTCATTCTGAAGGATTGCAGCTTTCGACGGAGTCCCAAATAGCTGTTCCAATTGATTATGCGGAGGTTTCAAGAAGAGTAAACAAACGAAGTACAGGGCAGCTTCTTATTACATCGTTACCTTCAGAGCTTGCAAACGTACCTTCTCTTCATGAGGCTGAAGTGGCATTGGCACAACTCTTCGTAGGATATTCACCAATACTACATCCTTTGGGCACGCATATTCAAGAGAAAAGACTTGTGCGCACTTGCCGCCCGGGAGCTGAATACTGTTGAGCATTATATTTTGAGGTGCCCAAACCGAAATATGTCGAGACGCTTCTTTCTTTTCTCCGTTACGCGAACGCCAGGCTCTAGCTCTTGGTGAGATTATTCGAAAGTGGCCCGAGAAGGTGCTGGAAAAGAAGAAGAAGGAGAGAAGAGTCGGCAACCTCACAAAAAGCGGCTTACATGTACCACTGCTTCGTCAGTCTGAAGTACCAATGGATTACGCAGACGTCAGGGCAATTTTCAAGCTCCAGTCGAAGAGCAAAACAATTGCAGGGCAGTATGCAGAAAACATTGCTGATGTCAGACAACGCGTTGTTCAGCACGAGTTGTGCTGGTGCAGTTTTGCGCAGAACACGTGCCTACACTTCATTCCGTGGCGTCTTACTTAGAACACTGCCAATTGAAGTGTAACTCTGGAGCAGAAGTCAAGAAAGATGCCGACCATGTTCTTTTTCGATGTCCGCTCACAAGCGTGTCCCGGCGAAATGAGCTCCCCACGGCAAAAGAGCGAGAAGACAAATGTCTGATAGATATGATTAAGCATGACCCGTCAAGTTTTTGGCCTTCCATAAGAGAGAAATACGTATAGATTTAGCGTAGATCTTCTGCTTCTTCGCAATGAGGAGTTGCAGAATATACTAAAGAAGGAGAAGAGAGAGAGAGAGAGAGAGAGAGAGAGAGAGAGAGAGAGAGAGAGAGATGTTCAAAATAAAGAAGATCTTCAAGAGCTGTGGCTAACCCCGATAATGATAGACGATCAAGTATTTCGTTCTCGCGTCTTCTGACGTACGGCGTTCGCAGCGGCTCAAAAGGGCGAAGTAGTGGGCACTGACCCATCCGCAGCTTTTCTGCCACGGCGTGGTCTGCCTTTACTTTGCGAACGCGAAACGCCAGCGTTTTATGCACTTGTCGTCTCGGGGGTCTTCGCGACCCTCTAGCTGTTCCCTTCTTCTTCTTCTTCTTTAGTATGGTCTGCAACTTAGCTGTTCCCACTATTGCGCAGTGTCTTCGACAGCGAACTACTGTCTTTGCCGTGCTACAAGCCGACTGGGGCTGTTTCGTACTCTCGTAATCGACTTCGTCACCGTCTAACGTGCTGTTCTTGGATCATGATGATGAATGATTAAACAGCTCAATGTCTCAAGAGGCCCGACAAGACACACGAGCACAGTGTGCGCCGACACCACAACGCATCGCAAATTTGCTACAAGAAAAACTTCTACGCTTGGTATAAGAATACTGCTTAGCTTTTCTAACGGTGCTGTTAAACGTTTGCCTGCTGCGCTTTGCTTTTTGAGTGTCTCCTCTCAGAACCAGGGTGCTCAAAGCTGCCAATGAAGCGATTAAGTTGCAATCGACAGGCCGATCGGGATTCCAAAGAAGGCCCAAGACGCCAACGGAAATATTCGCGTGGCCATGGAGTCTTTTGAGATTCTTCGAGCTCCGAGAACATGTGAGCTTACGTTTGTGGCAGTTACGCACTCAGTTTCTACAAGAACGACAACCACTGTTCAATTACTAATTGACAATTAGTATGCAATATGCACCATGCAAGCCTTATCCCTGGATGCATGCACACGTTAGCGACTTAAAAGAAAAGCGGTATCGTTATAAACTTCCCTCAGGAATACTAACTGAGCTCATCGAAGCGCATAACATTGTTGAGCAAATATCCACGCAATTTCAATAGAGACCCACATTGCAGAAGTACGAAGGTACCTTTGGTACCAGAGGGAGTGGTTAAGCTGTAAGAAGTTCACACTAAGTGCACTTGTATAATTTAGTTTGAAAAGGAGACTAGGAAATAGGAAGTATAATTGGGCGCTGTCCTTATCAATAAAGTCAGTTGCTCTGCAACGAAGACAAGGACAGCGCATGCCCAAATGCCACAAATATCTAAATGCTCTATTACGTCTCCCCCCCCCGCACGATGACTTGAACAATCATATGGCAAAATGATGATTCCTCTTCGGAAATTCCCAACCCTCGTGAAGGTTCTCGAAGGTAATGTAATAGACGGCTACCATGATGGAGCGGTTACCATTTACACCGGTCTAAACTCATAGTTTTCCGTTCTTCGTGGTAATCAGCTCGAGATGATTGATTATAGCCGTAGCTCAAATCGGAGCGGTATGGATCACTGAGATAAAGAATTTGGTCTTTTGCTTGCCAGACTCGGGATAAAATGTATTGTCATGTTTCCATTGCACGTCCAATCGTTTGTGAGGTAAAAAGAATATACCATCCTGTATTCGTGATTAAGCAGGTTGGGTAAGTCAGGGGCGATATGTTTCTTGACGTAGATAGGTCCTTGTTCGTGCGTTACGGTATCAACCGTTGGAGTGCTTCGCATCAAAAGACTCAGACGTCTTTTCCAAACATTCTTGTGAAGACCGCATGTCGCAAATGGTACCGTCGGTACATTCCAACACGCCTCACTGAATCGCGTTCAAGGTGGTAGTCAAAGATTGAATGGGAACAAACAATGGATCATTTGGTAGCATAGACTGGTCAGAGTCGCCGGATGTAGAGGTCTTCCTCTCCTCCATATCGTATGGAGTTGGCTCCACAGTAGTATCATCAGCGTCCTCTGCAAGCGCTTGTGGGCTCTCAGAAGTGAAGGCGATATTCAACGTCATTGCTGACGACGACACCTTTGGGTCGGCGTTCTGCGGTTGATTCGAAGCAGGTAGCAAACACTCATCCTCAGGATAAGACTCAGTTTCAGTGGCAGATGGTTCAGTAGAGACCGGAGCAGCTTGCGGACGAGGGGTGAGGGCATGACCAAGGTTGGTGCGGTTCACTCTGTTAAACATGTGTGCCATGGCCAAGCTGTAATGGTTGTAGAGCGGCTGTTGCACAGCGTCTTCGTCTTCGTCATCGTCATCGTCGTCATCACTGTGCGGCAGTTGAGCTGGTTTGACGTACGGGAAGACTGAAGAGTAGGGAGCCATGCTGTACACGGCTTCCTGGCTAACTCGCCGCCAATAATCGGCAGCCAATGCAGCAGCGGAGTGATACAAATTGTGCGTAAGGGTATACGGGGTGATCTGGTTGTAGCTGGGAGGTGCAAAAGGGGGCGACGTCAAAAGCTCCGGCGTAACTGAGGGCATTTCGGAGAGCGACACGGTGGGAGTGGGCGACTGAGTGGAGAGCGGCGGGGAAGCAGGCTGCTCAGCGGACTCGGCATCGTCTACGGGCGAGTCGACAGCAAGGAGCGGAGTAGAAGCACAACTATTGGTGTCCAGCGGGTGCGATTGCTCGACGGAGGGGGTGCTGGGAGGGTCTGCAGCGGGGGCCTTCTCACCGGCCAGAGCGGCAGCACGAACGGGCGAGGTGAGATTACGCCACTTGTCCTTCAGATCGACGGAGGTCCTGACGCCGTTGAAGACGGGCGAGTGACGCAGAATACGCGCCCACTTGCCGACACCATACGTGCGCACGCCAGCAAGAAGCGCGTCCACCTCGCGCGTGGACCAGCGGACGGTCTTGCGGCGCGTGGAGGCGCGCGCCCTCTTGCGCGAGCGCGTGGGCTTGGCGTGCATGGCGGCGCGGCGGGGGGGGGGGGGGGAAGGGGGAGGGGAGGGGGGAGGGGGGTAGGCGCAGGGGGCGGCGGGGCGCGCGGGCGGAGAGGGGGGGGGGGGGGGGGGGCGGACGAGTGGGCGAGGCGCGACGGAGAAGACGCGGCTGATGGTGCACGAGACGGCGCGCGCGTGATGGCTGATCGTCGGCTGCGATCGTGCGGACTTCGGGCGGCTGCGGGTCGCGTGCGAAATCTGGGGCAGGATATATCTCGCGGCGGCTGGTGCCAATGCGCAGTGCACACGTGCGCACGTCACAAATATCCGGCAAGAATTGGCGCCTGAGTTCATTCCGCTCCACTGGCTCCGGAGCTCGCGCGCCAAATCGTATCTCAGTGCGCCGCCGCGCCGCAATTTCATCCGCCGCGCGGTAATTAGCGCGCGCGCGCCGCGCGCTGCTGCTGCCAACGTCGCACCATTTGGCGGTTGGCGCATGTTGTGCGCACGTCGCGGAGGCGCATGTTGGGGCGTTTCCCCTTCCGCACGCGCCCACCCGCGCGTGACGTCGACCCCGCGCCCATCGCCGCCAGCTCCTCAGCGCGCTCAATTCATGCCCAATTCACCCCCCACGCCCGCTTCCCAGCCAGCCCAAGCTTCATCCACCAGCTACTATGGCCACCAGCTGCTATGGCCTTTGCAACCCCGCCCTCCCGCCGTGCGCACACATCGTCCAACTCCCCCCCCTCCCCCATTCGGCCGTAGAGCTCGACTCATCCGTTCACCCCACACACCAATCCGCCGCTTCCCCAACACAGCATGTCGTCCACCCCAATGTCGAAGAAGCCGCCGCTGCCGGACCCAATCCCTGTTCGCTCCGTCTATCCGTACGGACGACCAACAACCGAGGAGTATGCGCACATGTTCAACAACTACGCCGGCGGCGTGAATCCACTTGGATACATGGGTCATGAGTTCGCTCCGGATGGCTCATACGGGTATCGCCCCCCGAGTCGCCCAACGAAGCCCTTGCGTAAGCCCACACGCAATCTGCCCCCACAGCCCAAACCAGCCAGCTTTGATGTCGGCTTCGATGACGAGGCCGTCTTGAGCATGCCCATTCCCGAACATATGCGCAATCAAAACCAGCGCCCCGCGCCGGAATCTCAGCCTCGTGACGACTCCTGCTGTCCGCTTATCACCAAATCTTCAGGAGCTATTCCCTTGCCGTGGGCATGTGTGACTCAAAGCACTATTCTCAACCGATACGTGTTCGTCACCTGGCGGCTTGTTCTTCTCGCTCTATCCTTGACTGCGCTCGTTCTTTCCTTCGTGTATGGTGTCACTACCTCATCTTTGATCGTTTCCTGCGCCTTCACCGTGGCTGTCATGAAGGACATTTCGGTTTCGTTCGCGTTGCTCTCGTTCTACGTCAAAAGACGCCCTCTGTGGAAAGAAAACGACGTGCTATGGTAAGTCATCATCCAGCTACCACATCGTGCCTTTTTTTTTTTTGACAGTCATGCTGACCGCATCTGCAGGGTCATTGGAACCATGTTTCAGATAGCAGCTCATGTCACTCTGGCTGCGCCAATCGTGCTCTTCAACAACTACTTGTTTGCCAGCTCGACAGAATCGGTTGAACAGTATATCAGGTCCCCAAGCGCTTACTTTCTCGGCGTGCAATTTTTTGTTGTCCTGCTTGACATCCTGTTTACGCCTTTGCCTCCCAGGCTTTACGGTGTGTTGATCGGGTCCCTCGTTATAGGTTTGTCTGGCGTTTTTTCAGGTAAGTGTTCACGGCAGGTATATTCATCAATAGATCAAGTTTCTGACCACGTTTTCAGTCACGGAGGCTGCTGCTTCCAGGTTGTTCATTGCACTCGGCATTCTTGCTGCCAGCAGCGTGGGCTTAGGCCTAATCTTGCATCTTGGAATTTCAGCCGTTTACTTCTACTTACACGCCCCGCGGCTGACTCGAATGCTCACCTCTTCCAAGGCCAAAGAATCAAACAGTGACACATTCTCGGGTTTTGGGTATTCGTGAACCTCTTGACGTTCCAGGAATTTAAACCTGTTTCACCACCTGTTTTGGTCTCAGCTGTGAGACATTAAATATGCTACATTGATGGTAGTAGCACAATTCTTATAATTAGCTTTCCTGCATCGTTTGAAACGAATACTATTCTGAGAGGTACTTGTGAACAGAAACTTTCCATTCTTCTTTTGCATAGAGCCTAGATACGAGATTCGGACTGGTGTGGTAGCAGTCGTTTCACATAGGGAAATTAAAATCTCGAACTCCCAATTCTGTTCATGGAACACTTTTAGGAGAAAAGCTTTTTAACTTGTCATGTCTCTGACTGATCGCGAACCGGCAGTTTCGAATTTGCCACCTCCAAGAGGTCCCATGCATGCTTTTTCGGTTGAGACAACCTTGGCTTTTTAGCCCCTGGCTCAGTTGTTGCTGAGATTTGTCGCTTGGTAGCTTTTTCGCTGGAGCCCTCATTCGCGGAGGGTAACAACTGTGTAGCATCTGTGCTCTGCTGATGTTGGCGCTTTCGATTTCCCCTGCCCCAATTGACGAATATATTAGTACCATTCACGAGGTGCTTCCCGTACATGGTATCAATCGCTTGCTCCGCAGCTTTGCGAGATTCAAATTCAGCAAACGCAAAACTTTTCTCGCTGACCATAGAGATGCTTGAGAGTCCTTTGCATTCCGCGAACAAAAGTTTCAAATCGCTTTCTGTGATAGCCGCATTGAGTCCGCCAATAAAAAGTGTCTGTATCGTAGGATCATCTGGAGGCGTTGGCCCTTGCGCGCCACTCCTTCGCCCACTGACTGAAACTCCTAGTTTGCGGAATATTTTGGATGCGACCGGATCATTTACGCCATAGTATCTGTCTCGCAAATTTTGCTCTTCCATGGCTTCGTCGGCGTCATCCTCGACGTCCTTCGGCTTCTCGTGGCGATAGGGGCAGTACAAACCTCTTGTGCAAGCGCCCTTCAAAAAGAAGGAGCATATTCTCGAACGGTTCCTTTCATAACGCGGTGTAATACGCTTTGCTCGTTCAGCAATGTCGTTCACCTTTGGGGCAGTATAGACGGCATCCACTTGGCCGCTTGCAATCGCTCGTTCAGATTGTGCGGCGGCGTATTCCCTGGTGCCGTCACTCTTCGGAACCAGGGCTCTCTGACGATCTCCGGCTGCCATGGACGCATCTCTAACCTGAACAGGAAGGCCATATTCAAGGTCCAGCAAACAGGTCTGACAGACGTTCTTTGCTCTGGCGCAGGTTTGACATATTTCTGTCTTTTTGGGCCGTGTGCGCTGTCCGGCCGGTCGCCATCGAAACGACGTGAACGGGCGCTCGCAGACTTTGCACGCTGAACCCCATGGTTGCTTTTGCATGCGCACGTACGGGTTGGGGCCCAGGCATGTCTCGCAGAGTATGGGAAAGTCGTCTCCTTTTGGATTGTTAGCAGACATTTGTGGCTTTGCACCGATGGAAGAACAGTGTTTGTTAAGCGGGCAGAAACGGAATTTGGTTTGCAAGAGGAAGGGAAGCGTGGCTTGAAGTTGTTTTTCGAAACAAGACATGCATCTTGCGAACGGTGGTGCTAGTCGTGTGATGATCACACACAAAGAGCACCATTTGGTTCGCACACACGTGCAATCAATTAAAAAGTTGTGGTGGTACAATAGGCAAAAGGCTCGAAAAATTAAGCGTAATCGAGCGTACAACAATTTGAATTACGATGGTTCCGGGTCAATTTGGCAAGAACGCAATTGTTGTGGTGGTCGCCGACGGCGTCGGTCGGCGTCGGTCGGCGTTGTGTAGAGTTACGCAGCGGATCGCATCGGTTGACACAGCCGTCTCACCGTCGCTCGACACCAAAACTGCCGACGCATTGGTTGCGGATCATTGAGCTTGCTAGTGCCGGTGCGGGCTTGTGTTGGGGGAAAGCAAAATGGGAGCGTACAAATATCTGGAAGAGTTGTGGCGCCACAAGCAGAGCGATGTGATGCGCTTCTTGCTGCGCGTTCGCGCGTGGGAGTACCGCCAACTGCCGTCCATTCACCGCGCGTCGAAGCCGACTCGTCCTGAGAAGGCGCGCCGACTTGGGTACAAGAGCAAGCAGGGCTTTAGCGTCTACAGAGGTACGTAGCGGCTGGTGGTGAGCACGTTGAGCAAGGCGTCTGATTGGCACTAACTTTTGTGTGTGTGTGTGTGTGTGTGTGTGTGTGTGTGTGTGTTGCAGTTCGTATTCGTCGCGGCGGTCGCAAAAGGCCGGTGAAGAAGGGCATTCAGTACGGTAAGCCCAAGCACCAGGGTATCACCGAGCTCAAGTTCAAGCGAAACAAGCGCTCGGTGGCGGAGGAGCGCGCGGGACGACGCTGCGGAAACCTGCGCGTGCTCAACTCGTACTGGGTGAACGAGGACTCGGTGTACAAGTACTACGAGGTGATCATGGTGGACCCGAACCACAGTGCGATCCGCAACGACGCCAGAATGAACTGGATGGCGAAGGCGACGATGAAGCACCGCGAGCTGCGCGGGCTGACGTCTGCCGGTCGCAAGCATCGCGGGCTGCATGTGCGCGGTCACCGCGCTACGAAGGCGCGTCCTTCTGTGCGTAGCACATGGAAGAACCACAACACGCTGAGGCTGCTTCGCTACCGCTAAGACGGTGGGGGGCGGGGGGGGGGGGGGGCGCTGCTTTCGCGTGGCAAGGAACGAGAGAGCCTGTCTGGCTGACGACGTTAAAACAAATGTTTTTTTTTCCCCTGTGTGTGTGTGTGTGTGTGTTGTGTGTGAGCCTTTGAGGTTAGCGCACAAGAGCGCACGAACGGCGCAGTTTGTCCGGACTCGGATTATACAAGCGGCGCATACACAGCGCCGACGCGGGCGGGCGCAAGAGGCTCGACCCGTTTATAGAACGGCGCGCCGCGCGCGCCAGCGCGTGTGGAGCCGGGTGCCTCGACGCAGTGGACCGCGCGCGCGGCGCCTCGAGACGCGGCGCGCCCAAAAGAGGCGCGCGGCCGCCGCGCTCTCGCGATAAAGGCGCGGCGCGCCAAAAGCGCGCGAAGACTTGTCCGCCGTGGCCAGCTGTGCTGCGCGCCGCGCGCGCCGTAGCCGCGCGGCTACCGGCCGCCGCGCGCAAATCTGCCGATCTCCGCCGCGCGCCGATTCAGCTTTGCAGCCGACGACTCGTTCGCGCCGCCGCGCAGCTTCCCCCCCCCCCCCCCCCCCGCCCACGTCATGCGCTGCGCCATGGCGCGCGCCGCCTTCCTCGCCCCGCTGCCGCTGCCGCTGCCGCTGCCGCTGCCGCCGCCGCCGCCGCCGCGCGCGCTGCCGCTGCGCGCCGCGCCAGCGCGCGCCGGCCGCGCGCCGCGCCGCCGCGCGCGCCTGCGCGCCGCGCGCGCGCGGTGGCGCGGCTGCGCGCCGCGCGAGCGGCTGGAGGACGGCGTGACGCTGCCGCCCGCGCATCGCGAGGCGCTGGGCGCGCAGGCGGAGTGGCTGGCCGAGCAGCTGACGGCGTGGCTCAACGCGGAGTGGCGCCAGTGCGAGCCGCAGCCCATCCACGCGCGCATCGCGGCGCGCGCCGCGCAGGCGTACCTGCGGCAGCGGCTGGAGGGCGAGCACGAGCTCATCAGCGTCATGCTGGCCATCGGCGGCGCGCTGGAGGCCATGGACCTGTCGGCCGCGTTCGTGGGCCCGTGGGCCGTGGCCAACACCGCCGCCGAGCTGCTGCTCGCGCACTGCGCCGGCGAGCGGCTGGCCGCGCGCGCGCCCGTGCGCGGCCCGGGCGCCGTGACGTGGGCGGCGCACCAGGCGCGCGCGCGCGAGCGCGCGCGCGAGCGCGAGCGCGAGGCGCGCGGCGGCGGCGGCGGCGGCGCGGCGGAGATGGCGGCGGCGCCGTCGCTGCTGGACCGCTTCGAGAAGATGAAGTTCCTCAAGGAGGTGCTGGACGGCAGCGCGCCCAAGCACGTGGTGCACGGCGCGGTGGCGGCGGCCGTGGGCTTCCGCTACGACCGCGAGCGGCGCGCGTGGCGCGGCGGCGACGTGCAGGACGCGCACTTTGCGCAGTTTGGCGACGAGCCGCCCGACGTGCTGGGCGACGAGCGCAGCGCGCACATGAGCGACACGCTGCTGTACCTGCAGGCGCAGCTGCTGCGCGGCGACGGCGGCGGCGACGGCGGCGACCTCGCCGAGAGCCTGCACATGATTGTGGAGACGCTGCACGGCGCGGAGATGACGCGCATCCAGAGCGCCGACGCGCACGACCACGCGTTCCGCAAGCGCGTGATCGTGGCCAAGTGGCTGCACGCGCGCGGCGGCTTCTGAGCGCGAGTATATAAACGGCGCGCGTTTTTTACTGCTTTAGAAGAGGGGGGGGGAGCGAGGCGCGCGCACACGCTGCTCACCGCCCGCGATCAGCGCGCAGCGCCGATCGCGGCGCGCCGTTGCTGCTCGGGCGCGCCCGCCGGCGCGCGAGACCGCACGCGAGCTCGGCCATGATCGCGGCGCGCGCGTGGCTGGCGCGCACGCTGGCGCTGGCGCTGGCGCCGGCGCTGGCGGCGCTGTGCGCGCGCGCGGCGGCGCGCGACGCGGCGCGCGACGCGGCGGCGCTCTCGCGCATCAAGGCGCGCGAGCTGCGCGCGCTGCTTGCGCGCAAGGGCGCGCGCGCGGCGTGCGTGGCGCGCAGCACCAAGCAGGAGCTGGTGGCGCGCGTGCGCGAGACGGCCGGCTGGCCGGACGCGCCGGCCGCGGACGCGCGCGCGGAGGGAGACGTGGAGGCGCTGGGCAAGATGTTTGCAGCGCCGGCGCGCGGCGCGGCCGGCGACTTGGAGGCGCTGCGCCGCATGTTTGCAGCGTCGGCGCAGCGCGCGGCCGAGGTGAACGACGTGCTGGCGCGGCTGCGCGCGGCCGCGCCGCACGCGGCGGCGCGCGACGAGCTGTAGCCGGCCGCAGGCGGCCGCAACGTGGCAAATAAAGCGCGCGCGGCGCGGCGCGGCGGCCAACGGCCGGCCGCGCGCCAAAAATAGCGGCGCGCGCACTGGCGCACACGCGCGCGGCGGCGGCGGCGGCGGCGGCGCGCGGTGCGCGCGCGCGACGCGCGACGCGACGCGACGCGACGCGACGCGCGCGCGCGCTCACGCCTTGCGCGCGCAGTGCGCCGCGTGCTTGGCGCAGTTGGGCGGCCACACGGCCGCCAGGCAGCGCGTGCACACCACCCAGCCCTTCTTGTCGCGGTGCTTGACGAACGCGCTGCGCTGCGACGACCGCTCGCAGCCGTCCTCCGCGCCGCCCGCGCCCGCGCTCGCGCTCGCGCCCGCGCCCGCGCCAACGCCAGCGCCAGCGCCAGCGCCCCCCCCGTCGCGCGCGCGCTCCCGCTCGCCCTCGCGCGCGCCCGCGCACGGCCGCCAGCCGCCGCAGCCGCCGCAGCCGCCGCCGCCGCCGCCGCCGCCGCCGCCGCCGCCGCCGCCCAGCGCGGCCACGCCGGCCATGGCGCCGTCGAACGGCACGCCGCGCCACGACGCGGCCGCCGACGCCGAGCGGCCGTACATGCGCGCCAGGTCGTCCACAATGTCCGACTGCGACAGCACCAGCGCCGCCACCGTCTTGTGGTAGCGCGGGTCCGAGAACGGGATCTCGCGCGCGGCGCTCACCGCGCCGCCGCCGCCGCCCTTGCGCTTGGCCACGCGCACCTTCTTGCGCCCGCGCTCCACCACGCACTGCCGGAAGCGGCACCAGCAGCGCAGCGCGCCGCGCTCGCCAATCTCGCGCATGCGCTGCTGCTGCAGCTTCATCTGCCCGTCGCTCTTGCGCCGCAGGTAGCGCCGCAGGTACAGCGCGTAGTCGTCGTCGTCGTCGTCGTCGTCAAAATCGTGCGCAAACGGCGCGCCGTCGTCGCCCAGCACCGCGCCGTCCAGCTCGCGCTCGCGCGCGCGCTGCGCCGCCGCGGCCGCGGCCGCCTGCACGGCCACGTTCACGCGCGCGCGCAGCAGCGTCAGCGCGTCCGCGCTGGCCGCGGCCGCCGCCGCGGCCGCCACGGCGGCCGCCGCGGCGGCGCGGTTGCTGTCGCGCCGCAGCGGCGGCAGCGGCGACAGCGAGCGCGCGGCGGCGGCGGCGGCGCCCAGCTCGGCGCCGCCGCCGGCCCACAGCGCCGAGCGCGGCACGCGCGCGCCGGCGCGCGCGCCCGCCGCGCCGGCGGCGGGGGCGGTAGCGGTAGCAGCGTCCATCATGGCGCCGCGCAGAGCAGCAGCAGCAGCGGCAGCAGCGGCAGCAGCGGCAGCAGCGGCAGCAGCGGCAGCAGCGGCAGCAGCAGCGGCGGCGGCAGCAGCAGCAGCAGCAGAGAAGGTGGCAGCCCGGCGGGGCGAGGCGGCAGCAGCCGGCCGCGGCCGCGCCAAATGGCGTTAAGAATCGCAAAAAAGGAGCGCGCCGCCGCGCGCGCCGATCGCTAAAGACACGCGCGCACGCAGCGCGCGCAGCGCGCGCAGCGCGCGCGCGCTGCTTACCGGCCGCGCCGCGCGTGCAAGCCGCCGCCGCGCGCTCCAAATTCAAATTGAAACTTAAAGGCGCGTGCGCGCCGTTCCACTGTATCCTGCACCTCAACGCTCCACGCTGTCAGGTCCAGGTCCACGCCGCCAACACCGCCCTCCCCCCCCTGCGCCGCCGCCGCCGCTCGCTCGCTCTCCACAACACCTTCAAACTTTTTTCTTTACCCTCTTCGCCATCATCGCCCCCTCATATCTCTACCACATACCATCTACTCTACACGGGCAGCTTCGTCGCGTCCTCGGCAAACGCGTCCGACCGCGTCCTCCGCAGCTTGAGCAGCCGCGACCGCTTCTTCGCCCGCCGCTGCGACGCCGACGCCGCGTCGCTCAGCCGCAGCGCCTCCTGCGCGTCGATGCCCTGCACGTTGCCAATCTCCGCCTCCCTGCGGAAGTGGTCGCCCAGCTTGCGCCGTCTCTCCCGCGCCGACTCCTTGTCCTCCAGCTCCGTCTCGTCCCCAGACGCCTCGCTGTCGTCGAACGACGACAGCACCGGCCCCTTTCTCGTCGCCGTGTGAATCGCCTTGATCGCCACCACCTCCGGCACCAGGCTCGCGTTGTGAATGATAAAGATGTACTTCTTGATGATTCCCGCGATGCGCAGTAGCACAAACGATAATGTGATTGGCGGCAGCACGAACGACGCAATGTTAGCCCCAGTGATCTCTCGGTCATACAGCAGCAACAGCGACAGCGACGCAAACGCAGCCGCCACCAGCACCGTTGAAAAGAACAGAGTGAATTCCACGCAGTACAGGAAGAACTTGTGCGACCCAAACCAGAACAGTTTTTCAATCGGGCTCGCCACGCGACCCAATCGCGGAATTAGCTTGCGAATAATCCACGGATAATACGCCGGCTCCGTGTTGCGCGCCCGCTCCTGCACCTCCAGGTTTCTCAGGATGGTCGCGTTCAGCTTGGCCAGCGTCTTCTGCCGCAGGAACGAGTTCTGCTGTCTCGACGAACGCGTCGTCGTGTCGTCCTCCTCCTCGCCCTCACTCCCTTCCTTCTCCCTCTCAGCGTTCAAAGACCCGCGCTTGCTCAAGTCGCCACGCCCTCCATCGAACGCGCTTCTGCGCGTAGAACGTTCGCCTGTCTCCGTATCTCCCTCCTTGTCGCTCATGTCCACCGAACTCGCGTGATGCCTTTCGTAGATTTCATCGTGAGGCATAGCCCTCGCCAATTCAATGGAGCGCCGTCTGCTGCCAGAGTCCAGAGAGTTTCTGAATCCCAACGACACGCGAGAGTTTTCGTCGTCTAGCGAGCTCCGCCGAGCGGACGCCGACAGGTGAGACAAAATACGAGGGCTGTTCAGCGAACGGCGACGGTAGCCGTCGTCACGGTCTACTTCCAGGCTGGTGCGCGAGCCATTGCCGCGAGGCATTTCCAGACTCGTGCGTTGCATCAGCAGCGGATTACCCTCCAAACTTCGCCGACGAGCAGCACTCACGGCCGCGTGCGCCACTGAAGTGGACGTGAGACCGGAAGCGTTCGACGACGGTCCTGGAACCACAGCGGGTGCCCTAGTCAGGTCAAGCGAGTGACGTCGCGCCGTCTCGTGGTACTCAAGCGGAAGCGCATGGTCACCATGCGCATGACCGTCGTCGTCGTCGTCACTGTCGTGCACATCGTTGCCAACGGTCTCCCTCGTAGTCGGGAAACTAGGGTGCTCCAATGATACTCTGGATTCTCCATCTGAAACCGCGTTAGCACTGAGATCGCTGCGAACTGGACGGCGGAATTCAATAGAGTTGCGGGATGGCGGTTGCGCTATGCGATCCATTGACGAGCCAGGGTCGGCAGAGAACTGAGACTGTGACCTCTTGAACCCATCCATACGTCTGGCAGTACCATACTTGAGCATGCCGCGTTCAGACGCATGTGTGTCGGCGGCAGATATCTCTGACATAGCCCCGTCATGCTCTTTCCCTTTCACGTTACCGTTCTGGTTCATACTGATCGGTCCAGACACCGGTTCATGATTCATCGGATCAAGCATCTCCGACTCGGGATTTGGTTTGCCTTTGCTGTAATCGATACCCTCATCATCGGCCATGTTTCCCATGTCGTACGACATATCAGCAGAATCTCCACGACGAGAACGAATCGAGCGGCGCTGCTCAACTGCTGCAGCCAGCTCCTCACTAAGAATGCTGGGTTCAACATTGTTATAGTACACACGTGGATGCTTGGTCAACTGCCAATAAATGTGACGAATCTTCATAGACAACGCCTGGCAGAAGAAGAGCAAGATGATGGCACCAGCAATGATGAAGGCGGACTCGGCGTTGTCCGGCTCATACGGAGGGAGTTCAACCGCATCGGCCTTCTCGTCACCAACGGCAGCACGAAGGAGGATCTTGGTCGAAGTAGAGGTGATTTCACTGCGAGTGAGATAACGGCGCAGAATATCTGCAAGAACCAAAACGAGCAATATGACCCACAGAGACCAATGGGTGTCCACAAGCTCGAGGAAGGTTGCAGCCTTGATCCTGCGTAGGAAAGTGGCAAAGCGGAAGTGTTCCGGCAAGTTGCGGTAGTAGATAACTTGGAAGCGAATGTCATGGAATGCCATGAGCTCATGGAGGTCCCAGTACTTGATGACCTTTTTAAAATTCGGGAACCACCAATGGAATAGCTGCCAGTACGAGCCCTTGTGTCGATTGATGCGCACACGGAGTTGGGTGTACTTGTCCTTGAGGTCCAGATAGCGCACAAGGTCAATCTGTTCCATCTGCTTCCACCTCTTGGACATGCGCAAACTGGTGATCATTGCGCACACAAGCACGACGGTGTAGAAGATGGCCAGAAGAAAGATGAAGACATGGGCAAACTCGAAGGACAGGACGGTGTCACCCTCGGGCTTCTCGATAGTTTCGTACAGGATGAAGATGAAAGAGACCAAGCCGAGCACCATGAGCTCCCGATACAAGACCCATGTGACGGCTTTTAGATGCTGATGTTTGTGATTGATCCAGTGCTCAATGCGGTGAAGCACAAACTCGAAGATGAGCGAGAAGACAATGAGAGCGACGAGCAGCCACTCGGCAAGTCTTGTGGAGATAATACCCGCCGCCATTCCGGAGCGCGGGGGTGGGGTCGACGGCGCGACGCGACGTAACTGGCGTGAAGGGTTGCGCGAGTCAGCAGGCGACGCGAAGCGGAACGGCACGAAGCGAAGCGAAACGAGCAGCAAGGAAGACGGACGAGTGCGGCTGACGACGGCGAGAAGACGTTACTGCGCGCAGAGAAAGGGCCGACTTATATATCCAGTACGCCACGGCGACACAAGCGCACCCACGTGAGAACGGAATGTGACGCTGCAAGCCACGACGGCGACGGCGACGGCGACGGCGACGGCGACGGCGACGGTGACACAGCCGCGGTGGAGAGTGGGCGAGCACGCAGGCGCCTCGTTGGAAGTTGCCGGGCACGCTAGCGGGGGTGCGGTCGGGCGACGGCGTTGGAACGGCGGAACAATTTATATATCGGCGCGGTTCAGCGCGGCCATGCGCCGGAGGGGGGGGAGAACAGGGGGGGATGGACTCGAGCGATGCGGACGCGAGCAGCTGCGCCGCTGAGCCGGCGCGCTCTCAAACAATCGGCGCGCTTTGAAAACACGCCGCGCCAGCGGTGCCGCGCCGGTGCCTGCCGATAACGCGCTGGCGCTCTGTGGTTCGATGGCGCCCAACGTCGCGTGATATTTTGGAAGCGTGACGGCGGCGTGGCGCGCTCGCGCGCCCCTTGTGTGGCTGAGTTTGGACGCGCGCGCTTGCACAGCGCATTTGCGCGCTCGCCGTCGCGCGGCCCCTACGCGCCCTGTGTGCCGCTCATTGCGTGCCATTGCTGACGTTCGTCTTCGCTACGTCAACTGCCCCTCCTAGATAGCCTTAGCTAAGCCTGGTCGCGCTACGCCTTCGCACTCGAGACCTCTTTGTGATCGCCTGCCATTCCCCATAGCTTCTACGCCACGCCCCGCCGCTTTCTGCTGCCGCCGCTCTCGACGTAGCCGCCCCTCGCAACCCCGTCAGTGTCGCCGCGCCGCCGCCGCCGCCGCCCCCATTCGTTGTCAAAACAACGCCGAGTACTCGAGTCTGCAATCTCAGCCACAAGTTTGGTGGCACGTACTCCGTTTAGCGCTGTCTTCCGTGTCTTCCGTGCCCCGCGCTCGGTGAGATAGATATCTACAGTGGCTATCGCCCTGCGCCGTTGAATTAAATGGAGATTCGCGTTACACACCGCTCCGTGCCATTTGTGTGGTCGCCAATTTCCCGCTTGCTGCCCGTGCCCATACATACTGCCCACCTTCCGCATAACGTATCCTCTACAACCTCGACACTAGTGCCGTCTTCCACTGCTTTCAAACCGTTCATCAGTCCATTTTCATCGGTGTGCCTGACCTTTTCTTCGTCACGCTCACCAGCGCGAGTGCATTCAAACGCACGTTTTCTTCCGTTCTCCTTCCGTAACCACGCAACAAAACAATACATCATCCTCGTCATCTCCTATATCACCCACTCATTTTGCTTAAACCTATCACAATCATCCTTCGCTTCATCCTTGCGAAAAGGCTTAAACGAATGCTGTCCTTTCCTTCTCCCTTTATCTACGCCAACCAACACAGCCCAGTTGTGCCGCCAGCGTATTCGGCTGTCACATGTTTTCTTCGTCCCTATAAACACATCTGCAACATCAAAAGCTTCGTTCTAATCAATACGCTCAAAACCAAATCTCGGCGATCCTAGTTGTTTTCTTCCAGGTGCCGCTTACTGTTCCTTTTTTCGTATGTGGATACCTTCGCAACCAGTGCTTATAATTATCGCTCTTGCCTCCCGCGGTCTCGTGCCCCAAATCTGTCTGCCTCGCTCAAGATTATCTCCATCGAACGGAACAAATCTCGGTGCCGTTCCGCGCAGTCTACGGCCACACAGCGCCGCACCAACTTCTACGTCTTGTAATTACATACACCTGATTGCTCCAAGATCTCCAGGCCCATCCTCTGCCGCACACCTATTCTACTCAAACACGTACATTGCTTTGGCAAGGTACAATCCCAAGTTCGTTCAGTGATATCTCTTCTACCTGCACTATCTATTGTTCCGAACCTGTAGGGCTATTCAGGCATAGTACTACTGCGTAGAACCGCGCAGCCTAACCTGTGCCAGTGTCATGAGTCCTCTGCAACCTAGTCATGAAGACAAGTCCTTGTCACTTGTCACATGTTTCAATCCGCCTTCCAACTGTCGATTCCGCCACACACCTTGTTCCAAAACAAATTACCTTAGGAATAACATTTACTTGTCAGTCCCAACGACATTTCGTCGGTGCTCGAATGCGAGAAGCCAGAGCATAAAGAGACACGTTAGTTTAGTCCAGAATGCTTTGCAAGCTTAAAGGTGAAGAACAATGCATTTGATGTCCGTCATGTATGAAAAAGCAGACGCTTTTCTCTCACAAGGACACGGTTCGCTTGCCTGGCTTCAATGTTTTGCGTCTTTCTCAGCGCTGAGGCTAGAACGAAAGATTCTGCGAATTGACGGTTGTGGCTCTCAATCTCCGTCGGCTGAGCAGCTCAGCGGATAACGCGGCGCTCGAATGAGCAAGCGATCGCAAAAAACGCGTAAAGCAATTCGTTCGTTCGTTTTACATTGAATACTTTCTTCTTTATTTCCGACATTGACCTCTAATTCCTAGGTCAAAGCAGAATACTTTGTATTCTACGGCACTTCGCTTGCCCAAGAAGAAACGAACACGTCGGCAACCAGCTTCTTGTTTGAAACTACTATGCGTGTATTCGGGGTACTTTAACAAACTTACTTATGCGCTCAATATTCTTCTAACGAGCCACACGCAAGAAGGAATTATATACCATGCAATGCTATCTTCAAATGACATCTCGGGAACAGTGTATCCAAATTCTAATGAAATGGGCAAACCATGTTTCATTCTTCCAGCATTGAACTAATGCCTTTCCGTCCCGGATGAGTTGTTCTCAGAACACAAATGCTGCTACAGAGTAACATCATTCATTGAGCAGGACGCAGAGAATGGCAGAATTTACAAATGTGTTTGACCGCACTAACATTGATGACAGATCCAACAGTCATTGAGAAACCTAATATATTTGCCGCCAGTATGCTCATCATGATCACGATCACAATCGGTTAGCATCTCCAGAATGAAGGGAATAAGAGGTCAACAGTCAGCAATTCATTCGCACTAGTTTTAGACTGTCTGAAGAGAGAACGTATTCATGAAAAATGAATACAACTGTTCCTTGACTAAGAAGTAGAATGCAGGCACTGGTCTGCACTGGTCTGCATCAATGAAGGCCAATAATTTATCAAGGAATACGTTATGTGTATACAGTGTATACACACAAGTTATATACCCTTGTATTCAACACCTGAAAACAGTCTTAATTATACGCTTCTCTTCCTCTTCTTTGTCTCGTCCATTCGAAAATGCCGCTCTATCCCAAGCCTCTTCTTCTTTTTTTTTGCAGGACATGTGGGTTATTTTCTCGTACCGCGGGAAACTTGTTCCTCTCGGTCCGCAGAGACGATTGGTGAAGTGGCCGACCGTACAATGGAGTTCAGTTACAAACAAAGGACGTGTAGAATGCATGTGATGGACAAGCTATTGTGTCCAAGCACAATAAAATGCACAGGTTGAGAAGGCACAACATGGCCTTCGTCATCATGCTAGTGATGCTGAAGCACAAGTTATACAGTTTCCCGCTTACCCTGGGCGAAAAAGTTTCATTCAGTGTTTGAAGAAAGGGAAGGCAAGCGCTGTCTATGCATAGAAAATACGCTGAGTAAGTTTAATCTCGTCATATCTGGATACCTATTTAAAATAATAACAGCACAACACCGGTTGAATGTTCTCTCTCTCTCTCTCCCCAAGCGTCCAAGTTGCAGCTGCAAACTGCAAAGAACCAGTGATTCTGCCGTATACGGATCAGAGGGATTTATGGGACAGAGCTAGCAGAAACTTTTTTGTATGGAGTTCAATCGGAAGGTTCTTTATAAGAGACCTACATACTTCGTCCTACCTGACGCTCAGACGTAGTCAGGGTATGGAAGTGGGGTCTTTAAGCACAATAGTTGGGGAACAAGTACCTTTTGCCCGTTGAAGTCCGACACTGTTTTTGTTCCAGGGATAAAAGATCATTGACTTCAGGTTGTAACCATCAATGCAAGAAGAAGGACTGTCTTCAGTCGTGAGGCATCAAGAAACAAGCACAACAGCACAGAAATTTCTGACAATGAGCAGTCTCAGGACTTCCACGGCTGACAGTTTGCGGCAACCGCGACACAGGAATTCTGTCGTTAATACCTTCCAGCAGGCCTCCATTCGTAAGGATTCCTGCAGACTTCCATCATGGTTGTGAATAAGCACCGATGCCAGTGGTCTCCTTGACATCAACTGAGACTATGAATTGCCCGCAGGTCACGATCAATTATTTACATTGTATTGCCTGTCGTTGATCGTTCACTCTTATTCCATCACCATGACTGCAGTTGACTTGAAGACCGCATAAGTTCAACTGGTATACGTGCAACGACAATGACAATGACTAAAGCCTTGTAAACAACTTCATTCTGTCAGCCCCCATCTCGTCTGGCGTCGAATATGTCCCATAGTTACAGCCTGTCGACGAAAATGACATTTTGGAGATAATAATGAATCCTGAGCGACAAGTCACACCTTGTGTTTTCGTAAACCAATCTCAGAATGAACTTAACCCTTGTTGGGACTCACAAGCTTTACCACGCACATTTCTCGCAGAGAACTGTAAACCGAAAGTTTCGTTACCACTGTGCTTGACGTGGCAGCTGAACTTCTAGAAACGAGCTTTCTCCTTTTCTATAGCCGCAAGCGCTGTATCTAGGCCAGCTTCGACATCAGCTCCCTCTATAGTTGATACTAAGATATCACCATTGACGGGTAAAGATATTCCGGCTCTTTCTTCATTCACTCTTATAGCCTCCTCAATGCGTTCAACGTTGCACTTATTCTCAGTGAGAAACCAATGATTGTTTTTGATGGCCCGCTGCTTCTTGTTTTCAATTCCAATCAGAAAGTTATTGTTGATCAGAATTGGGCTTCTTGACTTTGAAGAGGTGTAGTAGTGCTTCTTCTTATCATACCACCGCCCATCAACAAACAAGTCTGTGTCCAATGCTCGGAATATTGTGGGGTTCTTGTTCTTAAATTCCTCATCATAAAATACCAGCTTCGTTAAGATTGACTGATCATTCTCCACGTAGCGTCTGTATTTCGCCGAGTGCCCTTGAAGCCGGCTAGCTTTGTAAGACTTTTCGAATCGTCGACAAACTTCACGCCACGTCCTCCTCATCGCCAGCGTTGGATTTAAGTAGAGAAAGTTACCTCCAATCTCATGACGGGTGTCGAGCGTTCCTACCATATCGACCTCGTCTCCGCTATGAACTAATCGATTAACGAACGGAATCGGATCTCGTAGCCAGATCTGGTCCGTTTCAAATGCGAACACCCCGATACCGCTGTCAAGGATACTTTGGATCAGTTTAGTACGTTCCAGCATCAAAAGCCAATATCCTGGCGTACCGTACGATGTTCCTTCCCGTTGTCGGCCTCCACGAAACTCGTTCATACGTATTGCGTACGAACCATTAACGTCCTTCAAGGCATTATACGCCCTATCATCCATGGTGAACCATACCACGCCGGGAGGTCTGATTTTGGCTACGTCAACATTACAAATCCAGCTTCTCGCAGTTTCTAGGAACGCGTCGTTCACTAGAGTCATTGAGACAGATCCACCCATCTGCTTGCCTAGTTCAACAATTTTGGCTATGTTCTCGGCGGAAACGCTGGAAGTTTTAGTTACAGGACTCCCATCAAAATTGAAAGCTTCTATGCGAGCCGATTGTCCCCCTGGAGCTGATGATACTGGTTGAATTGATTTTCGGGTTGGATAAACGTTGAACAGCTCGAACTCGGCACAAAACCTTGAATACCAAAGAGACCAATGTGCTCTGGAAGTACCGTAATATTCGTCCCAAGCCGCATCCTTTTTATCCCGAGGAGAAACCACAACGGGCCAGAGAAACCATTCCGAACGATGTGCATAAAACCATGTCTGAAAGGATCGCCATACGTGGGCGCGAACAGCAAGAGACGGAAGAAGTGGCGCACTTTGATAAAAGAAGACGGGAGCCATTTCAGAAACATGGGCATAACTCTCTGTCACACCTTTTTGTTTCACCGCGACAGGCGAGAGCGCATATCCAGCAACTTGTGCTTCCGAATGATATCTCGTTACAGACATGAGATAATTAAAGTATGTCGATGGTAGAGGAGCTTGCGCAGAAGCATCGAGGACGAGAATGACATCATTACTGTCGCGGGGTGGCGTCCATGCGTTCATAACCCAATCGAAGAGTCCACCTGATGACGCGTTGTGGAAGTGCAGCGGACCATGCGGCCATTGAAACACTGAAAGGTTTCCATAGAGTTCTTGAAACCCGGTAATGTGTCGATGAGGGGAAAAGTAGAGAGTGAGAGGTACTGGCACGCCGGAATATTCTGCTTTGATGAGAGAATCCAGTAACCGAGTTATTGATGAGTAGTTATATACATCAGCAGACTCTGATGAGCTAGAGGGAGGGTTGGCATATGAAAAAGAAGGTATTAGAAGTAAGATTGAAATAGATGTTGAGGAATTTGAACGAGGCAGATCGAAGGTGAGAGGCAGGGAAGTAACTTCGGCTGCAACCCTTGATAAACCAAGCTGAAGAAATATGAACACAAGAATCAGAGCCAATATGAACAAGCTTAGCAATTTCGAAGTTCTAAGTCTAGAGTGCAAAATACTCTTGCGTGAAATGCGAAGCAGGTTACGAGAAATCCGGTGAAGCCGGGCCCCGGCTGATATCGGCATTCTGCAAGCGTCGAGTTTGCTCCAAAACAAGCCCGGGGTAGACTCGGTGACCATAAACACCGTTCATCCAATGTCCCTAATTCGTCTCTAGTCATCGATGGCCCTCGGCCTGACTTTTGTTGTTCAATTTCAGAGAGGACTTCTTTCGTAAATGAGGACTAACGCGTGAGCTGAACTTAAGGAGTAGCTACCACCAGGTTGATTGTCATCCTGTTTACGAACTCACGAACTTGAACAGAGCGTCATGGATCCATCACCGGTCCAAATTGAGCCCAGCAATGAGCCCTAAAATAAAACAGTTTTCTGGCTGTTTCCAGGGCTGCACTGGTCCAGCTAGCCACACTGTGGTTGAGGGCCTCAACTTGAGGCTATGCAATCATTGCATGTAGGCAAGACGATCAAGTATCAATGATACTTGATATTGTATCATACTCTTTGACGCCACATTTTGGCACAGGGGCTTCTTTCGTTATGTAAATGGCTGACACTTTGGCTTCGGCACTCGTTCTTTGTCTTTCCCATACGTGAGATAACATGCGGCGATCCGTTTTTCGTCGAATTGGTGCTTTCAGTTACGCCGAGGGAGCTATTGCAATGAAGGAGACGAAGAAGGCTGACGTATGAAGAGATCCGATTCACTCTGAAAGAATTGAGAAGCAAAAATCCCCCTCAGCGACGAAAAGAAGAACTGCAGATGGAGTAGCTTGATCGACATTCATTCTTCCAATATCATCATGCCGGCTGCTGATCATGATGAGGAGTCGTATTTTTTGATCTACTGGATCTAGACCTCACTGAAAGTTTTGACGCTTTCACGTCTAGAGTGCTTGTATCGTACTTGTATTGAATGTCACTAGCTTCAGCCGGTGATATTTTGAAGCTCCCGATGCACTGCACGAGAGTAGCAAAAAGTGAACAAGTTAACCTTCCTGCTCAAGATGTGGTCACGAGAATCGATTCGAATATTCTCTGCTTACTTCAGTGCAAATATATCTTGTGTGTGGTTTCTCTCTATTTTGCACAGACGTACAAGTCAGAACAAAACCCAAAACCAGGTAGCGCTCTGCTAAAAAGAAACATCCTAATAGAATTGTATACTTTAACACAGCTTGACCAACGCCATTCCGTGCAACAGGCCAGGACGACTGGAACAAACCGCGTTCGTCAGAAGTTTGACGTAAATAGGGAGTGTGTCACTTCTACTTCATAGTCACCACCGGTATGACTCGACAGCCTGTCCGTGTTGGAAAAGAAAGGATATAAGGGGAATCACAGTTCCACGCTTTTCGTGAAAGAAGGGGAGCCTTCGAAGCCCGAAGTTCTATATCAGGCTTTGTGAGATTGTAGTAAATTGAGCTTCCTCTCCATCCTCACCTCTGGTCCAACATCCATCGGACATCCTCTTGAAGTCCTCTTGTTTTTCACCACATTTTATTGTACAAATCCTAGCCGCTATTTGAAAGTTGTGCTACATAGCTGGTGCAATAATGTGCGTACAAACTCATGTTCTACCTCAACCTCGTTGCACTATAGGATCGTGCCAGGCAACGCAACCGATTTGTTCGAGATTGCTTTACATTCTAAGCAGCTTCAAATAAAAGCAATAGCAAAAAGTACAAGGGCATATAGAGAGGAAACTGTCATAGTGAGTGAAACGAAGCCAATAAACGGCGATTACTTCTCCGAGTATGCCTGGTGGTATTTAGAGGCACAAGGAAGTCTCCCGCGTGCTCTGAGATTCGAATCCAAGACAAGGAAGAAATCAGGCCCTGACATCTTTCAGTCACGCCCTGTTCATCATTACTAAAAACAGTGCAGCCTACGTCCAAAACCATGGAATGCATGGAATGCATCATAGGTACAATGACATGAACGACAAATTTTGTCCCGCCTTGAAACGATTAGTCTTCGCGAAAACCAGCCGCAATGACGTGGGTAATGCAGAGCAATTCTATTCCACAGCTACCCATCGGCAAGATCCTTCTATTCTTGCAGAGAAGCATCCGTTCGAATAAGCTCCGAGATGACATGACTGCCCAGTCTACACTAGCCCGTCGAGAGGGCGAATTTATTACACTGCTTGTCATATTCTCTCGAGACGCAAAGGAAAAGTGTGATGGTTATTGCGAAGATCGAAACCAAGAGCGAATATGGGTGTTTGCGAGGTGTGAAGGCCTACTCGAGTTTTGTCCATCGATGTTGAGTAAGTGCAACCGCTGAAATCAGAAAATGAGTCTCGGTCGTTCAAATCTGTCCCCGGAAATCCGAGAAGCGCGGCATCAAAGGGAAGATTCGTCCAAGCGTTCCTGATATGAACAACCAGACATGCGCGATCAATTCTCCCAAGCAGAAGCAAACAAGTCGGCTCACGAAAGCAGCGGAACGAGACGGCCCACAAAACTTTCGGGTTTTAGAGGAGAAGATCTTTCACAAACCTAAATCTTGGACGATAGATAACATGTTACCGAAGCCAGAACGGTCTTGATACGTACGTGCGATTCCCTGATGAGCAATCCATCCTTATGTTATCACAAGAAACAGAAGGCGGCAATAGCCGCTGCGAAGCCCCAACACGAAGCCACTCTCAATACCATAGATTCTCCAGCTACTTCTGCTACTTTCCCAGTGTACAAAGTGTCGATAAGCTGCGGTACTACACAAAAGAGGTTCAGCATGCCCAGATTGCTCGCCAAGTTTTCAGGATATCTTTGTACGGCGATTGCGATTGGTATCGTTTGTGTTACAATGAAAGGAACACTTCCCAATGCAATGACAAGCCCTGCAATTAAAACATCCTTGGTGAAGGCACATGAAAACAATACCGATGAGAACACAAGAAATGCAATCCCAAACACAAGACGCTCTCCAACGGCACCAATGAAACTAATTATGCTTGGGTAAAAGAAGCTGAAGAAAATCGCTAGCACCGCTTTCGCGACATTTGCAATCGAGAAGACGGACACTCCATGTTCGTAGCGTAATGCTGCAGGTGACGACGGTTCGGCATTCGGGTCGCCTTGCAACACATCGACGCCCAACCATTGGCTGTAATAAGGCAGACTTGCAAACCACATGAACCATGCGAGACCATACACAATACCCACTTTGATTAATGGACGTGGGAACTGACGCACTGTCGCAGCAATTGTCGATCTCAACGTGGGCCAAAATGAAGATTGTTTGGGAAGCTCCCGTGATTGTAGATCATCATTCACCACGTTTCGTTGATTCCTTTGGGAATTTTCCTCGGATAGCATGCTCTCACCTGCATCTTCGAAGTGCTCGTGTTCTTCAGGGGCATCACTCGCTACTCCCTGAGTTTTCGTGTCCCCTCTTCGTTCCTCGTGCTCAGCAATACGAATGTCAGAGTCTTCATTAGAATCGTATTCGTTGCGTGTATTTGAAGCTCTTGTACTCTCTTCCACCAGCGCCGCTGAAGTATCTATCCTGCCTTCCTCTATATCATGTAAACTGCTAGCTTCTGCAACAACGTGATTCGCGACTTCAATTGGCGTTTCCTTGCAGACCATGAGTGAAATCGAGCATGTTGCAATCAAAAGAACGCTAGCAACAGCAAAGATTCTGCTGATATTTGTAACTGGATCCTTCCAAGAGGACAAATATATCCCACCACAAATCTCGGCCATAGATGCTACAACGGCGGCCGCTGACTGCACTGGATGTTGCTGATCGGCCGGCAGCAAATCCCCAAATAATGCGCGACTCGGGAACATAATTGCGTTGGTGGCAAAGTCTAGAACCCCGAACGCGAGCACAGCAACGACGCGGGCAGCTGGAAGGAAACCAAAGGTGATGGCACTTGCATTGGCAAATACGTTCATACCAAGTATGCAAAAAAGTGCACCTCCCAGAATAAAAGGTCTCCTTCTTCCAAAGGACGAGGTGCAGCGATCAGACAACACACCAACTATTGGGGCAACAATGAGTCCAGAGAGTGGACCCATTATCCACACAAGGTGAGATAAGAACGGACCAGCTTTCAAAGAGTGCTGAAAGTAAGGACTGCAAGGTCCAAGTCAGTCAGGGCTGCACAAAAGCGTGGTTCGCAGAGACGTTAGGCATCACTTTGAGATAATGTGCAACTTACGTGGCAACGGCATATTTGCAAAGCCAAACAAAGGAGAGCCCGAAGTCAGCC
The DNA here is from genome assembly GCA_022539475.1 of Gracilaria domingensis. Classification (NCBI taxonomy): domain Eukaryota; phylum Rhodophyta; class Florideophyceae; order Gracilariales; family Gracilariaceae; genus Gracilaria; species Gracilaria domingensis. The sequence continues at coordinate 398,434 of VCMS01000001.1, forward strand.
ATTACCATAAAGTACATCCGATTCCTGGATACTGGATGTCGCTCCGGTTGGTCGGGTCCTGGACTAGAATACCCTGTCTTGGGTTCGCCTTCCTCACTCCCTCGCTCATGCTGCTGTTGTTCTTCATGTTGTTGCAAGTTGAGGCCGGGCGCGGACGGCTGGGGCTGTTGAGCTGCCCCTGAAGCAAGGCTTTCTTCAACGGATACCATCAGTAGGCGCGATGGCGCCTGCTACGGAAAGCAGAGCTCGCAAAGGAATATACCATGACCAAGACAGCGGCACCAAAACTTCTGAATGTCTGTCCAGCGTGCTCAAGAAGGAAGCAGATATGCGCGCTGCCTTTTGGTGTGGCGCGCTGCGTTGGCCCAGCGAAACCGACGAATGGAATTGCGGGGACTGTTTTGGGGAAAATATCCAGCGCTGCTGGGATTTCTTGGATTGCTCTGCCACGTCAAAAATGACCGTCCATGCGCCACTTCATGACGTACGCCGGTTACATTACGTATCAAACTTCACCATAGTTCTTGATCCGTCCGCAGTTTCCTTCCCTCTCAGGTGTTGAGCATTGAGTTATGAGAAATGCGAGGGAGCTCTGAAAGAGTAGTGCTTCGAGTTTACCGAGTGCAGTCGCAACTGGAATGTTTGGACTTTTGTTCACTATACTTTAGGTTTGGAATGCTGAATATGCAATGCACGGTAGTTTAGACACCGCCTACGTCGCGTGCGAAAACGAAACCTAATAGGGACAGAAAGGTCTGCCGATGAGCGGTTTCTCCTATGCTGCCTGGAACAGCACATTTAATGAGCTTCCCAGCAACTTAAAAAGTTGACTTTCGCAAATTGGAACCAAGAAGCTTGCAAGATGTACGACATTAAGATCGAAAATCAATGCCATGCAACGTTACGTGTATCCTATCCGTTTTGCTTACATGAATCTGTCGAACCAGAACAAAACTTCTTCTGGATGTTGTGTTACGTAGTTGTAGCCAGCAAAACGACTCTTTTCCACGTCAAGCCACTTCATTTCTTTCGTTACCGTAAGTTCACTAAAAAACTCCTCCACCATCTTGAAGTCGGTCATATAATCGTTCTTGTTCTGTACAACTAGAGTTGGAGCTCTGATATTCTTTGCGAGAGGCACAAATGATCGTTCGTTCATGTCACATTGCAAGCGGCTGTTAGTGACGTCATCAATCATTCTGCGCAAAAAACTTGGGAGACGCAGTGCATCAACGAATCCTTTGTATGTGAGTGGTTGAACTGCAACCATTGCTTTGATATTGGTATGTTTCGCTAAACCGTCGTCCCTGTCGTATGCGAAAGTTGAAGCAGCTGCTCCCATGCATATGGACAACAGACCGATGTCTGCATCTTTATACTTTTCATGACTTTCAATAAATTTCACAGCGGCAATCACATCCAGGGCCTCACAGTATCCATATGACACCCACGGCATATCAACAGACTTGGCACTTTCGCCATGATTTCGCATATCAAACATGAGCACTGTGTAACCTCGAGAGTTGAGATACTTCACATGTTTGAGGAAAGAGATATCGGCGTCCCACATGGCAAACAGCCCCTTGCCCTTCCGCTGCCAGCCGCAGCGATTGGCCTGTACACCGAAGTGACTCTGAATCACAACCTTGTTGGCTTCCGCAGGAATCAGCCACCCTTTCAAAGTCAACCCATCATCCGTCTCAAAGGATACAGCTTCGAATGGAAGGTCGTACTGGTCCGGAGATTCGAATATGCCTCCGTCTTGATACGGTTTCACCAGCATATTGGACAGAAATGTACCGAGCACCATGACGTTGCGGCAGTCGTAGCCGAAAACGAAGCCAACTAGTATTCCGCAGTGATTGAGCGACCCTCAAGTTTGGCTGTGACGGGCGTCGATGTGCTTCAGCATAAACCTTGTTCTCTACAGAGAACGTGAATAACGTGTATGTGGCAGGAACGAAGTACTCATATACTGTAGATAGCCACGCGTTTAAACGTAGATGGGCCCATATCTTGTAACCCAGGTCCCATAGCAACACACACTAGTACGTCAGTGGTTCATTCTCGAATCAAAGTCTGATCTTGCTTCAACCTTCCCACAGTGATTGCTGTCCTTGGTATCCGCTTCCGGAATTTTTTATCAAAGCATGCAAGCCGTCGCGACTATGCGGAATTTGCAAAACTGCACATGTTCGATACCCTTGCATTTGCAGCCCCATCGTGTTACAATCATTGAAACATCATGTAACATTTATTGCGTAGGATTCAGATTATCATACATCATGTAGATAGGATGCAGGAAATATATCGCAGAGCTTAATGCAGTACAGTATATACACTTCACGTGCATAGAACACATGAATAGTTACACTTCAAATCCCAGTAAATAAAGGTCTCGTTCGTTACACTTCACTTGTAGACATATTGAACACATAAATAAAACCGTCATCACCTTCATCTACACTTTCGAAACTCGGTTTTCGAAGGATTCCCCTGCTATGCGTCATGGAAGGCAAGCCTTCAAGCTTCCAGGGAAAGCTTGTGCGTGATGATGATGATGATGATCAGATCATCAGAAGGATAACTTTGGTGTAGCATGTTGAATTCCGAATTAGATCAGAATTGACAAAGAGGTCATTGTTCTGAGTGTGTTAGAGATAAAACAGTAGCAGAAATAACTTCTGTTATATCTCTTGGGCTACGGACTGCGACATTGTGCCTATCGGCGTCGGGTGAAATTGCATTGAGAATGTCTTTCTAACTAGAATTAAGATACCCCTGTACCTGTTTCTCTAGCTAGCTAGTAGTAGATACCGATGGTACAGTATCTGCCGTGACAGCAGTGCTGTCACGTCAGCAAGGGTTTGTACTTCACTAATTTTTATCATTTTTCACTCTCCTGCCTGTTTGAAAAAGAGCGTGCCAGAGGGGAAGGAAAGTGCAGGTTCGCTCTAATTGGAACGTTGTATAATGCCGCCTGCAATACCTAACCGTGTTCACTGTCGCTGTGCGTTTGCTTTTTCGTCCGAGACGGCCTCAACACTTCTCCTGTTCGCTTATTGCCGCGAACGCGGTTTGCTCTCCTCGCTCCTACTCTTTTCTGGCCTGGAACGTCGTTTTCATCGGATCACCTTGCTACACCTACAACATCATTGTCAAAAATGTCTCGCATCAAAGATGTTCGTGGCCGTCAACTCTTTGATTCTCTGGCTAATCCTGCCCTTGAGGTGGAGGTCGAGACAGATGACGGCTGCTTCCGTGCAATGGTTCCAGCTGGTTCGTCGAATGCTGCTAGTGAAGCACACGAGCTACGAGATGGTGATGAGAAGGTTTTCGGAGGAAAAGGAGTTTTGAAAGCAATCAAAAATGTCAATAACGAGCTAGCTGTAGCTGTTATTGGAATGGATCCAACTGATCAGGAAGGAATTGATCAAGCCTTAAATGACTGCGATGGGAGTAGCGACGGAACAAAGAGCCGTTTAGGTGCAAACGCAATCCTCGGCGTGTCTATGGCAGTTTCCCGTGCAGGTGCTGCTAAGAAAGATATTCCCCTTTACAAACACCTCAATAACCTCGCTGGAAATCCGAATATGATGCTGCCTGTTCCATGTTTCAATATGCTCAGTGGTGGCTCCCGTGCAAGTAATGGTCTTAGCTTTCAGGAGTTCATTGTCATGCCAACAGGAGCAGAGTCTTTCAAACAAGCTATGAGGATTGGCGTGGAAATTTACCACAGACTAAAGGAATTAGTCTCCGAACAGTATGGGAAAGGCGCCACCACGGTGGACGAAGAAGGAGGTTTTGCTCCCGATATGGATGAAAATGAGGAAGCTTTCAAGCTATTGAAGACGGCGATAAAGGAAACTGGGTACGAGGAGATCGTTCAAATAGGAATCGATGTCGCAGCCAGTGAGTTCTATGACAAACTCTCTGGAAAATACAACCTAGATTTCAAGCAAACAGAGAAAGAAACTCCAGCGGAGAAAATGAAAACTGCGGATGACTTACTGCGAATGTACAAGGTGTACGCAGCAAACTATGGTGTGATCTCCATCGAGGATCCTTTCCACAAGGACGACATACTACCATATGGAAACATGACTGGAGAATTAGGAGAGCTTATTCAAATCATGGGCGATGATTTCCTTACTACCAACCTGGACAGACTGGAAAATGCAATTGAACAGAACACCTGCAACGCTCTTCTCTTGAAATTGAATCAAATCGGGACTGTCACGGAGGCGATTGAAGCGAACAATCTCGCTCGAAATGCAGGCTTCGGTGTGATGGTGAGTCAGCGTGCTGGGGAAACGGAGGACCCATTCATCGCAGCGTTTTGCGCAGGACTAGGAACTGGTCAGATAAAATCAGGTGCTCCTTGCCGTTCTGAAAGACTAGCAAAATACAACGAGCTACTTCGAATAGAAGAAGATTTGGGAGACAGTGCTGTATTTGCTGGCGACTACTGGAGGGACCCTTGGATGATGGAAAACTCTCGAAACCCTGCGTACATGTAGACCAAGAATGGACGGAGACCATCAGTATGCCAGACCCTGCTCGGCAGATTATTACGAAATAACCCACGTAGAGTTAGAGTATCACCAAGAAGCAATTTCGGGCAGGTTATCAACTTCATGGCGTTTAATGGTGGGCGCTTTAACTCCATCCGTAGCCATGAAGACGTTAAACTTCAATGTTCACAGTATTTACCAGTTATCCCGTACGTGTAGCATTACTAGGATTGATGCTCACCTCGTCAAATGTTTCCGTCCAATTAGCCGGAAGGTCAAAGCACGGGTCACAGAGAATGTATATACCGTCTGTTCTCGCGCACCATGTGTTTAGATCGGGAAGGGTATAGACATATGGCAACAAATTGTGAATGACTTCTTTCTCAGTGTACTTCAAGTTTCCAAATACTTGTCGACCCATTCCAAGGGATGAAGTTCTCTGTTCTGCAGTTTGATTACTTCTCTCGTTTGTGAGAGACGTGCTTCTGTTTCCATTTGTTTCTGGATCTTCCAATGCTTTGACCTGGGCATTTACATTATGTTCTGTATCGGATGCTTCGTCCTCACTAGAAGATTCTTCAGCGGATCGAGACGAGATATTGTTGTTCCGCCATAAGACAGACCGTCGTCCATGAACTGCATTTCGACCTTCTTTTTCCTGCACTCGGTGAGGGAGCACCTCTTGAACGGTACTAAGCGCTCTGCGGACAAACCGTTTCATGCGAAGGAACAGAGTAGTATTCTCGATTGCAGTCTCTTCTTCGACAGATACAATTTCGCTCGCTTCTCTTCTCAAATGGTTCAAGATAGCGGTTCCCCTTCTGCTTCGTGGCTTTGCTGGTAACAGCGCCGGGGCCGTACCAGAGCGATAAATCCCGAGAGGGGTGACACCTATTCTAACGAGGGCACGGAAGATCTCCTCGTATCTCACCAACACTTTTTCATCTCTTCGAACAGCAGCACTATCAGGATCAAACATGGAAGACGGGACACGAACAAGGCGAATCTTCATTCCAGGATTCTTCGAGTTTGTTCCAAGAATATTCGTAAAAAAGTTGATGAAACCTGGTTCGATGTATTCCCGAGCCAACAACGTGATAGCATTAGATTGCACAAGAAGCTCTCCCGAGGCATATCTGCTTCGTGAAAACAATACGCTCCGGCGAGCACGAACAGCACCTGGTCTGGCGGCAGGATCACCCTGAAGCTCTGATACAACTTCGGTAGGGCCTTCTGCAATCACACTCCTTATATTTACGAAAGGCTGCTCTGAGTACCTTCCTGGGTGAAAAGCATTTGATAGATTCAGGTGTGCAGACTCCTGGCGAGATCTATTGATAAATCCAACAGAGGGCCCCCCTGATGAGTGCTGGGACAGAGGCGTGGACGCAACCTTCGAAGCTTCTCCTCTTGACTCGATATCACGGTTTCCTTTTCGGAATACGTGTCCACTGATATCGTCACCAAGAGTAGCACCTTTCCGGCGTGGATGCAATGGTTCTCGCAAGTACTCCAGAGATTTTTCTTCCACAAGCTCCGAACAAATGAAGAGATTCTGATCATCTTTCGTGACGACATCCAGGGTTAGCAGAGTAAGCAGTGTCTGGGAGTCAGTGATATTTCCTTGTTGCTGGTAGTCAGCAGTGGTGGCTACCGCTTTCGCATAGCCCAACCGCGCCTTTCTCCACGTTGCCCTCGATGTAGACGGACCTTCGACATAAAACAGATATCTTCCTGCGAAGCGAGAAAACCTATCTCTGAACTCCGAAGATATGCAAGGATGAACCACGACAATTCTCGCCTTCTGTATACCTAAGACGGACTTTCGTTCATCTTTCCTCCATAGATTCGCAAGCAATAACGTCAAATTATCTAGCCCCGCCTCACCATCGGGCGCGATGATAACGTGGCCCTTCAATTCTTCGGGAACTTGATCAGACTTTGCCTCATCAAGCAGCGAATTTGGCGGTAGCTTGTTATCCATTGACATATCGTCATCGTCAATGAGTGCATCAAGATCATCTCCAGACCGACGGCGGCGACTGTGCAGAAGGGACCCGTATGATGGAGATATGCCATCCAATTCATGATGATGATCATGACCCCTGCGGGCATCAGGCGCGGATAGGTTTCTCATTCCGGCAGCTGGGTGGTGTACTTCAAAGTTGCCTCCTGATTCAAGAGATGGAGGTCTTTTCTCGAGAGTCTTCCTTGCATGGCGCAATCCCACTAGGTGAAGACCTGCAGCAACTGCTCCCAGTTCATGATATGTCAAAATCATCGCAAGATCTCCGCGGCAAAGAACCGTATCTGTTTTGAGAATGGGTCTCGGAACAGGATCCTTAGCGTCACTGAGTGCCACAATTAGAAGTCCTAGGTGACAAAGATCTATAGCAATGTCCTGGACTGTAACACCGTCAAGCTCTTTCGGAACAATCGCATATGCCAGCTCACAAGACGCTCCCAAGTGATATTCTGACAACCATGGCGGTTCATCTTCCGCAAATTTTGGGGACTGAACGTCGAGATACATGTTTGAGAGCAGGGTACCAGTTCCATTCGCCTTTATGTTTCCCGACATTAAGGCCATCTGAATTTCCTGAAGACAGACAAGTTGCGAACGAGCTAGATCGTCTTTTCCAAGTGCAAGAGGGTGGTGTCTGTCCGTGCCCTCCTGTGTGTCAAGATAGCTATGAATATGTTCCTCAAATCTCCGAAGCACATTTGCTTTGCGCTGAAGCTCGGGTATCGTTTCATATTCGAGCTCCAGAACTTTGAAATAAAGTCCAGCATATCCTGCGCTTCTACTCATTTCTTTTCCCCTGAAGTAAGTATCTTCTTTCGAGAAAGTAGATGGTGTAGTAAGAGCAGTGTATGTTTGTAAGTTAGAGTTTTCTAGCAGAGTCTGGGCATAAATCGGAATATCCGTGCGAGTATTTCTGATCGCCAGTGCACTCATAATGGTTTTCGTATCTTGAACAGATGGATCTTGACCATTTGTAAATGAACTTAAGACAAACACAGCGTCAGCAGTTTCAATACCAGCACGTCTAAGGTCTAAGGAATTGCCCACAGAACCACTCAAATACTGCACCCTAATCTGTAAGAAGTAGTTCTTCGCAATGTACTGGTACCACTCGGCGTCCGACCATGTGACTTCGTCCACAAGCACTACAATCCTGGCGTTCTTGTTCGAACCACGAGGATCTGCAAAGAATTCAGTTATGAAATGAATAAGATCAGTGCGGCTAGGGGACCCGGTTACAATGACATGACGCGTGTTTCTGTTCTTCACAAACCATCCAGCGCCACGACCACGGCGGGCATGTTCAACTAGCTCTGAAACAATGGAGGCGAATATAACAATACCAATGATAATGATGAATAAGGTGAAAATGCGTCCTTGAACAGTGGCTGGAGAGAAGTCGCCGTATCCCACTGTAGATAACGTGACGATGATAAAGTAGCACGAGTTCAAAAAGGTCCATTCTCCAAAATTGAACCACTTGTTGCGAAAATCTGTTGGCAGCAGATCACCTGGGATTTCTAGAAGTTGGATGGCACCCGCGAGCGTATAAAACAGCACCAGATTCTGAACAAGTAGTTTAAAAAGAAGCCTTCTGGAACTCATCACTTGAATGAACAACAGTCTTTCCAGAACCAAGTAGGATCTATAAAGTGCAACTGCGCGAAGAAAGGCTAAGTTGAGATATCCATTTGGACCCTTGGCAATCCAAATGGATGGGTACGAAAACGAGTCGACCAGCATTTGCAAGGAGAAAACTGACGAAAATGCTGATTCAGTTGACACAAGACGCAACACAACATCGACTAAGAATAGTCGTGAAGATATTCCGTAGATGACTTCCATGTAAACAGCCACATTCTGCAAGTAAGTGCCATGGACGTACACGATACACACAAGCAAGTTAAGCACGAAACGGAATAGTTCGAGTGCATAAAAAAAAAAGTGCGAACTTCCACCACGATATTTGATGAGGAACCTTTGAAGTTTTGGCAAACGGCGAAGGGAGCGATTAAGATTGCGAGGACCATAGTTGATTAAATATCGACGACAGTAATCGAACCAAAACGCAACGACCGCTGTCACTACATATGCTATCAAACCAAGATATACAGAACGAGCAATAAACCCCCAAAGTAAGTCGCTCTTGGGTTCGGCCTCGTCCATTTTTGCAACACCAAAGACAGACGTCCAACAGCTCTCTTTTCACAAACCAAACTGGATTCTTGCTGATGATTCCAACACAATTAGCAAACTTTGCCAAACTCGTAGAAACTGCTGGTGCTAATGAGACTTCACAGAAAGTATCCTGGAACTTCCAAGCTGGAAGTCACAGCCTTCTAACCAAGGGATCGCAATCTCAGCAACGTATGCTTCGGCCAAATAAAATTCCACAGAACGGAGCCGGAATGGAAAAGCATTAGAGCTCGCGAGCCTCCAACGTTGGAACCCCGGAAATGTGTTCTGCCGTCGAGATACAGGCAGTATTGCTAAGCGGCAAGGTTCTTAACAGGGTGCTGGAAATGAAAACCGCTGAGCGCTAGCAGTATGCAATATCCCGACTTCCAGTTGCTGAAGATGAACCCTTAAGCGGCTCACGCCTCTTGATATCCAATTCAGACTAGTCTGGGAGACACTCGTATCAAACAAGACTTGGCTTCACCCACCTTCATATTTACCGTTACGAGCATAGCAAAGGCTGTACAGTGCGCACTGCGCACTGCGCAGACGACGAACGAAAATTGTGCGCCTGTCCAATTTTTACGAGCACAGGTCACATGATATGAGTCATATCATATGACGTGCGCGTGGTATCCTTACATCCCTGGTAACTGGGCCACCATTTCAGTTACAACCGTGTGTATATTTCGGTATGGAGCGTAGGATTTTCAAGTTGCGTCTTTTTCTACGTCTCGAGACTACGCTGACCGGCGTTGTGTCGACTTCTTGCAAGTGCCAAGCAATGGTGTACGAAGGAAAGTGTAGCTGGAGCTCCATTGGAAAATCGCCGAGTCTTTCGGAAAGAACACTCTTGTGCTCTGCGAAGTGTTATGATTCGTATGGAAGCGCAAGACGTCGTCTGAAGTAATCATAGCATTCCATGGAATACGTGACATTGCTCCAGTCTGAAAATCATAGCATCAACATAATCTTGAACCCTACCAGATCCCATGATGCCGCCGCACATGCCCCGATAGATTCACATCATCATGATGACAGCCTGATACTGTCAACTTCTTCAATAGACGTTCTGAAGCTTCACAAGACCTAACAGTGTACGTAACGATTGCAGATGGATACGAGGTCAACCCCTACAGGGCTACAAGTATGGCCTTTGCACATAGAAATTGAAATTTCTCCTCGTTGAACTACGCCCCAGGGGCGTTTCGTACACGGGACACCCGACGAATGACCCATATGGACATCCGTGTTCACAGTAGTTTTCGAGACCTGGAGAAATTCCAGCTCTCCAAGGCTTTTATGTACGATCACTGGGACTAGCACCGCGTATTACTACTCAAAAATGTCTATGGCTTGGTTATGTCTTCTTCTTCTTCACACGTTGCGCTTATTTTCTCGTATCGCATGCTAAGAACCCCCGAAAACATGTAACGATTTGCCAAAAAGGGCAACCCTCGACTACACGTACATATCTGTAGCCGCGTTGCGCCCACTGAACTACCATGTGATAATTCCAAGAACGCGTCAGATCTCTAAGGAGTTCTCGGTCTGCGTGAGCATTTCGTGATGTCACACGGGGCCAAGGAGAACGGTCGAAAAACAGGGAACGTTGACGGGCACATAATATGTGTTATATATCCCACTATACTGCGTGCGCTTCAACTGGAGGAAGTATAAGGAATTGCTTTTGCAATCTGGTCGGATGGAGAATGGTACAGCTCCAGTCAATTTTGTTTCGTGCTCGTTTCTTTTGAGAAGATAAACGAGCTTTCTAGGGTCACGCAAAAGTTACATCCGAAAGTCCGTTTTGGTTGGTGATGTAACGTAGGAAACAAACTTAAGTAATAAAATGCGAGGAAGAACGAACATGGCTCGGTGCGCCATCAACCTCGTTCTACGTCCGATTTCCGAGGATGTTTCGCAAAGTGGAAAGTTCGTGTTCTGCTGATATTCTTCGGATTCCTGGAGAAATAATATCCTTGGGAAAGGAGCGCTGAGCTTGCGGATTGACACCGAGATTGACGTTCTGTTGAAAGCCTCAGAGGTTAGGATAAGAGAGTAACTCCCTTACGAACTCAGCCGCTGCCTAGGCGCTTTCTGCCAATGCCAATGGAGAAAAGAGATGGTTTCCCAGAAAGTAGCAGAAGCGATGTTGTCGTAACTGCCATATGGACACACTCCATGTTGGCCTCTGCTAGGTGCGCATCTTTTGAGAAAGAAGTAGCAACCAATGTGGAGCAGAACACGGTCACCGCTACAAACGGACTCGAGAAAGCTATCCGTTTCCCCCGCCCGTGTCCAGTTGGAGCAGGTGCGTATCAAATATATTGGACAAGTAACACAAGTACAGAGCAGGAAGTCGTTGCTGCCGGTATCAATGTAAGTTCTTATACTGCAGAAATGCGAGCGATGCTTGCAGCAACACAGAGACTGCGACACCGAGCCACGGATATTGTTCGGCTTTTGTTGGACTCATTCGCATTGGTTGAAACTCTGCAAGGTAGGAGGGCTAACCTGCGAAAACAGTGCAGTACGTTGCAGCAACTCGCACTCGAACTGGATGAGTTGCATGCGTACTATAAGATATACATAGCATGGGTACCGAGTCATTATGGGTTTGAGCAAGACGAGAGGGTTGATAGACTTGCAATAAGTGGTCTATCAATTCCATTGCTGCTGCAAATCCAAATCCCAGTTGACTATGTAGATGTTCGAGCGGTTTTGAAGTGCAAAGCTAAAAGCAAATCCATAGCACAACGTAGCTACAGACTAAATACAAAACTGTTGCAGCGTTGCATTCACGGAGCTACCTTTTCGCTTTAAAAGAGAAGCATTATCCTCCAAGATGTCCTCGTCTGCATGAACAATTCGTTAGCTCCTAACTTGGAATCGTTGCTTCCAGTTTGGGTCTCGGATCAGCTCCAAGAAGAATCGGGCCCCCAAGGCAAGGCTGTTTTCATTGAAGCAGAGTTCCGCAGTGTGCAACTGAGCACGTCCACCATTCCCCAACCATACGTAGGCCCCTGGCCGCTTTTCAAGAAGTATAGAAAAGTCTTCGGCGCATAAGCTCGGTCTAAACCCATCTCCCTGAAGTCCGACGTTAACTATTGATAATCCGCTTCGCAGCGCCGCCTCTCTGGCAGTCAATGCTCCATTTCTACTGTTTATCGTTGCGGGATATCCTTCTTTGGTATTGAACTCAATGTTGCACCCATAAGCGTCGCTAATGCCCTCACTCAACCGATGGAGTTGATCCAGTACAGTTTTCTTCACGCAACTGCTCAAAGCTCTTACAACACCTTGCACCAGCACTTTGCTGGGACAGACATTCAGTGCTTCACAGTCAACGTTCTGGACTACGGTAAATGCCAATGTAGAAGTATCGAAAGGGCTCAGGCCTCTGGCACATATAGATTGGCCGTTGCAGACAATTGCACACCCAGCAAGAAGCGGTTCACTTCGTTTTGGACCTGGCGTTGCAGCATGCCCCCCTGTCCCTCGCACCGCTATACTAAACTTCGTAGAAGTTCCCATCATAGGGCCATCACCAATTCCTATTTCGCCAACTTTCAATGTTGGCCAACAGTGAAGAGCATAAACAGCGGATACGTCTGGGTGTATCGTTTCAAAAAGCCCGTCATTCACAGCAACCCTCGCACCAGATCCTCCGAGTGCTGTCGAGCCAATTTCTTCGGCTGGTTGAAAGAACAAAACAACCTTTCTTCTGAAGAGATCACGGTGATGATGAAGACCGTGTGCTGCTGCCAATAGACAAGCCATGTGACCATCGTGACCACACCCATGGTAAACACCTTCGTGAATACGAGGGAGCGATGTCGCACCTCCCTTCATTCGCAACGCATCCATGTCAGCTCTTAAGAGAATTGGTTTTAGTGCGGGAGCAGAATCAGCCGGCTCAAAAACAGCAAGAATAGCCGTCGCTGACGAAGGAAACGGTGTTGAGACCTCAAGCGTTGAGCAATAAGTTTGCAAAACCGTCTTTACGAAAGCTGAAGTCTCATGTTCTTCGAAAGCAGGTTCGGCAAGTGAGTGCAATTTTCGTAGCCATTCTCGATGAAGAGCCTCATGATGTGTAAAGAATTCGTCGAGATTCTTGGAGTCCTTTTGAGAGACGCTTTGAAAAGAGTCTTCAACAGAAGCATCCCCGACCATTCTGCGGAATACGATATCTACGTAGCGACGACGGAAATAGGTCGAATGGTCTTGCCACCGAATCTTACGTCAATTATCTCCGCTCTGAGGACCAGAACGAAAGACGAAAGACGAAAGACGAACGAGTGTGTTTATTTGTGTTTTTGACGAACAGCAAAGATATTCGTCCTGTCCTCAAGTTTCGATCATTGCTTATCTGATGCTGTTGAAATGGAGAGTGCTCATCAAATTTGGCTCTGAAAACGTTACACCAGAGCAGAGTAACTACGAGAGATGTCCCTGGGTCCAGAGAGTTTTTCAAGGAAAACTTCACCTACGCATAGCTCAAAGTCGAAGAGCCAATGCCTCAGATCCTTCACTTTCTATCTACTACGTCAGCCTTCGTGTGTCAAGATTATCGCCCCGAGCACAGCAGTACAGTATTCTTGTAGAGGGTAGATATGCACAAAGGAGAGAGAACTACCCTTGGCATACGTCTAAATTGGAAGTATTAGGCTGTTGGGCCCATAAATAGAGAGAGAGACATTGGAAGTAATACGAAAGGCACGCAACGAGGAGGCTTCCCTCTTGGGCTTGCAGAGAAATTTGAAATCCACAGATTGAAGCAGGCAGCTGAGTTCAGTTGATGTCCATGAAGAAAATGTGTAAAGTTGACTGCGTATAGTACTTCAGATTGCGCAATTGCTACATAATGTTCTTCGCATGGTGATCTACGAGGTGAAGCGCTTCACAGGGCAGAACACACTCACTGGGTATGGTGTACGAACGAGGATCGTTCTTCAAGAAAAAGGCTGATAAATCACGTAACAAAGTAGCAGAGCTCATGTGCCAACTTGTTTATTGTAACTGCTGCAGCTTATGCAGTCATACCAGAACGAAGTCGAGTACGTGATAGATTGGAAGGAGCGCCGGAGCCGTCTTCGTCACCGGCCGCGACAGGGTCTTCGGGTACGGAAAGAAACAATTCGACGTGACACGGCTGGCTCATAAACGCATTTATACGACCGTGCGCCCTGAAAGTTCGGCGTCTTCCGCGAACAGCCTTGTTCACCTGCATGTGAGATACGACAAGATTATCCGCGTCGATACCACGTAGCTCGGCATTGCTTTCCGCATTCTTCAAGAGACCCAGAAGGAACTGAGCAGACTTTTTAGGCCATCTTCCAACAGGGACTTTCCAATTGTTGCACTGCGGTTTCCCTTTACACCGATCTTGAATCGCCGATATGGGACAATCTCCTTCTTGTCGATCACATTCTGAAGATATTTTTGCGCTCTTTCCAGGGTCATTCCCCTAATGGCCTGGCCGGCTTCATGTGTATTCTTGAAGTGAACACGCAAATCGCTGCCACGCGCCTTGACGGCTGTTTACCAAAAAGTAAAGGATATCGCAATGGAGTGTTAGATGAACCTTCACGGTAGAGATTCGTGACAGAAACCATTAGGATTCTTCGTCTTGCGCTGCATTGCTTTCTATCGCAGCTGCACCAGGCCATTAGAACAACTTACATTTCATGGGATTTATCGGCTCCCTAGAATACGTTCCCTTCCCCATTATGGTCGTACTGAATATGACCCGTTTCAGATGTCAAGAAGGTACAGCTTGAGAATCAGCAGGAACAGCTCTTCGAAAGTACTGAAGATCGGGAGTTAGCGCTCTCTACTTCATCGCAGCGATGGGGCGACGGTCGGCGGTCGAGGGAACGGCGACGGAATGATAGATAGTACACGTTGAACACTTTTCCAACGATGAATTTTAGATTTTATTCTTAGTAAAACATTTAATACTTTCGGAAATCTTTTTCATTTTGTTTGTTTTCGTTGGTAACAATCGCAATGCAGATGGCATGACATGATATGGAGCTTCAAGAGCTTGCAATTTCCATCTCAGACCTTGAAGAACGAAGAACTCTGGAGTGAAGGCCTCTAGAATAAGGGCCCCAAGCACGGAATAAACAATCATCCTTCTCTCTCGGATATTGTTATCGAAGGTAGACACTGTGACATATATGCTCGTGACCATATCTTCATCTTATTACAAAGTTCTTAGGTTCAAGGCGTTGGAGTTTGTCGCAACCCTGCGCAGCCCTTGGCCAATTACGAAGATAATCTCAGAACTTTTTTGTTGATGTCGATGAGCTCGTTCTCAAAGGAAATATTTGAACTTCGTATGCTACCCAGGAACTGTAGGCATATTTTCGGTTCTCAGACGAGATCAAGGGACACATTAACCTCCGCCATAAATGCTCCAGTTCTCTTTGGGTTATGATTGATTGCGAAAGCGAACCCATAAATTAATGTACGTGAGCATGATTTGATATTATTTTGAAGAGCATAGTTATAGTGACTAACTGTGAAGACTGGTTTGGAAGTCGTTCATGCAATCGAACATATCAATGTACCTGAACAACCGATTGTATCGCCCACATTCCCAGACTCAATCTTTTCTTAGAGCAAGGGCTCAATCGTCGACAATTTTGTTCTTCTCACAGCATGGAGCAGCCAAAGAGTCGCAAGGTTAACATCAGACTACAATGGTGGCGGAAACTTGTGCTTCCTAGGAGAGGAAAGAAGGATTCTCTGCTTTCCCCCGCGCCGTTGACCACAGCACAGAAATTGAAGCTTGAAGAGCGACAAGCTTCTTTGCAGAAAGCAGTACAAGCCCCGAGGGTGACTCGGCAGAAGCATCTTGCTAGAGCTGAATGGGATCGAACGAGGCACGAGGCGGTCGTAACTGTAGCTCGTGGAAATGCGATGCACAGCATGGGTTACTTCAGTCAAGGCAACCACTATCTTTATCCCGAAGAAGCGCTGTTTCTTGTAGATAGGGGAAGTATGGACTTATGCATCAATGGCTTACCTTGTAGTGTGCAACGAGCGTGGGCTACGATTATGTCTGCGCCAAACAGCTTAAGCTTAAACGAGTACTTGGTTTTCGCACACCTTAGGCGCGCTGGATACGTCGTTCGCAGATATGATGCTGCCGAATATGGTACTCAGAACGGTTTGGACATTTCGTTTTCGGTGTGGCGTGTGGGTTCGTTCAAGAGGAAGGAATGCTCACGTCCTCTTTTTCATTTGGCTGTATTTCATTGTGAGGAAGCACCACCTACCATATCGACTGTAGGGAGTGCTTTGGAAGATATTGGGAAAACAAGGCTCAAGTTTGCACTAATCGACCGCGGCGTGGTGGTTTTGACAGACGTGGCTTCAAATGCCACGCCCCTTTCTGAACGCTATGTAAAAAGACTTGCCAAAAAGGAGCAGGTTTTCGCGAGGCAGTTGGAGTCAGGCATCTGTGAACAGCTTTTTGAGGAAGTTAATTCGAACGAAGATACAAAGGAATGAACTCCACGTCTATTTGAAATTCACGAAAAGACAGTACCAGTAGTGTGGCCAAAGAGGTATACATAGAAGAAAACCTATGATGGCCCAGTTCCGGTGAGATGCAGAAAAACACGCACTGCACAGAGTTTGAATGTTTGTCCTTTAACTGTAGATATATCATAAGAAGTATCGATGCGAAGGTTTGAACTCCGTTTCTGTCTAATCGAGAAAGGTTATAAAGGTACATGGTCTTCTCGCTGAAAGAGGTTGGGCTTTGTGGATGCGCACACATAGCCTAAAGCTGACATCAAAAGCAAAGCAAGTGTTGACCCTATTACGAATGCGGAGTCAAATGTGAACGTATCACAAAACGACGGCAAAGGTCAGGCAATGTAGCTTGCGCTCCGGTAGAACAGTGTATGTTGCACGAAGAAAAACGATAAGACTCGCGTTGGAACTTTCAGAACGAAGTCTAGGTTGTCCATGACTCTTCCACTATCTGCTGTACCCGTTTATCGTACTCGCGGCGGTTCTCCTGAAACAGCCGTGCAGCTTCGGAGTTAGCTGGAGAGTTCGGATTAGGGTCACATAAGAGGCTTTGTATGGAAGTAAGTACTGCAGATATATCGTATATTGGACTCCAGTTGCTCTGCAGAATGTCGAGACAAATGCCGCCGTCATTGTACACATTGGGATGAAAAAGTTTTGACACGAATTTCACAACCGGTGGCTTGTTCGGATAGTCTTCCGTGAATTGCAGTGTTAGCTTGAACGTTCCGCCTTCCCATGGAGTGTCATCGGGTCTGTATGCTCGTTAGTTGGTTGAGTTCACAGAATACCTGGGGATAATTGGTGTCACGTACCCGAAGATTACGGCGTTCCACTTCATGATGTTATTGTCGCATGGAGCGCCACTAATACCAGAAGGGGGGTCCTATGAATGGATTTGAAAGAAAAGAGAACGAAGAGGGTGTGAGAGAGAGAATACATGCAGCAAATGAAAACTCGTAACTTACATTCTGCAGCTTCTTAAAGTCGCGAATGAGACGCTTTCGAGCAGGCGTTGACATGGTAACCGAACTTGGTTATCCAAAACAACTTTGTGGCGTCTTCCGCGCGAAAGATGGAGATGGAAACGATTGAGCGCGTGTATCGACACCCCAGAGCTGTGGTGCAGCACTTCAGGTAGTCTGGAAGTTGAAGAGAGGGCGCAGCGGACTGTCGTTGAACTCCTGCAGGTACAGTAAGATATGTGGGCAAATGTTGATTCTAGAAGCGATATGCGGGTGCCAGCAGAACCCAATTTGTTGAGGTTGTTGGACAAGACACCAAGGAAGGTGAGGCCGTGCAGGACTGATGGACCTCATACAAAGTAGCAAATTTGGGATTTTAATACACAAAAATAAATATCATCACATTTTAGAAGTGCAGACCAGAGAACGCCGGTGGTATAGTGGTAGCATACGCCCCTGCCACGGGCGAGACCCGGGTTCAATTCCCGGCCGGCGTACTTCATTTTGACCCCCATCACGGACACGATACACTACCAGCCGCCAGCTCTTTGTCATAGATGCGGTGTTGTGCACAACGCTTTTCCAGACATGCACAGATCATCTGTGCATGATGTAAACAGATGAGCCCACAGTTCTCGGCTTCCAGGCCATTAAATTTTACTACGCCAGAGCGGTCTACTGCTTCATTTCGGTGTATGGATCTTGTTGCTGAGACTATAAAACCCATTTACCCCAACAGCTGGTCCTTAACATGTACATATTCGTTGTGCATGGCTCTATGATCCGTCGGAATATAGGACGCTTTGGTTAAGAGTCTGGTTCAACATTGTATACCTACACCGTACCTGTGCCTTTTAGACCGATGAGCCTGATACCGCTTAAAGGCCTACGGGCAGGCCATGCTCTCTGCAGCAAGATAGAATAATTTTCTGGTTATGAGGAGGCAGAAGATCGAAAAAGCCGCAGGTCTCACAAGAGACACTGCGTCCACAGACAGAAGCTACTGAGCGTTTGCGCCTTTCCAAAGTCTATTTGCAGCTTCTTTATTGCTCTTAGAGACGTCAAAGTTCAGATCCTTTGGAAGAGCTTTCCCAGAGGTTTCATCCTCTTGACTTTCAGAGAGTTACAACTGCAGCCAAGTTACTCTCTGTTAAGGTAACTACTCGGATTAAGTCATTTCCTGTCGCTGGAACAAAATGTTGACGTTATGATAACGCGCAACCTGAGCTTTTGTATCTTTTCTATGATTTTGATTATTGTCATGAGCATGCATTCCACATTCAGTTCTCGCGTTCCACATTCGGTTCTCTTGCTTGTCAAAGCTCTGAAAGTAAAAACCGACTACACCTTATACTCGTCTAACTTGATGTTTATATTTACACCGAAAGTATAGCTCGCACCGTGACATAACTGAATAGTGTCAGTGCAGGCGCCCGCACGGGCGTCACTCTAAATTATGTACTCCGTTCGCCTGGTAGCGGTTACCGTGTTTCTGTTTGCTGTCGTTTTACTTCACTTATGCAATCGCAAACAGAAAGCTGTGCCAGCATGGGCGAAAGTGCCTTCGTTTTCTTCATTACTGTTTCCACTGCAGCGTCTTCCCAACTTTTGTGAAACATGGGATCGCTTTGCTCTTGTTTGGACCCACCAGAACAGCTACAGAAGAGAGTTAATCGAAAAAGGTCTCGTCAGAATGGTTTTGTACATGAGTCACAAAGCAATTTTGAAGTAACCGTGATTCAAAATGATCGTGGAAGCACTCTTCAATCTCCACGATCACTCGAAAGAAACTGTTCAAGGGATCATGTACACATTCCTGTCGTGATAACCAAAAGTGTATCCCCGCATCGGCTCGCTCCCGCCGTGCGTCGTAATCTTTTCCAAAGCAAAGATATGGGAGAAGTTAGTCCTCTCCCTTCAGGTATGAAGAATAGCATGTTTTCAAACAAAGATGTCTGCAGAACCTCTGCAGGGTGCGGGGTCCAGCCCGATTCTCCCTTGCCTGGGGACGAGGGCACCCGATTCTCCCTTACTTGGGGGCGAGGACGCGCATCTGCACGATGAAAATGTCGCCAAAGGTCGAAAAATGGACGTGAAATGCGGCCCTAATTCTTCTATGGCCTATGAGATACGAAACGGAAGGAAAGAAATCATAGGGAGGTATTTTGTTCCCAGCAACAAGTATAGCTAAGTGTTCCCACTCAATTCTTTCGGCAGTTGTCTTGACATTGATGTAACTTTAATGCAAAACGTAGCCAACACATGTGTTTACATTGCACCCCGTCTCGTCTTACATGAAACCAAGAACGTGGTGATGCAAACGCGATACAAAAGTTTAGATAGCTGTGAACAACTCTAGAGAGAGAGAGAGACAATTGCTTCACCAAGGGAGCTGGTTTCAAATCTACCGCAGACGATGCAAAGCACGTGCTCGTCGAAGTTTCTGGCCTTCCTCCAGTGGCTATCTGTTGATAGAATAGCCCTCCTGCTACTTCGCCATAAACAATAGAAGACCATATTATAACATAACTGCAGAATAAAGAATGTGTGAGCGATTGTAGTTTTGACGTCAAGAAGGCGTATACCACGTTGTGTCAGTGTTCACTTTTCCAAAAAGTCCTGCCGGAAGGAACTGCCTGAACTAAAGGAGAGAAAAGACAAAAGCACTTCAGAGATGATCAAGCAGCGGCCGTCTAAAGTTTTTGGCTTTCCTTTGGAAGGAAGGAATTCATTTACCCTTGGGTACGTGACGCATTATTTCCGAGATGTAATGAAATTCTAAGCAGAATTTCGGGCCAGGACATCAGTTAATCTTCATTTGTACAATGGCTGTTTGAGAATTCTGGCCTCGATATACCCTGCAAGAAGTTTACTTCACTACGAACGGCCCTGAATGATGTAAATCCCAGTTCATTCGTGAATCACGAATCGTGATTGTAGAAATTCTGCGAAATTACCCGGATCTCAAAGTCAAGAAACAGGAGAAAGCAAATATACTAATTTGCGCTCTACCCTTGGTATCAGCTCACAATAAAGAAACGCCTGTCCAAATTATTAGTTTCCGTACCATCGGTAAACCATCCAGGGCTCGGACTAGTTTCTTCGCCATGCGTTCCTGATTGGTATTGTCGGTAAAGGTAAACAGAGAGAACACACTATTACGCGGTAATCCTGTAACCCATTTATGCCGAGTACTTTTCTTCAAGATCTGGAGTTGTCGACAAATTGTGCGACCGGCAGGAGGAAAGAGGACATCCTGCTTGGAAACTTGAGTTTCTCATCCGTGCACGCATTCTGCGAGTTCAAGAAGTTTCGATGGTGCTGGCTTTTGCGCTCTCAGTTTTGGTTCCCGGACAACAGCCCAAACTAAGCCCACTTCACTGGCATAGTAGACTACCTCTTGGTCAGAGTGTAACAAAGGTTAGGCAATGTCAACGTCGAGTAATAACCAGCAAAATGAGAGAACACAAACAACATGCCGACCCGCGCTTAGATCAATGGGCTCCAGAAAAATTCGGTTTTCTTCACGTGGCGACCATAACTGGGGTACATGGTGTGAAGGGGGAACTGAAAGCTCGGACGGAAGGGGATTTTAATCGTGTTCGACTTTCTGCTAATAAGAACGCACAGCAAAGATATATTTTGCTCCCAGGTCGTCGATACCCTAGACCAGTAAACCTGACTGCCGGGCGTCAGGCATCGCAGCGAAATGCCTGGATCCTTAAACTCGACTGTTTCGGAGACAGAGAAAGTATACACAAACTTCGAGGGGCACGGCTGTATGTGCGTGAATCCGACAGACCTTCCTTAGGGCAGGGTGAATTCATGGTGGTCGACCTCGTTGGATCTCGAGTGGTGCTTCCCTTAGCCGCCGATGATGACGACTCGTGGTACACAAGCGATGCAAAAGGACAAACCGCCGTAATACGTGCTGGTGAACCCATTGGGATCGTCGATAGCGTAATTACGCGCCAAGATTTATGCGATGCATCCGGAAGCGGCAAGAACGGAGCCTCCGTGGCATCGGACCTTATAGAAATTGCGCTGTTTGATTTACCCGATCAACATGTTCACAGCGGACTCTACAACGAGCCGCCACCAGATGAAGCACGTAGGGTATTAGTACCATTTGTGGACCAAATTGTGCCAGTTGTTGACGCTAGTAGCGCTGTTATCGTGTTAGATCCTCCAGAGGGATTGTTGGATATTGCCGTGGTGAACCGGAAAAGAAAAGCGAGGCCGCCAAGAGGATTGCTGATGCCAGCCGGTCAAAACACTGTGATAAACGCAAATGATGTATAAAGCAACGCCAAAGGATACCACACTAACCAGAATTGATCATGCATAGCAAGAACGGCGACAAAAATTTTCGTTGCAGTTGTAGTGGACCAAATAATGCATCCACCACCGAGTACAATCTGTGCGATTCGAAGAGTTCGGAGCGGCCGAAATATAGCGAAGAAAGATAGAATCACCATTGGCAACATTGAGTATCCTAGCACGCTTACGGAGCGGTAGAGGTCGATACCACGCTGAGACATCAGATTGAATACAAAGTAGACGGCAATACAGCCAACAGTCGCTTGGCCGTATATAAAGCTGAATTGAATCTTCCCTTGAAGCAAGAGTAAACACCCAAGCAAGAGCCACAACAAAATCGGGCCTGTCATATCTGCTTCATCCGCAAACGTGGAATCGATGTTGGAGAGCGGATTAGCAACAGCCTTGGCCTTTGCAAGAATCGCGGGTACATTGATTCCAAGCTCCTCTAACAAAGGAGGTTCGTCTTCAAACGATGTCGTTGATTGCTGAGGAGGCATATAGTACTGCTGCTGGTCAGTACTGACACCACTGCTCAGTCCGCCATTAGAAGTTCCTGGCGGTGGTCCGAAGCTTGACTGATAAAAATCGGCAAACGGGGGGTTGCTTATGCCTTGGTGGTTTGGATATGCAGCCATCGGATGTTTCGTTGATCGACTCCGTAGTACACCTTAGACGCAGGACTTTCACTGCTTCGAAATACGAACTGTCAACGAGTGAGTCTGTTTGGAAACCCTTTTCTTTGCTGAACGAAAGCGAGGCAGAATTAATAATTGTCCTTCATCACAATGGCGCTGAGCTCACAAACAGAGAAGTATAACTCGACTTGGAATCTATCCGAGAGGAAACAAATGGGAAGCGGAAACTGCCACGGCGTGTGCCTGACTGCGAAGAAGCTCCAAACGAATGTGCAATGATTGAATCGAGAGAGTGACTGTCACGGTAACACTGTTACCGTAACAGGCCTCAATCGGAAATGCCTCCTTACGCTGTAATGTACACGTAGCTCATGGTATTTGTGTTCTAGATCTGTGTCTACCTATGAATGGTACACGCAGCCCCATACGTTGACTCTGCGTACAGTTCTACAGAACTGTGTAGATGATCGCCTTCCAACTTCTGTCGATGGACGAAGCTCTCTAGCTTGAAGTGCTCCTGCGTCCCCTGTGCATGTGAGAGATTCTGTTCGAAGCATTGGAGTGTGCAATTTGACGACCGCAGTAATCGAAAAGGACTTCTCGCAGATCTACTTTTAAGTTTTGGTACACGGGGGGGAAGACTGACACAGCTTGTCAACCACTGGATCGATTGAATTGTCGCGATGCCCAACTTGGATTTCCTTGATGAAGACCTGTCCATTAGCGGCAGTGGAAAAAAAGCTCTTGATTTAGATCTGCAAGAATTGTCGTATTCACTTGGAAATGAATTGCGAGTGCCTTCAGTTGAACGCCCATCCCATTTTCTCCGCGACGCCTTTGTCAACGTGCCTGAGAAGGACAGACTGAAATTCGCACATGGTACGACTACGCTCGCGTTTGCATTTCAAGGAGGGATTATAGTGTGTGTAGACTCTCGTGCCAGTATGGGACAATATGTTGGAAGCGGAACTGTTAAGAAGATCATTGAGATCAACCCTTATCTCCTTGGTACTATGGCCGGCGGTGCAGCAGACTGCAGTTTCTGGGAACGCGATCTTGGAAGAAGATGCAGGCTGTACGGTGCGTCGATATCTTTCTGAGCATCGGACGACCGAAATTTGTTGTTTTCTTCCGAGTTGAACTAACATGCAATACTCTACATGACTCAATTTGACCTGCACAGAGTTACGGAATAAGGAACGTATATCAGTTGCTGCTGCTTCAAAGTTACTGGCAAATACTGTATACTACTATCGAGGAATGGGACTCTCAATGGGGTACGTTGTACTTTCATATCGGTTAGTACCTTATTGTCTCTAACCCAACGTGTTGCTTACTCTGAATTTCTCAGGACAATGATCTGCGGATGGGATAAAACCGGCCCCAATATCTTCTACGTCGATTCTGATGGCACAAGGTTCAAAGGCCATATATTCTCCGTAGGCTCAGGGTCGACGTTTGCGTATGGCGTACTTGACCAAGGCTACTCGTATGAAATGTCCGCTGAGGATGCCATCAAGCTCGGTCGAAAATCAATCTATCATGCAACACATCGTGATGCTGCCTCTGGTGGCGTCATTAACTGCTATCATGTAAAGGAAGATGGATGGGTGAAGATTTCATCGGAAGACATGATGATCCAGCATCGGGCGCGAGTGGTTGAACGAAAAGCGGAGGACGAGGCGTCGGATGCTGCGAAGGCAACCGCAGCTGCTGAAACGGCTCCTGTTCAGCCTGTCACGGCATAACTTCCATGCTGGTATTGTGGAATGTTGAGGAGGAGAGAATAGCAAATTCACCAATGGATAATTCTCTTGCTTTCCTGCATTGTAATGCAGTTCATGTACAAGGTTAGTCCCTGGCTCAGGTGAAGTGGTGTTGATCCAAGTACTGCAGTGAACCCCTGCATGAATGTAAGGGATGGCTCATGACAATATGGAAAGGAAGGATCGAGCTTGAGAGATATGTTATTTTCACACACGTTTAGTGATGCTCTTTTCTTTCAATTATTACACCGCCTCCCTCTACTCTGCCATGTTGAGCCGATGATTGCGAATGATATGTTGAGGAGGGACAAGTATTCAAAAGTAAGAGGGGGTTTCGGGCAGTACACTGCGTTCCTGTTCCTCTTCGGCAAACATGTTTCTCTTTCTTCAACACGTAAACAGACTCTTCGAAGAACATGTACGGAAGCCCAGAGTACTGTCAAAGAATATAGCGTATCCAATCACCGAATAATATCTTCATTCTAGGCGGCACAGAAAGTCGCTCACAAGACTTCTTCGCTTTCGCCTTCCTAAATTTGGCGGACAAGAATCTTTATGAAGACTCATTAGCTGTTTCTCACATGTAGCAGGAGATGGAGAGAAATATGTCCTTGGCAGGGACCAGTTCAGTACCATATACTCAAAACAGAGTACTACTAGAAAGATAATGGTAATAAGAAAGCAGATGTCTGGGAGTTTATGACCAGAAGAGAAGCCCATCGCGCCGGTGGCGACAATGAGTCACATTAGCGCTGCATTCGTCCTCAGAAAAGGCCATCTCCAAAGGGTTGCAATATATATATCTCTCTGCTTGTGGTGACCGGAAAGCAAATCAAACTCCTACGCGTGGATTTACAGAAGAATCCCTTCAGAGGAAAAAAGTAAGTGAAACGGAGATAGGATCTTATTCAAATGACTTGCTCGTAACCTACTGCTTCCTCGCAACCAGACTAGGGCATTTTATTGACGCACCACACAGGTCCGTGAGGGCCATCACCAATCTGTCCGATCGCTCGGACAAGTTAAACCATCTCCCGAGTCGGATATGCGGGTCAATTCCTAACTCTTTGGAGTTGAAATCTTCAGGTCGGTAGGCTGCAACCGAACATTTGTATTTGTCAAGGATTCGGATTTCTCTTTAGTGGGGCTCCACGCTCTCGCAAAAAAGTACGTCTATACCAGTTCCATTGTGGGATTGCTGATTCCTGCGGGAGGGTAAAAGACTCACTGAGTAGGGTGGCGTGTCCAGATTCGGAACTCTGTGTGGCTGAGCATCGAATACATAAAAGGCGGAACGGGCTATGGTTTTGATATCCTCAGTTTACAAAGATACGGAGAGGATTGCGAGAAGTCTTCGTTTCGCAGGTTCCCTACTTCGAAACAACAACCACCGGAACATCGTCTCCCAAAACAAGTCGGCACCCTTCTCCTTTTCTTTCAAACTGCAAGTCCCTCACAAAACGCTTTTCTTTCATTTCCATTCCCGATACATCCATTGTCACGAATTGGGGAGCTGGTGTAAACGGGGCGACGTTTATATCAACGTATTTCTGAAGTCGATTGAGCCAACCTCCTTCTCGCAAACCAGGGCTCTTCTCACGATTGATACATATCATTGGCACTCGGACTCTTACAGGTTCATTTTCAGGAGAATAACGAAACGATACCCCCAATGGATACTCTCCAGTTGGATGTATACGAATGTTGTGGGCAAGAACACGTATTCTTTCAAAAGGTATACTCGAAGTGCTCAGGACCTTTCCATATTCGTTCACTGTGTGTTCTTCTATAGTCAATTCATATAAAGGCCCCACAAAGCGTGTCTTTCCTCTCTTTTGCACGGCAAACCTACCAGACTGCTTATCCTCAAGAAGAGGGGCTTTTGGAACTTGAAGTATCATGTCAGGAATTATATTGCGGCCCTCGACGCAAGCCAATATCCTGTCCGTTAATCAACATCGTCGTCAGTCAGCACACTCTAGCAATGAGAGAAACGTGATGAACTCAGTACCGCAACTTACCACGAACCTTCCTTTCGAATCTTTGCCGTAGCTCGTTTATTTCCCTCCCGAAGTCTCCCGGTAACACGGCGATGAAAAAGAGCTGGATCTGAAGAATCCAACATGTTTACTTCGTCAATTGCAACACCTCCACTGATATCTTCTGCTTCGTCCCGTACAGCGCTTGCCACAAAACGAAGCCTCTTGATCGAATGGTTACATTGCGTAGATTGTAAAACCCCGCTAACGCTCTGAATCGCTTGCCAAGCTCGATACATTCTCTACCGACTTCCCAAGCTGAACCAAAAAAAGTCAACGAGGCAAACCAAAATGTCAGACAAGTTCAGGATATTCAGGCAATGGCTGCTTCACGATTTCAGCGCGCGTAGAGGTTTGTTGTGTCCATGAAAATACGATATTGTATGATTGCACGATGAGAGGGATCGCGAGTCCGTATGTATGGGATGCTTTGATCGGACTTCAGAGAAAACTCGTTTCGTTGAGCAGTGGATAATGGTAACTATCGATTTGCTGTTGGATACATATGTTCAATGCGCCATGTATGACTAGGGAGTCCTGATCGTGCATGACGCATTCTCTGTCCCATTCTGAGGCGGTGTGATTCTGCGACGCGTCCAAAGCATCGCAGATCCTGATTGTACTGTAGCTACACTGGTACCAAAGGAAGTTTTTTGGTTAAAAAAGAGTTTTCTACAAAAAAGGAAGATAACATACCCTTGGTAGAACGCTTTTGTTCGAAGCACTTCCTCCTGACGAAAGCCAACTCTCTTTTCGCAGCACAAGGGTATAAGGCTAGCCCTCCTGGTTACTAAAACGATTTGCAACGATATGGAGTAGCCCTTTCGTTTTGGAGAAGACAAACAGCGGAATTCCGAAGGTAGAACTTTGCATAGCTGTGAAACTGATCTTTGGTCGGAAGGTTGAATGTGTTTGCCTGAAAGATCGCTGAATGGGATCTCCTTTCACCTTTCTGCAATAATATTATTGCGCGAAGAGATTCTTTGAACCTGCGTCTACTTCACAACCGTGCCGTTTTTTTCTGGGCAGTTGGCGGCATGTTTGTCAACCATGGGGAAACTTTCCATACGGGCAAATATGCGGATATTCTAATTCGTAGATTGTGTGTACATGCTGGACTGTCGCATACTTCTTCTTTCACATCAGCTGCTCCTAATTACGAAACAGAGGTAGGGCTAACTTGATACGCTTTCTTAAAAGTTTCCCTTCCCTCTAAGAGAGGCTAAAAGCTTCGAAGGCACTGTCTAATCATGTCTATCAAGGATTTGTCGTTCGCCAGGGTGAAACTGGCAATTCGTTTCGGCGTGATGCGTTTGTAAGCGGACTCCGAGACACTAAGATGTTTCCGACCGCACAGGGTTTCGTCCCCGACGCTTATCGCCTTCGTCTTTCCCTCTTCATTCAACCTCAAGAGACCGTCGGCTAAGGGGCACACCACGACAAGGCGCTTCACATGTACCACGTTGGCCGCTCAGGAAACCATGAGCGACGTTCTATCCACCCAATCTTCATATCAGCGTCACCGTCATCCAAGCCTAGTGTAGTCCGACTGAGAAAACCCTGGAAGAAACCCCTTCCAGCGCCCCGATGGAGCTATTCCTTCAGAGGGAAAAATTCAGGGAAACGGCGGTAGGATCGTACTCTTACGGACCTGCTCGTGACCTACTGCTTACGTGCAGCTCAACGGGGGCATTTTAGCCACGTACCGCCCCGGTCCATGAGGGCGACCCGCGAGCTGTTCGATCGCTCGGACGAGTTTAACAACCTCCCGGGTCGAGTTGTGACCTTCACATGATCCCTGTGAGCGAATGATATCTCTACTTTAGCCAATCCGAATCCCTTCCTGAATCTGGTTAGTATGAATTGACTGAGCATGTGTTCGTATTTCTCTGTAAGACATATTACTCGTCTGGTCCCTTCCGCAGGTTATGTGAATTGAAGACGGGAAGAAGAAGAAGACATGCAAGAGCAGGTTTCTATCAATCCCAAGTCCGAATTCCAGCCGCTTCTGGAGAGGAGCTGGAGCCTATCTTCTTGAATATATTGTTGTCCAACATTTAGGATACCATCGAATTTCCCACCTCTCCCAAATCTTGACAAAGTACAATGCTTTCATTTATAAGAGAAAAAAGACCCGCAGGAGGGCACAATTTCTGCCTTCGCAATTCATAATCTGGCCTTGTGCCGCACAATATGACGCTGAATTATTGGTAGCGGCACTAGGTCTCTATCCCTCGATGTCTAAGTGCAAACTTATATGTCTATAAGCACGCTGTGACGCTTTATTCCAGCAAATGCAACTTCTTTGTGGCACCAGAACAGAGAATTCAATTCCCTCTCCTTCGACCAGTTCAAGAACAACTATAAATGCTCAATGCAAACTGAAGTGCCATCATGGGCTTTAAAAGCTTTCAAAGCATGGTCTATCCTGCTTTCTCGACCAGTACGAAACCCGTTGCCATCGATAGACCTGTCGTTTGACCTTTGTGTCCATCAATATCGTGGAACCAAGCGACCAAACTGAAACCCATCGCAGAGAATCATCATTCGAAGACCGAGACAGCACATTCCTTCTTCTGCCGGACCTTGCCTTAAGAAACAATGTTCAGAATCCTGGTCCTTTTCGTGGTAGTGATCACATTACCGGTACCGTCACGGGCCGCTCCAACCAAGCGAGTGGTTACCCTGGAAGCCGTTTTTGACTCCACTGATAAGCGCCTTTCTCTGAATTCGAAACAGATTCATGGCCATTACTCTCGATTCATGGAACTCTCTGGACAAGGAAATCTTTGTCCAAGAACAATTACTCACTTGAGCGACGGAAGTCATTATGCGAATGGTATTGGTTTGCCTCACAGAGAGATAACGCACGATGGAACCCACTGTCAGGATGGTGGACAACTTCTGTTAAAGTATGAAAGAAAGCTCTCATCCGAAGTTGTAGCCAATGTCTTTGGTCTCCAAGACGATGTCACCGGATTCAAAGCTTCAATTCGTCGAGTCCTCTTAAGTCTCGATGGATTCTATATCGGTATTGAGAACGTGACGAGGTCCTGCGGCCGTTCTTCTCTAGCAAACGGGGCTGCCGTAATAATCACATCTGACAGTGAGCCTTTCGGGAAAGAATTTCATATTCCCTTCCATGGCCACCCGAAAGTTATGCTCATAAACGACAAACACAAGGCATGTGCGCTCACAAGTACGTGGGGTTCACCATCACCAATTCCTGTGCAGCCAACGGAGACGCAAAAATCTCAATATGGACCGGTCTCGGCGACCATTTCTTCTTCACCTCCGTCACCCAGTTCACAACCGCTTATGCCCTCTGCCGAAGCGAAGCAGACAACTGCTCCGACTTCCTCACAGGTCATACCTTCTTCAACACCACATCAACCCAACGACGATGATAACGTCGACACGTCAGACTCCATGACGCCCGCTTCTACTCCATTGCCTTCGGTTTACGATCGAGAGTCACCACAGAAGAAGGATACTACTACCGCTTCAACAACTTCTTCGAAAGAACAAAACCAGGCGCACAGATCATCGCCTTCTGGAAAAATGTCCCCCGAATCACCTACAGCAACACACGCAAGCGTAACAGCTTCTGAAGGAGAGCAATCGTCAACCTCTGTAGCAGCATCTATGATCCCAACCCCTCCAAAGGAGACAAAGAAATCAGGGTCAGCAGAAGAAACCATAATGGCAACCGCTTCACCATCCCAATCGGCCACTCAAAGAGTCTCGATAACACCGTCTGCTAGCGCAACCCCCAAACCTGCATCAAGCGAAGCAGGTGAGCAACCGTATCCGAGTAGTTCGGATTCCTCACCATCGCCAACAGGAGCACCGCTACAGACATTCCAGTCTACTCAGAGTTTCCCTGAACCTTCTCCTGCAACTGTATTGTCCACTGGGCGATCTCCGAAGCCCTCTATCTACCCTGACGCATCGAAGGCACCCAAAGTAGTGGATATGGCGCCTAGGAGTAGTAGATCTCCAAAAAAGTTGAAGGACATGGGCAAGAAGGGAACGAAATCATCACAGGGAGAGGATATTTTGCTGACTGGGTCTCGCTCACCCACGGCAAAACCTTCGACCGGAGGTCCTCTCATTTTCTTTGGACAAAAGCCCTCGGCCTCTATGTTACCAAGCCCTGAAGTTACTTCGACGCCCTTGGTACAAGAAAGTCCAAGCAAGATGGATGGTCCAGAAATGACTGACGCAGGAGCCTCCCAATCTCCAAAGGCGTCTATAGGGAAGTCTACCACGCCATCACCTTCACTTGCAGTAGTGGCAGAAGAAGATGGTTCCGCATGCTTCCCTGCGAATGCCATGGCTGTCGTAGAGAACGGAAAATTCGTTAGAGTTGAGGACTTGAAAGTTGGAAACAGAGTATTAGTCGGAGATGGTCAATTCTCGGACATTATCGATTTCAGTCATGCTGACAGGAACATTGTTTGGCCGTTTGATCGGTTCATCACTGCCAGTGGGACCCTTACTGTCACATCTTCTCATTACATTTATACGCAACGAGGGCTCTTACCTGCTGGAGAAGTTTCTGCTTCAGACTCGCTGATTCTCTCAAACGGGACGCAAATTGTGGTTGCAGCAAAAACACAGCTTTTCGCTCGTGGTCTCTTTAATCCTCACACATCACTTGGTGATATTATCATCGACGGGTTCAAAGCAAGTACGTACACTACTGCGTTGGAACCTACCATCGCCCACGCATTGATGGCTCCTATTCGCCTCCTGGACATGGTGGGAAGTCGCCCAACTCTCCTGGGTTCAATTGTTCAAAACCCTGCCATCATCAGATATTTCAACATCCGCAGTTCGTAGTGCGGGATTTAGTCACCTCGCATAGCTAGAACTACAGGTAAAATCTCAGCCTTGGTCGAATAGTACTTTCAAGTCGAAGAAACAAAGAGTTCCTACAGAACAGGCGATGCAGTGATATAGAGTTTATACAGTTTCGCATGCTCGCGCTTTAACTTGAAATGAGGCAAGCGATAAGTATAATGCAGCGCACAGTGCATGTACCCGTAACCTAGGCAGGAACCGCGGGACGAGTGTTTAACTTCAGCAAAAACATGGTGACGTCACATTTCCATAGCATCCCCACTCCCTTGAGCACTCATTTCAAGAATAAGAACATTTTTCTTGCGTCGGGTGATAAGGAATTATTAGGAACTGCTGCAATGCCGGGAAGACTTGAGCTTCAATGAACAATCACTGTAGGATGAACAAATATTGTTGTCCACCTCCCCGTATATAACAGCAAGGGCTCGGAAGTCAGCCGGCAGCGTTATGCAGACGAGAAAGAGGACGACGTCACCCCTCAGCTAAAAAAGCATATCATAGTTAGTCCGCTCAGCAAATAAGCTATTTATCGATCTCTACGCATATTATTCCGACAGGAAAAAGAAACCGGAGATACGCATGCACGTAACAGCAGGAAGCTTGCTGTTCGACTCCAACCATTCAGTTAAGACCTTTGGTGTCTTGAAAGTCTTAGCGAGGAACTGAATATCCTCCGTGCAATCGATATCCAAGTCTGCCAGCTTAGTAACCACATCATCGATTCTTTTTTGAGGCTTACCGGGTAAAGCAGCTCTCACAACTTCTTCCAACTCTTTCCCTTCATATTCCGCTACCACATCACGAACAACAGGAATAGGTTCCGGTTCCGGAGCTGGGGCGGGTGCAGGGGGTGGAGCCACAGGTTCGTTCGAACGACGGCCTCGCTCTAACTTCTCGCGTGATTTGGAACCACGAGAGTTTCCCCTGGACGCTTTTCCGCTGCCACGAGACGACGAAGATGAGTGACTTCCAGCTCGATTATGATCAGAACCACGCCTATGAAGGTCGCTATCTGCAGGCTCGTAATCAACGAGAAACCAAGGATGTTTCTTTACGTCCTCTAACGAAAACCGCTTCTCGGGATCCTTTTCGAGCAGCTTTGATATCAAATCCTTGGCTTCTGCAGGCATCCATGAGGGATAGTCTACTTTGCAACGATTAATCTGTTCATACAGAAGCGTCATGTCTTCGTTCTGAAATGGTAGCTGACCCGTTATCAATAGATATAGAATGATACCGCAAGACCAAGCGTCAATCTTCACACCAGAATAGCCATCTTCCGCTCCATTAATGATCTCTGGCGCACAGTAATATGGAGTACCACATGCTGTATAAAGCAGGTCGCTTCCACTGACTCCCTTCATAGAAGATACACCGAAGTCGGTGATCTTGAGTGTCCCATTGCTATCCACGAGGAGATTCTCCGGCTTGAGATCCCTATGACAGACTCCACGACGATGACAATAGTCAATACCATCGATGAGTTGCTGGAAATATTTGCGAGAAGTTGGTTCGTCCAGTTCGCCCTTTCGTTCAATTTGCTCGAAAAGCTCGCCACCGCGAACAAGGTCCATGACAATATAAAGCTTAGACTTGGAGCTAAGGACCTCCCGAAGATTAACAATGTTCTTATGGTTGAGAGCCTTCATGATAGCAATTTCGCGACGGACATTGACCGTAAGCTCATTGGCCTTGATGTCGGACTTGTCAAGGATTTTGATGGCATATTCTTTGCCAGTTTCTTGATGTTGAGCGAGCTTAACCTTGCCAAAGGTTCCTTGCCCGAGAGTAGAGGTCACGATATACGGTCCGACCCTAGACCCCATGATGGAGTGCTATGTGAACTGCAAAGAGAGCGAGAACGGAATGAATGGAGAAGTTGGCGGGAATAGACAGCGTCGTCGAGATGTGAAGCGCTGACGTGTGTTGTAGTGGAAGGCGAACGAAACACTTGCGAACAATCGGGAACGAGTTGGGACAAAAACAAGCTAGGGAGCTGGTAGGCTTAGGATTCGGTCGGGGGGACGCAGGGCGGCTGCGGCATGCAGTGAGAACGGAGCGCGACGATGAGCAGCAACGGAAAATGAGGCAGGTCAACAGTGGGGGGGAGGGGAAACTGGGAAAGCTGAAGAGAGGGCTCCGACAAGAGGGAGTTGCGCGCGCGTTGAGTCGGTTGGACGGCGTAGTAGAAAGTCTGACAGCGTTGTTGCTGCAGTTGCACAGCAGCAAGTTCGCCTGTTGTGGCCAAGTCCGATGGACTTCGTTTCGTATCTCAACGAGCGACAGCCTGTCCACTGGGAGCCGAGCGCTCGTTCGATTCCAAAGGTTCGGAAGGGTAAGCCTGCCACGTGTCGCAATGTGGGCCCCGTTGCTCGCGTTTCCTCTTCATGTTTCCATGCGCGGTTTCGGTGCAGTTGCTTCTGATTTGTCATCGCTGGTTCTGATCCTCTTGGCAAAGCTCACTTGTTGCTGCGCGCGGCAACAGGCACGCGGCACGGCACACGGCACGCGCGCCGTGCCGGTGCTGCATCGACTGGAGGCTTTGTGCTTCTCTTTTAATCATACTGTACTCTTCATTTTTGTGTCGTCCTCTCAAAGATATCCGTTGTTTATTGAGTCGAAGGGGAAGGGCGCTTGCAAGCAATAGCCGGTGCAGGGCTTGCCAGGCGCCATTGCCTAACGAGCCAGTCGCAAGCCATCTTCATCTCGATCTAGCTGCTCATCCCCGCCGTTGACCGTTTGACTTGCCATCGCCAGTTTTTGCCCTTGAAGCCCGATGGCTTGGGTGAGGATGACGTAACCTACATACGTTAACACATCCCCCCATGTCATACGCCGTCACTTCCAGTCTTTTGGAGAGCATGCGAAAGGACCCCCGCCAACTGCAGCGCTAGAGCCCCGTTTTTCATACACTAGCTAGCTCTGGCGTACTGTCCTCTTCGCTGTTTCTAGTTTACTTGCTGCTGAGTAAGTCTGTTACATCCATCCCTTCTTTTTGCATCACTCACATCACCAGAAACGACTCCTATTGTGGCAAGAAAATCACGTATGTATGCTGCAAGTGTGTTGTGTGATGTTTTCGCCTCATCCTCTTCGTTCCTCTTAGGATGCGATGCTTCAAAGTAGAAAGAAAGGATTTTAGAAGGCTAGCCCTCCTTACCTGCTCGTCCACCATGAACCCAAAGCAATACATGCGTGGCAGTTTCCACGAGTTTTTCATTGCATATGCGAACACGCAAATGAAAGAGAGAGAGAGATGTGAACACGCGCTGCATGATTTCAATTCGGAGTGGAAACGATGATGGCAAAGATTACCTTGTTGAGAGCGGGCGTCCAGGCCCGTCGAGACAGGGAAGAGTGCCACGACGATTACAAGCGTGACTGTGGTCGTCGTGTGCCAATTCTGTGCCGAAGTGCGTAGATGCAGTGAAGACAGTGAAGATGCTCGAGGCCTCGCCGACCACAAGGACGGCTCTCTGCTTATTGTTAGAGAAGTGTCTGACATTATTGGCAGACTATGGCGGATGTTCAACAAATAGGAGGCGGAGACTAACGCAGGTGTCTCCCACATGGGAGGCCGGGGAAGCAGCTGATTCTGCGTCTAGTTCCTGACCGATACAGCTGTCGCGTGATAGAAATTGTTGTGCGTAGACAATTGTCGTGCTTGAGATAATACGAGGATCCCGGTAACCCGACTGAAGATACTCAAACGTCAAGGACGACGAGGAAGATACCACACGTAGCCCGCGACATGCCATGAGCCCAGATCCAGCCGTCCTACGTCTCTTCCCACTCCTTGCACAGAATGTTTTAACTCAAACGAAGAAGAATTAGTGGTGCGGATGACAACGTGTGCAACCGTATTTCTCTCAGGCAAACCAGCGACACAGAGCCGAAGCTTGCGCAACATACATTCAGCCTGTTGCTGGGCATTTTCAGCACAGAGCTCGGAGACACCTTTCGTAATCTTTAGTTGGTACAATTCTACTATGTTTCCTTCTTCCATGATAAGCATTTGCACAGTCCCCTCTCTGATGGCGCGCCCGTCTTTCGCGTCTCGAAGCCAAGCGAAAAGACCATAATGTTGCAAACTACAATCACGCCAATCGGAAAGCACGAGGGCTGGTACGTTACCGACACCAAAACGAGCTCTTTTGAAAGAGGCGGCAGGAAGGATTCCTCGATCCTCTGCTGCTGTACAGAGCCAAGCAGTGAGGAATGTGGTCGCGAGATTGACGCTCGACATTTAGACTTCGAGAAACTATGCGCGGTGTGCCTGTTCGAAACGGCGGGCTCTGGACCTAGCCTCAAGGATACGGAGATTATTAGAGCTATGCTCTGCGACGTGTGAAAGAACAGCTTGCAAACTTGAGTGCTTTATTGATTTCGCTCCGGAGCAGCGAAGCACGGGCAAGCGGCGCATCAAGATTTGCGTTTCGGCCTTAGGGCTGAGTCCATGAAGTGGGAAGTGCTAACGCTTCCTTTTCGACATAGATGCATCTGTGGTGCCCTCTCTCTCTTTTATAGGCACACTAGTTCAATATGTGGCTAACGAAACTGTATTGTACACTTTGATCCCTTTATAGCAGTAAACGACATATGCACACTACAAAGTATATTCCATGAAGGGACCATTTCTTTCGATCAAAACGAAACCCTTTGCGTTTCTCACTCTCCTGAGTTCCGAAAGGGAAGGCCCGAAAAAGTGGCGACTGTCTTTCTCCAGGGTCTCAAAGCTCTGCACTCTCCTGTATATGGTGCTGTCTTTCTCGACCCGCGGACCTCGAATTTGAATGAGCGGGGGTCCAAAGGTAGATTTGGCGTGCATCTGGTCGTACGCAATGATGCGCTCTCTCACATGAGAAGATTGCCTCTTCTTGATTTCTCTTTCCAGCTCAGGGTCAAACTCGTCGGAGAAGGTTTGAACAAACTCATCACTATCAAGCGATGCACTACTAGAGGGCTTGGTGGGGGAAGCGGAAGTGGATTTGCCGATTGATGAAGTGGAAAACTCGCGATCACCGCTGTACTTGGAGCAGGTGCTAAGTTTGGAAGCTCCTGGCGACAGGCGATACTCTGATGTGCTTGACAAATCGGATCGGTGTGGGGAGCGTAACAGACGGCGGAAGATGTTCGCATTGCGGCGGCGGGTGCTGGTACTAGATGAAGTGGAGGCTGGCTCCACAGGCGAACCGAAACATCCCATTGTGGCGAAAACAAGCTAAGGAGGCTGTCCAGAAGTATCGAATAACGCAACGGCAGCTTGGGGGAGAAACGAACGCGCTGCGAAAAGGATAGTGCTGACGACAACGAATTGAGCGAACAACGGACGCAGTAAAGAAGGGCGCGACAGCGGGAGCGCGGGCGCCCGCCTTACACGGAAGAGCGCCATGATGAACGGGAGCGGGCGACGATAGGTGGATGCATACAGAGGCAGCGGAGCGAGATGATGAAGGCTCGCCACGTCTACCTAGCAGCATTCGCCGACGGATCGCAGATCTGGCTGAGTGCGGAACACGTAGCGCAACTGCGTGGGGTGCCACTGCACTGGGGGCGGCGGCTGGCGGCCGGGGCTCGACGCGAGCGCGCTGACGTAGCGCGGGCACTGAATGGCATTGAATGGGACGGGTGCGGAGGCAGTGCGCGGCACGCGCTGATTGGGCAGCGACGCAGGCAGTGCAGCGGAGCAGTTGCGCGACGTGGTGCGGATGCAGGGCGATCTACCGCGAGTGGCGTGCCGCTGTAAAGAGAGTGTGCTGGAGCTTGCGCGGTGGTTTGCGGCTCTGTCATCACGTAGCCGCGCGCGGCGCGGCGGGGCCGCCCCGGCGCGCGTGGCGGTGCCGACGGCGATGGCACGCTGCCGGCGGCGGCCGCCCGGCCGCGCCACGCCGCCGGGACCGCATTCGGCGGCGAACTGTTCCCACCGGAGTGCAAAGCCGGTTTATTTTTGGCAACAGCACCGGCTGTAAACCCGCGCACTGTCAGAGAGAAAAATCTCACGCACGCGCGACTGTCGCAGCAAGTTAACGCCCGTGGTTGGGCGCCATTGGCCCAGCCACAGCCAATCACGTGCGCCGCGCTGTCGGTTGAGCACCGGAGCGGCACCGCGCACCGCGCACCTGCAAGGCCCTGCATGCACGAATGGGCGATGCCGTTTGATCTGTCTGGTGCGCCGCCGCGGTGCGCCGTCCGCATCTCCCCGCCGGGCGCGAAGCGGCCCGACAGCGCCTCTTCCTCCCCCATGGCCTCGTCCATGGCGCAGCTGTTCCTCTCCCCGCCGCCACCGCTACCTTCCTCACGCCGTCCGCGTTATCGGGGCGCCGGACTACTGCGCTGCAGTCGGTCCGCTCGCGCGCCTCCGTCACTGCCGCCGCCGTTCCGGCAGGTCTCGCGCTCACCGCCTGGTCTTACCGTGTTGTACACACGCGCGGACGCCCCTATCACATCGGCCAACCTGCCGCAGCTGCTCGCGTATGTACGCGAGCAGCCTCGCGTGCTCCTTGCAGTCGCTCCACATGCCACTGTGCCGCACGGCCCTTCGGAAACACTTGCCAGTCTGGGTGTTCGTCTCGTTCGTCGTTCCGTTTTATCTGGCCCGTCTCGTCGAGCCCGTACACCGCTTGTACCGCAACCATTGTATCGTAAGCGCCCTTCCGTTCCGAAGCATCTCTTTGAGCTACATGCGCCGTATACGCTTGCTGGCAGTCAGCCTCGTGCTGTTCGCTTCCTGACCGATGGCCTGTTGAAACGGGGTAAGCTGTTTCAGACCCTAGCTGGAGTTACAGGGTCCGGTAAGAGTTATATGATGGCTAGTGTCATCGCCGCGGCTCAGGTTCCTACCATTGTTTTGGCACCTAACAAAACTCTGGCTGCCCAGTTGTACAACCAGTTCAAACTTTTTTTCCCGCGAAATCGCGTTGAGTTTTTTGTATCCAACTTCAAACATTATCAACCAGAAGCCTACTTGCCTGCCAGTGACAAGTACATTGCCAAGACCAGCTCCATTGATCATGAATTGGATCGACTTAGACACGCTGCCACAAAGAGTCTATTCGAACGAAATGATACCATTGTCGTGGCCAGCGTCAGCTCCATATATGGTTTGGGTCTACCCTCTGAATACCTTCAAGCTGCATTTCCAGCTCGAGTAGGTGATTTTCTGACACCACTCCAGCTTGTAGACTGTCTACGCAATTTGGACTATGTCGAAGATAGCGTCAAAATAGAAACAACAAGGGGGCTTTTTCGCCGTGCCCATCAGTATGTTGACGTCTCGCCTCCGTGGGAGCAACCCGGAACTCTTTATAGATTTGTTTTCGAGGACTCCAGGATAGCGGCGTTACAGTGTGTGAACATCAAAATTGATACTGTTGACGAACTGGATCAACAAGTGGTTTTATACCCAGCGAAGCATTTTGTCACTCCAAAGCATCGTATAGAAAAAGCCATAGAGAAGATCGAAGAGGAAACTCGCGCCAGCGTCGAAAGTTTTGTCAGCGCGGGAAAGAAGTTGGAGGCTACACGTCTTCAGGAAAGAGTTGATACAGATGTACAAATGCTGAGGAAGGTGGGCTTCTGTCACGGAATTGAGAATTACTCGTTGCACCTCTCAGGACGTGATCGTTGGCAAGCGCCAGAGACCCTTCTGGACTACATGCCAAAAGACGACAAGTGGCTGCTGTTCATAGATGAAAGCCACATCACTGTTCCACAATTGGGAGGCATGCACGCTGGAAATGCCGCGAGGAAAAAGAAGCTTGTACAACACGGATTTCGGTTACCATCGGCAATGGAAAACCGTCCCTTGAATTCCCGTGAGTTCTGGGCAAAGACACATCAGACAGTCTTTGTGTCTGCTACCCCCGGTACTTTCGAGAGGGAAAAAAGTGGAATTGATGGCATCGTAGAAGCTGTGATTCGCCCAACTGGTGTACTGGATCCTACGGTCGAGGTGGTTAGAACAAAGGGTCAAATTGAACATCTCACATACCAGTTGGCCAAGGTTGCTTCTACTGGAGGGAAAGCGATTGTCACCACTGTTACGAAACGCTTTGCTGAAGATTTGGCGGACTGCCTCTCCAGCAAGGAACCCGTTGTCGGCGTTCTTGATAGACCTCTAAACGTCGCCTACTTGCATTCCGGAATTGATTCTGTCGGTCGCATGCATGTCTTAGAAGCTATGAGAGAAGTTTCCGAGGAAGAGTTTGACCACATTCAGCATACCGAGAGTACACGTAGTGTGGATCACCGTCAGCTTGATGTTCTAGTTGGCGTAAATTTGTTGCGTGAGGGGATCGACC
Source organism: Gracilaria domingensis (assembly GCA_022539475.1). Classification (NCBI taxonomy): domain Eukaryota; phylum Rhodophyta; class Florideophyceae; order Gracilariales; family Gracilariaceae; genus Gracilaria; species Gracilaria domingensis. The sequence goes on from VCMS01000001.1 coordinate 437,597, forward strand.
TTCCTGCTGTCCAGCTTGTTGCAATTTTGGACGCCGACTCTGAAGGCTTTTTGAGAGGAGAAACGGCACTGATTCAGATGATGGGCAGGGCGGCGCGCAATGTCAAAGGACATGTCATAATGTACGCAGATATTGTAACTGTAGCGATGCGAAGGGCCATAGATGAGACCACAAGACGGAGAAAATTACAGATCGCCTACAATTCCCTCTATGGTGTGACACCCTCTCCTGTTGGGGTTTCAGATTCCTTTACTAATGAAACAACCGAGCCGTTGTTAGAACGCATCAGACGTATGAAGCTGAACGACAAGACCAATCAACTCGGGTATCAGTTTGATCATTCACCTCATCTATCCAGGACCGCAACGAAATCCCAAAGGACGGCGAACGAAGTAGCTAACACAGAGTCAAATGTAGAAGCTATTACAAAGGAAATGTTAAGAGCTGCTGAAACGGAGGATTTTGAGACAGCCGCCCTCTTGCGGGATCGGCTCGTGTCGATAGGAGTTTTGAAGAAGTAGCTTGACCAATGGTCAGTGATCATCTGACAATCCATAGAGAGGATTTCGATCTACCTTGGGTATGCTTTTTTCGTTTCTCACGAGTCACTTTCCCGTGGGCAATTGGCCGTTCTCTCTTACCTTTTTTTTGATGGGAATATTGGCTTGATCACGATCATACATGATGTAGTGTAGAACGTTTCTGCCCAAAAGAAACCTTCTCACAAAGAAAGAGGGCACCCTGGGACGGTTGCAGGCATGCAGGAGAAGCTGCAGACGTACTTCCACGGTTTTGGTCAGTCGCGTTGATAGCATCGTAATCAGAAAAGTGCGAGTCATGAAGCGGACAAGGCTTGGGAAAGAAGCCTAGTAACGTTTTGGCTCTTTCTTCCCTTCAATCGCTTACCGCCGAGAAACAGTTCTGACACGGATGAAAGCAGAAATCGATTCCAGAGTTGGGAGTAGACAAATGCCGCCATTTGTTTTTTCTAGAAGCTTTTGTGCTTTCGTGAGAGGTTTCTGGGAAAATACTCGTCTCATCAAGAATAGCATGGCACGGGCACGCGCTACGCGCCTCCTCGCGGTGTGCGTGGACTCGATCCGAACTTGATCGGACGAGACGAAATGAGTAAGAGTACGGGACTCCTTTGAAGGCCAAAAACAGCGACGGCGACGCAGAAATCAGAAAAACCGTCGTGCACCTTTTGTTCGTTCATTATATGTAATCGTAGGACTATCAGATGTCAAACAGCCTAAGTATGTACAAGAAGTTAGAAAGTTAAAATGACTAAGTGGTAAGCTGAGATCGTTGATCGCACCCCGGAATTTTTCTCCTGCTCTGGGGCAGATTGTTCGCTATTAGAAAATTAATCGATGCCAGCATACTTGCTAAGGAAAACAGCGCAATTGAAAGAACAATATTCACCCATGCATGCCTCATATCTCTTATGAATATGACTCCTGTTTCCCATACAGCGGATATGAGTATGGTAACAAGAAGGTATTCAACAAAACATGGGATTGTTGAGAAGTAGAACTCGATCAACGTCGCAACAAACATAATATACCGTTGCCCAGCAAAAGTTGAAGAAAGAGAATAAACTGCTTCGAAAGTATTTGAGGGTCGAACCTGAGGAACAAGATGAAACAAGAGTAAGCGAAACAGTTCCACCTGAGTTAGTGTCACTAGGACGTGGAAAAGTGTCGCTGCAAATGTCCATACCCGTTTCGGGATGATACCTTCTGGACTGAGAGTGCGTATCGTTAAAAGAGAACTCCAAAGAAGAAGTGGGTATAGGATGAAGAACCAGCAGTGCAGCCAAATAAACAGCTCACAGTGAAGACGAACTATCTCTATCTCATTGCGATGGCCGTATGCCAATCCACCAGAGATGGCGAGAATAAAGAACAAAACAACTCGGAAAAGTAGCAAAGCTAAGTCTCCTATATAGCGGGAGGAGCCAATATGTTGGAACGTCAATTTTGAGAACCACCGCCTCGAAGCCGTATCACTATCACCAAGTACCTTGCAAGCTGTCTCCAGACCTTCTGCTTCCGCCATATTGGCTCTTGGAGAACAGAACTTGAAAAAAGACCTGTTTGGTTCCGATACCCGTCGTTCCGCTCCCACTTTCTCTTTCTTTCCCTCAGAATGAATCGATACTTCCTTGGATTCCACTACGATAATGGTATCCAAGTCGACCGTACGCTCACGCCTCACAAAGGGGCGGAATCCAGACGTGTCAATCGGATTCTCTTGTCCAGTTCTCTTATCGTTCACATCAAGCCACTCTGTGGGGAGCTTTCGAAAAGTTTCGCTTGTAGACATTCCTAAGCGATCATTTCGCGTACAGGTTGCACGAGAAGGGTATTTTACCTGACATGCACGACGGCACATAACCGAAGCAGAGGTGAAAACTTTTTATGATGGGAGCCAAACGCAATTCAAATACAGGAGTTTAGTTGAAGCAGTTGATTTGAAAACTGCTTCATGGTCAGCCTCCTTATACTCTACTTCAGGATATTTTGTTTAACTGGCCATCAGTTTACGGAACCAAGCCGGTCCCTGAGACTTAAAAGGGAAGCTACAATTCGGGTTCGTCTATGTGAAACATCCATCATCGAACATGATGTGCGTTATGATGCTTCAGGCTGATGGACACGAAATAATGTGTGTTCAAGGGGACAGAATATGAACAGAACGCTGGATTTTCCCGTGAAAGAGCGCTTCTTTCGACAGAAACGTCTGGCAGTATGTAGGAATTAGACTACTGCGCCCACATAAGTGAGAAAGAGAAAGATGCAGAGATGCACACGAACTGGATTTTTCAAGTTCTATTGCACGTAGAATACCACCATGAACCCTTCGAGATGCATATGACTGCGAAAGACATCTGTTCCTCTACAGAAGGCTAGAAAAGAAAAGAAAACAGAAACTACTGTGAGAATTAGTAGCTAAGAGGCAGGACATGCATCGTTTCCTACGAAACAATCGCTTCTTTCTCTCTCTAGCTAGTAGGGTGCTTTCCCCCTGCAACGCTGACCCAGTCAATCGGTTCGCCTTGAAGAAACTCTAGAGTTTTCCACTCTGGCGAGTTCGATTGAACTTCATATCGATAAGGCCATTCCACAGAAGGCGGAGCGGAAATCATAATTGAGTCTGTTCTAGAGTGATGTGCTCCTGCGAGACCAAAACGAACTCCGCGATCATTCAGAAGATTGAATTCCAGGTATCGCCCCCTGCGGATTCTTTGCCATCGCTTCTGAACTGCAGTAAACGGAAGAGCGACATTGTCCTGAAGTATTGGTAAATAGCTTGGCAGGAAGTTCTTCAGCATTGTCGTGGTAAACGGTATATATTGACACCTGGGAAGTTCCAAGTCATCATAAAACAAACCACCAGCACCTCGATATTCCGCACGCGAGGGTATAAAGAAATACTCATCACATTGTTTCTTGAGCTGTGTAAACACGTACGATTTGGTTAGAAGCTATCAGATAAACTTACGGTTCCATAACGCTTACCTTGTAATATAACTTGGCATCATAAAGATCACAGACTGCTTTCCAGTGCTGATGATAGGTCATTATTTGCTCCCTATTAACGTAAAAAACTGTGAGATCCACTCCTCCCCCAACGGAAAAACCTTCATTTGTAGAGAACATGCGCACATCGCCTCTCAGTGTCGGTACATGTGGAGATTGCGCATGTAACACAAAGCTGAGCGCAGCTGCACTGTATGGTTCACCCGGAGAAGCAGGTTTTCGTCGCTTGCGGAGAGCTTCTGCTCGCGCAACAGACAGGGTCCCCTTTACAACAGATACATTCACTCCAGCCTTCTCAAAAACGAGACCATTTTGTAGCACTGCATTGTGTCAGTAGCTTGTCGTCACGACTACATTTTGAAAGAGAGACATACCCCTGGTGAGTCCACCACCCCTTTCACTCTTCCATTCGTCAGAGCTAAACTTCGAGGAGCCGTCCACCGATTCAAGCGTTTCACAAAGCCGTTCTTGTGAATTTCGAACTAGAGTGCAAAATGCTTTGAATTCTGAAGACTCCGATATCGATGCTTTGACAACACGTTTCTTGGCGCTACCAGTGGTTCTGATCTTGGCAAACGTGAAAGGTGCGATGAAGAAGAATTCAATACCGGTCATTTGGGACTAAACAAAAGATTAAAGGATTGCTGCTGGCAAGTTTTGCTTGGTTTGACGCCGCAAAACATCCGAAGAAGGATCTACCCTGGCCTTTTCACATAAAGACGAAGGAAGGGGAATCTCGTGTGATCGGGCAAGGTTGTTGGCCCTTTCCATGAGATGACGTGTTCAAGTACGTGTAGCCGTTTGGAGATAATCTTTCACAAAGCTGTAAATCACGGCGCGTTTCGAGTACTGTAAGCAGCAATTGACCAACAGACACGAAAAGGCAAGGAAACGAGAAGGCGGTTGTCAACCATACGTCTCCCTTTCCCTGTCAACACTCAACTGCTATGATACAGAACCGTGATCTGACTACAGTTGACCCGTCTTCGTGCCCATCGCACCTAGTAGAGGCAGAGAGATGAGCAGCAAAGGACTGAACTCTTGAACTCAAAGAGCCGTACGATATTTGTACCTTACTCTTGACACATTTTGACAACTGAATCTGGAATTGTCTGTGCCTAGTGCCAAAATCGCCTCGTATTGCTGATTTGTTCCAACATCTCCAAGAGAAGGATAGCTCATCTGGGAGCTAAGGTACTTTGATTCAACAGGGTCTGTTCTAATATGGAGCGTCCTGCTTTTGTGGGGGTGTATCCTTCATCCTTTTTGTCGAAAATGCCACCATCTGTTCGCCAGAGTCACTCCATAATCCCGGTTATCCCATTAATCAAAGGAAAACGCGTAAATGCACCTGATCATCCCCAGTTTCAGAATGTCTTCATGACAACTGTAGCTAATTCGCAGTTAATCGATGCCGGCTCATATCTTCATGTTCGAACCGGGTCGAAAATACGTCTAACTCGTGCGTTGCGACCGGACGGTAAACGTAATTGGATGGTACGAGACTCCTCTGGGTCTCAGTTTTCTGTCGGTCCCAAGCAGATACTTTTCGCACTCAGATCTCATTCTGTAGACTCAATTTCAGACGATCTTACAGCCATAGAGAATACGATCCGAACTCGAGCAGAAGAATATGAAGAATTGTTGGAATTATCCTGGGAGGAGCTGCAGTCCGAGACAGATCCCGTAGACGTTTACCAGATCTGTCTCCTGTTATTCAACGATGAAAACCCTCTTTCACTTCTGACCACTCATTTTCTTTTGGAAAACGATGACATGTTCTTCAAGAGCCGAAACATTAAGGGCACGGTAATGTACGAAGCTCGATCGTCTAAGAATGTGGAAGAGATCAAGGTTCAGAGAGCAGAACAAGCGCGGAGATATAAGAGGGACCAATCTAGGCAGTTTGCTGTTCAAAATGCGTATTCATCCTGCTCTCTGGAGCCTCTGCGGTCTTATTTTTCCGGAGAAGAGATACAAACGCTGCTTTCATCTCTTAGGGACATGGCCCTTGAGCTTGAAAACGGCAGAAATGAAGCAAGCACGCGATATGCAATCACAGCTGGCAACAGCTTCTCATTACTCGGCAAAGAGGCGCGAGCACTTGTTCAAATGACAATGTCAGCCCTCTCGAAACCTATTGTCCCTTTGTCTGCTTTCGATGTTTTAGTTGCATGGAGAGAATTGAGTAAGCATGAAAATCTTGCGATTCTTCGAAACGGAATGGATAAGAGAAGAAAATTTTCTGCGACGACTATGGAATCGGCAGAGAAGATCATTGCGAACCCGCCGGATGATATTGACCGGGAGCGAAGACTGGACCTGCGCCATCTTGCTGCATATGCAATCGATAGCGCGGATACGACTGAAGTTGATGACGCCATCAGTTTTGACCCAGATTCTAATCTGGTCTACGTGCATGTCGCAGATCCATCGAGGTATTTCATAAAGGCTGAAGATGATGTTCTACAAGAAGCATTTCGAAGAAACAGGACCATTTACCTACCAACTGAGAAACTTACTATGTTCCCTGAAAAGTTGGCGAACGAACTTTTTTCCTTAACAGGGGAATCGTGGGATGGAACTTCCTTGAGTTTTTCATGTTTCATTAACCAGGACGGAAGTATCGACGAACAATCGATGCGCGTGCAGCCCACATTCATTCATAGACCTCTTCGCCTTACCTACGAGGAGGCAAGTGAGATTATTGACGATGACGCACGGGCAGAGCATGCGTCGCTGAAACAAATATATCAACTCGCCTTGCAACGCAGGGAGTGGCGTGAAGTCGAAGGAGGGGCGATCATTATCGACACTCCCTTCCCGTACGTCGAAGTGAAAAACGAGTCCACCGAACATCCGGACATAAATATCGGAACGGTTCGATCAGATGCTTCTGCATGGAAGCTGGTTTCCGAACTTATGATCACTGCATGTACAGTTGGTGCTTTTATAGCTAAAGAGGCCAACCTTCCGTTGCCTTTCCGAAGTCAAGAACCATTTGACTATCCTGACGACGATGTGATTGAGGCACTTCCAAACGGCCCCGCTAGAGCCGCAATAGTTTTCAAAAATGCTGCCCCATCAGTGACTTCCACAATGCCAATGGAACATGCATCCTTGGGTTTAGATTACTACTCGCAGTTGACTTCTCCTATTCGACGGAGCCTCGATCTGATTGCCCACTTTCAACTGAAGGCCCTTATCAGAGGGGAAGAAGCGCCTTACACAGTTGAGGACATCATGCGTGAAATTGGACGTACCCAAGATATAGGGCGGGACGCAAGAATGGTAGAAACCAAAACGAGTAAGTACTGGCAACTCGAGTTCTTGAGACGGAAGGGTCCAAACGTACTACACCGTGCAAGCTTCGTGAAAACTCTCAAAGACTCAGACCGTGTAGGCCTCGTTCATTTTGAAGACTATGGTTTCCAGTTAGTAGCGACGATACCACCGGGGACGAAACCGGGAACACCTATGGGTTTGCGCATACCCGTGGTGAATCCGAGAACCGGTGAAGTACGTGCGGAAAGTGTGTTGACGACTGAAGCTAGCTGGCAATCGTTCGATGAAATCCAAGATGATGACGTTCTCTCAGATATAACTGAGGATGAGCTATGTTAGCCCTTGATTGACAAGAAAACAATGTTACTTCCGGCCCCGGCGATTCGATGGTTCACGACGTCTAGTTGATCGCTGTTTCCTTTGCCTTTGGTCCGCAGTTCTCGCCGCTCGGGGTGGTTTCCGAGGTAGTTTTGGAACCGGAATGACCACAGGTCGTGTTTGAACGCGACGAGGCCAAAATGGCTTTCCTTGCTTTCTACGACTCCTCCAATACAGAAAGATAAGAATGGCGATGATAATAACGACAACCAGGAAGCTGAAGCCAATACTCACGCTGAGATGTAGCCCCATTGTCTATGATCCAGAAAAGGCCGACGGTTGGCTTTTTGTATTCGATAGCCAAGACGGTGTTGGTCGTGAACTTAGGTTGCTTTTTGCCCGCGTAGTAGAATGATAGACTTGCCAGTAATTCGGTTGGTGTCAGTTCAGAAAAGATCCTGTTTACCGAGATGGGCAAGTGTTCTCACCGATATCGGTGAAGTAGACAGCTTTTGGACTCGAAGTCGGGGTAAAAGCGTTCTTCCTTCGAAACATTCGGGGTTGAAAAAACTGCCGTACGGTATCAATGATGATTCACTGTAAGGTATTCTAATCGCCCCGGTTTCCATTGCAGACGGGGCGTAGCTTCGTTTTCGTTCGAGTGTTCTTGTATCAAGGGTGGAGGTGTAGATAAATACTACATACAATCCAGGCTGTCGTCAATAGGATTTGCAACTTCTGACTTATTAAGAGCAATGCCCAGAACGGTACCCCTGGTAGTTCCGAATCGGAACTATCCAGCCTAGATTGTTTAAGATTACAATCAATCAGTGACTTACTTAGCTTTCACACCGTTGACATCCTCTCTGCCGTGCCTTCAAAGCCTCTTGGTCTTCCTGTGAACGTATTTTCGTTTTTGCTTGCGTTGCCGAAGCTTACTTAGTCTCAACCTCGCGAAGGGCCGGGAGCTTATCTTAACATCTTCAGTATACGCCATCAAAGTGTCCTCGTTCGTTACATCGCATACTATGCTCATGGCACTGGACATCAAATCCCGTAATCAGAATCAGGTAAACTGCTCTGTGGTGCTTGAAATACTGGACGATATACTATTGGATTCAATAAGAACTGCGACTCCTGATTTGAATGAGGGCTTGACGGACATGGTAAGCAACATATATTCGAAGAACGTGAGGCAACCAATTGCAGCTCCGAAGGCAACAAACGCTGTACATTCTTCATCAAAGTCGTCTACGGACTCCGACTCCAACTCGGAATCTGATGCATCATCGTCCACTTCCTCAACATCACGTGCGGAACGCAATGACAGCCATGAGATCAAGAAAGCTGATCTAGCGGGTGTTGTTCAAGAATCAAAACCAGAGGGGGATTCTAGGCATTTACGTTCAAAGAATGAAATCGACCCAGATAAGGTAGCCGTTCCAACCCCGAACATTATTATCACCGATGAGGATGAAATAATTCCCATCGGAAAAATAGTTTCAGCGATGGAGTCCGTCGTTGTAGTTTCTACTGCAGATTGGCGCCCCAATGACGAAGCCAAGCAGGGCCGCGAAAGGCAGCCGAAGACGACTCCGTTTAGCACGAATTTAAGCTCTGTCATTGCTCTGGATCATGGTTCCGCACTATGCTTCGAAAATCGCAAGCTTCTAGGCTTGGTCGACGAGACGTTCGGCCCAGTCGAATGCCCTTTCTATGTTGTGCGGTTCAGCACAGCCGAAGAGCGTGACGCTTCCGGAGCTACACGGGGTCAAATGGTATATCTAGTGAAGCAGAAGAGCACGTGGGTGAGAGGGAGTGATGTGCTTAGTAAGGGCTATGATACCAGCAACTGGGACGATGAAGAGTGCAATGTTCCAGAAGAATACTCAGACGATGAAGAAGAGAGAGCTGCGAAGAAAGCACTCAGACGGACGCGAGGGCAAAAGCGCGAAAATAGTATGACCAGCAGTGACGAGCAGAAACGTCGGAGATTGAGTGCTTCATACCCCAAGCGTGATTTGCGCCACCCATCTGAGCCACATGATAAAACTGTTCGCCGCAGTGGCCAACGTGGGAGACCCCGAACCAGGCATGGAATGAACCCCAATCTAAGGCACAGAAGTGATACTGGCGTCGATCGGAGACTGGGCGGTGGTCCTATGTCTGCTCCCATTTGTCATACCCCTGAAGTTGGGGATCAACAACGAGGAGAACCATCTACAGCAGGTGGCACGCAAGGCATGCATGGGGTCGTATCTCCTGATTTACACGCGCTCGCAAGATATCCGTTTCCTCCCAACATTCAAAGACAGAGAGGCTACATTGGAAGTCCTCCAATTGGCTCTGTCCCTCTTCCTCCAAATGGCCAAAGGCAACAGCTGTATCATTATCACGGATTGTCGGATTATCGCAGTCCCTACGGGTTCATGGGGGGTGCTGTACCGGGAGCGAATGCAGGGGTACCACATCATAACAGTGTTCATGGACATTATGTTACTCATAGAATGGTCAATTCTCGGGAACAGTACAACGTGGTTCAAACACCGTATTGGCACGGAGGTATTCCGGCTCAAATGTATAGCCAAAGAAACACAGCTGAAGTGGGTCAGAGCGGCTCCTTTTCCGCGGAACCGATGGACAGACAGAGCAGAGTGTTTTACGAGGGGCCAATGTCTCAGCAGCAGAGACATGAAGGAATGAACCATATGGGGCCGCCCCGGTTGAGCTCATATCAACCATTTGGCTTCGCAAGCTACTCCCCAGGGATGGGGGCACCACTGCATGTGAATCAAGAATTCAGTTTGGAACAGTATCAACAGCAAACATCCTACCACCCTCCCTCCAGTGGGGGTAGATGACATGGGCGTGGCCTTGAGAAGCCTCGCAAGCACTAACTAGGTACAAGCATTAGCTTTACTGAGTATCTGAGATACCATTCGACTATTACTCTGATGGAAACTGGGTCGTAGGTGACATGAGACTTATAGTCTGCCGGCGTTGAAGAACTACAGCCTCGGTCTTATTAGAATGAGCTGCAAACGAGGCTCGAACATTGGATTTGTTTTTGTCGGTTGACGAGAGGTTTTCAGAAGTATTTCGATGACGAAAACTCGCAGCTGTTTGCCGGCGATGGCAGTTTAAGGAAGGATAACAGTCACAACTTTTGTTTCCAAGTGAATGCACTTAGGACCTGAGTGGTTTCAGTGCTCAGAAGCATGGGCACCCTTCTTGCCATCCTTTTAATGTATTCCGCACCTAACGAGACATTAGCATGGAATGGTACTCTTATCTGTTATGGTAAATTGTGCGGAAACGCAGAGGAGGAGTTTAATGACAGGGAGTTAGTGGCGCACTAACACCCGTGCAATGTATCAAGATCAAGGTCTGTTCTTCTGTTCCGCTTCAGCAAGTTCTTCCAATGACAGTGAAGTACAGCATTGTCGGGCCTCTGGCCACTGTTCACGACAACGCACCACATGAGGTATAAGAAAGCCGGGAAGCGCCGGCATTAAACGATCTGATGATTTCCCTTGTAGATATCAATGGTATTTATAAACAGATGGTCGGTAATCTTTTTATCCTCAAATTGCGGGCCTCAGTTCTTTCACAACTTCCTAGTCTTTGGTCTAGCGAGAACACATCTTCAGTATGGGTTTAATGTTGGCATGGCGAAGTAGATTCGACACGAATTGCAAGTTGCTCGCTCGGGTATCGGCCTTACCCCCTGGGTCACAACCTGAACCGTAGAGGGTTGCTGTACGAAAATGGATGCATGCAGGTGTGGATATGTAGCATTAATTCGTAGTGAAAAGAGCACAACATCAAATATCTTAAATCTACACCGTGGCTAAAATTGCTTATTTGCATGTCGTTGACCAGACTGTATCAGGTATCAGGTACGCAACAGCAACTCCTTCCTTCACAACTTGGCCTGACTCGAAGCCCGACGTCCTGTTTCCTTCTTATCACACAACAATTTGCTTTCAACTGCCAAGGGAAAGAAGAGCTTCGTGGAGAACACCGCTCTGCATCTAGAGCCCGGTCGCGTTCGGCCGGTGACCAAGACCCCATTGTTCCACTACCTCAAGGGAACGACAGGGAACGGGCTCCGGCGTTGTTCGTCTCTTCAGCGCTTTTAGCATCGTCGCCTTGTTTTCTTGGCGTCCTTGGCCGCGCCCGCGGCTGTACTATCGAGCAGCTACTTTCATTGTCAACTGTGCACATGATGACGGTACGTGAAAGCTCGTTTGACAATGACCTTGACACTCGTTGGCGAAGTGTGAAAGCTCGACTCTCTGCCGTGTTTCAAAACATGCAAGACACGCCAGTCAAAACGTCTCCAGAAGAATGGAGTAACATATTCACCGACGTTGCGAACCTTTACGGCCAGAACGATGCAATGCTCTTGCGACGAATGTATGTCCATGTGCGTCAATTTGTTCGCGACCTCGTTGAGGTACAGCTACATCATCTTCGAATTTTGGATGGCACAATACTACTATCTGAATATGTTCGACGTTGGAAAGTCGCCATGAAATATATCATGTTCATGAAACGTGTTTTGCATCATCTTCAACGATCCTGGATAAAGGAAAATACGAACAGTCTGAAACATGACCCTGTGAGGCCCCTAGATAAGCTTTTGATGTTTTATTGGAGAGAGGATCTTCTGAGCAATCTTCCTTCTATTGTTGACATTGCCCTAGATTTGGTAGATGACGACCGTCGTGGCATTTCGATAAATCGCGAAGCCGTGCGTGGTGTTGTTGAAAACTTTGTAGAGATTGGCGCTGCAGATGTTTGTGAACATGAGATGTATGACTCCATTGGCTGCAGTGACAAGCTTTCCCCTGACCAGATCTCCACACTTCATTTATACATACATGTTTTTGAAGACAGATTTCTTTCCCGTACACGTAGTTTCTACAAGGAGGAGGGTGCTCGTATAGCTCGAGACGGGAACATTACAACTTTTGTCAAACAAATACAGAGCCATCTGGACGCAGAAGAGGCACGCGTGCGCAACCTGTTGCATGACGATTCCACCGCGCGCGTTCGTCAGGCTGCCGAAGCGGAACTGATAGGCAACCATAAGGAGTATCTTCAAAAAGAAGCGACTACTATGATTCGAGAAGGTCGCACAGGTGAACTACGAGTGGTGTTCAAGCTATTAGAACGCGTTGAGGAAGGTTTAACACCAATTGGTAACTTTTTCGTAAGCTTCGTTCGGGATGAAGGAAACTCTCTGGTTGTCAAACACATCGACAGTCTACGTGGAAAAGGAACTATTTTGCAGAACCTAACCCTTGTGGAACGCCTTATAAGCCTCTACTGGAAGCATGCAAAGATGGCTGAGCGATGTTTTGAAGGGTCTAATATGATAATGATAGCCATTGACAACGCTTTTCGCGGGTTTGTGAATCGCTCTTTAGGTCCAATATGCCTTGCCAATCTGCTTGCTCATTACATTGATCGATTACTGAGACCGAAGGCTATGGACGGTGTCTATTTGGCAGATGAATATGATGAATGCAGCGAAAGCAAGATAGGAAGTTTTGACCGACAAAGTGGCACAGTTCTTCATCTCCACAAGCTCAAGTGCTTAGCGCCAGAGATTTTTGACAACAATCAGGGACTTCCATCTGTTCGAGATGATCTACAGCGAGAACGGCTGATGAATGAACTCGTCCGACTTTTTGGGTATCTTGATGACAAAGACATATTCTTTGAAACTCATCGGAGACTTTTTGCGAAACGACTGTTATATGGATCAAAAGGGGAAATGGAGAATGTCTTCATTGGAAAACTAAGACAAAAAGCAGGAAACACTTATACTCAGCGCTTAACTGGCATGCTCCAGGATGTCATCGTGGGAAAGGCACTGAGAGGGCGGTTCACAAGTTATCTTGGTGCTTTGCGCGTTCATTACTGGGAAAAACAAAGGGAGCAACAGCTGAAGTCATGTACAGTTGAAAGCGAACATGCGTTGAGTCTATCAGAGATACAGGAGATTCTTCTGCAAGAGTCGGAGAAATTTGGGGGTATACCAGCATATATACAGGATTGGTTCAAAGAAAACGCCTCTAAAGGCACTGCGACTTGGGATAGACAAGGTATTTACATACTTCGAAGGTTACGGCAATGTATACCAAGACTAGAAAGAAACTTGATTGGTCTTCCAAATCCACAAAGCGGAAGTACCTTGTGGATGTCGAAATTGTCAACAAATGGTGGTGTCCTCGACGAAGAAGACAACATTGCTCAAGCGTTGCAAATCGATTTCAATGGATATGTCTTCAACGCCTTGCACTGGCCGCCAGAAAAGAAACTAGATCTCAAGATGCCCTCGGTTCTCACGAAGTGTCAGCAATTGTTTTCACAGTTTTACATGCGAAACAAAAAGCCGAGGAAGCTCACATGGGTGCACTCCTCCTCTACAATTCATCTTACGGCAAGGATTGGAACCGCCGAATATACATTTGTGGTGTCGGCTCTTCAGGCATGTTTCCTCTTGCTCTTAAATGATAGGGATTGCATATCAGTGAAGGATGCCGCGCGATACCTGAATGTAAGTTCTCAGGATTTGCTTGAGCATCTGGAACCAATGACATCCTCCAGGACTCAAAGGCTTCTGATGATCAACGATCATGTCTTTCCACATCGGTTTGCAGCCCCTCATGCTGTGAAACCGCAGCAGGGTGTAGAATCTAGCATTCCTCCCTTTGGTATGAGTCAAGCGCAAGAGCCGGCGGAGAAGGCTTCAAACAAAGGCCTTTCAAGTTCCATCCTTCTAGGGGATGTGAAAAAGAGAAAAATGCCAAGCATATGCTTAACAGAGCCTCCTCCACTTAAGAGACAAAGGTTCTCGCTGAATTCATCTGGTTCAAGTTCCAACTTTGAAATCCAAAGTACTGCGACAGATCGAAATGGAGATGTCAAACTCCAGTTGCCGTCTGTGCGCCAAATACTTGCTGCGGCTCCCATCCCATGCCCTCTGTCTGCTGTACATCCTCTTCATCGTGCGCATCTTCCTCCACAAAGTGTAGAGTCAAGTTGCAAGAGACCAACACACACTTCAAAAGGAAGTTCGTACATACACTTGAACAAAGATTTCGAATCGCGGTATCGAAAGATAATCTTCCCGTCAGAGATGTCCAAAATCGCTGCCGCCAAAGCGAAGGTAACGCGAAACAATGTGGTTATGGATAGGAACACGCAAATAGATGCTGTTCTAGTTCGAGTCATGAAATCTCGCAAACAGGCAACATATGGTGAGCTCTGCGCAGAAGTCATATCAGCACTCTCAAAACAACACTTTATGCCCGATCCCAAGGTAATCAAGAAGAGGTTGGAGCGCTTGATTGATCAAGAGTACATTGCTAGGGATGAGAACGATTCAAAGCTGTACACATATAACGCATAGTTCATAATTGTAGCCACTTAACTGAAGGGGAATAGCCTCAGAGTTTCAGGTCTCACGCCTTCCGGTATTTAGCTTAATATCAACTTAAACTGGCAATCTGACTGTTAACTGTATCTAATACCGATTTGACGGCTGCAACAGCTGCCCTTGCTCCAAAACAGGGAGCATCTCGCACGGTATCACTGAACAGAAATGTCAAAGTCATCTGACGGAAGATCATCAGTGGCCAGAATCATGTTGAACCATCCTACCTCAGAATTCGCACTGAAATCAGCCGGGTGTTGATACATACCACCCGAGAAAACAGGCAGGTCTATTAGATTCTTCCTACTGTCATCAAGGTGGCCACGCAAAACTCGTTTGACAGAGAACTTAGTGTTGCCCTCCTCATAGAATCTTTCAATCTCTACCAGTATCTCACCGTCAGAATCTGAGTACTCCCATGTTGCACGGACTTTCTCAGGTGTGGGCCCGTCCGTCTTACCAATTGACAAAGTACCGTCGGAGGATAAGTAGATTGCAGATGTGGTTGACACTGCGTCCTCATCTTCCTCTAGTTGGTACGATTTGTTTGCAATCCTCTCCACAGCTAACATGCATTTCACCGTTTTCCTGCTCACCTGATACGACGGAGTAGCCCTTGTGGTTTTGGAACCGCCCAACGTACTGTAGCGTTGCCAACAAATTCTACTCGATGAGCTGAGGAAAGCGGCCATTCGAAACTGCCTGATAGACTTTTCAACCTGGTTTCTTTCGCTCTGACGGATTGCAGGTTTGTGCAGAGATGAACGCGATGAGCGAGAGAGAGTTCCACGACGAAAACTCTGGTTCGAACACTTGATGAGGAACGATTATGGCGGAAACTTGAATACCCTTGGTACGCAGCAGAGAGCGACTATGCTGGGCCAGGCAGGCCAGGATTTCGCGTTGGTTTATGGCCTTGGGTTTGCAACCTGCAAGTGCAGTTCGCCAATGATTTCTATCGTCCATCGTGACGAGATGAGCGAAGGAGATCATTCAAAGATTCTTCACCTAATGAAAAATCTTTACGTTTATTTTTTTGTTTTTCTTAAAAATATATTTGTCACTGTAGCTTTACCCACATGCGCAGGTAGGATCACAGGCTGTGACTTTGGATACAATTCGTGATCACGAGTCGTGATTCACGACGTGACGGCGTTTTTTTTTCGTAGTCGTGTTGTTGTTGCTTTTGTTAATGGAAACGGCGGGGCTTGATTTTCCGCTCCTACGCGCAGGCTTGCTCAAGACTTTGAGTCAAGAGGGATCAAAGGCAAAGGTTTCTTCGGAAATCAACAAGCATGAGTTGCCAGGCTGTCTCTAATAGTATGTAGATAACATTCCATGCCTATCGTGAAATCCATTACATGCGGGCAACTCAGAGACCCCAGTTGAAATCGGACAGAAAGTAGTAGGATGTAATTTTCCTTTTACTTCAATAGCTACCTTTGGTACTCATGGACACACGGTTCAACACTTACTCAAATTCCAACATTGCTCTCTTCAGAAGCGCCACAGCGTACAGGGTATGTGAAAGCCATTGCCAAGAACCGAGCACGGTTCCATTATGCATGTCTAGCTACGCGTTCATAGTAATGTCTCTCCACACCAGAATGCTATTCAGAACCTGACTCACCTTGCTAGTGCAACGAAGAAGCAATGGATAATGGTAGACTTCCATGGAGAGACCTCCAATTATGCCACACTGGACAATCGCGACAATCTGTATGTTAAGAATCACGTCCATACTTCTGCAGCAAGAAAGCGAAGCATTTAGCTTCTTGCTCTTCCAGACCTCACAAAGTCTCGTTTTCCAAGGCAATCAGATTCTGAAAGAACCCTTTTAAGGAAATCGAATCAGCTTCAGAATTGGAAAACGTTGACGTGGTTCTGAAGATTGCCTCAATCGCCCCACGCTCACCTTTGGGTGAACTTGCCCCGTCGGAGGCTCTTCTTCCCTTAGGGATACCCCATGATTGAACCCCAGCTTCGTCCCGAATCGACAGCCTACGCGATTCCTTTGCATACCGTTCTGAATGAGAGCGCATAATGTCGAGCGACTTTCTTCGATCATGCGGAGGTTCAATTTCTCGAGTGTTCCTAGTTGAATAACTCATTTCTCGCACCGACTGAAGCGTAGGCGGTAAGAGTCCGAGAGATATTCTGCCAGATACTCTCCTTGCTGGGGAATAAATGCTATGCCGCTTCGGTGTTGCTTCACAACGAACACGATCTTCTGATCCTAGGTGTTTCTTCTTAGATTCCCTCAGTTTCGAGGGATACGTTGTGCTCCGACATGCAAGAGAGTTTCCAGTAGGTGTAGTTTGGGGAGACTGCACAATTCTCCCCTTCCAACTCGAACTGGAACAACCAGTCTCGCTCCGAGTTTGAAGAACTTCATTTTCGTCATCGCTGCATGTTTCGAGCTCACGGAAGCGCACTTTAGATAAAACTCGTGAAATCTTCTTGCGTCTTGTTTTCTTGTTGTCTGCACTTGACGGCGAGGCTATATTCATCGGGGAAGGGATGCTTGGTTTCTCCTTATCTTTTGCGTTCGACATCGAGGACGAGAACGATGCGGTCTTTTTCGTTTCGAAAAGCTAGAACTTTGGATCGAAACGACTTACTAAGGTACATCAAGTGTAAGAGCTCTGAAGCCCTTTTTGCAGACGACAGACCTTGCAGATCTTTATGGGATACAAATACAAACGAATGCGATACCATCGCTCGTGTACAGCAGTGCAACCTACGTTTGGTTCCTTGATATTGAGATGCTGGGTAAGCTAGTGAAAAGAAGTCAACGTTGGATGGGTCTTTTGATGTTGAATTGAAATCAAATAACTGCTCTGTGTGTTGTTTAGACGGCAAGTAGGTTTGGTCCATGTGCCATACAAGATAGGCTTGTTAACCTCTTGACCAGAATACATCCTGAAAAGCTCCGTTGCAAAAAAAATGTACCCAAACTGTCACACAGACAAGCGTAATGTGATGATAACTACGCACAACCGCAATTCTACATGAAATGAATTCCTGATTCTGGGTTGACTTGACATTCAATGATAATTCAATACATGAACGCAAACAGGCTGCAGAATGTCTGGGATCCGTCCCGAGAACCCAGGAGATGAGCAGTAGCGGATTGTGAGATGTTGGGGCCGGGAAATGGCTTGATATGGCAAGGTTTAACCCTCACAACTGGCCTTCCTTGTGAGAGACCGTCTCTATTATCAGAAGCGCTCTGCACTTCACCGTAGTTAGGAAGTATTTACGAAAGTATATTTACGATACCCACAAATTAAGCCGACTGAGAGCCGGTGAACAGAGTATGACGGCTGGTCAAGTCTTTCCCTCAGACTTGCCTTTGGAACCACATCTGACCGAGACCACGCTCTCGAAAATATTTACCTTAGGTTTTATGCTAGATACTGAGGTCCACATGGAACAGAGTACGATATGGGATTGTTGCCAGAGAACTCGTATCGTGGAAGGGAAGATCTAGGACATCTACCCAAGGGGCATGAGGGAATTTTGCTGGCAAAGCAAGAGCTTCATAGGTCGTATTTGCTTCTTAACAGTTATGAAAAAAGTCAAAGACCTTCCAAAGGTTCGCGCATACGTTGCTCTTCAAGGGCGCTTCACAAGTACAAGCGGTTCAAGCGAACGTGAACTTGAAATGAAGCTGGTGCTTAAAAAGTTACTGCAATCATCATCCATCAGCGATTGGACAGGTGCCTCCGTTCAACTTCCGACTTATGTTCGTTGAAATCACTTCTGACAGGGGTGAGTGCAATATTGTTGGCGAAAAATGCAAGTTTGCATCTAACGCCTATTGCAATTGCAGTTATCAAGTCAATTGGTGATTGCAATTTCGTCTTCAGACAAAAGCACGAGCAGCACAATCCCTTCAATCGCATATTAGTCAGTTGCTATTCACCATTTCAATACCTATGAACGATCATTCATTCTTGGAACCAAGACTTGCTTCGAAGAGTTCGAGAACGAGCTTTGTCAGGCTCCTTGAACATATGATTCACAATCGTCCATAATCATTCGACTACGGGCACAAATCCCAAATTAAAGTTGCAGGCACTAAATCCACGTCCTGAACTCCTCTGAAGTATTGGCTTTTCCGGTAAGCAGTTTCTTCGAGGAACGCTCTACATTTAGTTCTAGTTAAACTAAAGTGCTTACAAAGACAGAGAGAGAAGTCCTCCTGCGTCTTGGATTTTCTACGAGTCTGACTGTATAATTCATCTTCAACTTCGTTTTCTTCTCTGAACATAACGTTTGCAATCATTAATTGGGATTACTTACGTCGAAGACACTCGTGAATTGCATTCATATATGCACGTCGCCACAACCCGCGATTGCAATTAATTGGACTAAATAGTCGATTACTTTCCACCCTTGAAAAGCCTTCTGTGCAGGCCTTGTTACTGCAAAGGCCGAAGTCTCTCTCTCGCGAAGTGAATTTCCAAGTTTGTAGTTCCTTCGGCAGATATCTCGCAAATAGCTCAAAGTCTGATTGGGGAAATAAGCTGAAAGAATGATGGAGTACATTACCTGTTCGTTGGTTGCCAAGGTGGACGTGTCTTCCCGCTCCGTTCGCTGGGTGTGTGGTGCAAAGGTATCGAACGGTATTAAGGATCTTTCCGTTGCTGTTCGCTTCGAAATTTAATGCTTCGAGAAAATACACCCATGCTGAACAGTAAAAAGCGGATTATGTCGTAAACGATAGATCCAACTCAGCAATGCGGGCTTGCGGTATACTCGACACTCCCAGCGTGTTCGGTACGGCTCATGTCTTTCCCGCCCAGCTTCCAGCACGAAACTTGCTGAGCAAGCGCTCCAAGCCTGCTCCAGGGTTGGTGCACTGCAGTTTTGACGACGACGTCCTTTGCCTAAGCGTTTGCTTAGACGATATGACTCCGTCTTTGGTTGACGAAGCGTCATCGCGCACCGAAGCAACTGTTCAGATGTGCGCAAAGGCTTTTGAAACGATAGCCACTCAGCTTCGCCCTGATCTCCCATCCCTTCCGGATTTTGATTTGCCTAACAGTCAGGGCGGAGTATTTGTAACATGGAGCGTTCCGCGTGGAAGAGATTCTCATTATTCTCTTCGGGGCTGCATCGGAACGCTTTCACCAGCACCATTGCACATCGCTGTTCCCCGTTATGCGGCTCAGGCTGCGTTTCACGATTCACGCTTCGATCCCATTTCTTCTGCGGAATTGTCAAAGCTGAAGGTTGGCGTTAGCGTACTTTCACAGTTTGAGTCTGCAAAAGATGTCTATGATTGGATTACGGGTGTGCACGGTATAGTATTGTATTTACCCGGAGGCTACTCGGCGACATATCTACCCGAAGTTTGTGCAGAACACCGGTGGACAAAAGAATTTTGTTTGAGGAGCCTTGCCGAGAAGGCCGGTTTTAGGGGACTCGTGGACGAATCCGTTTTGAATTCCGCTTCTGTAACTCGTTATCAATCTAGCAAGACTGAACTTGCGTTTGATGACTACATGGAGCTGGTTGAACGCACTGAACAATGAGGTTTGTACATCAGCGAATGTGACTTCTTTTCAAGTGATTACCTCTTTGTCTTGTTCTTTTTTTGTGGGCTTTTAAAAGTCATTGGCAAGAGCTCTGTACTTTGTAAACCTGCCAAAGTTGGATGTGTAACTCTAAGCGTCCTCTCCGCTGAAAATCTCTACTAGCATTCCTTCCCATAGCTCCGCACCTTGATTGCGAATGTAGTATTGCCCAGATGTGTTTCGGAGCTCCTCCAAGATCGCCACCTCAAAACAATGACCGAAAGCCGATCGCAGGTACCGTTGCTCTTCCCTGTTTAATCCATCAAAGACCAAGCTGTCTAAAGGGTGCTCTAAACGAGATATGACGGTACCTATACGCTGTACATCATTCTGCTTTATTTCACACGAATCACTGACGGTTGCAGTTGCACCAGGTTCAATGCGCAGTAGCTGCGAACTCCAGAAGCAGTGACTTTGTCTTCGAGCGACTTCAACGCCAACGCCGTGAACTTCGGAGAAAGGAGAGTCGCAGGCCATGACTGGAACATTTGACTCGATAACTACAAACGCACCAGGAACCTCGGTTGATGCAATCGAATGCACCAGATTGTTTCGTAATGCTTGAGTGAAACAATCTCCCTTTACGACAACGCATTCGGTGATTTTCTGGCTGGACTTGTCATAGTTCGGAGGCTGCAATTCAAAAATAGAAGAAGAAGAAGAGTTATTGGTACTGACGATGCACATGGGCTTTGCGTGGACATGAATTGGGCATACTGTATGTGGAGGTAATGTACCGCCACCAACAGTGAAAGTGGATGCTTTGTGGAAAACGAAATGGTGACATTCATGCTCCCAGAGAGGATAAGGCAGATTATCAAGCAAAGGGGCCATGTTGCCGGTGACGAACGAGATGAGTCCGAATTCTACAACAGCATTCCGGCGCTCTTGGCCCAAGTATCCAGGCTTGGTTGCTGAAACTTAACTAAAGTTCAAATCAGCTTGTATACTTTGCACTTTCATCAGGGTGAACGCTACCCTTGTAGGCCTCGGCGTGTGGTGACCACGAGAATAAAACCAGCCAGGAAGGGCTTGAGTTCCCGAGATAATATTTTTCTGGAGAACACCTTGGCAATGCAAAATTTGCATCGACTCAACGAACTTCCGTGAGTGACGCAGAGCAACTGGCAGTGTCCGGCACAGGTTTTCGTAACCAATCCCTCAGAAATGACAGTATTGTCGCAACTGTAAACCGCACGAGCCAAACCATTGACAAAAATCAAGGCAAGATCTGATCTGCGGGTGCTGACGTAGAAGGTTTATTCTTCTATTTGTTGTTCTTTGGTGTCTACGAAGGCAAGAGCTTCCTACTAGGAGGGCAATCCTTGTACATATCGACTCGCGGCGCGCCCTTGGAACAATGCGTACTGAAGTTCAAGCTTTCGTAACTTCCTTGCCATCAGCCCTAATACGCATACCGCGCTCTCACAATCCTACCGCTTTGACGCCAACTTGCCCACCCAACATGTCTGCCAGGAACTCTGCAACCCCCTCAGATCAATCGGCCAATCCTCGCGCCATTCAGCCTCGGCACACCATTCGCAAGGGCCAAATCGTCACCGGAGTGGTAACGAATATAGCGTCCTTCGGCGCCTTCGTGCAGCTGCAAGGAAATCAAGCTGGATTGATTCACATTTCACAGATTTCAGATAGCTACGTCGAAGACATTTCACGGCATTTGACCGTTGGAGAAAAGGTACAAGTGCGTGTGCTTTCTATTAACTCAGATAATGGGCGTATATCTCTCTCTCTAAAACGCGCAACTATTCCAACCGGGAGCGGTTACGATCGAGTTGTGCAACTAGGCGGGGATTGGGGCCATCCGTGGGGTGATGATCATGAGACAAGGTTTATGGATCTTGGGCCACGTCCTCCAAGGGGTCCGTACCCATGGGAACCAGATCCATCCCTTTTCGAGCCCTGGGAAGAGCAGAAGCCGAGCTAATACTCTACCGCACTATCTGCATTCGATAGCCGCTCTACCTCCTTCTGAATTTCCTCTCCTTTCAGAATATCCTCGGCATCCAATGTAGTGTTTCCCACCCGTAAGGCTGTACTCCCTCTACTTGAAGCGGATTCTCGATGTACAAGACTGTTTTCGCGTGAAGAAAACCACCAGGTACTAGCAGCACGAGTTAGCTTTCCACTGCTTTCATCCTCGTCATTTCGCCCTAGCCATTTGAACCATATATCCCGTCTACTGTTCTGCCTCTCGGGTTCGGTATTCGGCATGCGCTTCAGCGTGGCCTGTAAGAACATAACCTGTCGTTCAACTCGTGCGTTACCCTGATGAATTTCGAGCACTTGGTTCAGATGGTCCTCTATGCCACTGGACTTGATCAAATGGCTGTAGCATTCAAGAAGATTGATCAACATAGCACAGCCATGTTCGTGCACACCTTCCACGTACAAATGATGCTTCATAGTTGATATCACACCCGCGATTCCGTCTTGTCGTACGCAAAGCCGTTTCGTTTGGACATTGCCATCTGAAATGTTTCTTAGCACTCGGCAAGTGAACTCACATATAGTGCATGAAGATTCATGAGTGTCAAGAAGACAAACCATGGTTGCGATGCCGCCGTTTCTAGCAGCTGCGTACTTGTTTCGTCGGTTGTCGTAGGTCGCATTCGCAAATGCTGGCAAAATGCTCATAACGACATCGGCACATTTGCTCCATCTTTCTAAGCTTGCCGTCAAGAGGGGCATAATCGCACACTCTGCGATTCGTTGTCGGTTGGTGGCAGTAAACGCCAAGTACCGAAGACAGTTGCATGACAGTATTATGAACTTCTTCGCTACTGCATGCTTAAGCAACCCGCCTTCAATGCATTCGATGATTCCAGCTTTCCCCAGTTCCTCGCGTCCCAGAGGGTTTCGCCGTAGAAGCTCCCAGCAGAGCTGAAAACAAGCGGTCTGAATACTCAAGTATGCGGCATATTGTTCCATTATGGATACTATTGTCTTCCCCAAACCACTCTCACATATCATTATCGTGTTTTGTGAATTATTTGTCGCAAGAGTGTTCAATGCCAGTAAGCACTGCTCCAAAGCCATGACGTCGTTTCTCCATTTATCCAAGCCAATTGCAAGTGCTGCTGGTGCTTTTAATGAGCCCGCAAGAGTCTGGTTGAATTCGCACTTGTGACATATGCTGTGCAGCGCGTCACAACAACTTTCGAATAGAGCTGAAGTAACTCTTTCTCTTGTCGAAAAGTTGTTTAAAATTGCGTTCATGCCATTTCTGTGACCCACTTGCAGCTGGTTTTCTGGATGTTCAAGCGAGACTCTTGCAAGAAAGCGCATTCCAAGTTCTTGAATGGCAAGGTCCTCTGCATGGCGTTCCAATGTTTCAATAACGATCTTGATACCTCGATTGTTTCCTACGAAGGTCCTACTTCTTTCATCTGCACAAAGATTCGTGAGAGACGAGAGTCCATTGCGAAGAGTGCGAGTGTCGTCAAGATTAGATTCCATACTTTCGACAGTTTGAGAAATAATTGTATTACATTGAGCCACTCCTCCCTGCTTGTGAAAGGCATCTAGATCCTCTGGACCAAGTCCGGAGATCTCAGAAACAATCGCATCCCCATCTGCATTGGATATGATACTCGTCAACGGTGCTTGAGCGGGGATGTCGCATTGAAGATTACATGGTTCCTTTGATTCCGGTTTGTCCCTAGTTTGGTCTTGCTTGGGTGGTATTCCGCTTTCACATTCGGTTGCTATGCTAATGCTTGTAATCTTTGAAAGTTCTTTACTTTCGTGGAAGCCTCCTTTTGTCTTCCTCGTTTTCTCCGTTTGCATAGGTGCACTGCGATTTTTGTTTAGGCCATGAATATCTCTATCTGAAAGGACAGAGCTGCAAGAAGCTCTATCGGGTTCTCGGAGTGATGCGGGTATCTTCTTAACATCTTGTTCAGAGAGATGTCGATGGCCTTCACGCTTGCGACTGGACGTCTTTCTACAGAAAACAATTTCAACATTCTCGTCGATGGCTGGCTCTTCTGTCGCCATTGGGAATGGTAACGTGCTCAGTTCGCACTCCACTTGCGTGAGAAGAAAATATGATGGAAAGAGATATTTTCGTTGGATGCTTGAAGGATTTTGGCCTACGACAGAGCGCAGCGACGAGTAGAAGAATGGATCCCCTCACTGACAATGAAAACAGCGAACGAACTGCTGTACCGTGGATTAGCAATAGGCAAAGTAAAGTTGCTTGGGAAATGAATCTGTGCCAAATAACAAGAAAGCGATAATTGCTACAATCCGATATTGGAAGAGATACCGACGGTACATACAGTAGATAATTAGGACTCGAAGGGACACGACGCGTTCTGCAAAGGTAGCTTCGTGTTACCTGTATGTCAAGACAGAAGGACATCGAAAAACTGACGAGGATGATATTCTGCAAGTTCAGTTGAATAGTCAGTGTAGTTTACCGTCGTAAACTAAAGGTACCTCAGGTACGACATGGTCTGCAATTACCACTTCATCACCTCGGACAGTAGTTTCTCATTTCTAATAAAATGTATTCACAGGCACAGCGAGTACTCGGCAAGAACAACAGCAAACACGCCCAATAAAAGCTAAGAGGGTTAGCTTGCCTTTCTAATCATATCGAGATCATTCTCGGTAGATGTACGCTCACTAAACATTTCCTTAACCAACGCTCTATTAGAAATACAAAAGTCACACCCGAGCTTCGGAAACATTCCATTTCGAGTAGAACATCTGCAATCAGAAACCATGCTTTGCTGGCTTAGGAAGAAACAAGTTTGGGGCAGAGCATAGTGAGAAGCTTTCCTTGTATCACGCGACAATTATCAAGCATATTTGGAGCTCTCTAAGAAGGAAAGGCAGCGCGAAGCTATACGGCAAAAACCTCTGGCGTGCAAGAGCGAAGTCTATCAACAAAAACAGCAATCTGGAATACTGTGTTAATGACGTGTTGCGCTCCATCTCACTTCATACTTCTAGTTTCGCGATGGAACAGAATAATGACATCGTGTCAACTTTTGTTAACCATCCCATGCATGAAGTACACAGGATATGTCCATAGAGCATCTTATATAACACCTATGCTTTCAGCGCTTACGCGGCAGCAGCTGTTCCGACCAATGCCGCGTAGGAAGAACTGGATGTTACCCATGATACAGTCACGCCCACCACCCCAACAATGGCTCCTCCAAATGCCAGATAACCAAATTCAATATTGAACCTCGGAGTTTCTACCTGGGGCCTTTTTGCATTTGCAGGACAATTCACACCAACGCCACCGAAGGTTCCCGTTGCTGCCGTTGTTAACAAAATAGTCGAACTTTGATCCTTCGGCACGTACGTTTCAACTGCATTAAAGTTTCTAATTAGAACGGGAGTTTGTTGGCTCGAAGATTGGTCAGCTGATCCGTTTATCAAATACCCATCCGCTGAGAGGCATCCACGGTATGGTGTCCTTCCTAGTGTGAAAACAGACAAGTTCAATCGGAAACAAGACCGAAAACTTGGGAGAACAACGTCG
This sequence comes from Gracilaria domingensis, assembly GCA_022539475.1. NCBI lineage: Eukaryota > Rhodophyta > Florideophyceae > Gracilariales > Gracilariaceae > Gracilaria > Gracilaria domingensis. Next base: position 463,301 of record VCMS01000001.1, read on the forward strand.
CCGACACCCTTAGAACTCAGCAGGGCGATACTGGAATTCGAAATGAAAACTGTATCACTTTCTTGACTAACGGCATCTGTATAGAATTGGTAGTCCATTGTTTCCAGCAAAGAGAACAGCTGCTTTGTACTGAATCGGAAATCTGTTGCCTGTTCTCCGCCCTCGAAAGCAAATGATTCTTCGCACCATTTAAAGCTTGTAGCTTCCCCACGCAACTCGTTGACTTGATTGGTAAAGCACGTCACCGCCATAGAAAAGAATGCATGCCTTGGTTTCCAAGGGTCTTGAAAAGTATCAAGGATGTCATATGATCCCGACACTTGCCGAGAAACTTCTGCAAGGCCTGTTCCGTTTCCTATGATACCAGCGGTGGCGTCATTTTGGACCAAGATGGTACTGAATTGCTTAACAATACCACAATGGGCATCTCGAGAAAGGACAATAGTCAGCTGTTCCCTCAACAAGCGGAATACATTCAAAACCACCGACCTCTCATAATCCCGATCACCGTCCATATCTTGGGTTGTTCCATCACCACCAGCACTCTCAAATAGGCGAAGGGCATGTCCTATCGAAAGGTTATAAAATGCGTTCAGTTCAAGCTCATGGTTGAAGGACTCCTCCCTAGGGACCCGTCGTACGGCCAAATTAACAATTGACAGAAGCGATTCCAGAGTTGAGGGTGAAATATATTCCGATCGCAGTGAAGCTAATCTCACGGCAGCCACTATGAAGCTTTTTGAACTCGATGTGGAGGGTACTGAATTGCTCACTATTTCCTCCAATGTGCTAACCATATTGCCGAAACTGGTCCTTTCAGTTTCTGTGAATGATTCCGAGGCCCAAGAGGCTTGCACAGTCAAAATCATGGAAGTCAAGAGTAAGATTGTTCCGTGATCCCCGGTGCGTTCTAGCTCAGAGGCAAATTGAGTTGTGGCGGGCAAATCAGATACTAATTGGAGAGTGGAAGAGCTGTCAGTTACGCTTAATGTCCCAGGAAAGTAGGCTTCATCCATGAGTGCGGATCCGTGCACATCCCGTAGTCGAACAAGAATTCTGAACTTCCCAGCCACTGGAATCCGAAACTGAATAGTGTTACTTCCACTGCATCCGTCTAGACATTGCTCACGACCATTGTTATCAACAGCGAAAAAGTAGAAACGGAATGGATAGCTTGCATCAAGGTTGACTCCAGCCCATGCTGAAAAGACGTCCTCGGTGTTACCGCTGTCTAGAAGCAAGTCGGGAAGTACTAGTTTTGGCCTGTCCCTTGTCCGAACTGCAATTGTAGCTTCGCTGGGCTGAACCAAGGGATTCGAGCTGGAAAGATTTAGACGAATAGTATATCTTTCGTATGGAAGAAGAGAGTACGCTTTGATGCCCAAAGGATGTCGCTGGGAGCGGTACCGAGCTGGATTATAGTAATGATCAAACAAGATGAGGTTCTGCGGATCTGCAAGGACGTCCGAACGGAGACTTGGGGAAATCATTTCAAGTGACCAAGACACATCACCAGCAGCTCTTGGAACAATCAAGATGTCCTCGTAGAATGGCAGCGTTTGCATATTAAGAGAAGCTCCGCGGTTGTTTAACATATCAATTCCTAATAGTGTTGCCACCCCATTTTCATTTGTATTCACTTCAATGACTTGAGTGGTCTCCTCGGAAAGAAAAGAGTCAGTACCAACTTGAAGTGTGTACCGCAGAAAGAAACGTCCCGATCCTTCTGATCTCGGATCCAGAGCGTTCAGATCTCCCTGACGGAGAAGAGCCTGATTAGATATTGAGAACGATTCTGCCTCAGGGTCCGGTAGAAATCGCATGGTACATGAGTTTGCATTGTCCAAACCCTCTCGTTGCGTTGAGATTCTGCATGTCCAACGATACCTAGAGATTAGCTTTCGTCCTAGCACATCGCAGTCTGGACAAATGGTGTTTTCAGATGTAATCTGTAAGTTTGTGTTTCCATCATGAACCAAGAAAGAAGCACCGTTTGTAATAACAGGCGCTAATCCAACAGGTCGAACTTGAAAAGTTGTGACGGAGGTTCCGTTGATACCCGAATCATCACGAATGTATGCTAATAACGATACCGATTGATTCCCATAAGTCAAAAACGACTGCGGAATGACAAACTCCCGTCCCAGAAGTCCAACGACAGGCTCCGTTATATCTTGAGCTCCCGACAAGGATATGTTGTTTTTTATATATCTCTTCTCTTGAAAGACCCATTCATAAACGACCGGAGAAATGCGATTGTAGCAGTTTTTCGGCGGCGTTACAATTTGGGCGAACACTCGTGCAGCTACGTCTGGAAAAGCTATACCGCGGGTGCTTGAAGATATCAACGATACGCCAATGACCGGGGCTTGGCTTTTCACCACGATTACTGAATTCGTAAGTGCTTCGTTGTTAACTTCACAATCGACGGAAACGATGAAAGTTCCAGTTTTGCCGCCAAAAACAGTTGGCGGTATCCGTAGTTCATTACTTGAAGAATTTGTGATGTCGCTGTTATCCTCCAAGAGATTTTCTTCAAAGGGGTCGTTAATGGCAACCATGTGCCACGCAAAATCTTCTGGATTTGAAATTCCATCTGGTAGTTCTGCTATATATTCCGATGGATCGCACGATCCTAGTTCGTATTGATCGCTCCCTGCGTCGTAGCTAGCCCCAAGGACCCGAATGGAGATTTCTAATGGTGCTTCGGACACGAAAGAAAAGCCAACTTGTGTCGATTTCTCAGAATTGATGGCGAAAGATATTGGAAACTCGTACGCTGTGCCTATCTCATCACGTTCAGGTAGCTCAAAAGTGAGCGATTGACGGTCCTCGCTGAGCTCTGGAACAATTCCAAGACTTGACAACGGCTTCGTTCCGATTAGCAACTTGTGGTTTAGGTTCGAGGGATCAAAGCCATCAAAGTAACCAGTTATTGTTACAGTGTCCCCGGCGAATGCAAATGGAGGATCAACCTCGTTTACGGATAGCGGAGTCGTCTTGTATGAGAATCGTGAGACTTCATTGACGAGTTCCGACTGGACAGATGTTCCATCTTCGAGAATGATTTCGAGCCTAATATCAAGGTCAGCTCCGAAGCCAGGGGCAGATGTATACTCAGCAGCATACAGACTATTCTCCAAAAGTCGAAAGGAACCCGGGACTTCTTGAAAATTGAACGCTCCCACTTGAAGACGGCGCTCTATGGAAGTGTTGACATTATCGTACGTGACACTTATAGTTTCCCCTCCTGACCTCCAAAACGAATGTTTTGGTTCAACGCTTTCTATAATGGGTGGAGGATCACCAAGGACTGATATCGATAGAGAATTTTCGTAGAGGTCTTCAGACAATGCTTCTACGTCCTCAGTGAACGATGGCCATAGAAAAGACATCTTAGTAGTGCCGTCCTTGTACGGGACATACCTTATATAGTATGTCAGAGAGTTGCCATCATCCTCGATCCCAAACATGGCACCACAACGTACCGTCAGCTCCGACGCTGAGGTATGGGAGAAGCTGGAACAGTTTGGATTGAACTGAACTGGCGACGTTGCATCACTATCAGAGAGAACTTGTATTGTTTCTAAGGATGAGACAAGGTCTGACGTAGGAAGTGATGACGAACTGGTGCCGTCTGGATACTGCACATAAACCTGTAACGTACGTAATCGCTCTTCTAGAACATCGCGGTAGTCGGAAAGCACTGGGTTGGTGTCGCCGGAAAATAAGGTTCTGGTTTCTTGGAGGGCTGCAACCTCCGACTCAGTTTCTGCTGAGACAGGTGAAATCTCGAAAAAAGAAAAACCCGCTATGGTAAACCGTATGGAAGACTCACACTCTGACACAGAACTTTCACGATCTGTAGCGGTGAGAGTAAAGGTGGTCATTCCAACCAGGTTATCAAACACCAGCAGAACAGAAATGTTTTGACAGGCACCGGCTTCGGATTGAATGACGTTGATGGATACATGGTCGTCGTCAATGGGTAGAACGTCCGGCGAAGATGATGTGCTCACGTATACGTATTCAACTTGAGCTTGTGACGGACACACAATGAACTCAATAAGGTCATCTGCGTTACCATTAGTCTGTAGGAGTACACGTTGTGAGTCTCGGGCGAATATCGTGCAAGATGACGTTTGACGCGAAGAAAGTGTTGTATTAAAACGGGGTGCTGGAAGGGCTTTGAGCATTGTCAGACTGAGCATACCGGTGAGAAAGAAAAGAAAGGGAAGCATCTAGACTGTAGGAGTGAATCGCTTCCTGGTGATAGGGGCGAATGCGTTATTGTCGTAGTTATTAACTGGTAATCAAAGATACGCATTTGGGTAGCGTTTCATGAAGGGGTTGAGGAGTATACCGGCAGGGATGGAGTTAAGACTCTACACCAGACGAACAACACGGCATAAAACACGAGGAGACCTTGCACATCTCAAGAATTGAACTAGTGGAAAACATAGAATCAGCAGCAATCATTGAGCGAGGAAGTAGCATTTGCTGCTGACTATTTGCGATAATGAACGAGGAAAACGACATGGAGTATGAACAGCGTACGGGGAGCATCGTGTGGATTGCGTTTGTAAGTCGGCTCAAGAAGCAAAGTAAAGAACCTATGAGAATACGATGAGGCTCCCCGTGCGGACGAGAACAATGGCAAATCATAATCGTGAAGGGGAAGAGCCTGGCTCTAATCCAAGGCCGTGCTGCGTACCCACACGGCAGATGATATCAGTGCGGGGTCACGGCTGTAACTACAGTACCTTCGGCATCTGGTGCAAGAGAGAAGCATTGCGTTGTGACCAATGGACACATGACACGTGGTGCGCGGCCAATAACGTTGCTTCAAACCACGGGATCATGTCATCGCGGTGGCGTGTATATAATTACCGACGGTAGACATAACGTCAAGATACGGCAAAAGCGTGATCCAGTGTGATCATGCTGTTGCAGCAGCGTTATCGTGCCGACAACCGACTGACAAGTCCCTTGACTCTCGACAAACCCGGCTCGTTCTCCGCCATATCTCGTCGTCTAGCAACTATGCAACCACCGAATCTCATGTCCAGCCCGTCAGCAAGCCGACCGCCGTCTGTGGGCAACGCTCAAACCGCATCAGAGGCGCGCAGCTCGTTTCAAACACCGCAACGTTCGCCGCCTTCTCAGCAGGCAACCTCCTCGGCCGTCATGGCGACTCCGCCTGCGCCAAGCACGCCCATGACACCGTCGTCATTCGTGCGTGCACGCACGCCAAGTTCTCCGCGACCGATGCCGTGTAGCTCGCCGGTGTCGCCGCCACAACATGCTTTGCCACCGGCTATTCGAACTTGTGTTTCTCCGCTCCCTGACAACGTCAGGGTGTTTCCTACTACGCCTGTGGCGAGTCGGGGTAGTAGAGCACGTAGTCACAATGGGCCTCAGTCACCTAGATAACCTTTTCTTCAGTTTTCTATGCAGGCACGAATGGGGACCGTGTACGTGTTTCTGTGATGGCCGCCTTGGGAATTGTATCTTGAATTTGTTGTGAGTGCTTGTCTTCATACATCATTCGCGCCAGACGAGACGCTCAGCTTTCCAAACCTGCCTTTTTTGTATCTGTGGGGACTCCTGTTCTAGCACAAACTATGTTACATAGATGGCTTTTGCTTCATGATGATGATGATTATGTGAGATTAAATTCATTCGATTGTGTTCTTCTTCGTCTTGGTTTCTTCGTCTTGGTTCCTTCCATGCGTACCATACTGTTCCACGTCATGCAGATTGACACGTTTGGAAGATTTGAACTCGAACAGACCCAGCAAATGTGTTCCGAAAAGTCGCACAGAACTCGAAACCATTGGCTCGGCTCTCTACGTGTAGCCTACACGGTGTAGGCGCCAAGTTTCGTGTTTCTTCGTGTGCGGTGCATCGTTGTTTCTCGAGCACAATTTACATCCAATAGTAACGGAAAGAATAAACGCTGAGGGTGCGTAAGAACGCCCCACGTTGCCACATGGCGGCGCGCATTTGTTCGATCGCATAGAACAACTGTGCGTCTGCCCAATGCGGTGCAGCGTGCACCTCGCGCTCAACCCTAATGCCACTTCGCTGGCGCATCAATGATTTTATTGCTCGCGCTCTGGATTCATCCATGGACTCCATTTCCGCCTTCGGCGACGAGCATTTGTTTGCATTCTGAGGGCCGTCGGTATTCCGTCGGCGCGTCGCGGGCACATGTGTGTGTCTCTTCTTCTATTGTGGACCTGATCTTGGCGCATCTTATATTCTACGCCCGCCTCGCTTAAGTCAAGCTCTACGAAGAACTTTTCGATACTTGTATCGTTGTCCTACTAACAACTTGGTAGCTCCTTTCGAACTGCAACACCTTTTCCCATCGCTAACTCTCTCAACATGGATATTGCCTTCGTTTCGACAACGCCTAATTTCGCAAACCGTCTTCCAGCTCTTACTTGCCGCACATGTGAACGTCGTCCACATCCATCGATGACTGTTCACCGTGTAAGAAATCCCAACGACTTTGCAGCAGCGCTACCCCTGCCTGATTCGAACCCACTGGTGGTGTTTTCTTTCATTACGCGCGGCTGCCGTGCCTGCAAATACGCAAGTCATGCCTTTGCTCGTCTTTCAAACGATTTTGGTTCACATGTCCGCTTTTTTGAGATGGACGTTTCTGAGCGGCAGAATCAGCTGCTGGGTAAGAGGTTAGGAATCGACGCTGTGCCTGCCTTTCAGTTTTACACGTTCAAGAAGGACGGTCTGGAGAATGGCGTCGGTGTGCTTGACGAGTTCGTTGGCCCGAGAACTGTCGGCAAAGTGCGCGAGCGTGTTGCTCAGTATCTGGAAGGTGGACTGGATTTGAGTGACTACGTATTTGAAGATGTGTACTGAAACCTATAGCAGCGATTTTGAACATCTTATGCACCAATCCTCTTATTTTTTTTAACTTGGTTACAACTGCACCTCTTGCGCATACGTGTTTATATAACAATGCTCGTGGTGAATTCTGATTCGAGTCAGTTCCTTATAGAGCTGTTGTTGATTGAACTCTGGCACTTCGCGACTTGCTGCAGAAAAGTTCGAAAGGTATGCATGAACGAACATGTCATGCATAAGCTCGAAGTTGAACTGAATATACTAGATATTTAAGCTTGGTCTCGAACACTTCCCACTGCTTTGTTCATGCGAAACGTAAAAAGTACGAGTGGTGCCTCCCAGCAGTCAAGAAGTAGACTGGCGCGCATTGAGCAATATCTTTTGGAGCCCTCCTCGCGATTAGTACATTTGATTTAACTGCACGACGTTCTTCTTTTTTTGCTTCATCAAGTCCTACAGCTTAGTCGTACGTATTCCATGGTTAAGATACTTGTGAAGCTTGAAAGCGTGCCGTTTTAACACCCATCGAAGTGTAAGTTTTTCATTTCTTTTGGAGATAGCAAGGAGTGTAGAAAACTTCCCCTCTAGGCAGCATCCGCCATTTAAATCTTCACGGAGATGTGTTTCTTCTCCTTCGCAAGCTTATGTGGACTAAGAGTGAATACTCCTGCTGGCGTCGGGAGTCGGTGAGTTGTAGAGAGTTAAAGTTACTGCTCGGCACTTCAGCTGACAATCAGGACGGACGGAGTTCTCCAGTATAAACTCTAAGACATCAGATCTCAGACCCCGATAGACATTCGCGACCGTTCATGTCGGCAACATGAGCTTGTTCTACCTTCCTACGTCGTGTCCTTCCGGTAATCTGTGCGACCCACCACGGTGCACGAAATCTTTTGGTTCGGTTGGTTACCAAACTTTGGTGGGAAAGAAAAGAAACGGTGTACGACCGTATTGGCGGGAAAGTCGACCTACCGAAACGCGACTGCTCTTAGTTTGGACCCCTTCCGTGCTTTCCGGGCTAGAACGAAACACAGAGCACAGACTGGGGCAAAAAAGCTAGGTTCATCTGTAAGTATCGGTCCAGTTTTCGCCCAATACCTTTTGCTAGAATCAAAAGAGTGTCACGCGGAGTACCAGTGGGCAACAAAGACTGTAAGCACGCAAACGAGCATGTCTCAATTTCTGGACCGTCCTGAGAGACGGGGCGTGCGTCTCGCAGGAATCATTTCATAGCATGCTTGCACCCCCAGAGTGAATGACGGCTCTTTTCTCTCTCCCCCAAGTTCTGCTCTTTCACGGCAGAGTCCCCCTTCCCAATTGGTGCCGACGGCCTTTTCTATTGCCGCTTTATCGACGATACTGCTAGGACCAGTGCGGTTCTCTGTGCTTGTGACCAGCGCATCATTTCACTGCCAACGATTCGCCCGAGCGCACACAATTTTCAGACTCGCGACCACAAAAGTGTTGCGCCTTCCCGGACCTATTTTGGAAAAATGGCTGTCGTTGCACGCCCCTCGACACCCGCACCTCGTCGCACGCTCCGAAGCTACGCTCGCAACTCGCGGCCAGTTCCCTTGCGAGCAACCGAAGCCGCTGGTGACCCTATTGTAAACTCAGATGAAGACAACAAATCCAAGAGTCCAATCACGTCCAAAATGACGAGGAAGGAAATGGACGATGTATGGATTCCCGAGACCCCTCTCAAGTCGAAACCTAGTGGAGACGTTCATTCGGAATCCATTCAAAAAGTACCGGTGCCCTCCGCAGCACCTACCCCAAGCCCTGCTTTGACCCCTTCTCCTGAACGGGATCTCGTTGAAGTTCCTGCGCAGAAAAAGTCCGATTTGTCGGATGCATCCGTACTTGATGTTTCTCAGCGCGTGACACGCATTCAGGGACGAAATGGAAACGAGAATATTACGACAAAACAACCGTCTTCATCGGGATTGTCAAGGCCCCAGGCAGAAGTTGAGAAAAGGGTTACGCGAAGTCGCTCGAAGTATGGATTTCGAAGAGTTGCGAACAACACCCAGGGCACTTCTCGAGCTATTCTCGTTACAGACGATGACGATGACGATGACGAAGTTATATCGACTCCGGTCCCACATAGATCTCGAAAACGTCTTCAAAGGAATGCACCAACTTCGGATGACGATGTACAGGAAGTTAAGACTCCATCGCCAGACAAGCGCCGCCGCACTCGCTCAACTTCAAAGCTTGACAAGCAGCTCCCTGAAGACCCTGCAGATAATCTAGAACTCCAGGCTATCCTGTCCAACGCTGTTGATGAAGCCAGTACCACGAAGATGATTATGGAGTGGGGCACTAAGGAAGGTAGAGCAAAGCTCAGGAAGCTTTATGGTTCTCATGACGACGACGAAGAGAACGTTCGTCGTTCAAAGAGAATAACCCGAAATGCAGCTGAACTTAATGACACCGGAAACGAAACAGAGAGCGATGAGGAAGCCCTGAGCGTAAGGAAAAAGCGGAAGAAGCGGAAGGCGGCGTCTGCACAAGTTTCTACGGACGACAGCGACCCCGAAGAGTCGCTCTTTGAATCGCCGGCCACAAGAGCTCGTCGAAATGCCAACGGCGTGAGAACAAGGCGACAGATCGCGTCTATAGCGAAGAAGCAGAGGCCGATGAGGACGAAATCCAAAAGCGTACCGTTGCCAAAGGTTGGAGGTCTTCTTCGAAGCCGGCTAAAATCCCGAAAAGTACTTTCAGCGCAAAGTGCCAGAAGGTCAAGCAAGCGCTCAAGAGAGACTGAATCTCACGATGACAATAAATCTCATCCGAAACTCCGTCGAAGCAAACGCAGACTTGCGAGAAGGGGCGCGTCAGCACGGTCTACATATGCTGAAGATGAAACTGATACTGACAATAAGCATGACAAGGACTTCCAAAATCTTGACGATACAATAAAGCAATTGTCCGATCTCGATGATGAAAGTGAAGGCGAAGAGGTGGTGGCAATGGAACTTGAAGAGGTTGAAGAGTCAGTCGGTTCTGAGGAAGATGACGATGAAGTGGAGGAAGTCATAAGCGAGGAGGGCGAAGATGATGACGATGATGATGATGATGATGAAGACGTCGAGAGTGAAGATTTGTTTGAAGATAAGGATGAAATCAGAAGACCGAGATCAAGAAGGAAGATGAATGGAAGGCGTAAGCGCACCCGTCCTCGGAATATCTTTCAGGCACAAGGGGATGCATTGACGGCACAAGAACAACAAGAGCGTCTCGATTTCCTGGTGCAACAGAGTGCAACGATAGCCAAGGATCTTCATGTGGCCATGGCGGCACAATCTGGGAAACATTCGGACGAAATGAAGAATGTAAACGAACATGGCCAGTCCGATAAAACTGTTAATGAAAAGGAGGAAGAGGCATTTGTTCCTCCCACAGGGGAAAACTGTACGCTGCAACCTCACCAGAATGAGGGCATTAAGTGGTTGCTCATGCTCGATGCACAGGGTCTGAACGCCATTCTTGCGGACGAAATGGGTCTTGGGAAGACAATCCAAGCTATTTCGTTTCTGGCATCTCTGGTTATTTCTGGTTCACGAGGTCCGCATCTTGTCATTGCTCCGAGAAACGTTTGCGCACACTGGGCGGAAGAAGTCAAAAAGTTTTACGCCGGACAAATTACTGTCGTTACTCATCTAGGCACAGCGGATGAAAGATTTGAGAACTTAGAACATGTGCTACGAGAGGATGCGTTTGATATCATGGTGACCAGCTATGAGCTGGCAGCTCGTGATCTTTTTTCCAAAAAGCGTCGGGAGGGATTTCCGAGTTACTCTAGTCTTCTGCGAGCATTTCGCAATGTTGAGTTTGAGTACCTTGTCGTGGATGAAGCTCACCGTCTGAAGAACGATAACTCCAAGATTAACATTGGAATTCGAAATTATGCGAAAGCCCAACGCCGACTTCTCTTGACTGGTACTCCGTTATCAAACAATTTGAGGGAGTTATGGAGCCTGATGAATGTCCTCAATCCTCAAATTTTCAGCAGCAAAGCGACTTTCGAAACATGGTTTTCTGCTCCCTTTTCCTCAAAGTTAGACAAGAAGAATGCAAAGGTGGGTCTTACTGCCGCCGAGAAGTCTGTTATTGTTGATCGACTGCATACTGTAATACGTCCTTTCTTTCGACGTCGTGTGCGCGCTGATGTATGTCCCACCTTCACTTCGGCTGACGAAGTTGTGATTCGATGTCCCATGAGTTCTTTGCAGAAGGCCTTGATGTTGCATCTGCAGCAACGGGCCACAGCAAAGGATGCGGGTCTTAATAATGTCGTCATGGCCATGCGACGGGTAAGCAATCACCCATACATCGTTTCACGTGCACTGTACGATACCTACGACAGCCAAGTTACTCCTCGTATAGTTGCTTCCTCTGGAAAGTTCGCCTTCCTGTATTATGCATTACCTCGGCTTCTTGCTGGCGATCACAGAGTGCTTATTTTTTCCCAATTCCGTGAAGTACTTGACTTTCTCGAGGATCTCATGGAGCTTCTTCACATCAAGTTTAGCAGATTAGATGGTATGACTTCAGCCGACGCCCGTTCCTCTGGACTGGCCGAATTCAACCGTGAAGGGTCTGACATTCCTGTGTTTTTGCTCACTACTAGAGCTGGCGGGGTGGGCCTAAATCTGCAAACTGCAGATACCGTAATTTTGTTTGATTCCGACTGGAACCCGTCTGCTGACCTCCAGGCCGTGTCCAGAATCCAAAGAATAGGACAGAAGAAAACGGTACACATCCTACGACTTGTGACAGACCGAAGTGTGGATGACTTGATCGTGGAAGCTGCTCGCCACAAAATGAAAACGCAGCAAGTGGCAGTTGGAGCTGGTAAGTTTCACACCTCCCACGGAGCTGCACTTGACCAACGTATGCGACAGAGAGATTTGGAACAACTTTTTCAAAAGCTGGAAGTAATCAACTACAATGAGATTGACTGCAGCAGCGCAATAGCGGGGGCTGAAAATGGTAGTTCGTGTTCATCGCAGAAAGAAGAAAAGATTGACCACCAAATGTATGCGAAATGGGGTAAGGCCCTTTTGCGAACTGGGGAGGCGTCCCTACCAGATGTCTCTATTGATCCTATGTGGATTGATTCTGTAGATGGATGCCGTCCCACTGATGTACCGAAAATGGCTGAGAAGCGATGCCGATATCTGGGCAGCAGCGAAAGCATTGTGTTCATCCGGACCGGCTGGTGCTGTTATAGAGTACGAAGAAGCCGTGAAGTCCAAGGCCTTGATCGGCAGCTACAGCAAACAAAGCCGAGCTGCTCGAGCACGAAGACAAGTGATTAATTACGATGACTTTTCGGATATGGAGAGTGGTGATGATGAAAAAGATCCAGAATTGGTGATAGACGCTGCAGAAATTGTCGAAGACGAGTCAGACGTGGAAATAGTAGACAATGGATCAGAGGAAAAAGAGGAACCGAAAGAAGCAAAATCCCGATCATGTCTATTCCAAGCTTGGTCAAAGAATCAAGCCAAGCCCTGTGATTTAGACGATATGGAACAGGGTTCGATGAAGGCAATTACATCACAAGTACCACCTGCGACTGAAAAAGGGTTCGAGACCAGCGCTGTATCGAAGGTTGCGAACTATGTGTCATTTCCTGCAGCCGACAGCTTGAAAGGATTTTCCGTGCCTCCGAGTAGAGTGTCAAATATGCGCACCAGTCATGTCGGTTCTGCTTCAAGTCAAGCTCAAAATCAAGGTGTGTCAACATGTCCCATCTTTCAACCAGTTTCTTGTAGAATGGCCAAGCCTTCGTCCGGGTTGCCGGATGTGCGCTCCTCGAGTTTTGGTACTGTTCCGCCCATGTTGGGTCAGCCACATCCATTCAACGCGAAACGGAAATCCCCCAATCTTTCAGTGCAGCAAGCAAATGGGATGCCGAACTCAACCGCTCTCGCTTCACGGGGAGATGGAACTGCAGATGCTGTACAGCCCCCCTCACTTTCGCAGACACATCGGAAGGGAAGAGCTCCAAAGAAGAATACTGTGCAGGATCATACCGCGCAGTATGTTCTTGAGTACCGCCGCTTGTGTGCCGCAAAGGGCATTCCTCTCATACCACCAACTTCTAAAAGACCTGAACACTTAGGAATTAGAAATGCGAACAAGTCGGCTTCAATATCGTCCCTCGCACCAGCAGGTCTCTCCGGTACTTCTCCTGATGACGCTGGATTGCCCATTGGGTTACGCAAGATTGCACCAGCTCTATCGACGAGTCAGACATGTTCTCTCCCAGGTTCCCAGATTAATGGTCAAGTATCTTGGGTAGGACCCTCAGGATTGAAGTCGAAAGCGGCATCATCACAGGTGCCACAAGGCTCCGGAAAAGGAAGAGAGATGCCCACTTTGCTCAGAAAGACTATTCCTCCGGCTCAAATGGGACTCGATCATTCGCCGGCAGCTGCCAGTACATCACAAACGAAGTCCCCACTTCTGACAAAGGGTACCGGTACCTTGTTCAACTTCAACCACAATCGGATTCCACCAACGAAACCGGCCACACTGGGCTTATCTCAGGAAGCAGTCATGCCTTCGCCTACGAGTCTGTCGCGAAAGGGCGTACCAACGGTGTACCGCCCAAACGACACTACCTAGTGCGAGACGTTCAATGAACCGCAGTGAAGCACAAGCGTTTAGGCCGGAAAGAAACGTTCCGCTCGGTTTGAAGGCCCAAAATATTCTGAAACGCCCTACGAGGGGCACGGAAAGGTTGGACAAGACTAAGAGAAAAGCGAGTAAGATCCAGACGACAAATACTCCTTCCAAGCCTCGTCCAGAAGCGCCTCGCAGACCCGCTCCCAAGCCTACGACGGAGGTTGTGGTCATTTCCGATTCAGACGATGATTTTGAAATCACTTTCTCAGCGACTACTTGAGCATTTTTCTCTGCTCGACCGACTGTGAGGCAAATTGGAGGGAATCATCTCGATTCACAGAGTTGAGTCGTGGACCAGGGATGTGTGAGTTTCCAAACGAGCAACCTCGAATTCCACCATTAGAAGACATCTGAAATCACAATGAAACGGCATTCGTTCCTCTGTCCCGAAGATATTCACAGGCGGTTGTTGGTCCGGTACTGGGAAGACCACAAGAGCAGCTGCTAGTACGAACTCAGCAACTTCAATGTTTCGCCAGGAATGGTTCTTCAAGCTTACGAATTTGGGTGTGAGGAACTCAGTCATCATCATATGGCCTTTGTTGAGCCTATGATCCTGCATAGAGACATGATCTTGATGTTCATCGGATGATTAACTTCTGCTGTCGGTCAAGCAGAGGAAATCTCTATCGCAACGCTTCGGAAGTAGAGGCATTTGAGGGCGCCTACTCTCTCAGAGATAGGTTTTTGTTTATACTGTAAAAGCTAACATTTGGTCCACAGCTGCGCAACGTTTATTGCTTCAGCTTTGTACCTGGTAGTTTAAATTTTACAAAGTTACTGAGGCAAGAGAGCCAGCGGCATCTACCCAGGAGCAAAGACTTCGGCCTTTGCTGGTGTTGATGAAAACCTCTTAAGGTACATCCACCGCATCCTCAGGGTTAGACTGGTTCTGATGGTCTCCCTGGTTTCCGGCCTTAGAGTTAAGTTTCCTATACCGAGAGTAGGCAAGAATGAGAAGCACTACGGAGGCAGCGAAGAGCGCTAGCAATGGTACGAGAACATGCCTGAGAGCATAATCACTCACGCGGTTGGTGAGATCGTTTCGAAGAAGAGCAACGACAATTCCAGCAATTATACAAGAAGTAAACATTACCACGGATAGTACGCATGTGATGATGAACAGTTTCAATCCTGGTCTCGTCAGTTTTCGGGGCTGTGTATTGGGATCTTCCTTAGCGGGTGTTCTTGCAGGGTCTTCCACGACTGGCTCAAGTGTTTGATTACTCATCGTAGGAACCAGGTTGTGATTTCAACAGAAACGGAGAACTTGCTAGAATTGTTTGCGAGACGACGTCGGCGAGTCAGAAGGGTTCTTACTCACAGCAGTTGTGGGTGTTCAAACGTGACCGGTGCTGAATCGGCGTGGTGTGCATGAGGGCATGATGTATCTATATGCAAGTGGAGACAGAATCAAGTTTACAATGAGAGTACAATGGAGTTAGAAGTTTGTAGAGAAAACAACCGTGCCACGTGAAAAGCCTGAATTCAGCAGCACGAAAAAGAAGCACAAAACAGGAGCCGGCAAGCGCTGTTCAACAACGTGATATACGTTGGTATCAGCAGAATTGAAGAGATGAATCTACCCTTGTACCTTTGTGGGTACGTGCTGGCAGTTTGAACGGTCGGGTGGAATAGTTGGCAGTCGCGTGCATACGGGTGAAACGCTTGTCTAAACTGCAAGCGCCGTAGATGTGTTAGCGTTTGGCAGACAGACGTATGCTTGATCATAAACGTAGCGCGAACCCCCACGCAGCAAAACACTTACGAGACCGGGTAACCACTAGTAGTGCCTTCACAAACTCCCAAGAACACCAGACTTGCTTTGTTCTTCCAGATGTTCCACCAACCTCTTTGCACCAAAGGGTCCTGTAGTAAAGTGATCTACAGCTTGATCTATGTCCGCTTGCGGCTTGTAAAACCTAAACGTAGGTAACAATTTAACTCCAAGCTTCGCGCACAATGGTTTGTTCTCAAGTTCAGCAAAGTCAATTGAAAGCCACATAACATCAGGAAACTGTTCAGCAACACGGAACAGCTTCGAGCCTAGGGTTTTGCAGACGCGACACCAACGCGCGTGGAACATGACAACGACGAGCTTTTCGGGAGGGGCCGTGAGAAGAGCGCGTTGCAACGATTCGGCTCCGACAAGCGGTTGGGCCGGCGATGCGTGCTCGTTGGAAGAACTCTTGTCGGAGGGACGAACCGGAGGCGGCGGGGTGGCTACCGAGAGGTGTGGAGGCCTGCGTTGACATTTGGAGCTATGCGGTAGAGCCGGGGCAAAAATGCGTAGCGGGGAAGAGGAGGTAAAAGCAGGCATCATCCTGATGGCGGCTACAGGCGTAGATGTAACTTGGAAACGGAGACCAAACGAAGTTGTCGACGTGAATAAAGGCGTGCACAGGCTGGAGGGCGGGGGAGGGACGGTAAGGCACACGGACCTGTAGGGCGACAGTCTTAAAAGTGCTGACGACGAGTAATCTGAATGTTCTCCGGGAAGAAGAGCACCGGAACGGAAAGGGTATCTTCCAGGCATGTCCGTCGAATCGTTTGCTTCGAATGGCTCATTCCGCGCAACGCAATGGAGGCGCTTCTGCGCGCCGGCAGTGGCCGGATCTTGACAGCGCGTGCGCGCACAAAGCGCCAAGTGGACAAAACGCCCAGAACTGGAGAAAAACAAATACCGTTTAGGCCGTGCCGCACCTCCTGCTTCACGCGTGCCCATTGGTTGCATGCTGCCACGTCATAGCCAACATTCAACAAGAGACCGCGCTTTCGCAACACCTGCGTGTTCCAACCTGCATGATCATGCACTGGCCTCTGAAAATGTACGGCTTCACAAGTTGGGCTGCCAGCCAGAACGATTTACGACATCGCCAGGATCAACCTGATCTTTTGAGTCTCCCTCGTTTCTTCGTACCTCTTGCGTACAAACTGTCTCTCGCCGCCAAGCAGAGAAAAGCATCGGGCAAGAAAATAACTGAACGGTCACCAACTCATTATGGTCCACGGTAGCGGAGCGAACGTTGTGCCGACTGAAGTCACTCAAAGCCGGCTCAAGGCATGCATGTCTTGTTCATTAATCAAAACCACACAGCAGTTCTATAACGACGGGTGCGACAATTGCCCGTTCATGAGTCTAAGTAATGATAAAGAGCGCATCAGCGCCTGTACAACATCTCAGTTTGTTGGGTAAGTTCCGCATGCCAACAATCTGCTTGTCGGTGAATTTGGTTCTTACTTTTGTTTCAATTAGAACTTATGTCGTCATGAATCCAACTAAGTCGTGGGTTGCAAAATGGCAAAGAGTAGGTATGTTCTCATTTCATGTCCTCTTGGGCGAGTCAATGTTTTTGTTGTTTATGCTCCACATCCTTTCACTGACATGCGCGACCTCAGCTTCTTTTGTCCCAGGTGCTTACGCTATTCATATCGACGCCCGCATGCCAGACGATATTGTTGAGCAGCTCGAAGAGAATAGAATCCGAATGCACTCCGTTCTGGCTACAACCGATAAACCAGACAGCTAGCGACGGACTTTTTATACCGACAATCTTGAATCGTTCTCCCAGCATACAAAACGCAATCTGAAGACCTCTGTGTTCACCATGTTTGCGTTTTCTTGAGCCTATGACCCTGCATAGTTTTGCGATATGATGTTCATTGATTGATCCTCGACAATGTATTGTTTTCTGTCAATCCCAACCAGGAAAACTGTGTCGCAACGAACCGCAGGTGCATACCCTCTCAGAGGTGGGTTTTTGTTTGTACTGTAAAAGCTAACATCTAGTTCACACCTGCGCATCGTTCGTTTACTGCTTCTGCTTCTATACTTGCTCGCTTAAACTCTACAAAGGCACGGAAAATATGAGGCTGATAGCGAACAGCATCTCGTGACTTCCGCATACGCTTCTGTTATCGAAAACTTCTATCCGCTGCATCGTCAGGGTTTGTCCGGTTATGATGGTATCCCTGGTTTACGACCTTAGAGTCTTTTGTCCTACACCGGGAGTGAACAAGAAGGAGAGGCACTACGACGGCGAAGAGTGCTAGAAATGATACGGGAACATGTTTAAGAGCGTAATCACTCCCGTGGTTGGTGAGATCATTTCGAATAAGAGCAACGACAATCCTAACAATTACCGAAGGTAGACGTACAGCGAAACAAGCGATCCGCCTTCCGTTGGGCGAAACGAATCTGCGGTCGTGTCTCCACCGGAGGCCAGCATCTTTTCAGGTTGATGGAGATGAACAATTCAGGAATCGACAGCGGGCGAAGAATGCTGCGCAGTCCGCTACAAACCACTGTCGCTGCCTTTTCGCGGTGGGGAAACGGGCAGAAATAGCCCGCTTAGCGTACCAGAGCGAAGCAGATGTATTGTGCACGCTTGTAGAAAGGAAATTAGAGCCCCAAGATATAAGATCATTAAGTGATTGGTCGGGGCAAAGCAAAGACGAATACGGAAAAGACTGTCTGCACTTATCGACCTAGAGTAGTGAATGCCGTCGAACATTATATCGCCATAGTGTCCGACAAGAAGGTTTCCGAGACGTTAATCCAAACCAAGGCTTCAGCATCGTTAGGGTCTCGCTTTTAATCAGAATGTTAAGAAATGGCCTGCGAAGGTATGGACCTTCCTAGTGAGAGAGCGCCTCTTTGTCAAACGGAAGCGCTCAATTAACTTACTATGCTGCAAGTACGTGAAGGTTAGGATCTCCAATAATAAAAAGTAACTTGTACGGGAAGTGATCATGACCTTGAGTAGATCTATCCAAAGGTTATCCTTACACCTTTGGTACCGTAGATACACTTGTGTTTTTAGTCAAAGGTAAGACGAGTGTCTCTAAGCGAAAGAAAAGGTCTGTCTGTTGATGAGATAGTTAGAAAGTGGCCTGAAAAGGTTTTGGCCTTCCTGGTGAGAGAACGTTTCTTTCCACAGAAACGCTCTGTAGTATGCCGGAATTAGACTATTACACCCATAAAAAGAGAGAGAGAGATCTTAACACACTTCATGTCCATGTCCACATCTTGTGTCGCACGTTGGAAAAGAGGTGCGTTTTTTTTTGGAAACAGTGTTTTGAACGAAGTCTGGCCCAGGACCCCTGGGGGCGGCTATGGGGCCCATAGTATGGGCTATGAAATGCTGCGATGCTGGAAAAGATCGCAAGGCTTCTGGCACACCGAAGGCATCTAAGAGATTAACAAGCAACGACCATTAACTCTTGAGGTCATCTGGTAAATTTACAAGTCAGAGGCACCTAAACACTGCTAGAGCGAAGACTCTTGGTTTGACGCCGCAAGGATCTTCCTTAAATGGGTGTGTTGCTTGCGACAAGACTCGAAAAATCTTTTGATCTTGCTGCTTCTTGAGCATTACGCTCCCTGGAGTTTTGCATTAGCTTTGGGACATTTGCTGCACGACTCGCACTGAAGAACAAGACTGGACGGACAGGGACTTGAAGCAAGGTGGCTTCTTAATATTGGTGAGCCAGAAATTGTGGAAATGGTGCGCATACTAGCAGTTAATCCTGGTTCCGACTTTGACGCAATAGTGTCGAAGCTGGAGAAACTGAGCAAACAAAAGAGTTCGTTTGACGCGATATTGCTTCTTTCCTGCCCATCATCAGCGCGCGCAATGCCTATACCGACATACTTTGCGGCGGAGAGCTTCGAGGGATCCGAGGAAAAGCGAACTGTGGCAGAACACTTACATTACGTAGGACCGAGCGCCCTGAAAATATTGAACGGCTTGGCTGTACTTTTGGTGGCTGAAGGAACGGAGAGCATGTTCAGTGCAAACGTAGACGTGCTAGTCAGTGGCGCACCGTCAGGGGTGGGGAATGACGAAAAAGCCACTAGACTTGGATTGCGCGTCAAGCCAAAGTACCACTTCTTCCCAAGTGAGAAGTTCGAAAAGTACGAGCCTTTTGTTCTACGAGGATGCTCATATGCCACGAGAATGATTCAAGTTGCAGAGATGGGGCGCAGCAAATGGCTGTTTGCAGCGGACATCACACCGATTGCAGAGATAGGAGAAAGGGAATTTGCAAGTGGGAAAGTGCTGTACGAGGTGGGGAAATCAACAGCGCAGAAAAGAAGAAGACGAGAGTGCTGGTTTTGTCTTTCGAACAAAGTAGAGGAACATCTTGTGACTTACGTAGGAAAGGAGGTGTACGTGGCTGTCGCGAAAGGAGGACTGAATGAGAGTCACCTCGTAATTGTTCCTGTGAGTCATGTGACCAGTTGTATGGATATCAATGATACCACGAGGGAAGAAATTGAACGAATCATGGATGGGATTGGACGTTACTATAGAGAGAAACGCAGTGGTGAAGGATTCTTTTTCGAGAGAGTGGTGAGCAACAACCAGCATTTGCAGGGTACCAACGAAAAGACGAGAATCATGCACATGTGTGTACAGGCAATTTGCATCAAGGATTCGAAGAGCGGGGCACTGGAGGATGAAATTGTGAATGGAGGTGAACGACTAGGGTTCGAGAACTTGAAAATGAATGTTGGTGGTGGCCAGCATGGTAGTGCGATGCGCGAAGTTAGGAGAAAGGGGTGGCGCGACGCATTTTGGGCACAGCTTTCTTCAGGAAGGCAAATAGCAGTGGAGTGCAGTGAGAGGAGATTGATGCCGCCAATTTTTGGGAGAGTGGTGGCAGCACGAGTTTTAGGAACACCGCAGCGAATAGCGTGGAGAGATTGCGTGCTCACAAAGGAACAGGAGCAAGCGATTGCGGAACAGGTGGCGATAGACCTGGACGAGTTCATCAAGAATGGTTAATGTTGGCGTCGTATGAAATGGCACGAAGATCGCGAATGGTTGCGGCGGATGTTTGGAGGGCTGCTGTTGAAAGGGGCGCTGCTGTGCGGGCTCTTGTGAGCGTAGACAGGAGACGTGGGTGAACGTGGGACGGTGTTAATGTGGCAGTTAGGGCTCAATCAAATGTGCGGGAAAACAATAAGGACAAAGCGGCGTGGAAGCGTGAAGTTCACGCCAGCGGCGTGGGATTGGGCAGAAGCAGTAGGCGGAAGGCGCTTTCAAGTTGTGCGGTTATTCGTGCGTCTTGGTTCATGTGTTGATATGTAAGATATGCCATCTACGCGGCTGTTCGGGTGTGCAGGGCGTGGGGGCCGTGAGCCGTGGCACTCGGCACTGAAGAGCGGCGACTGCGTGCGAGCGCGGCCATGGTTGAATGAGTGCGCTCCAGTACCTTAAGAGTACCTTCTTGGGAAGATACCTTCGGTATCATACAGATGCGCGATCCATGGGCGGAGCAGGTCTCATAAGCAGCGCAAACGAGGGGCCACGTGTAGCGGCGGCGGTGCTCACGACGCGCGACGCACGACAGCATCGGCCAGCACCGCGCGACCGCGCGCCACCTGGCGCGCGCGCATTGGGCGCGGCGCCGTGGAAGCCGCTGCCACTGTAAAAAACGCAAAGAAAACATTCGATTGCAACGGTGAGTGCACGCCGCGCCGCCGCGCGCCCGTGCGCGCGCCGCGCTGACGCAAAACGGCTCTGCCGCCGTCTGCAGCCAGCCCGCCAACACCGCCTCCCAAGAGCGTATCGCGCACCCCCCCCCACGAGCGCCCTGCCGCCCCTATTCCTGACCCCCCCTCCTCCACCCCCCCTCCCTTAACCCCCCCAAATGGCCGCCGACGTCCAGTCGCTTGCCCACGCGCTTGCCGCCACCCTCTCCAATTCCGCCGCCGACCGCGCCGCCGCAGAGGCGCTTCTCGCCCACTGCGCCCCCCACCCAGACCACGCCGCCGCCCTCCTCCGCCTCTCCGCCACCCCCGATCCCGTCGTCGCCCCCGCCGCCGCCCTCCGTCTCAAGAACCTCGTCCGCTCCAATCGCCAGACCCATGTGCTCCACGACGAGGCCCGCCAACGCCTCCGTGACAACCTGCTCGACGCCCTCGCAGTCGTCCGCGCCACTAATATCGAGGGCGTCCTTGCCGAGACCACCCGCTGGCTCATAGTGTGCGACTTCCCCTCCAAGTGGCCTAGCCTGCTCAATTCCATAGGCGATTTTCTCTCCAGCGGCGACTCAGCCCGCGTGCACGCCGCTCTCATCGCCTTGCGCCAACTGGTTAAATGCTACGAGTTCAAGAGTCGAGACCCCAAGAAGCTGCTTGCTTCAGACCCCAACGAGGTTGGCCTCACACATCCGCGCCAGCCGCTGGAGACTATTGCCGCTGGTCTCTTCCCGACTCTTCTCGCCCTCTATTCCCATCTAGACTCTTTAGTTGCCAAGCCCCCAGCGCCGCACGATGACCGACGGAATGCCTGTCTGGCTCAGCGCCTCATAGTCAAGATATTTTGGAGTTGTACTCATTTCATGCTGCCCCCCGTTCTTGCGGACGCTAATATGCTCAGCAACTGGATGAATGCCTTCTTTGAAACATTGCGCAGGCCCTCGTTACATGCATACGTACCCGACCCAGATGACCTTTTGTATGAGCCCGAGTCCAAGACAAAAAAGTGGATCTCGCAGATCCTTGTCAAGTTTCTCAAGCGATATGGTTCTCCACATCGAATTCCAATCGATGAACCGTGGTCGAAAAAAGTCGCCGAAAACTTTAGAGACAACCACGCAGAGAAGGCCACTAAGGTCATGCTTGAGGTCCTGTTCTCTGAAACTAATGGCTATCAGGTTAGTAAGCGCGTGGCCCATATCGCTCTGGACTACGTTGAGGAGGCCATAGAAACCGCAAGTCTCTGGGCTGTCGTTTACCCGCACGTCAGCAATTTGCTTACCCGCGTCGTCTTTTCGTATCTCTGCTTCTCAGATGCCGACGAGGAAGTGTGGATGGGCGATCCCAGCGAGTATGTACGCAAGCAATATGATTTCACTGATGACTTCACTTCGCCGCGCATGGCAGCCTCGAATCTGTTGTCGAAGATGGCTGATTTGCGATCTAAGAAAACTGTCCTCCCCTTCCTACAGTACCTGCATGATGCTGTTCTCAATCCTTTTCTTACCGCTGCTCCTAACTCTCCCCAACGCCTGAATCTATCTCGTCAAAAAGTTGGCGCTTTTGCTGCTCTTGCAGCCGTGAAGGGCAAGCTAATGTCGAAACCAGAACTGTCTAGTACGTTTCTAATGATTCTCAAGAAACATGTTCACCCAGACTTGCAATCAGAATTTGGTTTCTTACGTTCTGAAGCAGCTTGGTTGCTAGGGCAGGTCGCCTCATGTGAATGGCAAGAATTTGGAAGTGAACTCGGGGAAGCATCTTTGCGAGGCTGTGTCGCACTGCTGTCTGATAGGGAGCTTCCTGTACAAGCCGCTGCTGCTGGTGCGTTGCAGTATCTGATTGACCAGGACGGTCCAGAAGAACTGATTCGAACGTTTGCACCGCAGCTGATGCAGCGTCTTTTGGGTCTGATGGATAACATGACCGACAGTTACTTATCTCTCATTCCTTCGCTGGACAAGCTCATTGTTCGATATCCGGATGAGATAATGCCGCTTGCTCATCCCGTCCTACAGAGACTGATAGCCGCCTTCAAACATTCTGCGCAAAGCATTCTTGCTGATGGCGATGACGAAGACGATGAGCTGGCGTTCACTGCGGCTCAGGTTCTGTACCTAATATCGTCAGTGCTTTCATCTGTTGGTGAATGGAGTCGACCTAAGCTAGAGGAGAAGAAAGAGTTGCTGCTCTCCATTGAGAAGGAGCTGCAGCCGCTCTTGGAAAGGATGTTTGAAGAGAATCATCAGGTTTTTGTGGAAGAGCTCCTTGACGTTCTCGGTGCACTCATAGTTCAACTTGGTGAACACCAGGTTGAACTGACTCCATTTTTGCGCGCTATGATAGGGAAAATGGCAAAAGCGTTCAACGAATGGGCGGGTGACTACGTTGAACAAATGATGGATGCGATTGAAGGCTATCTCATGTACGATATGCCCGCTATTGCACACATGCAAAACGGTATCAGTACGTTTGTGCACATCATACGCAACCTGTGGTCTTCGGCGTATGATGATGGGGATGCCGTCTTTGGGACTATGATTGCCGAATACCTTTTGCTGAATCTTGAGAAGATCAGTCCGCGACCGACTGAAATGTTGAGGGGTGTTGCCATCGAAATCGCTATGAGAGCTGGTGAACGATGCGTGAGAACGAGAGACGACGAGATCAATCTGCCGCAGCGACTGTTTTCCGTGGTGATGTTATGCATGTACATAGATGCGGAGCATGTCCTAAAAGCACTTAGCGTGCAGTCTACTCTTCAGTTGATAGGATCGCAGACGGGGAAGCTGCAGTTGTTTGAGAGAATACATTCGAAAAAAGCCATAATTCTCGGACTGGCTTCAATGCTCAGTACCAGTGGGTTGGTTGGAGAAGAACAAAAGGCACAACTTCTGCATATAGCTGTGTGTTTGCAACAGATGATCGACACTCAGAGAGTAACTGCTGCGAACAACGCAGCGAATGCCGGGAACAGTTTTGCGGCTCTGTCAAAAGGAGCGGCAACTAATGGGTTTGGATATCACTCTACCTCCGATGACAACGGCTCCGACCTTGAAGACGACCAAGACGCGACCAATGTGCTGGACGACACCCCAGAGCCGTACAATGAGACAATCGAAAAGCTTGCGGCCGAGACGGGGTTTTCCGTTGCACAGCTACACGAATTGAGTACAAGCAATGGCGCAATTGATATCGGGTTGTTTGACATTGACGAAGGCCATGATCGCGACGACGAAGGTGGATACAGAGCGAGCCCCATTGATGACATAAATGAAGGTGAGTATCTGGTTAACAGAGTGAAGCAATCAAGTTTTGAGACGTGGTGGAGTAAGGTTAGTGAAGAGGACAGATTATGGATGGAACAACTAGCAAAACGACAGCACAGCTAGGTGTTAGCATGTACCGTTTTGGTTCTTAACTACAGGACTAACATTCTTACGTGAGGGTTGGAAATGGAATTCAATCGGCAAGCACTAGACTGCTGAGTAACCTAGCCATTTGTTGGTGGAAGTGAACATAGGAAGGTAGTGAAAGCTAGTGTGACGCAAGGGATGCGTACTGTTGTGAATTAAGCGAGGTAGGCCGTTGTGGGGAAAATGGGCACACATCACGAGGAACGGGGAAGATTAATTGCGGGATGCGATTGGTAGAGTTAGGTTCAAGAGAACGAAGCTTTGGTTGCTGTCGGTGACTTTTGTCTGAGAGCGTGCATCAATAAAGATGGGCGTTTGTACAGGCTCGTAGATTGCGGTTTGATGAGCGGTTGAGAAAGTTCGGCGAGCTCGCGGCGCAGTGCGCAACGAAGGACACGGTGGCAAGGTGTGCTTTAGGAGTGTGAAACAAAAGCAGATTATCGGGGGATGATGTCATGAGGCGAGCGGCAAAGCTGTGGGGTTGACAAGCAGTTCGATGTTACGAACGAGCTTCCTGTTGATGGACTGCCAGCCCATTGCCTCACCGGTAATGTACTGGCCGTCCTTCCAAATGGTGAAAAACGGGAGCGTGTTGACGCCTAATGTATCTCGGCAAAACGTCTCGTTGAGGGCGTAGTCCATCTGACAGAAGGTTACGCTGGGACCTTGCGTCTGATCGGATTGGTAGGCGGCGGCGATCTTACGATACTTGGGTGCCACGCCCTTGCAGCTGTGACAGTAATTGGCAAAGCATTTCAAAACGACGATGTTTGTGGAGTGATGAGGAGCGGCGAGGAGCTTTGAGAGCTGTTTGGGAGATACGGTGCTGACATTTGCGCGTGGCGCGCTTCGGGCGCAAACGGAGGCCGTGGGCGTAGCCGCGACGCGTGGCGATGAGAGTGGCGTCGACGGCTGAAAGGCTTGGATGGCCATGGTGGTGGTGCTGCGTGCCGTGGAGCTCGTCGCCGGGGCAATGGTAATCAAGCTGCTCCCTGTACCGAAGGTACCGCTGGTACAGGTACCGACGTTGTTAGCGCCAGACACGGTCGTCGTAACTTTTATATGGAGGCGAGCGGCATGGGGGAAGCTTCCGTCGGTCTTTTCGACGACATGACTATGGCGACGTGGCGATGGGGCTGCCAGCGCATTCCGCGAAAAAGACACGAGCACGTGCACGAGACGCGCGGGGCGAGCGAGGGCGCGTGTGATTGGCGCCTGTGCGCTCGCGCGCGTGCGGCGGACGCTGCTGTGCCTTTGTTTGGGGCGCGTGGTTGGCGGCCATCGCGCCAGCACGCGTCGAGATTTGGGTCGGTGGCGGGCCACCAGCGGTGCCCACCGCCGACCCTGGTGGCGCTTCGTTCGGTAAACATTCTTGCAGTGGAGTGTAAGCCCTGATGAGGCGCGCGCGCTTGGCCACGTGGAATGCCATGTTTGTTTACGTGTGCTGCTGTCGTACCACCGCCGTCTATACAGCGCCGCATTTGCGGCCACGCACATCACACAATTTCACACAATTTCACACAATTTCACACATGATCACACCAGCTCGCCGCCGTTGCCGCCTCCCGCCGCGATGTGCACTCGTTCTCTCCGCTGCCGCCTTCGATGCTCTTGCATCGCCCTCTGCTTGCGCCCGCCCGAAATCACGATCGAGGCCACTATTCCTGAGATCACGACGAACGCCAGGCCAGCTATCCCTGACCCAACCAGTAGCCACCCGTTCACGCATTTTCCTGCCAGTGAAACAGTGAATCCTTGGCCACCACATCCGCTTTCATTGCCCGTGTCCACATTGGGCACCCCGGGTCGCTGCTCTGCAATGGGAGTGTTGTCCACTTCCGGCGCATTCACCGTCGCGCACACTTTTGCCCCAGGTTTTCCGTCTACCTTCATGATCAATTCCTGCATCTCGGTCACCACCGTCCCAATATTATGTTGCGCGTAGTTGGAGCCTATCGCAGGAGTCATCAAGTCATTATCGTCTCCTGAATGCCCGTATACTGATTCTGACAAATGATATAGCGACGATCCGGAAACGTAAGGCGTGGGTGCGTGCAGTCTGGCGACGATTTTGGATTCCGATCCAAACCATAGGTTGTTACCAGTTAGAACCGTTCCCAATTGCTGCGGACTGTCTCTGTACGATGAGATTTGGCAACCGTCTTGATTAGCCATGAATGCATCGAATCGCCCTGCTACTTCCTCTCGCAAGAACACTGCTGAGTACGACTGATGCACAGAACTATAAGATATTCCGATATTTCCACTTGTCATGTACAAACCGTGGTGTATTTCATGCAAGCAAACCGTAACCATGTCAAAGTGTCCCCGTGGTGCTTGTGCATCGCGCCCTTCGTACCAACGAGCCCCTGTGTTGATCGTCATCAGAATGTCGTACCCCGAGTTTCCATTCAAACCATCGTTTAAGTCTTCCAGTACAGCCGCCTCGGCTAGCGCCACGGGACAGATGTAATCATTCACTATCCAACTTCGCGAAGGTTGTGCCGAACCTAATACAAGTCCGCCTCCTAAATCTGAGAAGTTGACTTTCACTGTTACGGGGATAGCAGAGGGCCACGTTTCAGATGCAAGTTCCATACAATAATCAATGGCCTCCGCACGAGAGGCTGTTCTTTCACCAACTATGTCCGCGATAAACTGTCCTTTGCTCTGTCGAACAGTCAATTTTTCTTGCTGGATTGGCCGAATTCTCGGACGAGATATGTTGCGGTCGAATGGAATGCCGTAGTCGAAGGGGGGCGGTGGAATATCGACTGGAATTTCACATAGCTTCAGACCATTCTTTACGGTACAGTTAAGGGCGAAGTTAGAGTGAAAAAGTTGGAACATGATCAACAGCAATGCAATGGTTGGTTCTCTTCGCGTACGGGAAGAATGCCGGTTGATCATCTGAGCCTAGTCAGTTCAGTTCTTGCAAGCTGCGTCAAGGGTGAAGTAAGCATGTCAACTTTGTGCCGCTACTGGTCGAGGGCGACATTTAAGGTTACACATGACATACAGAACGATTGTTTGTACCATGATTGACGACGGGTCGTGGATCGTACGTGGACCGCAATGTTTCATTTAGGATTCCAAAAAGCTGACAAAGGGGGGTGTTCAGAGTAGCTCCGGAGAAGTTTCATCCGCCGTCAGAGGTTTGCATAGTGAGTTATGATAAAAGAGCACTCAAGAACTTGAGATATCCTTGTTTCTCCACGACGAGACCGTGATGCGTGCGCACAGCATTCCGGTAAGCGATGTCTTTGTGTACGACGCATGAGCAGAATCGTGGTTAGAACCATACTTTCAAGTGGAAAGACAATTGAGCTGGGTGCAGGGCAGCATGGCTTTAATGGTCTCGGGACTGAGAAGGGTTTTATGAAGAGGGCAAGTCTGAAGAGTTGTCATTTGCAAATTATTAGGCTTTCAAGAAACCTGATCTCCGTACGATGCTGAACTTTGCAAGGCATGATGTTTCTCGCGAACAGCTGTGCAGTAGCTAGAACTTGTAGTGCTGCTGTAGTCGTATTACTGCGTAATGAAAGTAGGTACGTGCGCAACAAGAGATATATCAACCTTGTGTGCCCATCGCGATGACGGACTGGATCGCATGGGACGTGGGCGTGGATACGGTAGTCGTGGACATCACAGTACTTTCGAGCAAGCCAGCGCTTTGAGTGTACTATTATCCACTGCGACACCTTTCCTCTCGAACAGCGAAGCTGTCGATTTGGAGTTCTTTGAGAAGAGCTCGATAGCTGTATTTAACGCTTGCACAAAGTCATTTAGCGGAGTTCATTCCGCGCAGACTGTCGCACACAAGCGGCTCCAAAGTGGACAATGATCTACACAACGTCCTCGAGAGCGGTCGTGTATCTCAGGTCGCGACTCTTACGGGCAGTACGCAACCTATCAAACGCGCGTCGTAGGCGATGAGTCACTGGCGAATGAGTTGGAACGATTATCGCTCAGTGATCTTCGTTCAGTCGCGAGACTGGCATGAATTCAACTTTCAGCCAATCTCGACGCAATCTCGTCCGCGCCACGCCATCGTTCCACACGCCAAAAAAACGTGCGCGATCGCGTGTGTACGACGGTTCGCCGCACCAGCTGTTGGTTTCAGTATTTTTATCTGCGCAAATTTTCAGTAAACGCCAACGATCCGGTGCGCATTGCGCATCATGCGCCGTGCCACGACCGCTTTAAATTCACGGACGGCCTCTCCCGAAGCTCACCAGCCCTCAGCCAGACTGTTTTGACGAAGCGCTTCTTCTGCGCTGTTTGGATTCTGGCATCTTTTCATTATCCTATTCTTCATGGCGTCTGAACCTACTTCGCCGACCTTCAGTTGTCAGAAATGGGCCGACTGTAGCTGCGGTGCCGATGGCGGCACATGTGGCTGCGGTGATTCCTGTGGATGTGGCTCCGTTCTAGTCGAGGACGTCCTCAAGGCCATGGAGACAGAATGTAATCGTGCCGACTGCACATGTGGTCCCTCCTGTCGTTGTGGTAAGGATGCATGCCAGTGGTAAGTTCCTTCCCAACGAATCATTCGTAGCCCATCTTGGCTTCTTCTTCTTCTGCATCATTGCATCTCAGTACTGACCACATCTCTGTTTTCTAAATTCGTATTGTATGTACAGTGGTGGCTCCAAGGAGAAGACCCCGGCTCAATGGATTGAGTTTGTCAAGAGCACCAAGTCGCTCGAAACTAAAACCGCATCGTAGTTGCTGCGTGATCTATCCGACGTAGAGGCGATATGCCACATGACGAGATCTGCACATCGCAATTGTGCCAAAGTCAATAGCGCTGATCGCCTGTGAAGTCCGCAAATTGTCACAAGGTTATTATTCGATCAGCGTTCACCAACACAATACTCTCTTGTATCGCATTCTTAAACTGTCAATCTATTGTCTGTACTGCTATTCTGTCTTGTGCATATCCTCTCCCGCCTCCCGTGATAGAACCCATCTATTGCCATTTACCTGCGTTCTAAGACATGTTCCAACGAGCGCCTTTAGGTAAACTAATTTAATCAATGTGCTCGTCTTCCGGGTTTATCATTGCGGATGATCGTCACCCTTTGTTTCCTTGCTGCTGTCTTGCGGTCATTGCGAGGGAGCATGAAGTTTTCTGACACCACCTTCAGCTTCCTCCGGGCTGCTTCACTCGTTCAACAAGTTTCAGAAAGGAATTGTATACGCAAGAAGATAACTCCCTGGAAATCGATTTGAGAAGCTTATATGGCTCACGATCATTATCGTTTCGTCGTACTGCGTTGAAGGTGAGCCAACCTCTACATTGTTCTACCAGTTTTTTGGCGCCCATCTCAGTCACATTTTCCAGTGCTGCGCAGAGCATTA
The DNA here is from genome assembly GCA_022539475.1 of Gracilaria domingensis. Classification (NCBI taxonomy): domain Eukaryota; phylum Rhodophyta; class Florideophyceae; order Gracilariales; family Gracilariaceae; genus Gracilaria; species Gracilaria domingensis. Next base: position 493,145 of record VCMS01000001.1, read on the forward strand.
CAATCCTTTGTACTCCGTGATACGGTCTTTCAGATTGCTTATCGCCCGACTCCCTTATCGGGACATCATTATCGATATGTTTTCTGTCAGTAGAATCTCACTTATGTGCAAGGAAATAGATTGCAAAATCATTCGCCAACGGTTACCGCAGTAAATCGGTTCGCAAAAGAGCCTTGGACATTGTTTGTATTCTGTTGATCGGAGGCAGCTCTTTACAAATATGGATCTTCGGGCCAATATTTGTCCAGCGGTGTCCTCCCTTTCTTGAATATCAATTTATCGCTCTGCATGCAACCGACGGGTTGTGAGAACTGATTTGAACTTAGATGGCCGGTACATTGTGCTCAATACATACTTCAAGCAACTCGAGTTTGATTCGCGAGACCCCTGCTTGAGAGAAAATGATTTTTGATAGCCTTTTCATCCCAAACATTTGTTTCGTACTGGGACGGAGCAATGATGTAGCCTCTTCTTTACTGTTGTGACCAGATAAAGTCGGAGCTGAATTGCAGCAGCGCTGCAATTGCGTTCGTAAGTTCTCTATTCCGAAACATGAAATATTATCTGTCGCTCCCGTCAGGAAGGCCAAAAAGTTTCTGGCCCACTGTCTAATCATTCGTGACCAAGATGTCTCTGTTCGTTCCTTTTGGGTGATTCTTTCTTCCGCGACATGATTGTCAGGCGATACTGTGAGCTGAACAGCCAGAAACCAATTGTATCTACAGGGTTTTCCCAACAAACGGATACACACATTTCTGCAGTCAGTTGCTTTCCGTACCTGGCGGAGGTCAGGTTCGAGCCGAGGTGTCCTCTTTGACGGGAAACAATACTTGGTTCGTATCCTATAGTGCGATGTGTCACAATGAACAAGAACCCTGGTTGAGCAAGATACGCTTTGGCTCCAAAGTTGGAGGTGGGTGGGTACAAAAGGTAACCCCAATAACGCCATCCTGATTAGACATCATCCACATAGATTGTTGGCCTTTCTGATGAGAGAAAACTTTCTGTAACGATAGTTTTACTACATCCTAGGAATTAGAGGATGTTTTCCGCATTAAAGAAGAAGAAGAAAAACGCCATCCCGTTCATATTGTTAGAAAACGACAGAGCAATACTTCAATGGCGATTTTAGGGACAGATTAAACGGGGGAGATTGATGGGTAGCCTCCGTAACGATCCACGCATAGAGAGCTGCTCAATAAAGTTCAGATATTCAGCGAGAGTCGAAGAGTTTCTTAGAACATAGTTTTGAAACCTTTGCTTTCATTCACTCGGAAAATCGAGACTCCAGCTGGTCATAACGAAAAGAGAGACAGGAGTTTTCTATAGCAGCCTTCGCTTGACACACCTCTGTTCTACATCTGTTTCATTCGTATTCTTTGAAAAAGGTTAGTTTGACTTTCTATTTCTCGTCTTCTTTTTTGAGTTGTATGCTAAGCTGACGTGAAGCTCTAGATGAAGTTCTCTCTTCTAAAAAAGCCCCAAGGCTTCCGTGATTCATGTTGTATCAAAGCTCTACCAGATGATCATGACGCGTGCAGGACGCTAGCATCGAGCTCACGGCGCGATGAGTTTCTTCTTGAGCTTTAGAATAGACTGTACCTTCTTAATGCAAAGAAGCAGGAGTCTTTAGGTCATTTTCCCTCTTAAAGAAGTCCAAAAAGTTTGACGGCGAAGCCTTTGTGAGAGGGCATTGCAACACACCATGTGTGTTAAAGCAGATGTAAAGTATTGTTTTTTATCTAAATAAAGAATACTGGGTGAAGGGCATCTATGCTCTCATAAGGTATATCCAGAAGAGGAGAAGGCGTTGGCCTTTCTAGTGAGGGAGCCCTTCTTTGAGGAACCTATACTTAAGAGAGAGACACTAAAGAGGCGAGTACAGTGGACGGATTGGCGAAAGTCTGGCTAATTGCAATTGCTAAATTATTTACCTCCTTTCTATACCCTCCAAAGAGAGTACAGAACACCCATCAATACATGAATATATCCACGACAACTCACCGAATTGTGTCGGTGAGAACGGTGATTCGGTCCCATTTCACGAGGTTGTCCAGTCCTTCTGTGAGCCTACCTTATCGCGCTCACTAAACCCGTCCGTGGGCAGTTGGCCATTCTGCTGAGGCTTCAATGTCAGAACAGAAAAGCTGCCAGATGTGTACACCATACCTGGGGTATTGGATACCGTTTACCATTACCCTCATATCGTACCGTTAGTAGAAAAAAAACAGCAAATCTCAGTACACGTAGCACAAAAAAACCGAATGAGCATCCAGCCCGCCGTAACAAACTTTTCACTACCTTGTTTTTGTACATGTTCAAGTTCGTATATGGGTGAGATTGCAATTCCATTTAGATACTCGCCCTTCGTAGATACCAGTTGCGTTTTTATCGTCATCCGAGCTTTAGATGCTCAACATAGGAATGATGGCGATCCCACGTATTCCGCATGATTGGGAGCTCGGCCCGTGTCTAATTCGAGACCCTGTGGTTTTCTCCCATTTGACGTTTCAATTCGAAGCTCTGGGTCGCCGCTGGCGTTAGAGCTTTAGTAACGCTGGTCAACACGCCGAGATGTGATTCGAATTACTTTATTACAACCCCTTTTTAGGTTCTTCCATCGGTCGCAGAAGAAACACCAACCATAGAACATTGGTATCGGCTTCTCGGTGTTGGCTACGCATTGGTGTCTTTTCCTTTCACAGACGCGAACATTGATCGGCTTCTGTCGTGTCTATCACCGCGGATCGCAAGCATAGTTTGGGCCCAAATGGCGTCGAAGACAATGAGTGGTATGAATTCTGTTTACCTCGTGTGCTTCCTCGTCTTGGCCTCTTGTTCTTTTAGACTGTCTGCTTCGGCAAAAGTTGAATGGAAGATTAACCTCGGTGGGGAACCCACGAATGGCTTTCAAGCTGAGGAAGCTATTCTCAATGTCGATGAGAACCTCGCCAAGATGCGTTACCACGGCCAAATCAAAGGGGCTGGAACAGATCTAAACGTCTTCAAGACACAACGCTTTTCCAGAGCGGAAGATTTGGTCATAAATTTTCCTGTCCCAGACGGTGTTTATACGGTGACGTTGATGTTTGCCGAAACTTGGAAGGGGGCGTATGGATCAGGAAATCGAGTTTTTGACGTAAGTACAACATTTTGAGTTGGATAAGCTTGCTAGCAACATGTCGATACCGAAAACGAGTTATTTACTAACCATTTCGCTTGCTTGATCTCTACAATACCACAGGTCTATCTTGGTTCAAAGCCCGGTGGCGTTATTAAGGTAATTGATCAGATGGATCCTTTTCGTTCTGGTGGTCCTGCAGGGCCCGTTCGCAGAAAGTTTAGTGGGATTGCTACCCAAGGTGGATTAACTCTTGCTCTTCGCCCTATCAAGCAGAATCCTCAAATTGCGGGCATCGTGATAAACGGCTACTCCTACGGTAACTCATTCATGGAAGACTTACCAACAGTATCAGCAGGACCGTTTGAGGGCGGAGACTTCGGTTCTCTAAACAGCGTTGGCCCAAGGACTCCAGCGGATTCCAGTCTCGTGTATGACCCCTCTCTCAACCCGAAGTTCAAAGCTTCAAACAAACCACTACCACCCGGAAACAGCCCGTCTCAAGGGTTCACCATGACGGCACAGGATGCCAATCCAAGCACCCCATCTGGAACAGTGGGACAACGTGCATTGCCTAACCCATTTGGAACGTCTCAAAACGCGCAGACCACGCAGAGCACACAAGGCACGAATGGTGGGTCCATCGCAACTCCTGGATTATCTTCACCTTATTCTAACACAGCATACGGAGCTTCTGGATCTTCTGGAGCTACAGTTACGGGTGAACTAGGTGTTCCCGGGTCTAGTCAACCGCAAACCCTCGGGCGCCCGGCACCAGTGGCTGTGGGATCTGTGCCATTTGGTGCACCGCCAAGTGCACCGCAAGGAGCCGTGCAATACCGTTCCTTCCGACGTCGACTAGCTTCATACTATGGGGAAGGGTCCCCTGTGAACTTCCCAGTCGCTCCAAATAGCGATGTTGGAGACAATACAGCAGTTCCAGACCAGGCTGCACGGAACCAAGCTTATCCAGATCAGGTGGAGACAATAAGTTCAATGTTGACTCCGGGGGAGCAACCTGTAGCGGTTAACGAGATTTCTAATACACCTCTAACGTCTTTGCATGATGCAACGAGTCAAAGTGTGAGCAGGGATGACGCTGTGCAGGGAATGGTTGGAGAGGTACAGCCGCCAAGCATAAGTGAAACGATGCCATCAAACTTTTTGGAACATGAAAGTTCACGAGCCCAAGGGATGTTGGAACCGTCAAGCGAACAAGAGCAAGCATCTGCCCAGAAAGAAGCACTGTCCCAAAGCCCGTTGTCGCCACTGTCGGACTTGCAAACGCCTGTCAACATTGGTGGTGCACATGAAGATATTGCAACCGCTATGAAAGGTAGGGATAGTCTTCCGTCGGAAATGTCTCCTGCAACCGCTGAAGGCTTCGGAAACTTCCAAGGACGTGCTCTTCCAGAGACCGGCAACGGCCAGTTTACACCATCGATTTCTCAAGGTATGTCGAACAGGGTGTTGAGTTCACAGATCCAAGGCGGTCGAGAGTGGTCTGGTGTGTCGGACCTCCGAAGCTCTTCTAACATCCAAAGTCAGGGCGGAATTCGAGATCACGCTTTCTCATCAAACGAAGGAGAAAGTCTTGGAAGGCATCGCTCGCCTACAGATTTCATGAACGGTATCCGGAATCAAATTCAATCATTGATCCGACAATCTAAAGGGTCTGACAGAACTCCTGAGGAGTCCAATGGTTACCCAGATGTCCGACATGATGCCGCCACTACTTCTCCAGCTTATGGTTCTCAGGAACAAAAACGTACGTTTCGACCTGTTGAGCAGGTTTCAAGTCGTGTTGGGGTTTCTGGGTCGCTATCCGATGGACGTGGTCTCAACCTGAACGTTAGAGAACGAAGTGCTGAGAACGTTATACCTTCCAATTCTTTTGAAGACAGATATTCTCGACATAGCTCCCATCAGGGAATGCGTGCACCTCGAAGAAATTATGCAGATGGGTTTGAAGAAAGAAAAGATTATTCGAAGTTGAATGAAGCTGATCCACGTGCAGGTCATAGTTCGGCACATGGAGCTGGTGGAGCTATCGATGAACTATCCTCTCGTCAGTTACGTATACCTCGAAGCCTGAAGGGCATCAGTACAAGGCAGGCAGAAGATGATAGTTCCGGTTTTCCTGATGCCCCGGGTGTGCCTAGAGGCTCCGACGACCCCTCAGGAATTCCAGAAGTACCTCCTTCTGCTGGAGTTCATATTGGAAATGGAAAGCTGGATGGAATCTGTATTGATAATTCCACACACTGCAGCTGTGGTATGGTGAATGAGGAACCCAAAGAGTGCTTGTATGTTGCAAAGGAAGACGGGGAGTCGTTGTTGTGCGTTAAACAACCATGCCAGGGAAAGCTGGTTTGTGCATGTGCACCTGGGGCTAGTTCCCTTTGCGAACGGTCTATCGTGAGAGATATTCTTGTCCCAGCTACAGTTCACAAACACGGCGATATAGAGGAATCAGAAGTTGTTCCATGTCGTAGAGAGAACTTGGAACATGGCATCACTGTTTTGACTCCAGCTGCGTAAGATACCGTACTGAGCTTCTGGACGGGAACTCGTTGACTGAGGAGCGTTCAGAAGACGTTCGACTAATCTCCAGTTCAACCCGATCGGAAAGAGTTATTTGGCGTACACTTCAAATTGTGATTCCACCAAGACAAACACTAATTATCATAAGGTTTCTTCGCTTCCATTAGAGGCATAGTCAATGTAAACAAGAAGAGAAGATCTCTGCGTTCAAATGTTAAAAGAACTCTTCATCATAACGTAGTTGAATCTTCTTCTGAAGAAAACGGGTCATCGGCCTTAGACTCGGAACCCTGTCAGAATGGTAAGGTTGAAGCACTGGACACAGTACATACGCATACCTATGGCTCTCTTCCGTTTTGCAGCTTGAATAATTCGACCCAAAGCCGCTTGTAGATCTACTCTCAGGCAAATCCGTCGTTCAAAAGCAATTGGCCGGAAGAACAAAGCTCATGGAATATGTACGGAATAATGACAAGATATTTTTAGTAGTGGCCAAATTCAGATGCGACATGACCTGAGGAGGGAACGAAGTCAGAAGGAAGTCTGAACTGTGAAAAGCTATTCTGCGATAGTTAGCAATGCATGAAAGTGATGTAAGTTTCGTTTTTGGCTTTCCAGGATCTGCGTCTCGTTCGAACGCGAGTTGGCGACATCGAGGGTCGCCTTGAATAAATGTTGTCAGACCTGTATGTGTTTCATTTCTCAGAAGAAGGCCACCGAGCTAAAATGTCCTGTGCTCACGTAAGAAATGTTTGGGCATAATTCTCTCTCTCTCCCTCTCTCTACGTGTAATGTGAAAAGCATGCGCTAATTCCTTGTGTGAATGGGTGTGTAAACGAGCCAATAACCTAAAACATCTCTATACCGCAGTAACCAAATAGTAATCAGTAGCTGTTCTACACGCCCTCGGTGGGAAAAGTTCAACCAAGAAGCCTCAAGAATCTAAGGCTCTCGCACAGGCCGAATAGTAATGATGGCAATGGATAAAGAAATAGGGGCGTTATTGTGAGGGCAGTGAAGCAGTCGACATTATGAGGCGCATTTTGTTGCGCGCACGGGGGTATGGAATACAAGCCCTCATACTCGCTATGGCAAACAAAGCTAGAAGACAGCCGAAGCGCTATAATGTGATAAACACGTATTGAACTAGGTAGTTGTTAATGTAATAAATTGAAAGCTTGACAAGATTGAAGTACCAGTTAAGGATTGTGTGCCCGGGCGGATACATTAAGTTCAAGCTAAACTAACCTGGAAGAAACGGTTGGAAAGTTTTCGGATCTTAAGTTAGTTAGAGACACGACGCAAGTTTGTATGGTTGAAAGCCTGATCAACCACAGTTCTCATGAAAGCAATGAACGCAACGACAAGTTCAAACAACTTGAACTGGGCTGCTATGAGTTTTTTAAGTTCTTGCAGCAAAGCGGCATGATGCTTAGGAATGACGGATTGTTGAAGAACCAACGTACGAGTGGCGAGAGGCAGTTCAACACAAATCTCATTCATCGGTGGGAGGGAGTTTGGCAGATATTTGGCTGAACGCTTGAAGCACACAGGACTTGTTGGGGTGGTGGCGTCTCAGGGAGGGAAGTCATGTCGATGGCATGATAGCTGTGAGCAGGGGTGCTTCCAGCATTGAGAGTTGTAAAGTCGAAAGAAGTTGGTTGGTCGAAGTCAGATTCGAACTCGGACTCGGATTGCGATGTGGTATCACCGCCCAGGTAAGACATTAGGCGAGTGACGTGCGGATACTTGTGTAGCTCAGCTCCCTTATGATTGCAGGGACAATGACAAATGGTGTCCATGTCCTGGTCTTCGCACATCTTGAGGTACACTTCCGGGCGATCGGTTCCAAATGTGAGAGTGACCTCACTGAAGGTCTCGACGAGGGGTTGCAGCGATGAGTCATGGGGTGAAGATGGGTCAATAGAAGGTGGTGTTAAGATTTCATTGGCCGTGTGATCAGAAACAGGTTTTGAGGTGGCCTTGATGGGGGAGGGGAAGTACGAGAAGGCATTGATATCGTCCGGAGCGGTGATTGAGACCGGACAGTAGTTTGGTGAACGACGGGCGGGGGGAGTGGCGGATGAAACCAGGACGATGGTGAAGATTGAAATGATGATAAACGACGATACGGCGAGCACAGAATTGGCAGAGACATGCAACTGAATAGGCTGCGCAGTCAGGACAGTCGCGAACGAGTTGTAGTCTCCCAGCACCGAAAGCAGGTCGAACAGTTGAACCGCCAGCAGCGAGGAAGAGATGAATGCAATGACGCAGGGGAACATGTTGCAAAGCGCGCTAAGGCAGGCAAAGGTGGACGCAAAGAGCAGAAAAGGTAGAGGGAAACACGAACGAAGAAGACGATTAGGGGGGGCACTCAGATATAGCGGGTCATCGAACGGACGACAGATAATTGCGGCGCGCGCGAGCGCGAGCGCGAGAGCGCGCGCAATCGAATTAGGACGCGGTGTGCGCGGCGCGGCGACGGCGCGCGCTGCTAGTCGCGACGCGCATGATGCAATCGCGGCGCGCCAGGAGAGGCGGACGAACACGCGCTTTCCAATTCGAGCAGCCGTGCAGCGTCGCGTGTCGCGCGCGTGGCCGCGCGTCTAATTCATCATCAGGCGGCGTGCATGCGCCGTGGCTGCCGCTTGCCACGACATCATCATTTCCACGCCTCGGCCACGTGGACATTCGTGTCGCATCTCCCAAGCCGCCCGAAGTCCTTCCTCGCTAAGCGGAATCAGCAAGAGAGCACTGGGCGCCTGCTGGAAACTTGCTGCTGCGGTCAGAGGATCCGTAAGTGTCTTTCAGTGTTTGAATCGTCGTCACTGAGTCTGATATCTGTGTGCTGAGAAAAAGACCTTTTTTCTCCGCCCGCGAAAATCATCTCCTCCAGTGCCACAGATCAAGCAGCTGGGTCAGTCTCAAACTACCGAGGGTACGATCGTACACCATAGCCCAACTTTAGATACCAGCAAAGCATGTCAAGTAGGACGTGACCTGGTCGTTTTTTGTTTCACAGGCTTGAAGTCCGAGAGAACAAACCGGTCAACAGGTTTTCCTACCAGTTTATGTAGCCAAGACGCATAAACTGTATGTAATTGGTACATATTTACCTTCAACGCAATGATGAGTGCTCTTGGGAAGATATAGTAAAGCAAAGGAAGAAGATTGACTGTTTTTGGATGAGGCGTCGAAAAAGAAATTGATGCTTGCTCACTTTTGAGCTTAAGTATACTTCGGCAATGTGAAACGCGTATGTCGTGAACTGATTCAGAACCATTACAGTTTCACTATGGAGGGAATGGCCATGCTCTCTACAGAATGAATGATACTTTTGCTTCTGGTGTGATAACTGTGCATGATGATGATGATGCGAAGGCTTTTGCAAAGCTTCAGTATTGCAGATTGGTTGGTCGTCAAAGAATATCGATTGGCGTAAAGACGGTATCCTTAGAGCATGAGAAATGGGAAGAGGAGGTACACTAGTGTGCTGAGAGGAGCAGCGAGTGGCGATGACGAGTACAGCACTCGCTGCACAAAGTAAAAAAGTGATAGAGTGCGCAGCACGTGGCAATGCAATGTTGCTGCAAAGCGGTTGGTCGGAGGCAAACCAAAACCTCTACCCAATCAAAACGTCGGAAACTGAAATCTGGTGCGGTTCAGTTGATGAGGTTGTTGCAAACTACATCAGTACGTGTACACTGCACCGAGTGCAGTGTACTGGTATCAAAGGCAAAAGGCTAGCCTTAGCAAAAGGCTAGCCTTATATACCTTCTATTCTTCCGAGGGCCACGATAGGGGGTTATGATAACCCCCCATCGTGCCCCCCTCATACAGTAACCTTGATCCCTGACGCGAAGCATGACTGACGTCCAGTGCTTTTCTCTTTGCCCCTTTCGCATTTGACGTGCACCGATGTCTCGGAGATGCGGGAAAACAGTTCGCTTGCCGTATCGCCGAGTACGTGAGCGGAGTACGCGGCCCAAACCCTGTCCACGAATATCACACCTTCGTGCTCAGCCTGGAGCGAACCCTACTGCACTACACTGCAGCGGCCGTGAACCGCGGACGCCTACCGCTTGAAACCGCGGGACGCGGCGTGTCCACTTTGTACAACGTACTTTCAAATGCTCTTAAACAAAGGTCTCGTTCGTTCGTTCGTTCTTCTGCAGTCCGGAGGCTTGCTTCAAGAGTATTCCTGCACCATTTTGAAACCCGAACCTGTTCCTCCCCAGTAGTATCACATGGGCTTTTTGTATTACTCACGTCATACGAACACCTATCATGATTCCATGGTTAAGGATGAGAAGTTGACCGCAAAGTTCTTCTACCTCTCTATGGGTCTCGATGGTCTTGATGAGCAGACACAGCCGCTGAAACCGACCAATTTGGAACAATACGCAACGGACGGGATCGAGATAAGAACCGTGGGCGGTCATCATGCCCTCGCTGCAATGCTTATTGAAACGGACATTCAAGTGACAGATGATTTCTTTGCCGAAGAAAACGCGTACGGGATTGAGGGTGATGTTGTCATTGACAAGCAATCAAGTGGGACTAAACAACTCTGGACGGTATCTTGCCATTATGGAGACATCATTCTTGTTTCCGAGTTCCAATGCTCTTCGAATTCGGACATCTCTGGAACGGATGTCGAGCACAATTCGCACATACCAAAAACCTCTCGTGATTATCTGATTGAACAACTCAAGCTTATCTGGGACACTAATGTGTTCCCAGATGCACTTCAAATTAGATCACGGCAGAGCAAGATTGAACCTTATCCGGGGCCCATCCGTATCTCTTTACCCACTGCCACGGCGATCCCACCGTGGGGATTGGGATTCCCACGCTCACTTGGGATGATGGGATCCCCCCCTACCGGGGCATCCCCACAGCAGAATAACCTCGGGGTTACGAAAGGCGAACACGATTGTTGCACTTGTTGCTCTTGTTTTTCGGGGTGTTTCACTAACGCGTGCTCCCGCAGAAAACATCGAAAGCGCATCGAAAAGCAGAAACCGTGTGAAGAGACTCTGAAAGTAGGCAATGTTCGAGTCGTGCTTTCAAATAATCCTTTCCAGCGATACAGACATAGAATTTGTTGCCTCACACGCCCGTCTCTTACTAATACGCGATATATTAACGGGCTGCCGGAAAGAAAGCTGGAGAATAATTCTGTGGTCCAAAGAGCTAGAGCTCATGACCACTCAAGCTTCGTAAAAGAGTTGTACGACAAAAGCGTTTCCGAGAGGGGTACATCGCAGAAAAAGTACTCGGATACGTATCGGTTTGGACGGCGAGAATATGTTATTGAAGGGAATGATCTCGTCGTGTATATCACTAAACCACGAACCCAAGGAAATGATTATACCGTCCAAGCATTGGCTGGAATGGCAGAAACGCTTCCAGAGGTGCAGTTTTCAGTTTCTACGACCATATATGGCCGTGAAAAGGTAAGAATAGTGGCCACGAATCTGCTGAACAGTCTGTCCTTCAACGAATATCAAAGCGATCGCTGGCAAGAGTTCGCAAACAATGTGATAAGGTGCTGCTCGTTAGGAGCTTCAGATGGAAGTAGTGGAGGGTGTTGGGCAGTATTGTATGGCACACCAAGAAGAAAGGTTGACATAAATTGGTTCTTGAAAGGCTCTGTCGCGGAGCAGCAGAGAATTTATATAGTGCGAACCAATTCAAAGGTGTTCATTACTGCCGGAGACTATCGTCCTTTTTATACTGTGGACAGTATCTCACCAAATGGGGTGGTCCATGTTTCTGATGACACTGATTCCTTCGAAAAGCTTTCTCCGAGGACTAAACTGTGGTTTGTCGACCTAAAAGGCCTATACCTTGGCGGGATCAACGAGCAAGAGGCACCCGAAATATCTGGACGTTGATATGTTCTGAGAACGGGACAAACATCTGCACTTGAGCACCAACAGATGTTTTTAAAACAAGGTCTTTTTGTACATCTCCCTCTTGTTGTGGTGCGAAGGAATCTTAATGGCTTCAACTAGATACCAGACCCGGGCAAGGGTATGCTTTCCAATCCCCCTTGTAACACAAGACGTGGGAAAAAGGGTAAATATGATCCATTCCGACGACTAACCCGAAGCATTCAAGTATCAAAGCACTAGTCCTTTCCATTAGAAACCTGAATACGGTTTAGATACAATAGCGTATCGCTTGATACGATTTACGTTCCTGATACGAAACCTGTGTAGGTCTTGCTTTGAAATATGAGGGTTTGTACTTGTGCAAAGTTTTTGAATTGATTGTTTCCTTCGAAGCCTGCAGTCAAAGTTTCCACCCCAAGAGATCGACGTTGATATAATCTCAGAGGTCGAACAGTGTGGAACATTTCCGACTATGCCCTGCATTGAAGATGAAAAAGATCACGATCACGAGGAAGGCACATTTACATTCTTTTTCATATAATGAGAGCAATCCCTTGCATGGAACGCCAAAAACTTAGCTTGCATAGTAACCGAAGGGAAATGTACTTCACGATATCTTGAAGCCAGCATTTGTGTTGCTCATCGTCTAAGTCGTGCGAGTGTGGAACATGGCCGTGGCCAAGAATTGCTCCGTTAACAATGACATTAAAGAATCGTAGGATGGCGCTTTATAGTCATGATGATGTTTAAGACGGCAGTGTACTGTTTGAGGGTACGGGTGCGAAGTGTGAGGTACTGTGTGAGGTGGCTTCTCTGTGCTTTTCAGGTTCGATATACCCTTCGCAAATAGCATTTCAAGCATAGAGAGATCATTGTGATGATCTTCACATGATGATGATGATCATCATCATGATGACCACCGTTTTATTGAATGAACGAACCCAAGCAATTCATTTGAAGGTTCTCGGGGTTCTTCCCCAGGACCGTTGGATGCCATGGGAGGAAGTCGAGGGAACATGGATCTGTAGAAATCGCCCTTCCATACCCACTGGGTGTGACAAGTCGATGTCTACACGTACAGATTCTGTACGTGTAGACATCGACTACAGAACCATGTCAGCGGTTTTTTTTGTTTTATTTTGGTCTCTTTTGAGTTCCGACTGTATATTGCCCCATGAATTCGGCGCCATGGTTCTAGCTTCGTCCTGCTCCAACACTTTGTTCTTATTCTTCACTTCAGAGTTATGGACGGCTCCCACGACGTACAGATAATACCGTACGTATTCCCTACCGATTTTCATAGATGAGGAGGTTCCTTGTTTCAGAAATTCTGACTTTAAGAGAGAGAGAGAAGATATCGTGATGAAAATCATCTTGCCCTCATTCAACCTCTTATAGACAAAGATCTGTCAGAACCATATTCAATCTTTACCTATCGTTATTTCATATCTCAATGGCCACACCTCTGCTTCCTCGCCATGGACAAAAAAGAATGTGTCGGTGCAATTGTCTGCAAATTGGTAAGCACAACCAAACTCCTAACAAACTTTTTTCGTACCTTAGCACGCTCCAATGCCAACTAACATTGCGGACATTCGAAGGAATCCCACAAGAACAGCTTAATGCGTGGATACATAGCAATGCTCGTCGTACGCCATGACTGTCGCAAGCTTGGACTGGGCTCTAAGTTAGTCTCAACGGCCATTGACACGATGATAACACACGGTTGCCACGAGGTTACTCTGGAAGCGGAAGTAACCAACAAAGCCGCATTGCGTCTTTATCAGAATCTAGGATTCATTAGAGATAAGCGTCTCGAGAAGTACTACCTCAATGGCAATGACGCTTTCCGCCTGAGACTAAAGCTCAGGGCCACGCCCGCCTACAAATACATGCAGTCGACGCAGTCTTAGCAGCTAGCCGTCTTAACTCTAATGCAACCAACACCAGCTGTTGCAGTTCAGTGCAATGGCCTGCTCTCGTCACAAATCATCTTAGACCTTTTGTTACTTCTACTCTTGGTGAAGATATTCAACTATCTTCATCAAAATCCGATTCGAATGCCTCTCCATAGTTCCACAAATACGCACGAGAGGCAATGCCCACTTCTTCAAACTGACGAAGCTCTTTGAAAGCCGCTCTTGAGGCACGATCGCGCTTTCTAATAATCCGTGCTAGTCCGGCCTTCAACATCTCTTCCCTGACACTCGAAGAGCCCACATGTGAGTCCGAACCACCAGCAGTCGACACTAAGATGTCACCAATAACTTTTGACGGCCCTTCCGTCGATGAGGCGGAGACGTTCACTTCTTTTCCATATATCATCTCCCGCAGAAATTCTCCAGCAGGGATACCACACGGGTCGTCTTCCGCAGGTACAACCACATTAGCGAGTGCAACTTCGACCGCAATCGGAGCCGCAGTTGCAACGCCACCTACGGTGCCAAAACGTCGTATGTCTTTGATTGACACTCGATCTTCGTTTCCGTAGTCTAAGAAACGAACATCAATCTCGCCAGACTTGTGCACATAGCTGATACGCGCCCTGTACCATTCCTTATCTGCGCTGAACTTCGCCGCCACCACTTGTCCGGGTCGCAGTCCTGCAATTGGAGTGGCGGCCTGACTGTCAAGTGACATGGAACGCAGACCAGATTCAATCGATGCCAAGGCGGACTTACAAGTATCTCGATTCTGTACAAAAATACGTCCCCCAAACCCAATCTCACACACGACCCCAACAAAACTCTTCGCCTTGGACTGGTTCTGTTGCTCAGCGGTCAGATCGGAAGCGCTGTGTTCTACGTAGTCCTTCCATAATCCCTTCTTTCCATCTTTAGCACGCTTCTCTATACCGCTGTATAATCTTCCGGATGGATCTCTTGAAGGATCGAAAGATTCGTGAATGTAGCCATATCCATGCTCCAAAAGCAATGTAGAGACATCGGTTTTCTCTCCGGAGGGGCTTATGACATGCATGTTACCGATGAAAGCACCTATTCTATCTACATTGCTGACATCGACTTCGACTTCTCTTTGCATGATATGATCGCGTGCAAAATCAATAGCTTCATCGCCGTGAGGTTCTCCAGCAGATTCGTCGGTGACTGAACCGTCAGGGGCAAATGATCTTCTTGTTGGCTGGGGGCATCTTACGGCTCTAAGTGCCAGAGTGATGAGCATGGACTCCGAAGGCAAGAATATTCGGAATCTCGACGCGGTAGAGACATATTCTACCAATCCTCGATATGGTCCATTTCGCTGCAGGCCGGACAAAACATCCCGAGACCTTCGTTTGGCATCCTGGCCAGTTAGATTGTTAATCCTCCTAGTTATGTTCTGATTATCACCATGGACTCCCTTCTTTGCTTCCATGGCGGTCTTTTGACGTTCTAGATATCCTTCATAGTTAGCAGCGCGCTCTTCTTCGGCGCGATGTCTGACTACCGCCAACAATCCAGCGGATATGAGAGGAAGAGCAACGTCTTGGTTTTTCTGGTCACCTTCACGGCCTACTGTGGCAAAGTACATAGTTTCCCTCCTTAGAGACTCCTCGGACGGAGCGCGACTGTACTCAATCTTCACAGTGACCCTTCGACCGATTAGCTTTCTCCGCAACGAATCACGGGCCTCAGTCGCAGGACCAACCGTTATGGTAGATTTTTCTCTGGCTCCACGCTCAAGCCGGTTCGCCCGAACAGATGCTAGGGAAATCCTGCGAAGCTTCCCGGTATTATCATCCCGGACGACGATCATGTCACCACTGACTACTTCGACACATCTCCCTGCGAACAACTCTGAGTTAACACTAGGTCGTTTGAATCCCTTCCAGACACCGACTTGGCGATCCATAGCCGAACGTTCAGCAGCCCTGAGAGCTGGAGCTCGTGAGGACAAGTCAATGCTCCAACTGACAGTCTTGGCAAAGCCTGCACGGAGAAGCTCTTCTCCAATATAAACCTTTGCATTGGGATCTTCAATTGTTGCGAAGAGCAGTCCGTTGCGATCCTCGCCCTCAACAGATACAACAACATCACGATTGAGAAGTCGAAGTTCTGTGAGGAATCGCGCGTTGACAGCGTATGGCATGGGGACTGGCTGTGAAGACGGATTTTCGGGATCCGTTCTCCTGAAACCTGGGCATTGCACTCCAGAGAAACACAGCGTGAGAAGTCGATCTCCTAATTCGGATTCGGAAGCGCATGGGACGTTCTTCAGGAAAACCTTGATAGCGGAGCCGTTGGCAATGTATTCAACAACACCATGCAGTTGACGACCACGACACCAATCCACAAATTGTGCACCTTCAACAACCTGAGTATCCGGACGCGGCACATGACGCGAGATCGGAGCGGCCACACCCGAATGCAAGCCAATGGAGTTGGCACTGGCCTTGTCCTCCGCGGCTAGAAGGGCGTCGAATTCCGGTGAACAATCTTCGCTGTCGTTGAGTGGACGTCTTACACGCGCCATACCAGCAGAAACGACGTCGAGATTAATGGAACCACCCTCGCCTAGGAAGACAGTTGCAAACACGCGATTAAGAGTCTGGACGCGATAGTCAATGCGGAAGGTGACTACCTTTCCAATGAGCTTCTGGCGGAGATATTCACGACTTGCCCAAGCATACGGTTCATCCGAAACAGCGTCGCGGGAAAGAAGGGGTGCCTTGAGACTAGAGAGGGTGAGACGCATCTCCGGGGGCGGGCCGTGTACCGGGGCTTGTTGCTTCATGAGGAGAAGCGTATCCCCGGAAGGGGCACTCTTGACCAATCCGGAGAGAGGTGTGGGAGACGGAATTGCGACCATAGTTTCAGAGTATCAAGTTTGAGCACAGATGAAGGAAGCTTGGGTTCAAATGAGTTTGATCCGCAACTGTTAGCAGACGACGAGGCGAGAGTTCACGCACGGGGCTCGAAGACAATGGAAAGCACGGACTCTAATAAGGTGAACGAGCACACGCCTCAGTAAAGCGTGCAAACCTTTATAGGAATGGAACGGGAAGAAATGATGATACGGGTGGAGGTTTGGTGTGCCAGTTATGAAAAGCCCCGCGGATCGCCGGGTTTCGCAGGGTGCAGTGGGTTACCGTCGTACCTGTGTGACGTTGATTGACAGCGATCGCGGTGCCGAGTCGGTACCCCGATCCACGTCATCAAGTCCATGCACTCGCCGTCGTGTTAGCCAATGGTGTCGCTCTACTGGGAGGGTTTCAGAAACTTTCTCGCAACGCGTGCCAACTACCATTGACAACGCGCCAAGTAGGCGCGCCACGCTGTTCGTCATCGCCGTGAATGCTCCCCCTCTTCACGTCTTATGGTGGCGGGAAGCGACGCCGTGACGTCGAGGTCGACCCAGCACCAGCGCTAGCAGCCCCCCGAATGTGTGTGATCTGTTTGCTTTGTGCGTTTGCTCCGCCGTGGCGCTTGGCAACTGGTCCACCCGCAGGTCCTTGAAGCTCGTCGGCCGCGTGAACCGTTTCGTTCTGCGCCTGTCGTCGCACGGTACCGACGACCGACGCACACGGCTTGAGTTTGCCCGCGCACGCAGTTTCGCTCCTGTACCTTCCTTCGCACCAGATCTTCCCTTTCTCCGGTCCGACCTTTTCTTCGGGTCTTCGTCCTCGTGCGTAATTCGCGTCTTGACTGATGGATCCTCGCTCTCTTCCTTAGAACCAGCCATCTTGAGTATCCGCGTTCGCATTAGATTCCCCGCGTCCAAGTCGCTGCCATCTCTTGCCAGCTTCAGGTCGTTACAAAGTCCGTTGCATCTGTGTTTCACAAAGAATTCTTCCACTCCCATAAGCCCGAGATCTGTTGCCCCAAAGCCTGTGCCGCTCACTGAATGCACGCAAGGGTCCGTCAATACGTATCCATCCCCAGTGCGTACTCCCTGAATATCGCTCACCATAATCGATCCGCCAGAATCAACCCACGTCCAGTGTGCAAACGCTCCTGGAAAATTCGCTCGCACTAGAGAATTATGGTCACCGTCGTTATTTAGAAACTTTGTGAAACGCCCTTCTAAATACTCTTCAACTGTGCCAATCGCACCGTTATACAACACAGCATCTAACGAAAGCTTCTTAAATAAGTGGTGTAACACTGGAAATCTTTCTTGCGATATCTGATCCACAGTGCATTCCCGACTCACAATCATCTTCGCTGCTGGCAGAACATCAACATGCTTATTCGTTAGCGTACACCATTTCTTGAGCAGATTAGACGTCATCTCATGTTTTCGAACTGTGTTGTCTGCTTCAAGTTCGCAAAGACGAGTTCTGTCGCTTAGAGAACGCGACAAGTAGTTCCCAGTGGCCATTTGAAGCTTAACCACAACGGGCATGAGTCTTTTCAACCGCCCAGAATCCAAGCGCTCAAACATTTGTCCTTGGAACGCCAACCGCTGCCCCCCTGCTGAGAAAGGAAACACATCGAACTGAATAACAAGACTTGTATCTGTTGATTCGACCTCCGCTTCGCAGTATAGTTCGAATAATGGTTCTCGCAACGTCTGGTTATCATGCGGTACCCATCACAGATAATGTCTTTCTGAGTATGTGCTGAAGGAGGATCCTCATAAGCTGGAATAATTTCGGAGGATGACATCCTGCCTACCGTACCAGTTGAGTACATTTTGCTCGTTCTTGTCCCACGAAGGTACAGATATGGCTATGTACAGCTGCACGAGTGCCAAATCGACCCTAAGCCTCATCTGAAGTTGCGCAGGGTCCATGGCACAACATGGGAAGCTGTTGACTGCTAGATTACGCTCCCCGGAAACACCTAGCTTTTGGTTGAGATTGCTCTAGCCCACAAAACTTGGAGTCATCATAGCATCACATCCGCCCCTAACGTTTCGAAACGAACAGCCAGCTCGCTATGATGACGAGCTGAAGTTATTAAATGGGGCCATCGAAATACGCCAGGTCAGAGTGCTGCTTGAAGTAATTGGATGGGGCCATACTTTCATTTGATATTTCCAAGGCGGTTTTGGATGGAAGGAAAGAGTATAAACAGAAGGCCCTGAGGCGGTAGCGACCGCACGCTTCGTAAGCCAAAGTGGCACAAGGCGTTTATCCCCGGGCTCGCTAATGCCCGATGGAAAGTTCTTGTTCCGAAGCCCAAGCCCATTGGGGAGCTACTTGTCCACAACCGAAGACACTTCTGCACGATAGCCCTTCATTGATCTCATGAATGGCTAACTAGCGCTTCAGGGTAGGACTGACAAGTCATGGAGCTACCAGCGATGCAATATGCGGCAACTACGCACTCAGCGAGGAGGAATGTGCATCAATCTCGTTCAGGTCACAAAGTGATTAGCGAAATGTGAATTCATGCCAGGACCCGATTAATGACTCATATCGTCATGCGAGATGCGAAAAGGGGGATGAGAAAGGAATGCGTTAGTGGCTGAATTGGTTGCGTTAGGTGCTCTACAAAGGTAACGAGGTGATCAGCATTTCGTGAACAGTGGAATAGTATAAAGCAGTCGTCTATGTTCGCTTCCATTCACAAGCATCGTTGAAGAGTACGGAGTGGAGCGCAGGGAGATACTGCGTAGCGCGTGTGTTGGATTCTTTTCAAAGCGTGTGAAAGATGCAAGCGTTATCGACTCGAGTACAGCGCCATGCCGTGCCATTGAAACCAGTAGATGTATCCGACAACTACGGCTTCAAGGCTGCGCTTTACGTCATCAATGCTCTTAGCAAACGAGCGGGGGAATCAGCGTACACGGAGCAGGAAGCACGAGTGAAAGTTGCCAATTTGATCCAGGACAGTGACGTGGAACGGCTCTCGTTGCTGCTACGTCAATGGTATTCGGAGGATTATGACGAAGCAGCACTGCATGCACTGGTGCCCAAGTTGGCAAATCTCATTCTTACTAACGACGTTTCGAGATATGAGCAAAGAGCGCTGGTAAATGACATCGAGTGGAGCGCGTTGGCAACGGCTTTCAAGTGTTGCATTGCAGTGAAGTTGGTGAAGAGCGGGGCTAGGAAAGGAAACGGATGGAAGATTGCAGTACCAACTCCGCAGATATTTGGACAAGCAGCGACAAGAGAGGATGAGGACACACAATGTGTATTCGTGGTTTGTCAGGTGATGAATGATGTTTCAAGGTACGTGGCACTAATTCCAAACAGCCAACCGATTTTCAAACCGGGACGCGCACTTGTAGCCAATAAGTCGGCGTACGAAGCGAGAGTTGGGACACAAAAAGGTAAGCTATTTCACAGTCAGTGATTCGTAGGTGTCGCAGCGACACTGGCGCATGAAAAGAAAACACATGCGCCCCTCGGAGAAATGATTTATGAGGCTGACAAAGCTGTGGACATTGTCACTTTGTGGCACAGAAGAAACAGATTACGCAGGTGGAAGCAGTGAAGCAATGGAGGCAAGCGAGGCAAGCGAGGCAAAGAGCGAAAGCGGCGAGACGCCAGAGTATCACGCAAAGTCAATCAGAGCCGTGAGCAGAAAGGTTTCGTTCGACGACGAGAGCGGAACGAGCAGCGGCAGCAAGGCAGCGCCGCAGGCGGCAGTAATGAATAGCGCGAGCGGCGATGCGGGGGAGGAGGTGGGCACGGAGCCGGCGAGCAGCGAGGGAGGATCAGAGGCGGGCGATGCAAAGGCAGCGACGGCGTCGCTGGGAATGGACGAGCAGCTGATGGTGGACATGGAGGACTTCAAATTGCTGGGCGGGCATATCAAGGTGGCGGATGAAAGCACGGTGGCGAAGCTGGAGCCGCACGTGGGCGAGGGGTCGGTGATGTACGAGATGCGGGTGCTGTTCCAAAAGGCGTTCCCGGACGCGGTGCGCCGGAGCAACGTCAACTTCCTCAACTAGCGTGGGCCGCTCTGCGGCGCGCGGACGGTCAGCGCCCGCCGCAGGCGGCGCCACAGACGGCGCCACAGACGAGGCGCCTGGCGGCGCATCCTATGATAAACGTACAGCATTCCATCTAAAAATATGGCGCGCGCGACGTCAGCGCGTGGCGCGCGCGTGGCGCGCCGCTGCCGCGCCGCCGCTGCCCACTCGAGTCGCACGTTACGTGTCGCGCTGCAGCCCTGCCCCTGCCCCCCCTTCTCCCTTTAATCGCTGCCGCCGCCCCCTGCGCGCCCGCCCGCCGCCCTCGGCTCCTCCCCCTCCCCGCCTTCCCGCACCCTGGCTGCGCGCGCTCAGCGCGGTGTACCTTCATGCAGCCCTTCCGCATAGGCTTGGTCACCTGGAACGTGGGCGGAGCTCCTGCGCCCATCCCCGCCGCCACCCGACAGCTGCTAGCGTGCGCCAGCGAGAACCATGTCGTCGTCGTCGGCCTGCAGGAGGTCCCCGTCGGCCGCCGCGGCTGGAGTAAGCCGCTCCTCGAGGCGCTCGGTCCCGAGTGGCTGCATGTGGGCGGCGAGGCCTACGCCGGCATGCGTCTCAAGGTCTTTGTTCGGAAAGACAGAAGGGGGAGGCCAATCATGTCCGTCATCTCCACAGGCATGCGCGTGGGCGCCGGCGTAGCCGACCGTTGGCCGAACAAGGGCGCTGTCGCTGTCGGCATGCAATTCGGCAGCCACTGTCGCGTCGTCTTCATCGTTGCTCATCTTGCTGCGAATGAAGAGCGCTTGCAAAGCCGCGAGGATGATTGGCGTCTTATTTTGCGCCGACTCGAGCGTGACGACCTTTTATCGCGCGGCGCGGATAATGTCATTTCCGTGCCTCTGTTCCATCGCTACGAGCACGTCTTCGTGCTGGGAGACCTCAACTACCGCGTTGTTGCCCCTGGCTCCTCGAAGGAGCAGCGCGTCGAGTGGGTCAAGGAGATGGTTAACGCCCGCGACTGGCGCGCCTTGATCGCCGTCGATCAGCTCACCAAGGAACGGCTTGACGGCAACGTTTTTGCTGACTTCGAAGAGGCTGATATTACTTTTGCCCCCACATTCAAGATCAATCCGCAAACTGGCCAGTACAGCACGCATCGCATCCCGAGCTACTGCGACAGAATCCTGTGGCATTCTCTACCTGCTAGAGTTGAGCTGGTCAAGTGTCTACAATACCAAGCGCTCACTGATTTCAAAGAAAGCGATCACATTCCCGTGTATGGAGCGTTTGAATTGCGCGTGCCGGCCTTACCTTCGCCGGCCGCGCCTATGCGACCACCACAGGGATACCGTATTGTGCTCGAGTTCATGTTAGTTCGTTTTATCAAGGGTGCACGCCCCTTCGTCAAGCGTGATTCTTTTGAGGATGCTCCTCATTCTATGCGTCGTATCACAACTCCGCATCGCTTGAAATCTGGCTCGTCTTCAAAGTCATTTCGTTATTCGAGGCTCCGTAATCTAATGGAACGCATCCCAGTCGACGAAAATGAAGACATTGTCGACGAAGAACAAGAAGAGGACATCGAAGATGTTGATGAAGATGTTGCTGAATCTTCATCTTCCTTATCATCCGAAGATCCTGACGACTTTTCACCTATAGAAGAGGTACCTGACGAAAGCCCTGATGAGGGATACGAATTCCAGTTCCAAGAATTTGTGCGTCAAGCAGGTTTTCGACACTTCGGAGACAAGTCATCCAGCGACAGCTACGGGTACAACACAGATTTACTGCGAACGTCCCGAACTGGTGGTAGCAGGTCAGCTCCCTCCACTCCGTCAACATCGAATGACATGGCGCAACCTGGAACAGAAAACGAACACCCTGCCACTCATTTGAAAATTCCAGGTGGCAGATTGCCGAAAGTTGACGCAGCCAGTGATGGCAAGAGCGACCGGGCCTGGGTTCCGAGTCCAGAGCCGCACGCGAACAGCGGTCCAAGGAAGCGAGATTCTTTATCTCGTCAAGTATCTGAGAGTGTAGAGAGGCGAGGAATACCGAGTTCTGCTAGGAGGCCTCGACTCAATACTCTAAGAATGGAAGTGCATGGCCAAGGCCTTTTCTTGAAGCGAGATCGAATTTATAGTATTAGTATTCCCAGACGAAACTCTGGTTCCCGAGAACGCATTGGAGATACACTGCCAGTCATTCCGCTGCAACCCGTTAAGAGCCTCGACGAACTGAAGTACCGGCATATTCTTCTTGAGTTTGCCAAGAAGAAGTCTCGCGTCGGAAAATCAGGAGTATTGCCTATGCGAGAGCTTTTGCCTTACGCTGGAGAGCTCTATGCTTTCGAAATGGCGCTAACTAAATATGGCCGTCCCGTGGCCACGGTTGAGGCCTGTGTACAGATGACAGTGAGCGACTCTGAGCTTTGGGTGGACGCTCGGGGTCGGGTGGTAAGAAATAGGAACGGAGACTCAATCCGATCATATCATGGGGATCTGCCAGTCAGGAAAAGAACACACGCGCGCAGCAAACAGGACCCACGGTGGAGGTAGCAGCGGCCTTGAGGGCCGTTGCCCATCGTTTATCAGTTCTATTCTTCTATTCATAATTGTAGTGTAGATAAATGAAAAGACACAACTTTTAGACTTGTTGGCCGCAGGTTCCTGTTCGGGAGTCAGTCGCCGGGGTCGTGGACAAAGTGTTATTAAAGTTTCAGCCTGTCAGAACCCTTCGAGTTGAGCTTTAAATGGCAATTAAGAACCTGCTCCCGATCATGCCTGTCGTAACCGTACATATTTTGCATTGCGGCACGAAAGGAAAGAGAAACATCATGTTTGTCTTTTCGTTTGTGGCACATGACACAAATTCTGGTAACCTAACGTTCTCTGGGAAGCTCCGTAAAAGGACAAACAACCAGAAGAAACAAACAGGAACGTAACAAACTCTTACCTCTTATAAGAAGTCTTGTTGCTATGCATACTGCTCCTCGGTAAATGAACAAGATGTTATGTCGTTGGGTCCTGAGCAAACCCACGCGTAGGAGCGGAATTAGCTCCACCGTTTCCATAATAGGGAGAGAGAGAAGATGTTATGTCTCTCTCTTCTTCAATATTTTCTGGTATTTTGCATCACGTGGTCCCGAGCTGTACGGAGATGAAGGCTACCACTCTCTTTCACTTTCTCTACAAGTACGTTTGAACACATACTACAAGGCGCAGAACGTTTCATGTAAACGAAAGAAACGTTCTTTAACTAGTAGGTAACCCAATACCCCCTGCAGTTTTATTCCAGTTATCTGTGCTACGCCTTCGTAAAGGAGAAAGGCGCACGCCCCAACGGGGTTCTTTCCAAGCACCTCAGTGCGCAGTCACAAGCTATTGTAATCACTAACACAGGAGACACATGTATGTTAAGTTGTTATGCATATCTTTTTATCAGTTTTTCTGGATTGTTAGTCTCCAACGAGAGAAAGAAGTTCTTACGCGACTGAGTGGGACGAGAGAATTGGAAAGATCAGCTTTCTGCTGTTGAAGACTTTCCCGCTCACGTGGACTCCCTTAAACATAAATGGCTAGATACAGTTGTTGAAATGAAGAAGTGGGTGCATGGTGGGAAATGGCCAAGAACCAGCGATAAGCTGCAAGAGCTCCCCCTTCCATGTCTCGAGTCTTTCTGTTGTTGTCCTTATCACTGACGAATCGTCAGGGCTTTCTTTTTCGTATATTCGAAAATCCCTATGATTACACTTGGGCACTCCACGCGGCATTGAACTCCGTGGTAGATCTGAGCATTCATTCTCTTGTGTTCTCGTCATTGCATACATGAAATGCGGTACTCATACTTCGAAGGTAGACCTGGCGCCAAGGAGGCAAGCCAGCATGCCCTTCATCACTTGAAAATTACTTTTCCCGAAGTGCAGCTCGTCTCTTTAAAAATAGAATTCTGCCACCGGCTTTCTTCTTCTTTACAAAGCTGCAGCATTAACATTAACACAGACCTCCATGTAGCAAATATTTGGGTTACGAAACTTGTGAATGATCACTTGCATCGTAGCCTGGGTACCAAGCTGTTCTTGGCAAAATTTTGCATCCTGGTTCGGGTCTTTATGTCCAGTATATGCTGAACGGCTTTAAACACTTTTGTCGCACGTTGTTGATGAACAACGTTTACCCGTCCACGTTACCCGTCCACGCTAGTATTTCTAGCACGAAGTTATACATTTGCATAAATTATTCATACTCTCTAAAGTGATTCTGTTTCCAAGAAGGACCTGTTTTTCATGCTAAGACTGTACATCGATCCTACGTTCTTTATTCTGAAACTAAGGCAAGGCAAACTACGATGAGTAGTTGCATTCCATAAGGAATGTTTAAGGCTCTCTGAAAACTGTCTAACCTTGTCTGAAGTAAGACCTGTTCGCTGCTCAGAAGTGACGGATCGACAAGCTCGACGGCTCGACGGCTCGACCCGTGATAGGTCTGGCATAATTTCGCTGATATGCACTTTATTCCAGAATGCGGCTTCCATGGCTTTCAGTCCTTGCAGTGAGTGCATTACAATACTTCGTGACCCCGCCTATATGCACTCATACGGTGCGAGTGTGGGTCGGGTCAAGTATTGATTTCAAACCACCTCACTAATGGGGGGAAACACCATTGATCCACGCAGAAAGCGGGACATCTATATTTTAGAAGGTACAAACTTTGTAATATAAAGGTACCCTTGTATCATACCTTTATGCCAAACGCATTTTTATGCTTTGCCAGAAGCAGATACAATATTAGAATTGTTTTACAGCTCCTCGAGCTTACAGTATGATAAATATTAATGACAAGGGAGTCTCATTCGCTGTCGTTTTGACATGGGGGCGGCTCGCTCAGCGCCCCTTGCTATTCATACTCGTCTGCTCTTTTGAAAGACATCATGTCTTGATGTACAAAACGTGTTTTGGTTACATGTTTCGTCAAAAGTTAGTTTCTTGTTTGTCATAGCGGTCGAGCGTCACATTATGCTGCAAGGTGAAAGTCTCCGTAAAGTGAATCATGGGAGGAGTCTGGTTGGTGCGTAGCGAAACCTTGCGCTCGCTACATCTACACGTACTTCAAGAACCGACACTCACAACAACACGATGGCGTCGATATATTTCTGTCTGCGATTGAGAATTCCTTGAAGGCGGCTAGACGAGATGGAGTTCCTGATGCTTGGCACGTTTGCATAATCGCGCTGAACAGATGTGAAACGAAAATGGCTCTAATTAGAACCTGGGTCTGTGACACGGAGACCTGCTCTTCCCAGGGCGACCCCACCAGTTTAATTAGAAAGGCCAAAGCAATCCATGAAGACAGTTATCGGTTTTCATCACGCATCTAGTGTATCCCCACGCGACCATGAGAAACTTTAACGGTTTTCTTCTCTTGGAAATTGCCGACTACACTGTCGAGTCGATTGATACTTGTTCAGTTGAATCCATCACTGTTTCTCATCATTCGAACGCATTATTCTATCGTCGCTGTCGCGAAGCTGCTTACGTCTCACTATTCCTCCCGAGACCTGCCTAACTCGCTCCCATGGAATAATGCCGTGCCCAAATCAACCGGGTTATCACAACTACCAAAATCCGTCGCCCAGAGTCATTCACCTACACTTCCTTCGATGGAGATCATCGTTATATTACTCGTTCTGCTACATTTGGCTAATGGCATACCAACAGGGTCCCAGAACAGCTTCCTCACATTGCAAAGAAGCCCGCCGGATAGCCTTGTTGACTTTCTTCGGGTGCGTCAGGCACTACCGTTTGGTACGGCATCAATTGGATTTGTTCCTCCCGATTTTGGAAGGCGAGATGTCCTAATGATTAATGGCACTGGCGACGACTCGTTTACGCTCTCCTTTGTAATGGAAAGAGGATCAAATGTTAGCGATTATGAGTTCAAGTTTTTATCAAACGACACCGAGATTCTGATTCCCGCGGAAGATCATACGGCATCTCAGATCGTAAGCGATACATATGTCAACATAACATCGCTTTTGGACTTTAGGAGATTTCCGGGCCTAGTTCAACTAACGGTGGAGGCCAGGAAATCTGATGGCGCTCTGGTCGACTCAGTTGAAGTTCATTTCCTAGCAGCGGGGATGGTGTTGTACCTTGAGGAGTCGAGAACAATTGTATCCGGCGATGGAAGGTCATTTAACATTGAAGACTTTTCACAGGTCTACGACAAGCGCATTTGGGATCTAGGAGCGTTCACCCAATTCTTGAATGGAAGTAACTCAAATGAGCTAAGCGCCGGGAACGACGGAATCTCTCCATACTTTTCACTCGAAGACATCGAACCGACTCTGTCTGATTTTGAAGGTCAGATCCTTTGGGACTCTTCTACCTGCTCGATTTCTGGAGGTCAATGGAATGGATCCAGTCTATCTCTTTCTCAGGGGTGCGGCATGGGGTTTGCATGGGGTTTACGAAACGAGAGCAGTTATGACGGGCATCATTTTGGTTTTGCGTTCGAGGAGAATCGGGCTGGGAACTTTACAGTTGCTTTTAGGTGGCCAAAGTTCACGGAGGGTAGTGAATTGGACGATGAGCTTTACATGACCTATGTTGATGTCTTGATCTCTGGAACACCCCCGGCTATTGTTCGTCGTGTTGAGCCGGGAAATCCTTACAGCCGGGATGGTGGGGAGGAGCTCTATGTTGAGATGATAAACTCGGGCGACTTGGACATCACGTCTTTCAACTTGAATGACGTATCCTTTCCCATCATTCCTGGAAGTCGTCAGTTCATTACCGGACCAGAGGATTTCTATGAGACAGCAAGATTTCTAACCAGACCAGGTACGGGAAAGCGCCTGCCATGGACGATAACGGCTACAAGGCTTTTGGAAAATTCGTCTAGAACCGAACCTGCTGCGGTTATTGATGAGAGTGGTTTTCTGTTCTCATACGATGATGAAGAGGTGCTTATTATCAGCCTTTCTCCGGATACGTTTCCCGAGACTGGTGCGGTTGAAGCCGTATTATCCGGGAACTTCTCTGCGTTCGACCCCGCCTCTGCCCCAAACCACAAAATCATCATTGGAAACTATGTCGTAGGCAGCGCGGATATTGTTTCGGTTACTCCAACCCAGATCCGCCTCATCATACCCCCGCGTGCTGTAGTTGGTTCTGCCTGGAGGTACGGCGTTGTCGTTCAAGTTGCAAGCTCTTATTCGAACAGAGTGTTCTTGTCTTATTATCCTCTTACAATGGAAATATCAGGCCACGTTTACGGAGCATCGAAGGATTTTGAAACTGAGGACTACTTGATAAGCACATGCGGAACGACAACATTTGTCATAGATGTCATGAATAGGCCAGACTACGAAGTATTAATTGCATGGGAATTGGTCGATCCTAGCGGAGAACCCGTGCAGCTTTCGAACAATGGAACACTTCTTGAGACGGATACGCATACTTTAGAACTTCCCAATTCATTGGTTTTGGACGACGGGTTGTACAACTTGACGGCGACAGCCAGCGAGGGAGAACAGTCTACATCTCATACGTTTCATTTCAGGAAGAGCTCGTCATTGATTATTGGGGTAGAAATCGTTCGACCAGAAAACCGCACCATTGCATCGCCTCCAGTTAATCTGAGGATTGTGGCGAAGATTGATATCCCTCCTTGTGTGACGGATCCTAAAAGCTTAAAGTACCATTGGTTTTACGAAGACAAACTTGAGACTATCGCAAAGGCTAAGATTGATGGAGTTGCAAATCCGGACATCTTCAACGCCTCCCTGGCGCCGCAGTTTCAGAGCTATGTTTTCTCATACGAGAATGACACTGGGACGTCCGCCGAGAACATCACTCCAACAAAGCTAGGACGAGAACTAATTGTGCCTATCAATGAGCTGCAGTACGGGCTTCAAAGAGTTCGCTTGGTGGTCAGCACTCCGAATGCATCAGTTTTCGAGCGTTCCTCTACTACGCAGAATGCATCAATTCTCGGGCGCGCCTCTACTGCCTTTTACATTCAGGAGCCCCAGTTGATAGCATGGATTGGTGACGGAGAGGAAAGCAAGGAGGTTTCCGATTCAGAAGATTTGAGCATGTCAGGAACTAGAAGCTATGACCCGGATATTCTTTCCACAGATGCCTCATCGCTTGGGCTTACGTACGAGTGGTCCTGTAGTTATTCATTGCATTCGAATAAGTCGCAGATGACTGCTTGCGGTTCGGAGCTGTTACCTTTCACGAATCGATCAAGCTTCAATATTTCCAAGACTGTGTTGCAAGCCAAGCGAAATCTCAGCCACGACGATTTCGAAGGCCAGGTGCACTTAGAGTACAGTCTAACTGTTCGCAAGGGGTCACGACAAGGAACAGTGGTTCAACTCATCTCCGTTGTCAACTCTGAAGGGTTGATGCTCGCCCGGCATGGTGAGGTTGAGGTCACCAGTTCAAGAGGAGCCGTGGACCATAATGCAGTTGAGTTCTGGGAAGATATAGTGCTTCGCCCTTTAGCACCTGCAGGTACGCAATGGAGATTCCGCTTGGAGGAGCCTGTTTGGGAACGCTCGACCTTCATTGCCGGGAATAACAGGTTGATAGTTGGCCCCGGGTATTACACATCAACCGGGAGCAGCGATCCCGGGTATCAGTCCCTGCCTCTTGGGATTCTCGCGGGGAAGCTAAGCCCTCATACGATCTACAAGTTTTCCATTTCTTTCTTGGAGGCCGGTATGATGTCGAACGAAGTGTTAGTTTCGTTTACGACGGTCGAGGTCCCTAACTTGATCTTTCCCCCAATGGTGATGAATAATGGATCCACAGAGACAGTGTTCACGGCACATGCTTCCGCATCATTTCAGTCAAACTCTTCCTTTACGTACCAGTTCTATTTGATATCTTTGGACACTTCAATGAGGGAGTATTGTCTTGATGGATGCACGGGAGCTAACTGTGCTAGATTTAAAGTCCATCGACCGGGGGAATATACTTTGCAATGCCGCCTCATGGCGGCAAATGGGAGAACAATACTAGCTGTGCAGAACAACACCCGCAATCTATATATTTCAGCACGAAGTGTCGAAGAGGATCTTGCTTTCTACGATAACCAGACCGAAAAGGATTACTTGTGGGGTGATGACGGAGCCGTGAACGAGAGAGGTTTCTTCGTCTCGCATATTTTGCATGAACAGGAAGCTGAAGTTGTCGCGCTTTCGGAGGAATCTGCACGTGCGAGCGACACATGCACCAAGCATGTCAAGAAGTGGGCAAATATGTCCAGCACGATTCTGCGAAACGAACTCCCGAACACTCCAAATACTCGGAACTACGTGAATATAGCTTCAAATTATGCTAGACTTCGCTGTACTGAAGATGAGGAGACTTTGTACATCCTCTTGAATATGGTGGACCTATCTCTTGCTCGTACTCCGCGCGAAGAGTTTCTGAGCACAGTTGCTTCTACCGAGGGGGAAGGCATTCCAATGACCGCGCTGGAGACCGATCTCATTCGATTCTACAACTTCAGCATGACCCGGGCCCTTTCTGGTCTTGCCAGTGGGTCCTCGAGAGCAAGGCTAGTGGCGCATTCTGGTGAAGTAAGCAACATTGTCCTGGACTTATCGGAATTGTGGGTGAAGCATGTAACAACCTCATCGACGAATGGGCGCCTCTGTGGATGGGATGCCACATTCACCTCAGATACGCCTGATGGTGAATCAGATCGAGTTCTAGCGCCTTCAAGTCAACGTTATCCACTGGGACGTAGTACCATCCGGGTAGCAGTGCGATGCAATCCTGAACAAGGGAAGTCCTTGAGCACACCGTTTGCATCTTTCGAGTGGTGCGATGCCATCTACGATATCACGCAGAACGAGCGGGTGCTTGTGACCATGGCAGAAATGTTTGACTACCCTTACTTATCTGGGGTGCAAGGACGCAATCGTTCAGAGACCACTCGAGTTGTTCTGGTGGGTATATCTGAAGAGGGGGACGCGCACCAGCTTGTCTCAGCAGTTTCTGATAGTCAAGTGGCAGCTCGGACTGGAGAGAGCGGCAGCAACGATCAAACATGTTACAAGATTGGAATGACTATGTCCTCCGATTCTGTGGCGAGAACAGATTTATGTTCCGAAAACGTTCCATATCGGATGTGGCCTCGCAAGGAGCTTGGAGATCCTCTCGAAGCGCCTTTTGACAAAGCCGCTTATCAGAGAAGAACTTCAGGCATTGTTGCTACGCCAGAAACGCGAAATGAATCAAGATTTGTTGTCGCGAAGTCAAACTCTCTAGGTTTATACGGAGCATACAAGTCGGCTTGCCAAGATTCATCTCAAAGTTTACATGGTTCCATTACAAGGGTTTCAGGGATGCTGATCGGTGTTCTGTTGATTGCGCTTTTGGTCATATTCTTGACGTACTCACTGGTGGTACTATTGGTGTCTGTTGCTGCAAGAAGCAATGCATTTGACGGTGAAGCCGAACTTTATGTTGACAGGGATGTCTATGGAAGATCAGTAATCCCGATTAATACTGAACTGCAATCCTCAACTAGTGTCTCTGGTACAACAATGTTGACTTCCGCTCAGGGCGGAAGCGTCAGATACTAAGGTACAGTGAATGGCCTAAGGGTTAGCATTGTAGATTACACGCAGTAGACTATTTCATTTGAGTACAACGAGAAAAGACTAAACAATATGATAAACAATATGATTTAGTGCATGGGAGTTACTTTAGATTACAACAGCCAGGCATAACTTACTCCTGCGGACTTATATCTCGTAGAGGTATGTTTAGCAAGCTTCACTCGTCTGACCCGGTGTACGATTCTCTGAAGAATCCTATGCCAGAATCCGCTCTTTTCCGGGACAACTTCGACAAACTATAATGCCAATCTACTCCATACAGTCATAGCTGCACGTTAGAAATTTACTTTCGCATTCGCTTCGACCAAATCTAACCATAGTTCATGAACCACCCTTCCTTTCGTGACTTCTTGAACGTATATGCAAGTCTTTCCGGGTATGGCGAATGAGACATTGGAAAGCAGGTACCGTACCATTCGCTCTGATTCCGCGAATTCTCCCTCGCTCTTCGGAGCGCCTGAAAGCTTCATAACTGCCACATTTTTCAAACGTACGCCGTCGATTGTGCCTGAAGTTTTTGACCGGCTCCATGTTGGTATTCGACCAGTACTGTTTTTCATTTCTAAATAGACTCCTCCAGAGTTTCTCTCAAAGCTCCGAACTTCGAAATCACGAGTTCTTCTCAAAATATCAAATTCACGATATCGGTCCAAAGAAGGCTGATTAGGTACGAGCTGAGTTACAAAGTCCTTGACGGCAGGTAAGGAAAAGAATGAGCTGTCCACTAGCGAATCCCAGTAGTCGACCTGATTGCAAATTTTTTCGTCTCGAACGTCCACGACGTAGTCACTTTGTCCGGTGAAAACAGCACACGGACGCCATGGAAGATTTACAGTGAGAGACAAGTACCATCTAGTTCGAATGGTATCCATGCGATCTCCGATGACACGAAGATCGAGCAAGTTAAATTGAGCATCGGAGAACAAAATTGAGCGCTCTAAGAACGTGATGTGTTTCTCATATTTCTTCACTCCACGTATAATGGTCAGTGGGTCTTCGAACTTAAAGTCTGTTGAATACAGAGAGTAGTCGGTGGGGTGGGCAGCGTCAAAAAAAGCCTGCAAGTCCAGTCGCAGGCGCTCGGCCAAAGACTCGACGACATGCGACGGTCTGACTATTTCCAATTCTGGTTTCACTCCGGCCACACGGCAAACGGGATAATTTCGAGCGGGGCATCTCTTAGTGTATGTCCGATGTAGCTTGTGGGTTAAAAGCGTTGTGGGCGCTAGAAATGCACTATTCATCGTTCAAAAAAGGGCTGAATAAGACTTGGGCTCTGTGAGAGAAAGAAGTTATCAGTCGTCGTTAAGTGCTGATGTTACCGAGCTGTGGAGGAAACCAGAACGGGAACAGGTTTAGGTCCTTGTCAATATGGGCAATATGTAATATGTGCTCTTTGCCAAAGCTTGGTACGAAAGTGGTTGTTCATTCATCTGCCAGTGGCACTGGCAGATAAAAGGGCTATGGTTGACATGAGTGGAGCAGACAGTAAACTGAGAACATACACGTCTGCAGAACAATTTCGCAGTCGATTTCCATGGTCGTGGATGTGGGTCGATATGGGTGGCGGTGTTTTGTATCACTTCGATCGTCACAACTTGGAAGATGAACGGCGCGGAAGGAAGCGGAAATTCGCACAGATAGGATTAATCCGAAGGCTTTCCGATTGGCAGCGAGTCTACAGAAGTGGGGCGTGGGCCCCACTTGTACACGTAGCCCTCCTATCACACCCTTTGGTGCGCACACATGAATATTGTCTATGAAAGGGCGTCATCTACCAAACTTGTTTAGACCCACACAAATGAATCCCGAACCGATCTCGAGCGATTGCTTATGGCCAGTGTGGCAGTACAGCTGATGATGATGACACCATCTTGTAGATACTGGTTGTCATTCATCTCGGTAGCACCCTTTGCTTCAGACCATTCCGAATCGCATCGGAACAGGTCCGAATCTGAATATCGATGGGACAGACCGCCTTTGTGACCATGAGCATTGCTGATTGTACGTCGGCGTTCGCTTTCGACAGAATTTCCTTCATACCAGTTCACATGCCCGTCGATATACATCGCCGCTATCGACGGGGTCCGCACTCACTTGCAACATGCATCGCCTCGTCGAGTCTACCACGCACCTTTCCAGAAATGCATACTCAAGCAACCGATAGTCTACTTCAAGCTCTCGCAGCCAACAAGCCCCTGATCGAAATTCAGTTTCCGCCCGTTCCCAACATGGCCACCGCCGCTCTCAATGAGCTTCTTGATGCGAACCGGTCCTTCACGCGAGAGATGATGCGAGCGTTAGTCCCGAAATATGATGCCAAAGATTTGAACGTCCTGTTCCCAGATATGGGAGAAGCTCGATTGGCCAAGAAAGTCTACGGAGATGTTCCGTTTAGAATAGGCGTGATTCCAAAGCAAATACCAGAATATATACGCCGCCCGGGTGTGGCAGTCATTGTCAATCCTGGTTTCAATATATCTGAATGGATTAACATTCAGAATTTGGTATCTGATGACTCCAAATGTAAGCTCATCACAGTGAATGCTGATTTTGATAAGGTTCGGGGTAGTTATTATCCACGCTTCTTCTACCCCGGTTTGCACAAAGCGAAGGAGAAAATCTTGAATCGCTTTGAAGAAGTATATTATATCAAGACTTTTTCTAACGGCGGTACGCTTCTCAGGCGGTATCCAGAAGACTGGAAGCTGTTTTATGCAGGTCGCCAAGGCACTCAATTGATCTGGGAGGGGGTTAACCGACCAGAGTTTCGATGGGTAGAGCAGCAATTATCTACAAAAAGAACTGAGGATCTCGTGCAAGAATGAATGCTTCCTCATGCAAGAGTAGCTCACGGAAAACATTTGAGCCACTGAAAGTTATCATTATTAAGGCTTGCTGCGGATGTCCAAGGATCCCCATCACAGCAAACGGGTTTGAGCCGATCGATGACAGTCAAAGTGCTCCGAAAAAAGAACACGGGTAGTAATTTGGTTTCCATTATATACAAATTGGGTGCATGAGAAAAGCGTGCGCGATGGCTTTGATAACGCATTCGTAGCCTTACTTTGCAGTGCAAAACGAAGCAAGGAAGTCTTAGCTCTTCAAAGAGGCAAGAAAAAGTGCTGCGCATCGCTGGGTGCCTGGTCAACCGACAGGCCATACCATATCGGATAGAGGCAGAGGCAAGTGAAGCATATCGTTCGTCTGCAGAGTCATATGTCCTTCAAAGGGGTTTGATAATTGAAACGCGCCAATGGGTACAGAAACGTGGGGATAGATGGCGAGCGACCAAGATTCGAGAACGCCTTCGTAACCGAAACAGAATAAAACCCCGGAGTTGGTCGTCGTTGGTGCTTACTTTCGGAAAGTGCCTGCGACACGTCGCTGCCCATGGTCTATAGAACCGTGAAATCGAAAAGGCGCGAGTCGGTTTTTGTTGATGGGCGTCTGTTTGTCGCACATACGTCATGGATGCCCTATTGATTATAGCATAAATGAAAGAAGATCGATTCCAAGTGGTGCGAGTATTCTTACGGGTGCCAAGAGTGCGTGTGCAGTGATCGGATGAACGGCCTTTGTGAATGTGGTGCACAAAATACCGCCGACGAAAACATCACCAGAACGAGTTTGTACATTGTACAAGCCGCGATCCCAGACAGTGTGAACAGCAGTTACGGGCCGCCACCCGTTTTGCGTCCGTAATAACATACCAATTTGAAGCTGTTCCGCTGTGCGTAAGCCATGGTATGTGTGTATATAGTGACGGTGCGTGACGGTAATGGTGTTGTTTTCAGCAACAGTCAGACGAAGAAACCAACCTTGAAATCGGGGATCCTTATGCGTCCAACCAATAATCGGAGTGAAATCAACGGCTCCCGCGACCAGATCGGCACTGCGAAGAGAGGATATCCGTCTAGTTCCAAAGGGCGTGATGACTCTTGCAGAAGAAGGGAAACACTTCTCACCACGTTGATCCTCAAACTCTTCCTGCGTGATGCGAGTATACATGCAAACGTCATTAATAAATAGATGGGTCTGGTTTGCAATAAACGTATACTGTTCCGATGCTAAAGCCTGCGCAAGAGTGGTGTTGACAGTGGCGAAAACGGTGCTCCACGTGACCGAAACGTTGCGACTGGTGGAAACAAAAGTAAAGGCGGCACGTTGGTCAAATTCAAATCGGCCGCATCGAAGTGGTTCTCGAACGAACGCCACAATCAGGACGGCCGTGTTGCGGTCGCCTTGCATGTACGCCGCCAGCGTATTGGCACGAGTATCTGACGTAAATCGTAGTTGGCCACCAGAACATACACGATCCTCCACAGACATAAGTGTAATACTCTGAGAAAGGTCGCCGGGCATGAAGTCGACAAAAGCGGGACATGTTTCAACGTTGACGCGACGAATGTATGGCCCGCCGAGATCGGAGACGTTCAGAGCGCGTACACGACACAGTAGCACAGAAAGAAGCACGGACAAGACGAAGGGTAGAGCTGGGCGGATGTTGCATGCAAATTGACGACACACGTGAGGCATGGCGCGGTGGGGAGTGGGAAACGGCGGGGCGGCGTTTTCGGCCACGTGCCGACAAAGAAACGACGCGGTTCGGGAGGGGTTTACAGTGAGGTGGGGTTGACGGCGACGACGGGGGCAGGGAGTAGCGGAGGGGGTGGGAGCGCATGGCCCGGCGGCGACGGGGGCGTGGGAGAGGGCGCAGGGTTGGCTCGCAGAAAGCGCGCGGCCGGGGCGCACAAGAAGGTGGGCGGGTTTGGGCGATGCGCGGGAAGGAGCGCATCATGTGCATGATGCGGTTTTACAGTGCGCCGTATCTTTACTTACTGTCACTCGGTACGGCTGGATAGCTGTCGAATGTGGTACGGTTCTCGTACTGCGCGCTACAGTAGCGCTGCTACCCGCCGCGCCGATCTCAACGTACCAGATACTACACCTTCGCGGCGCCCGCGCGGGCGCGAGCGCCGAGGCGTTGTTTACAAAAGCCGCGCCGCAAGCATCACAGCAGCGCGTCGCTAACGTTACTACCAACGTGCATACCTACCGGGCAGCCAGGGCGCGCCCGCCATTGCCGCCAGCATCCGAAGCGGAAAAGAATAAGGGCGGCAGGCGACGCGGCGCCGTGATGATACGTACGTGTCAATACAATACACGCGACCGTCCATCGCAAATCCTCTTCCGCCCGGCCCCCTTCGCCGCGCCGCGGATATCAGACATATCAGCTGCGTTCAACAGCGAACCTTTCGGCCGCGCGCCATGCTCCGCACGCACTGCGCTCGCTGCCCATTGAGCCCGGCCGTGGCCTTGGCCGCGGCGGCGCTCCCGCGGCGGCGCTCCCGCGCCGCCTTCATGCTTGCATTCAGCCTCGTCCGCCTGTGTCTGTAGCGTCTGTGTCCCGCCGCCGCCTGCTTGCCAGTTGCGGCGTGACCGTGCATGTACGTGCGTGCGTGCGTGTGTGTGTTGTGTGTGTTGTTTGTTGTATATAATTGTGTGTGTTTGAAACTAGTCAGTGATTGTTGGGGTTGGGATAACAAATCAGAAAAAACGTAGACGCTCTCCTCCATCGCTATGGTGCGGAGCAGCAACCAGCGCACCATGTCCGTTTCATCGCACAAGAGCCAAGAAGAAGCCACAAAAACCATCACCTCCTCCTCCATCATCATTCGTCCGAGCAATCCATCATGTAGTCCGTCCTTGGCACATTAGCCGAAATAGCCGAGAACTTGTCCGAAGCAAACTTGCGCTTCACCGCCGTCAGCTTATTCGTACCAGTCAAGTCACGTTCATGTTCCAGAAGCCGAATCATTTCCGCTTCACAATCCGCAATATCGTGCTCACTCCATCCTCCGCTATGAAACTTCATCGATCGATCCCATGGCAACGCCATGCGACACAGCCGCGCAGACAGTCTGCACGCCGCCGCCGCGCGAACGCTGGGACGAAACTCCAGCATGGCGCTATCTTGCAACGCCAGCTCAATCAGGTAGTGCGTGAGATGGCGATGCGCCGCCAGATCGGTACCGCTGATGGTCTTTGCCGCATTGAGGCATCGTCGCATGAAGGTGAGAGACGACGGCACAGTGACATCGAAGTTGAGCGCATTAAGAATAAACGCCTCCATGGACAGAATCTCGTCCTTTGTGTACGCCTTGTCTGAAATGTACACGAAATCGCCCACCTCGGGCGCGTATATCTCCTCGTACTTACTGGCAATAAACATGGCGGTGACGCCGACCAGCTGCAGCTTGCGACGCACGACCTGTGTGACCTCGAGAAAACGGTCGATGATATTGACGGTGAGATGAAGAGTCTCCGGCTCAAGCTTGAACTTTTGATGCACGTCGACGAGCCAATCGATGAGAATTGCGCGCATGCGCACGGTGATGTCCGCCTGGCGCGTCATGTACGCTGGATCAGGCATAAACTTGGTTTCCACGTGCACAAAGTTGGAGTGAATGTCACAGGCGTACTCGGACGCGTACAAGTGATTGACGGCATGCTGCGCGTCTATGTCCAGCACACTGGATGGAACGGTGAGCACGGGGCGTAGAAGCGGGGGACAGGCCGTGACAGCAGCATGCTCAATCGGAAAGTGCAGCTTGCAAGACACGGCAGCGGCAGCGGCGGCGGCACGCGCGACGGCGTTGGCAGCATTGCCGGCGTGACGCGCTTGGCGGGCGGAGAGGCGGGCGCGAGGGGCGGTGGTGCCCGTGGACATGGGGGAGAGAGACGGGTCGGAGGAAAGGGCGGCGGTGGCCTTTGCGGCTCGGCGCGCGGCGATGACGCCGACATTCTTGGAGGCGGCGGCTGTGCGACGCGGCTTTGCGACGTTGGCGTTGGGCTTGAGGGGGAGGGGGTCGTTGTGAGTTAGGTTGGTGATATCGCCGAGGGCGCGCTTGTCGGCGCGGGTTGGGAAGCGTGCTGTGCTCATGGCGCGAGGGAGCCGCTAGTGGGTGGGTGTTGGTAGTGGTGCGAGGGGGGGGAGATGCGGGAGGAGGAGGGAGAAGTGAGGGAATGGAGGGTGGGGTGGGTGGGTGTTAAGGGGGGGGGGGGGGGGGGAGACGAGGGATGGCTGGGGATGGAGAAGGAGGGGGGAGGGAGGGATGTGTGGTGGGGGTGGGGGTGGGGGGGGGGAGGGGTTAAGAGGCGGGGAGAAGTGGGGTGCAGTTGGGAGCGGTTACGGATTGGAATGGGTGGGAAAGACTGGGGGAGGGGGTGAGCGAGGGCGGCGATGCGCGTGTGGGCGGCGCGGGCGACGAGGGCGATGCAGTCGGCTGCGAGAGCGCGCAGCGGCGGATTGCGCGAACGATGAGAGCACTGACCGTTGCACGCCAAATGGTGGCAGCGCCCGCACGCGCCATGAACGGCACCAAGGCGCGGCGCGCGCGCGCCGCGCGTGCCGCCAGCCGCCGCGCCGCGCGCGCGCCACGCGCGCGGCGCGCGCATCGCGCATCGCCGCGCCGCGCTGGGGACGTGGCCACCTGGCGCGCGCTCCCGCGCTTTTTCGCGCCCAACGGCACGCGCCGCGCCGCGCAGCGGACCGTTTCCGCGCGCGCGCGCCGCGCGAACGGCTGCGCGCGCGCCGCCCGCCCGCCGCATCGCGCCGCGCCGCGCCGCGCCGCGCCGCGCCGCGCCGCGCCGCGCACGTGGACACGGCCGCGCGCGCCCGCGCGCGGTCGCTTTAATCAGTTTGGCGCCGCGTTGAGCTGCACGTGCCGCCCCGCAGCGCCCGCCCGCGCGCCCCCGCGCCGCGCGCGCAGCCACACACGCGACAGCCCGACCCAGTTCAATTTTCGAATTTGCGCCCGCGCGCGACGCCGCCGCGTCTTCCGCGCCTGATCTTACACATCGGCGCTCTCAGCTGTCGGCCGCCCTAATGTTAGAATTGGCGCATCTCTCGTATCTCCCAGCGCCGCAGAGACGCGCGTTCCACGCAGTCCGGTTTCCAACACCGCACCCCCCCCCCCCCACTGCGCGCTATATAAAACCCATCTCCTCACTCGCGCTCGCGCCCGCGCCCGCGCCCGCGCCCGCGCCCGCGTCCCGCAGCTTTGTCGTCGTCGAGAGACGACGGCGCGCGTCCGCGTCGCGCTCGTTCGCGCCCGTCTTCGTCGCTCGCCGCGCGCGCCGCCGACGCCCTCATCATGCCGTTCGGCGACCGCACAGCACGTCACTGTGTCCGCCGCGCGGCGCCACCCACGCCAGCAGCGCACGCTGTCGCGCCGTCCACGTCACACACGTTTGCACCCTAACACCACCCTCCCCCCCTGCGCCGCGCTGGTCCACCACCGCGCTGACGCTCGAGCGCTCTCCACGCCGACCCACCGCGCGCACCACCAGACCGTTATTGTGCCACCACACTGCCCGCTCTTCCCCGTCGACAACACCGCTGACCGACCTACCACCCCCTCCCCTCCCCCCTCCCGCCCTTCTCCCGTCGCCCCAGCAAAGCACAATACATGGCTGCCGCTTCCTCGCAACCGCCCTTTCCGCCCATCCAGTTGCATTGCGCCGCCGCCCCGGCCCTCTCGTTGTCGCCCGATGCCGAGATGGAGCGCGCCAAGGTCGTCATGTCTTCCTCCACGCGTATGCCGGCCGTCGCCTATTTTGGCGCCCGCTATGGCCACAAGTGGCACGTCGACATCGTAGCGCTTCCACACAATGCCGTTCGACGCCAATTATTCGACGCCTTCATCATGTCCAACGCGCTGGGAAAGTTACAACTCGACGTTGCCGACGCCGACCTCGCGCGCGTCTACGCCTGGTTGGGAACTCTCGAGGCGTTTGTACGCGCCGTCTTTAATGCCGAGGCCCGATTTGTCTTCCCTTTGATAGATGCCAATGTGCACAAGGCCACCACTTCCGACGGCAAGCCCGTGTACTTGCCCGAGCTTATTTCCGTTCGCGGTAGAGTCAATGCGCAGCAGCGTATCCTGGAGTTGTTGGCCACCGCTAGAAAGACCAGGGACGTGGCGACCGGAGAGACTGTTGCCAAGATCACCGCCTTGCGATACGCGCTGGATCAGTTTGGCGCCAACGTGTTGGATTACTTTGCTGCCATTGAGCGATTTGCTCCCAAGCTGTTTAAGAAGGTGTTGCGAAATGGTCAGCGTCAGCAACACAAGATTGAGAACAAGATGTTTGAGTTTGTGCAAAGACATGAACAAGGGTCCATGCTAGCTGCTTTACTCATGCAATGCATCGAAAGTCGTACCACCAGACAACAGTTTGTGGAACGTAATCTGAAAAAGAGGCAGCGTGCGCAGTTCATGGTAGATGTCAAACGAGTTGAAAACACTCACATGAGACTTGCCGCTGCCTTCGATCAAGCTGCTACCAACTACGAGAAGCGTTTCAACGTCGCCAAGTTCTTACAGCATTATGATGCGCAGGGAGATAGTAAGGTCACACTGGCTATGCTGGGAGAGAATGACATCAACGCTGAGAGTGAGGTGCTCGTCGACAACAAATCACCTTTGGAGGAGGATGATTCTTCACGTGGCGTTGCGCTCGATGACGACGTCCTCGAGGTGTATACCGAAGCATAGCCTGTCTTTTTTTCGCTCTTCCCTGGTGCACGTGCCGAATTATCAAAGCGCCGCGTGTGTGGGAGTTGTGCGCTCGCCGTTACAGAAGCGTAATGCGTTTATCATATCACACGTGACTGCCATTTCTCTTCTTGCAGCCGCGGTAGCGTGCCCACCTTTGGTACCGTCGTAGATACCGAAGCCTACACATCCGGTTCTTTCCATTTTTTTTTCCGACTGTCTGGACTCCTGTTGGACTGATTTTGTACAGAGAGCTTCTACATTGCGCAACAGTTAGCTTTGCTTGCGTAGCTGGTGCTCATAGAAGCTCGTTTTTTTTCGCGCGTTCTTCATTCCCCTCTATCCCTGGGAACGGCATTTGTCGAGAGCGCGGTCGTTTTCTTATTTTTTCATGCTATAGGCCTGCTGTTTGTCGGAAAGCGTTGTCTTATTCGTGTTGGTCAGTAGTAAATATGGGAGTTGTGTAGTCATGGGTCAAACTTCTCCGCACAATTGGAAGTATGCCTTCGACATATGCATCGTTGTCAAGCCTCGTATCTACTGGTCCCTGGCCTACCAGGTCCTTTGCCCGTCCAGACCGCCTGTCTCTCTTAGTCCCACCATTTGTTTGTTAACACGACAAATTGCTGCTTCACGTGGTCCAGCTTGCGAAAGGAGAGCTTTCTCGTGTACGAAACGCGTACGGTATTTACCGTATGTGTGTGTTTGCTCAGACCTGCCTTCCTACAGCGAGCACTTCTGATGTAAACTGCACTTTACGCCTCGCTGATTGCGTTCTCCGTGTAAAGCAGATTGGAGGCATAGCCGATTTTCGGGAATCGTCGTGGAGGGCAGTGCGGCCCCTCCAACTTGTCGACAGGAGTAGAATATCTTCGACATCATCATGATCCGTCGTGTAAACCTGAGCTGTCCGTTAACAAACAGATTTGGAGCGCGGCCCATGCAGCACACTTCAATCGTGGATTACATCTCATATATGACGAAGGGCAGTTTAGGTACAGTATCGAGAGACAAATCCTGGCAGCATCAAGGCTTCTATGCCACAGAACAACCCAACAATCTTTACCGCTCGGCAGCCCATTCACAGTGTAGCGTACACACGTTGATAGACAGAGGCCAAAATGTTCTGCTTATGCCGACCATCGGGCCACAGACGGCAACGCGCTCGCCCCGCATCGAACAACTCCTTCAGTGTCATGCGTAGTGAGTCCGATATCCCGTCATCTATCGATAAAATGGCTGGTCTTTACATCGTTTCCCTTCCTCACACTCCACAAAATATTCAGGATTACTTGTATCTTTGGGAATAGCTCTATCCTTGTCCCCCTTACACATACCAACTGCTGCCGCACACTGAGAAGAATACACCGCGCTTGTAGATAAGTTAAAGATGTGTCTTCTATTGTAAATGTAACAAGATCAAGAATCGGCTACTAGCGAATTACATTTTACTACTGAGTTAGCTAGGTTTCTATAAACTGTCTACATGGCGATGCTATCTTCATCGTTCTCTTCTACAAAATGACGGCACTCAAATCTTCTTACCATCTCGTGAAACATGTTCACGCTCTCCTTATATATTGCCAGATCCACCTTTTCCACCGCCTTGAACTCATTCCGTTGCTCCTCCGACATTCTTTCCCACACGGTTTTTGCTGTCAGAGGGTACGACCCGGTGTTCATGCGTTCTCGAGTTTTCTCGAAGACATCAAGACCGCTCATGTTTTGTATCCCTCGCGCTTTGCTAAAGGCGGCAACAGTTTTTTTCAGCATGCACAGAGAGGCTTTCTCTTGTGTTTGCAGCCCAATGAATACAAATCTTCTGCGAAGTCGACGGATCGAATTCATTACCATCTCTTCAGCGTTTTCCTTGGGAACCACAAAAGTATAATCTGAGTAACCGCTAAAGCCATCAGAAAACAAGCGACTGGCATAGTAATTTGGCCCTGCATCTCGTGTCAACGGTGAATCCGGCATACTCTTTCCAAGCAGAAAAGGAATGAGCTCATCCAGAGAAATATCGTCCTCTTTCTTTGCAATATTTCTCACAAAAAAGTGAAAGAAGAAAGAAATCTTTCTATGCAAAGGATGTCTCATAACGGTGAAGTAGCGCAAATCACGTTTGGGTAGCCAGTATTCAGCGCCCTTTTCCCAGTACTGATGTCCGAGAATGAGGTCAATCTTGTTCCGTTCTGGTTCAGAGCGCTGTTCCATGGTCGCCCAATCACAGGACCATTCAGCCTCAGTACCTAGCGCCGGGCGAGCCGGCCCGGAATTATGACAGGTATCCAAAATGTTTATTGCTTCTCCGTTGGGAGTGGTTTTGTCTTCCAAGCTGAAAAACTCAAAGAGGCGCTCCTTGAATGACACACCGCCCGTCTTGTGCAGGTGGAAGTAGTTGAGGGCGGTAGTTTGGTCAAAGTTGGAAATGTCAGCGGCGTCGCGGGCGTGATTCTCTAGCATAGCCTCACGAGCTTCATTTTCCACTGGCTGTTCCGAGATAGTGTGCTCGTGTTGCTTCTGCTGCAGTTGTTCTTTTTCTTGTTGCTCGACTTGTGGTGTGTCCGAATGCTCTGACGCAGTTTGGTTGTTGTGCTCCTGCTGCTCCGGTTCGGATGGTTGCGTTTGTGAGGTCTGTGCGGGATCGATTTGAGTTAGAGTGTCCTTGTGCAAATGTGAAGGATTATCGCCGTACGATTGAATGTGTTGTCCATCGACGGGGGTTGAAGTTTGCTGCGGCTGATTCTCTGCCTCCTTCTCATTGGACTGGACGGTTTCAGGGATTTCCGAACGAGCAGTATTGAGTTGCTCGGATGGTTGCTGGTGTTGTTCCTGTTGTTGGACGGGGAGTGGATCCGATCTAGAGGACAGATAGCTGCGAGATATATTCTCGGTTTGGTGTTGTAAGGCCCCTAGAACGGTTCCTGACACAAGCGTTGCGGCTGGCTGTGGTACTGTCCCGGAGACCGGAACAACAACGTTCCAGGCGGATTGAACGGAGGTGGTGTGCAAGACGTCGAGGGTGAAGAAGGAAAAGGCGGCAAACATGAGGACCAAGACGGATCGAAAAGCGCTTCCAAATGGAGTGAACAACTTTGCAAGGGACTTTGGGCGGCGATTTGGATCGGGGATGGACGGCGGGTACAAGGGGAGCCGCAGCAAGCTCCTGGACCTCGAATGGCTGTGATGGATAGCATAGCGATTGTGCGAGAAACTCATGGCTACAGCGGCTACAACAACGCGTGGGTGTGCGTGTGCGTGTGCGCGCGCTCGCACAACAGCAAAGCTGAACACAAGGCAGCGGCGAAGAACGAAGGGAGGCCCCCGGCTCGGGAAACTGGCGGCTCGGTTTTAAGGCGCGCGCATCGGCCGTGGCGCAGCTCAAGCGCGGCCGCGGCGCGGGCGGCGCACGCGCGGCAGGCGGCCACGTGCGATAGATCTGTTTTGACGTCATGCTTCCCCGTTTACAGCGCGCGGCTTGGCGCACGTTTGAAATG
The DNA here is from genome assembly GCA_022539475.1 of Gracilaria domingensis. Classification (NCBI taxonomy): domain Eukaryota; phylum Rhodophyta; class Florideophyceae; order Gracilariales; family Gracilariaceae; genus Gracilaria; species Gracilaria domingensis. Next base: position 537,222 of record VCMS01000001.1, read on the forward strand.
TCGAAAAAACAATGAAACGCGCGCGCGGACAAGTTACGCGCGGTTTCCAAATCCACCGCGCGCGCGCGCACGCGGTCGCTGCGCCGCGCTGCGCCGCACGCGCGCCGCGCGCGCGCCGCGCGCTGATTGGCGGGCGCGCGGCGCGGCGGGGGGGGGGCGCGCGGGGGGGGCGCGATGCGCGCGGCCGCGCGGCGGAGCGCGCGGCGGCGGCGGAGGGCTGTAAACGGGGGGGTGGGGAGCGGTGCGTTTATTCAACGGCGCAGCAGCACGGCCACCGGCGCGTCGGACACCTTGAGCGCGCGTTTCAAGGCGCGCACGCTCAGCCGCTGTTCGTTGAGCGCCGCGCCGCCGCACAGCACGCGCAGCTGCACGGCGGCGTCGTCCGAAAGCACCGCCCGCGCCGCGCCGTTCGGCGGCGCGGCCAGCCGCGCCACGTCTGCCCGCCGGCGCCTCGCCACGCACAGCGCGCCCGCGCCGCCGCAGCGCCGCAGCTGCTCGAGCGTGATCGGCACGCTGTCGCGCTGCAGCGTCAGCGTCGCCAGCGCGCCGCCGCGGCACCCCTGGTCGGATAGCCAGCGTAGCGCCGCCCGTTTCAGCGTCGCGCTCAAACGTGCCTCCAGCTGCTGGATTACCGTTTCGGCGTACGGCGACAACGCGGCCGCGGGAGCGCGTGATGCGTCGCGCTGCGCGCCGCCGCGTCGCGCGGACCATTTTGCATTTGCGTTGTTTTCCGGCGCCGATTTCCGCACAGCTTGTTGTACGTTGTGCGCCTGCTTCAAGCCGTCCCGCCTTTGCGTTCCCTTCGCCGCCTCCAACGTACCGCGCGCGCCGCGCGCGGGAGAGCTGCGTCCACGGCTCTCCATCGTCAGGCGTTGCGTCACGTTGCGCTGCTCCGCGCCTTGTCTTCGAAACAGCGAATGGCTCAAATCCCTCGCCAGTCGGTCGCGTATTCGTTTATCAAACGCCCATTTTTGCGTGCTGTCCACCAGTTGTACCACCTGCGTCATCGCCAGCGGCAGCACCAGCGGCAGCAACAACACCATCACAATCGCCACAAAGTAGATCATTCCCGATCGAAGTATGGCAGTTCGTCGTGATGATGTACTCGACCTTCCTGTCAACGAGCTTCGCTTCTGGGAGAGCACCGATTCCGCGCAGTGAGAGCGCGCGCTTTCGGCTGTAGAGCGTGCGGGGCACAGCAGCGCGGATGTGTTCCGGCTTAGAATCAGCAGAGGCGCAATTGCGCGCGGAAGCGACGCGCTCTTTCTCGGATTGCCGAAATGAAGCTTCATTGCTTAATTCCACTTGTCACCAATCGCTTCATACACCTCGCATGGTTGGTGAGAACGGCTGCCCCGCTGTGTGTGGAGAGTGGCGCTTGGCGGGTTGCGGATCAGCGTTGATGCAGCAGTGATTCGGAGACGCGTAGTTTGCCACACTCTAGCACGGGCATCGCATACTCCAACAACCGCTTCGCGTTGCTCTAGCACCACTGTCTGCAACGCGACCGTCACAGTTCGCTTTCGCTGTCATGTCTAATTTGAACGAGTCGCCTCGTCGACGTGGCCATGGATGGCCATGGCACATTCACATGCTGTTTCCTACACAATGACACAATCACATTGTGTAGCAGTTTTTTTCTCGCAACACGTAGCGTTACCCCTGTAATTGATATTTTGAGTTAGAAATCTTGTCCACGTTTGGGCTGCAGACGCCAGCGTTGATTGAGGACGGAGATGGTTGTGACTGATGCCATCGCGAACGACCTGCGCGGTGCGCAAAACTACGTTGCGAGTGCGCGTGAGGACAGTTATAAGATAAGACTTTTAAGTTCGGTTTCGCTCTACGTCGACCGGAAAAACCACCAGCAGGGTCCGAAGTCCGAAGAAGCAACACGGGCGACGGCGCCAATTTCAATGAACGTCAACTTCGAAAGCTAGTACATTTCTTTACACAAAACCATGAGCTCGAATTGGAAATTATAGTTCACGGTCACAAAACACTGGGGGCATATCAACATTTCAAACGAGAACACTTGCTCGGTGCAGATGCTTCTTTTTACCCGGTCAACCTGCAAACAAGGCTCACAAGGCTCACAACCGTTGCGCACATATCTACACGCAGCCAGTAGACGCATCCAGCTCTGCCACACATCCGCTTTAGACCCCGCGCGCATCGCCAACGGAAAAGTCGCGAGAATCGCTCGGGTTCGCCGCTTCGAACGTCACGTCGCTGTTGACATCCGGACCAGATCGCGTCGTGTCTCCGCCGCTGGTCTGGCCTGGCGTGCGCCCCGGCGTCGAAGCCGGAGCAGGAGCCCTTCCAGGCGCGGGAGCGGGCGCAGGTGCGGCAGCCCTTGGCGGAGCGACCGAAGCGGAGCCACCCTCATTTCCAAAGTTGTAGTTTCGTCCAAACAGTTGCGTGGCCCACCAACGTCCGCTTCTGTCGAAGGCGATACCCACTCCGCAGTGAGTGTGTGCGCTCGACATCATGTTGCGGAAATGCGGAGGACTGTAAACCCATTGTTGATGCGCGTCCCACGCCGCGTCGCTGGAACGAGGCGTCGCCATGGCAATGTTCTCGGCAGACACTGGCAGCCAGTGCGGGCCGACGTACCCGCCGAGTCCGCGCAGATTCTGATGACGGAAGATGCGTGTGGAGGCCATCCAGTTGGAGTGACGCGCTCCGATGCGGGTGAGAAGTCCACTAAAGTAGAGCGCTCGCAGTCCGCGCGAAGTACGCATTTGGTTGGCGTATCGGCAAGCCCTCTGACTGTAGGAGAGCACCCATTGCTGGCGAGCGCTCACATTCAAATCCATGATGTGGCTCACGTTCATTCCGGGATCTGCGTCCACGACGTCTCCATGCAGAAGAGCGACGAGGAACGAGACCGCAATCACGATGCTGTAGGATTTCATGTTGTGGTGGTGAAGTAACGTGTTTGGGGGTTGGAGAGAGAGAGAGCGTGAGTGTGGCTGTGGCTTCCTTTTGCTACGGTTGCAAACCGGATGGCTGCGAACCGGAGCAACCTGAGCAAGGACAAGCAGTGGTTGAGAGAGCTATGTCTCAGTCGCTTGTCGAATGATGAGCGATGCAAAATCGGTGCTGACGTCGACTTGCTCACGCCCTCAACTACACATTTCGCTTCAACGTTTACTCATGTAGCTTGGAACACGTATCGCCCACTGCGGCGAAGCAGTTGAGAGCGGGATGAGACGTTCTGACCAGCGCTTTTTCAGTTGGCGGGCTGGGCCGCGCCATGCTGTGAAGTCCCTTTTGGAGCTAGGGGATTCGGGACGTGAATTGACGTATCGCAACCGCATGGTGGCATGGGGCGTACAATAATGTGTACTTCGCAATCAATGTTCGCTCACAAGGACAGTGTGAGGCCAGAGCTGAGCGGTGATGAAGGCTGGGGTTCGTCAAAGGCGCATTGGATGCGGTTGAGTTTCGGACGCGAGCGTGTGGAGCGGGGCAGTTGCGGCGGCCTATTTCGTAATGGCGGCACAACACAATTCTCAAGCGAGCAGCTCGAATTAGACGGACTGAGGCAGGAAGCTGCCGGGCGGCGTGACGATGGTGGCGAGCATCGGGCCGGAAAAGCGCACGAGCGGGTACCGTTGGTGTACGTGTGCGAGCGACTCGACAGCAGCATCGAGAGAAAGCGCGACGGGGCTTTTTGGGCGAGAAGCACACGGTGCGTCTAAACTTAGAACGGGGGGCTTTGATGTGGCGGCTGTCGACAAGTTGGTGGCGGCTCTGCGCCGCGAAACAGGGGCGCGTGGCTCTCGCGATGCAGATATGCGCCTTCCTCTACGGGGCGGGTGGGCCTTGGTGGTTATAGGGTTCTCTCACTCCTTCGCCAAAGGAGAACGCTCGCAAGCGCTGACGGTTTTCGTCAGAAACTTTCGCGCCGCGCGCAGATGACGAGAGCAAACAGCGGCGTGAGCAGAAGAAACGTGTATACCCTTGGTAGAATAAATTTTTGGATTTTGGCTTTTTGAGTGACGGCAGCAAGCTTAGGCGGTGGGACAGACCAAAGTGCAGCTGGCGGGTGTGGCAAGTGTTTGACAGTGTTGTTGAAAATGACATTTTGCGTGTATGTTAGGGCTTTCTGCGCTGAGGTGAGCGTTGTAAGACACTGACTGGTCACAAGAGTGCAGTTAAAATTGTAGTAACATGGAGCGGAGAAAAAGCGGAGGCCGGAAACGGTGTTTATAAACATGCTTGCATGAAGGTGGTGGACAGGCAAGTGACTTGAGCATGTTGGGCGGCGTTACGAGTGATAGGCTTGTTTCTCTCAATCAAGTTCTCTGGTAGGAAACGGCGACCGCGGCGGCGATTGGTGGAAGAGGTGTGCTTTTTTCAGTATAATGGTAGCGTTACGATAAGATGATGGTGCAGAAACTGTGCATGTGTACGATATGGTTGCGTGCGCAGATTGGGAAGACACACATCTCAAGCTGACAATCTCAAGCTCCGAATCTCAATCTGATTGTCGAGAGCGCTGCCCCACGAACAAGTGCGCGACGACTTTAATATTAACCAGCGATGGACGCGCTGGCGGCGTCTCTGAAGACGCGGTATACACTCTTACCTGGAGACAAGTCGTTGGCAGCCCAACGAAGAAAGGCAGCAAGCGCGGGCGTGACGCAACAGGCGCAACGGCATTGAAAACGCCATTTTTGTGATGGCGCCGGCGGTTACAGCCAAAGGGGGCAAAAACAATGAAAATAAAGTTTGCTCTCGTAGAGTACCAGTCCAATCGGACGAAGAAGCACTAGCCAAATATAAGCTTACGTAGATAGAGTGCGGCAGAAGCCAAACAACAAAGCACGAACACAAGAACAGAAGAGAGATACCAAACAATAGGCGAGAAAATAAAGAAGAACAAACAAGGATAATATATGTAATGAGATATGAATAGAAATGTGTCACAACTGGACAATGAAAAGAGAGACCTGTGCTCTAATAGATAGTATTGTTCTTCTTCCTAAGGGTCGCACGATGGCGACGGCTTCTGTAGTGCACACGCAGATCGTGAGCTTCGGAGAACTTGATGTCACAAACCTCGCAGTGGATGTCCTGCTCGGTGTAGTTGGCGCGACGTACGGCTCTACGATGGCGTCGGCCTGCTTGGTGATCTTCAAGCTGGCGTTGACTCTGAACCTTAATGTCGCAGACGCGGCAGCGCTTTAGGATTTGCTTACGTGGCGGGGGGTTACGACGGCGCTTCTCCTTCTGGTGGGCTACACGAAAGATGTGGCGCTCGCGTGGCCCGTCAAGAGGCTGAACAGCCGACTTCTTTATCTGAGGAACGGGATCGGGGACTTCTTCTATACGCTCGTCCGGATCGACCACGGACGAATACTCGCTGGATGAAACGATAGACCTTGGCACTTGATGTGAAACAAACGAAACGTTAGTAGTCACACAAAATGCCAAAAGAGTAGCTGTAGACAACTTACTCTTGAACGATTGCCTCAGGGCCGTAGGTTAAGGACAACCTTACGCTGTATCACACAATGCGTCTAGCAACAACAGGTGCAAAGCAACACTATGTGAGGAACAGAATCGCAACGCGAAAGAACCAGCAAAACCAGGGACCAAGGCCGAAACGGGAAGCAATAGAACGGATGCAGGCAGCAGAAGGCCGCCAAACAGCAAGAAACGGGGAAAAAAACGAAGATGACAACAACAACGGTAGTTCAGGCAAGACAGAATGGCAGATAGACCAACAACAGCGAAATAAACCAACGAAGGGAACAAAAGAGACAAGAAAGGCCAAACAAAGCGGATAATGAAAGGCAGAGTCACGCCTGCACAAGGCTAACCCAATGGAAGGGTGGTGCAGACGCTTTGCCTACTCCCACAGGACGAGCCCAGACAGAGGGTCAGTGTGAGTGGCAGTGAGCGAGGGAGGGCGGTGAGACCAGGCCGCCAAGGGGAGAAGTAGAGAGAGAAGTAGGGGATGAGGAAAGGTTGAGGACGACAAAGGGAAAAGGAGAGAGGTTGGAAGGTTGTGGTGGGGAAGGGGGGAAGGTCGTCGAAGGGAAGTGGTCTGGCCGGAGTTGAGTCGGAGGCGACTGCTCCGGCCCTTTTATGCACAACCGCACCGTCGATCCCAGGCGGGAATCGACGGTACGGTTGGCTTGGCCAATGGATGCGTTGTATCTACCGTACTAGCCTATGAGAGGCGTAGGTGGTAGATACTTTAAGCGCATATGCCGCCACAGGGGGCGCCTACGCAACGCAGTACAAAGCGTGGAATGCACGTGTATTTGCGCAAGCGCAGGCGCCTCCTGTGGGTGACCACGAATTTGGCAATTGACAGCCGATGAGGTCGGGTGGTCAGCGTTGGAGCGCTCTCTGCCACTTAAGTAGACAATCTCATGTCGCCCTGCTTGTAGTGCGGCGCCTCCTGGCCACACGCAAGGTAGATTCTGCGTAGAAAACTAACTAAACCTAAGATAGGATTAACTATAATAAAGCATTTTTAAACTATATTCTGTATTACCGCTGCGTTGGGCACAACGCAGGAGTGTAGACACGCACACCTGTCCGTGTACCGTTTGACGGGCCACAGGCATGTTGCAGAAAGGTGCACACGACAGGTGAGAAAACCCTATGCGCCGCCAATGCAGCCGACAGCCGCGGTATGAGAAAGAGAAAACGCGCGTTGCGGATGCAGTTGCTGCGTGCTACCCGCTCTGTAAATGGCGGCGAACAAGCACACAGGCGCACAGATAGTTTGCACACGCAGCAAGCGCGCGTGAGCCAATCACAACGAGAGCGCCGCGGCGCGCGGAAGAGGAAGGGCGTGCGTTTTGCTGCTGAGGTCAAGTGCCAGGACATGACTAAGTAACAAGTGCACTCCGATACATGACGAGTGCGCTATCCGCGTAACATTACTTTTGGCAGCGCGCAGCAGCGGCAGTTGCACGGCGGCGATGTGACGGACGTGCACACCACGAGCGCTTTCGACAAGCGCAATTGGACAGTTGGCGCTGCGCGGCGGGGGAAGGAGGAGGAGGGGGGCGGCGGCGTGTCATGTACCAAGCAGTCTCAAGAGAGCGCGCTGGCGGTGCACATGGCTGACGGAGCTGACTCTGGACAAGCGCGCGCGCGAACAGAGGCCAAAAAAGCAGCACTTCCGCAGGAAGAAGGTACTCGAGCGCGAGCGCGCGCTACTGCGCTTCCACCGCGTCACGGCGCGGCGTGACAGACGCGGCGCGGCGTGCACGCGCGCGCGCGCGCGCGCCAGCGCGCCACCATCATGTGCGCGCGCCACAAGCGCCGCCGCGCGCGCTCATAACCGCGCGCGCGCGCAGCACATACAAGCGGCGGGGCGGGAGCGCGGCGTGCCGTGGTGTCCGCCCGCTTGTGCCGCTCGTGTACGCGCGCGCGCGCGCCCGTCGTGATCGCTCGCCGCCCGCCGCTCGCGCCCGCGCGCCCGCGCGCTCTACTTGTTTGGGCGCCGCGCCCGCCGCGCGCCACCCCGCTGTGCTGGCGGCTGCTGCGGCCGCGACCGTACGCAACTGCGCTCTGGCCGCGCGCGCGCGCCGGCTGCGCTCAAAACCGGCGGTGTTGGCTCGCGGCCGTGCATGCGGCGCGACTGCGGCGGCGCCGGCAGCTGCGTGCCATCATGGTGCACTCGTTGCTGCTGCACCATCTCAACGCGCTGTTCACCAGCACGGTGGAGAGCATCGCGCACGCCGTGGACAGGCTCGACCCCCACCCCCACCGCCCCCACCGCCCCCACCGCCACCAACAACAGCACCACTACCACCACCACCACCACCACCACCAAGCCGCGAAGGGAGCGCGCGCCCCCCGCCGGCGGAGGAGCGGGCGCGCGCACGCGTTTGCGTGCGGCGCGCGCTCGAACAGCCCGCCAAGCCCCACGTGCGTGACCAAGACGCACAGCTGGCCGGGCGGCGGCGGCGCGAGCGCGAGCTCGAGCGCGCCGCCGCGCGCGGCGTGCGGGGCGGGCGCGTCGCCGAGTCGCAGCGCGCGGCGCGCGCGCTCGCGGCCGGCGCGACCCGGCGCGGGCGGCGGCGGCGGCGGCGGCGGCACGCCGAGCTGCAGCGCGCGCGCGCAGACGCCGTACCGCGTGGGAGGCGGCAAGCCGAGGGCAGCGGCGGCGGCGGCGGCCTCGGGGACGGCGGGGAACGCGGGGAACGCAGGGAACTCAGGGAAGGCAGAGGAGGCGGCGGCAGCGAGCGGCGGGGCGCACGTGGTGCGCGGCGCCACGGTGAAGCGGCGGCTGTCGTTCCGCTCGCGCCACGGCGGCGCGCTGGAGCGGCCGACGCGGCGCGTGCGCTTCGCGGCGGAGGTGCAGCTGGTGGCGTAGGCGACAGCGCGCACACGTAGGCGACAGCGCGCACACGTAGGCGAGTAGCGCGCGTGTGCGGCGTGTAAGAGCGGCTGTGGGTGTACCGGAAAACGAGCTATCTGGCTGCGCAGATATGTTTACATGTGCTATGTACAGCGCGACAGCGGCGGCGGCTTGCGCGCCTTGGCCTCGCGCGCGGCGCGGCGCACAATGCTCTTGTAGCGGTTCTTGACGCTGTTGTCCGTGCGCCCGCACAGCCGCACCGAGATGAGCGCCCACTTGTTGCCCAGCTGCCCGTGCGCCTCCATCAGCACGCGGTCCTCCTCGGGCCGCCACGCGCGCTTCTCCAGCGACGGCTGCAGGTGGTTCATCCAGCGCAGCCGCACCTGCCGCCCGTTGCGCCCCGGGAAGTGCCGCGCCAGCGTGTTCCACCGCGTGGGCCCGTGCTGCGCCACCACGCGCACCAGCAGCTCGTCCTCCCACTCCTTCCACCGCCGCCGCGGCGCGCCCGCGCCGCCGCCGCCGCCCCCCCCGCCGCTCGTCGACGCCGACCCCTGCGACGTCGACACGCTGCGCGCCGCCGCGCCGCCGCGCGCGCCGCTGGGCACGCTGCCCGTCGCCTTGCGGATCGCCTTCTTGGTGAGCGCGCCGTGCGCGCCGTGCGCGCCGTGCGCGCCGTGCGCGCCGTGCGCGCCGCGCGCGCCGCGCGCGCCGTGCGCGCCGAGCGCGCGCGCGCCGCGGCGGTGCGCGCCCGCGCGCTGCTGGCGGCTGCACTCGCGGTCAATGTCGTCCAGCGCCTGCTGCTCGGTGAGCGGCGCGATGCACAGCGACGGCGAGCGCGCGGCCAGCTGCCGCAGCTGCGACTTGGCGCCGTCGTCCAGCTCGGTGGAGCGCGACAGCAGGAAGTGGATGGGGATGCGCCCGCTCTCGGCGTCGATGGCGTGGCAGCGCTCGGCCGCCGTCACCACGTTGGCGGCGTTGAGCAGCATGGACACGCTCATGACGGACAGCCGCGACTGCTGCCGCGCGCGCGGCGCCGGGGCGGCGCGCGCGCCAGATACCGCGCCGCGCCGCGCTTAAACGCGCGCGCCGCGCGCGCAGGCAGACATACGCGACGCGCATGGTGGCGTGTCGCGCGCGCCGCGCCGCCGCCTGCGCGCTTTCCGCCACATCCGCCTCCGCGCCGCGCCCGCCCAATGGCGCGCCGCGCGCGCGTCGCCGTGTGCACGTGGCGCGCGCGCGCGCGCCGTGGCGCGTGCTCCCGCGCGCTGCTCCCGCCGCCGCCGCCGCCGCCGCCGCCGCCGCCGCCGCCGCCGCCGCCGCCGCCGCCGCCGCCGCCGCCGCCGCCGCGCCCCGCGCTGCGCCGCCGCCGGCGGCGCTCTCAGCCAGCGCGGGCGGCGCGAAACCCTTTTCGAGCGCGCGGCGCCCAACGCCTGCTTCCGCGCGCAGATTGCATCTCGCCCTTCACCGCGCGCCGGCGCCGTGGCCGCCGCCGCCGCCTGGCTTAGCGCGCGCCGCCGTCATGCGCCGCAGCGCCGCCGCGCGCTGTCGATCCGCGCGCGCGCCATGTCATCGCCCCGTCACGCGCCCCGCTTCCGCTTGCGCAATGCGCCGCGCGCGCGCGCCGCGCGTGCGCGCCCACTGCTCCGCCCCGCGCCGCCCCCCCCTCCTCCCGACTTGCGCCACCCGCGATCCGCGCCACATTCTTTTTCGCCGCTGCGCCCGCCGCGCGCGCCGCTCGCGCACCCCGCGCTGCGCTTCCATTACGAAACTACCTTGGAGCAGCTGGTATTCCCGAATCGCTTGAGCGCGCGCGCACTGCAGCTTCGCCTCGCAGCTCCGCTTTGCAGCTCCGCTTTGCAGCTCCGCTTTGCAGCTCCCTGCTCTCAGCGTCCGATCACTTCTCACACCGTCACGGCGGCTGTCAAGTGTATCCTGTCGTTCGCTTTCACGTGGCACTCGAGCACGTGCAAACTGTTTCAACCACATCGCCCAAAATCAAACGCGCTAACAGTAGTTAGAAGGCTACCATCATGGTGTGTGCTACGAACCAACTCCCCAATGCGAGCAGAGCAACATTGCCCCGGCCCACAGGTGTAGGAAATTACCCCTCGCGCACACCACGTCAAAGTGCGTCGCGCAGTGTGGCCCACTGCTTATATTCCACCGACAGACATGCTAAGCTCATGCCGGCACTTATCCCGTCGCGCAATCATTCGCGCGCAGCTAAAAATTGTTTGGGCATGCAGTCGGCTCGCACGCACGCCATGCTATTGGTGCGCATTTGGTGCAGCGCAAATTGCGCAGATCAAACATCACTTTTCACTGCTTTCACTGCTTTCACAGCATTGAAAGCTGCCGGGCCTCCAGCGGCCAGAGTCCAGCCGCGGTCACAGGCAACGCTGTTCCTATCAACACTGCTGATTCAACTTTACTCTTTTAATGCTTGGCACACTGCCTGCCTCTGGCTCCAAAACATCACTGACTCTGCCATGCATTATTTTTATACTATTCCCGCGTGGCTCTCTGTAGAGCGCGAGTGATCGATTCATATCTGCATCCGTTTGACAAGCTGCATCCAGTCTCAAGAGACTGGCAAGCGGCAGCAGCAGCTCCAAGGCCGAAGCTGGTTTGCAAACGATGGCATCGCCAACGTTGATTCCTCCGCGTGGAATGTGTGACTGCGTGATCTGCCTTGTTTGTCGTCTGTTTGGCAAGTGAGCTTCAATATTGCCTACTCTTGCCGGCGTCACGCTTACGGCCTCAAATCAGCGCACTACAGTGCCCCGAAGCACCACTTGGAAAATGTGGGCAATTGAAATCTCGACTCGCAAGTTGCACCTCAACCAACCTCATCAACAAGTTGTTTCCCGCAGCCTCTTGGAACGATATGTAAGTGGGTGGTAAGCGTAAGCTGACCACGTATTATCGATAAACAAATCTGAGAGGAGAGCAGCAACGAATGCGCGGAAACTCACAATTTGGACGCTGCAACCTTATTGGTTGCTAACCCCTGCGGCGCTGTCCTGCTTCCCCCCCGTCACGCTCCAGCGGTGGAATAGTCGCACAGAGGGGTTATTCGGAGGGCTAACGATTGTTGCGGAAGCGTTAACAACTTCATGCTATCATAAAGTGTATCAGGCCACGGCGGCAGACTGACAAAAAAGAGTCTGCACGTCCCATAGCAAAACCGACTAGCTTAGACCTCATCACAAAAGCATTCCACTCAACATTGGACCTTATTCCACCCGCCAGATTGAACCTCGCGTACGACTCTCAACGGCCACATAGCGGCTGAAACCTATGGCCATATATATATGCCTTTATTTCCCCTCTTCATTTTGCAATAAATTCCCCCTGCCAATCTATGTGATAAACGCCATGTCATATGTCATAGTATGACAGTCATACGGACGGATCCAGAAACCGAGCAGCACCAAATCCGTCTAACGTTCCGAACAGCACACCAAGTTCAAATCGTCATGTCACACTCCGCACTATGTCCTCTAGAGAGAAATCGGTACCTGTTTGTGGTCGAGAGCACCTCAAAAAGTCACCAAACCCCTTACGAACACTCCAAAAAGCTATTGCGTGCAGATACACCTTATCTAGTACTCAGTAAAACACCGCAATGTCTTTCAGCCAGAACCGCTCGAGCAATCGCTGCGACCAGCGACCGGTCCGGATGACGTTTAGCTTGGCTTGGTACAAGCTTCACCAAAATGTACAAAAGCTATCTTTTCCCTTAAAACCTCTCGGTTAGGGCACTTTGGGCCTTCCTAGTGAGAGAACGCCTCAGGAAAAGCGTTCCGCTTCAAGTCGGGGCTCATACAGAGAGAGAGAGAGAGAGAGCACTTGAATGTGCTCCGTAGTCTGGCAGCTCGTGAACGAGTCGGAATGACTCCACAATCGTGACTGCCTTGCAGCCGGTGTTGTGTCAATGAAATGTGTGTTTATGTGTAAAACCGGCGGTGTCGTCGTTCAACTTGTGCCTGAATGGATGGCATGAGAAAAGTCCGCCGGGCAAAATATTCTACGGTATACGGAAATTGGATGTCATATTGGATGTCATATTGGATGTAACTCTACTAGGGAAAAGAATCGGAGCTGCAATCCGCACCTGCAATCCGAAAGCGCTGTTGTACCGACGAGTATATAGCCCTCTCACCCCCTGGTGTGTCTTTCCGCCTTATCAGTTATATTAATGGGTTCTATGATACTGTAGACCTCGAGTAACCTTATCTATAATTTTCTCTCTCTGGAACAAACAGGAATGGAACCACCATCACGCTGATGCTGATGTAACGGAAGTTCCATCATGGAACTTCCATGACAGCATCAGCTGCATGCTGGACATACTGTACCGTCAGCGCATCGACATTCAGTAGCGAAACGCCCGCCGTCGGAAATACCGAAGATATCAAATACCTTCTCATCCTAGTCCACTAAGTGTAGCACGGCTACTAAGTTGCGGTTAAATGTTGCGATGTCGAGGTATTATAGGTCGTTGCGTCTTGAGCAAACCCACGCGTGGAAGCGTAGTCAGCTTCACCGTTTTTGTAGTAATAGAACGCTGCGGTCATTGTCATTGTTGGAGACCAGCAGCGTCGGAGCTCAACAACGAGCTCACAGACCACACGATCTGTGAGCTCCAGTAGCAACTACTTGTACTTCGTTCGCACGCGCAAGGCAATTGCAAGGAGCGAGACAGTTTGGAATTGAAGTTTTACTTAGTAATAAAGTTTGACTTCTTGGGGCGCGAAGAGACGCACCCCTACCAAACGCAACCTCTATCTGTTGTCTTCATTGTAGAAGACAATCCATTCAGAGCTCACTCGTGCGTTTACACGACAGTTTTCAAAAACAGAGAGAGATATATAGAGAGAGACAATCAAGACATGTCGCGTGAAGGAAAAGAACTAGGTAAGGTTACCGCATAATGTCACACTGGCTTCCAATGCACAGAAGAAAACAATCAATGATGTTCAAAGTACATTAAGATGTACACATGTACATCCAGCGATTCTGTTTCCGGGGTTCCAATGACAAGATCGTCGTCATCCAGGTAACATTTAATAAGACAGAAGAACGCGAAAGAAGAGCGAGAGGAGACTGTGGAGGGACAAAAAGTTAGCACAACAACTTACAATAGTTACTTTCATGTCATAACCCAATTAGTACTGATGCAGTACGTGTACTGATCAGTTGTTTGTGCGTATGCGAAGAGTTTTTGGGTTAAGGTTACATGTTGTTGGATATTCCGTAAAAGTTTTCATAAACAGCGAAAGAAAAGAACGATACAGTTGGGCAACAGTTCCGTTCTACATTCACGATTACAATGATTATCATGATCATCATGATGATGAGCACATACCACGCAAGTGGGGGAAATACAGCAGCAACACGCTCAAACGCATTAACTCCGATGCAAGTTCCTCTCACTTAAGACACAACAAACGTAAAGCTTTTGGTAAGTTACGTGTGCATGTATCCTGCGGGATCCTGGTAACTGACTGGACATCTACTTGAGGACGAAAAATACCCGAAACATTACAGAACGTCATCGTTTGTGTTTCCAGACCGAGAAAGCATGACTAGAGAAGCTTCTTTCATAAGTGCCAGTGATTGAATCAATTTTGGCCTTTCTCGCCAAGCACAATACATGTTCACAAGATCATCTGAAAGACTCGCCTCTGCGAAGCAGAAGGTCGGGGCGAGTGAAAATCTTTGTGACAGAACAAGACTGTAGAAATTGATAGGACACTGAACAGCTCCTCATTCGCAGCTACAACAGAATGGGATCAAAACGATAACAGCTTTGAGGTATTTGGCTCGCAGGCCAGTGGTGGCGAATCGGGCCATTGTCTTGCGTAAAACTGAATTTGCTGTGTCCATTTCTGCAGTGAGTCAGCCTCTTCGCAGGCGAACAAGGAAGTGTCGATGCACTCAAGTGGCGCCCTCAGTCGTTCTGCGTTGTTGTTCTGCAATTTCGGAGTTAGACCGGTGTGTACCAGGGGTACCGACGGTACGTGCACTCAGCTCTCTTCGCTGAGTCCACGTCGAGGCAACAAGCCCAGCTTTTTCGTTCGAAGTGCCAACTTGTTGACAAAGTCTACTCGTGTGCTCTGCTCTATACGAACAATGTCCGATTACACTTTGTACTACATGCCTACCCCTAATGGCAAAAAAATCAGTCTCGCTCTAGAGGAGTTACAACTTTCATACGAGATCAAGGAGATAAACATCCGCGCCGGTGATCAATTCAAACCCGATTTTGTCGCAATCAACCCCAATTCTAAGATTCCCGCTCTCGTGGACCACACTGCTGAAGGAGGTCCATTTACTGTTTTTGAGTCTGGTGCGATTTTGGAATACCTTGCTGACAAGCATGGCAAGCTTATGCCGTCCGTGTTGCAGCCGAGGGCGAGAATGGCTGTCAAGCAGTGGTTGTATTGGCAAATGGCTGGGTTTGGTCCAATGCTAGGACAGATGAATTTCTTTTGGATCTATTCCAAAGATGATATTCCAGCAGGAAAAGAACGCTACCTGAAGGAAGCGCTACGATTGTTTTCCGTACTAGACAAACAGCTAGAGTCAAACAAATTTATTGCAGGTGACGAGTATTCGATCGCTGATATCGCCTGTTACTGGTGGAGTTTATCGCCACGGCGAGTTGAAGAAGTCAAGAGTAGGTTTGAAGAGTTTGAGAACATAAAGAGGTGGCAAAAGCAGATTGAGGGTCGAGATGCTGTCGCGAAGGTCAATGCCATTCCGTTTGGACAGTCTTAGTTACACGGCTTCAGCACTGACACTGGCAGTAGTGACCCCCGCGTCTCACAGCACTGAAGGCAGATGCACAATACTGAGAATCGCGCCATGAATCACTGAAAAGTTGACTCGAGGCATGTACAAGGCTCCACGTGAAGTGTACAAGCTTTCTGAGAAAGACTGTACATTCGGCAAAATAAAGAACTGAGAACAACTACGGTTCGAATGGCCGTTTGTAACCATATTTCGTTTTCCTTCGGCGACAGGAGTGTTAGCCTCTTCCCTCTTATGCTGAGAGTATCTGATTTGGTCCCATGGTGAATTGTGTTTGGGCACGTGCGCACGAGCTCGAATGATTGCGGTTGCAGTCATGTCAACAACTAATGTTGACGAAGGATCTTGACGGGGACATCATGTTGGGGGTATAAGATAACAACACCCTCCGTGTCGCTCAACGGAAGCCTGAAGGCTGAATGATTGAAAATGATGATAATCAGCTAAGGCAAGTTACAGAGTACAGTGCATCCCCCGGTTCTACGTAGAAGTGGACAGGACAAAAGTGACAAGGAATATGAGATAAACATTCGCAATTGGGGTCAGTTGACCATAACGAAGATTAGGAAGCAAACACGATCATGCATTGACAGAACTAGACGCTGCAGCGCGCTGTCCATCCAGCTCCATAAACTCAGCAAAGCTAGAATAAGTAGGTCGCCAATCAAGCACGCGATTAGACCAACTACCATCAATACGCTTCTCCACAAACGGCTGATCATTCAAAAACTCGGGTACAGCAACGCCTTTGAAACGAGGATGTTTCAATGCACATTCAACAATCTGCCGTCGCGTAACAGCTTCGGGCGCGGCAATCAAAAAAGTGCGTTTGTCAGGAAGTTCTGAAAGGCGCAAGGCACACACCATTGCAGCGGCAGCATCGTCATAATGCACGAGATTGATGAGTGCTTTCTCACTGCCAGATACGAGCTGCTTCGAAAGCCAAAAGGTATGTGGACCCCTATCAATCAAATATAACCCCGCAAGTCGCACCACAACCGCAACATGGCGCTGCAGAGCCACGTTCTCCGCGTGATGCAGAAAGGAGGCCCTACCCTTATCCGAAGTGGGCGTATCCTCCGTGACAAATTGGACGCCACCATGCACAGAAGTAGACGAAGTGAAGACAAATCGGCGCGTAGCTCTGCTCGCAGCGCGTCCCACCACATCGCTATACGCAGGATCTCCCCTAGGCGGCACGCAAAACACGACATTAGGAAACGACGCCGACGAGGAGCCAGCCAGCACGGGGGTTACACCAATGTCACGAAGGGCTTCATGGGAGGTTTCTGTCTTGGTTTCGCCGATGATGTTGGCGGACGGGTGTAGTCTTCGCCAGTGACGGGCGATGCGTGAACCGAGATGACCGGCGCCCACGATGAGCAGGTCGTCGTCGGTAGCCGACATGCGAGATGTGGTAGTGGATCTGAGCGACGGTTGTGGACGTATTACGTTGAGGCGGATTGGCTGCGCAAAGGCGGTGGGGCGACGATTTTGGAGCAACATGTTCAAGGTTTCAACTGGAATTGCAGTCGTCACGACTGACGAGCAACGGGCGATGCAGAACCTCTCTGGGAGATGCGCGCGCTTGGCATTGTTGGGGATGCTGCTCGGCGATGTGGCGTTGGGTAATACGAGTGCAGTCGCCGTCCACGTGGCACGACCTTTGATCGATCAAAGCACAAAGGCGAGCCACCGGGCACTGCCCGGCTGACAGGCCCCAACAGTGGCCGCCCCGCCGTCGTCGACGCGCCGACATCCAAATGGGCGGAGACGGTGGCACACTCAACAACTCGCGCCACGAACACACCCGTCTGCGCGCGACGGTACTAGGCGCGCCCACGCTTACCACACAGCACCGCCTCAAGCGGCAGCGCGCATCGGTGACGCACTGCGAGCTCAGCAAGCAGCCCCTCAGCCCGCCGCACATTGTCGTCGATCGGTTGGGGCTGCTCTACAACAAGGACGCGCTCATCAACTACATTCTCCATCGCGCCCGTGAGAAGACCGCACAGAACGATGCACTTTCGCACATCGTCCGTCTGAAACGGGATACAGCGCGCGTGCGATTTGTGTCGGAGGACGGCGTTTTCGTGTGCCCTGTCACGAAGAGAGTTGTTTCGGAGGGTGGTCGTTTCACCATTGGGTGGCAGTGCGGCTGTGTTACTGCTACGATTGAGGAAGCTGTTCATCATGAAGGGACAAGTGAACAACATTCCACTTTGAGCGGTGATATGCAGACTTGTGTTGCGTGTTCGGAAACAGGGGAACGTATACCGCTGGGACTTTCTGTTGAGGAACGACAGAAAAGGTTGCGTTCTTTACTTGAGGTTCGGAAACGCCAGCGCGAGCAGAAGAAAAAGAAACGGGCCGCAGTCAGCGACGCCGATCCTTCTCCCCCCAAACGAGCCAAGCATTCGGAGATTGAACCGCAACCAGCCTAGGTTATTGAGCTTAGTACTTTGAACTCTCAATCGTACACTGTCCGCACCAAAGTCATCCCCACGAGCCACAGCTGTCATATAGCACGATCAGTCAGGAATCATCTCGAATTGGCCTGAGCAGCTCCTCGCCTTTTACGCAATGACCGTAACCACGTCACCGTGTGTGTCACAATGCACATCTAATCTCTATTCACGCCCACGAAGAAAAACAAGAAACATGCAGTAATGATGTACGGCCAGCACTTGCTCGAGAAGCGAATTTCTGACACTCACATGTTGACAACCGGGCAAATCGCAACGAGATGCAGATCGGGACTTAGTCTCTGAGGTATTGGACTCTCTCACTACTGCCGATGAGCCTGCAAGTGCTCAAGAAGTGACCCTACTGACGCTCACGCTGTCAGCCTGCGCCGATGACGATTCGATGCATATCGGATTCCGGCACCTCCGCCGGAGCATTCCGCCTTCCTCTCCCTTATTTAACAGGCGACTAGCGCCGCTCTTACATAACTTAGACTCCAGCATTCCTGACATTCCCGACATGGCCTACACGCCACACGATGCTTGTTGCCAGAGAGACGTTCCATTAGGAGCCATCATTCCCTAAGAGCGCGACCAAAGCGCCCCAACCTAAAGGCAACCCATGCCAATTTCTGATCTCACGCTATTACCACACTCACTCCGCTGCGCAAGCACAGGTGTTTACATCCGAACGGAGCCATCTCGATGCAGTACTAGTTGACTCCCAACGTATGTTTCCCCTCAAGAGTTGACTGACCGTACCAAAACGGGTCCACATCAACGCGAGCGTCTTAGAATGCTTGTGCCTGCAATGAGGCGCGTCTTAGCGATGATTCTTTCAACGACGTCGGGAACCACGGCATCTGGAAACGAATTGATCAAAGAAAAACGAGGTGTCAGTTGAATATGTTTGAGATACATACACAAAACCCTCAGCCGAAAGATGGTGATATGGTTTCCTACTCAGCACAGTTGCAAACAACTTAAGAGTGGTGCAAGGAATGTATATCGTCACAGGGCGTATGCGTGCGTGACATATTCCGCAGTACATGCCCAAACTTACCGTATCCAAAACGCATCCAATCCTTCCTTCGATCTCAGGTTCTATAGTGCAGCAGAGGAAGCATGACAAGTTGAGCATCGTTAACATTGCAACAACTTGCGGTTTGACGGCCATTGTTCACGGCACACCGCGGTGAAGAGAACATTCAACCTCGGTCACGGCAATGCCCATTGCTGTTCTGATAAACCATGACCTTCAAGGTTCTGGATCGTGGCAAGGAAGAGAAGAAAGGTCGAAGTGGATAGGGAGGCTGTCGGTAATTGATCGCCGACGGCACCATCGTTGCTTACAGATTCAATTTACGTGTACGTGTAGATACTTGAGCTTATCTCTCAACGCTGTCTTTGGATCAAAGCATCTGAAGAAGAATCTCATGTAACCCCTGATCTCTTCAGAAGACGTCTGAAGTGCTTACGTGCATACGTGTAGCTTCCCACGAAAGAGCTACACATACGCCTCTAGGCATTTCATGCATCTGCTGTACGAGATCAGCTGGCTGCATGGAATTCTACTTCAGATGCAAACAGTTGTGGGAGGTGATGCCGGATCATTATCATAATGAATTCTTTCGAAGGAGTAATCATCATGATTACTCCTTCGAAAGAATTCATCATGAATTGGTTCAACTCAATAAGAACAGCGTAATGCTATCATGGCATTGTTATTCAATTGAGTTAACTTCGTAGCGGTTCATGATGATCATCGTGTCCGAACCTCAAAAAGTTTTTTAAGAATTCATCAGGTTAGGACACTGTGGTCCTTTGAAAACTCACTAGGCTCCGAACGCGATAATTATCATGGCTAGCATGAAGTTGGCGCAACTCAATAAGGACACCATAAGAAGAAGACCTGTAAACTATCCCTCTACAAACAGTTTCCAAGGTACTTTTGTTGAGTTTGGCATGACGTGAGTTAATTTGCTCACTGCTGTTTGTACCACACCAATTATGATGCTTTTATTAGGACGCCACCCGTATACAGGCTACGGGATACAACCGCGTGCGTTTAAGGAAAGCAGAACTGTTGTCGTTACTAATCTTAGAATGACGTCGAGAACGATTTGATGCAGCTCTTTTGTCATATGTAAATGTAGGCAGTTAACAATGATAAACCTGCGAGGTTTGCGTTGGTCCTTCGGCTCAAAAGGGTTACATTCGCAAGTTTAAACTGCACGATTGTACTTTGCTTTGTTTGCGAATGGCAACAAACGGCAAACGTGATGGATTCAAAAGTGATGAGCATCGTCGTCAATGGGACACATGACGTGACCCTTCGCAGCCGAGCTGTCAAGGTAAATGAGACATGTGAGAGAAAAGAGGCGATAGTTTTAGATAGGGAGACGTTTTTGCGGTCGGAGCCGTCTCAGGGACCAAATACTTTCTTGAGCAGCGGGAGTGCAATAAATCTAGTGTGCAACAGGTTTAGTTGTTCGTTATGGGAAGGATATGTTACAGGTTGTTCGATGATTAGCGCAACCGCACGCGCGAGGAAGTGACGTGCGTGCTTCATAAAAACAGAGAAAACTTTCATCAACGGCTGTCTTGAAGCTTTTTGTGCATGTATAGAGTGAACATCCAGAATCGATGGATGGATGAATGATGCATTGTGTGACTGGGTCGTGTCCGATGCCGAGGTTTAGCTAGATCGTTTTTTATCTCAACCTTTTTTGATTCTCTTCGCTGCCTTGTCATCTACCTTCGTAGTACGAAGTTCGTACATTTCAGTGGGCTTAAGAGGGCTAACCTTCAAGCCATCAACCGATTTGTTTCAATCAGGCCTCTTCTTAAGTCCCCTCCCTCTTTGCATTGTCGGTTGTTCGTTTCGATAAGGTCTCTCTGTGTTCGTTAGCATCTCACTTCAGCTCTCAACAGTGCCTGCTGTGACACAGGGTCCGTACTAGCACTTGAACAAAAGAAATCATCATCACTTCTGCTGGCATCTTGCAATACAACGGCGTGGACGCACATGTATATTTCCGGTCGTGTTCCGCAAAAATGGCTATTTACATTAAAGCTATGAGAGGTGTCTCTTGTATTAACCGCGCTCGCCTTAAGAAGCAAGTAAGTCATCTACATCCACAAGTCTTCGAAAGAACTGCGGATAAAGATGGGTGAAGACTGACAGCAATTTCGCCCCCAACAACCCTGATTTCTTATTTGGCAAGGTTGAAGTTATTCGCAACACTTTTCATGAAGGAAAGTTCAAACAGCATGAAGCAACCATTATACTCGCCACCGACGCTAAGGTCCGCCGCTTAAACTGGTGGTATGGCGCAGGTCGAGAAACAACGGACGTGCTTTCGTTCCCATTACGCGACAAGCCCCGACGCAAACCACGGATTCCCTCATCCTTCGAAAAAGATCTTGCAACGCTTATGGAGAATGTTCCTTTTCTTGATCCAGATACCGGTGAATTAACTCATTGCAGTCGGGTGCCTCCACCGCTGACAGACGATCTTGGGCGCATCTTCATTGCCGTTGAGTACTGCCGACAGGTTGCGAAACAACGTCAGATGGAACACGCAGATTATATAACTCTCGCCTGCGCTCATGGTATGGGGCATCTAGTTGGCTTGGATCATCAGACAGAAGATCAGTACAAGGCCATGAAAAGTGCGGAAGAGACAGTGCTGCGAGCCGTGGTATCGGAGGTTGGGCTTGTTGGTGACGAAAAAGCATTTCCGCAATCATATCTCCCGTAACATATTTCCCATCGGAGAAAGAGCCACACAGGATAATCTCGAGCAGATGATCTGGGTATCTCTATGCTCTGAAATGTACGTCTCGGCTTTGTACTCGACGCTTGAAGATTTAACAGAAACACAGATTCAAGAACTGCACGCCAGCCATAGCAATCATTCTGCATCCCAAACCTTGGGTCCCCAGCATCGCAGTTTATGTTGAAGGCCACATACATTTGAACATTGATGCAGTACAAGTTTCCCGCTGCTGTTTGTTGAAAGAAAAAGGACTGAGAGTCATCTCTGCTATATCGCCAAGCCTGCTCGCCGCCATGGTAACTGTTGACGTGTTTGTTTTACCCTGGAGTAGTTTGCGGCCCTGGATGCCTCGCGCGCGAAATCTTCGGGTTCAGTTAACGCTTGAAACATTTGCTTACGCCTATGGCTCGGTATACACCTTCGTTCTGGCATCAGACTTTCGGGTATACCTAGAAACCTTCGAAACCACCGGGAGAAAGGTATGTAAACTGTCATTCATGAAGCAAGTCATTTTCGGCTTCTCGAAGGCTTCTCGAAGCACAAGGTACAAAACGAAATGGCTATTACCGTCGGTAATAGAGAAGGACCTCATGACGACATGCAGATGTAACGAACGTCTTCGTTGCTCTTCCCTGCGCTCAGTACGTAGGCTTTGAGTGTGTTAAATTTCCGCATCAAAGAAGGACGTACACACAACGATGAATATTTGCAGAAGAAACAATTGTCCAAGATGCGGTACCAGGATCTAGGGGGGGTACGAGAAACAGGATTTGCTGGTCGTAGTATTGCGTGTCCACAGTTATTCATTTTATCATTTGCCGGCCCTCTTGGATCGCAACTTCCTCGAAAATGAATAGCCTACAATTGGCGACTATGTGGGTTTAAGTATGTAGATCAATACATACTTGCGGCGTCCGAAAAGGACATTGTCTGGAAGGCTTTGTCTTGACCGTCTTCGTGAGCATACCAGTCTTCTCGGTACTCAGATTGCTCGAAAGCGGTATCAGCCGTTCTGACTTCCCAAGTTAGAGAACTGTTCCTCGAATTCATACGCCTTAAGCTAGTGCCCATAAAGAGAGATATATACACACCTGAGGTTCTACGACACAATGTACCCTCATCATGTGATTTTTCTTCTTATAGGTGCATCACTCGGATGTACCTTATTGCACGAGAAACCGAAAGTTAAGTTCTTCTAAATCGAACACGAAATTGCCTTCTCCTAAAGAAAATGCAGATACACTTTCGTTGGAAATCTTGGCCTCAGGGACACTTAGTCGGCCCTGAAACTCGATCTGCAATCGCTTATCAACCGGAACCTTTTGCCGTATACTCAGACCAGCCGGCGGGCGGTCATATGGAAGAATGCCAAGAAACGGGCGCACGTTGATTGAGAAGAGGGTCTTGCGAGAGTGAATATCAAAAGCGGCTTTCAAATCAAGCTTGGTTCTAGTATCAATGTTGAACGTCTTCGTGAGGCTGACTTTATCGTCATGAAACTCTAGACGACCACCAATGATGCGGTCACGCCAGGACCATTTGAAAGAAAGTTTCTTGTGTCTGAGGTCGAGGTCGGCGCCCAGTGAAAGCCTGGTGACGCCCAACGGGTAAAAGTATTTCCGAAGCTTGAGTTTGATGGTTGGATCAACGTTCCATATGACTTTTGGTAACTTGTCGAGAAAGACGAAACGATTGCTATCGGTGGGCGGCGGTGCAGATGGGGAGTGTGTTGGGAATGGAGTGACGGCGGGATGTAGTTGGTGGTGAGCCGCTTCGGATGGAGAGACGAATTGAGAGGACGGGGCGGAACTGAAGGAGAAGTCTACCGTGGTAGGCGGCTCCTCTTTGGGCATGATGATGATTGTGACGGGCTCAGATATGGAAAGCGCCTCTTTGAGAGGGTATTCTGTTTATTCTACAGCGCGGCGAACAGTTTGGTTGGGAGTGGCGGTATCGAGACTGGTGCGTCCGGCGTTGAGAAAGCGTGACGAGTCTCTCCGCTGGGACTACGAGGGGGAGGGTGGGGGAGTTGGTAGCTTCCAATGGGTGAATGTACAGTGCAGAGATTTTGGCTTGCGATGTGGTGAATCACCAGTCTGCACTGCAGTAGTAATGTGCCGCGGCGCGATGGCGAAGCTGCAAGCTGCACGCTGCACAAACGGTTCGTCTCTCCGACAGCAGATCACGCGGCCAAAAACAGGCGCCAATTTTGGAGGCTCTGAAGAGCACATGCTTGCGACTCTCAACTTGAGAGTCTCAAGTTTGAGAGGCTGTTGCTCGCCATCGTAACGCTAGTAGCGATGTGCGCACGCGCATGATTGCGATAATCAGATCGGTGTGGTTGAGAAACAGCAGTGCTCCCACGCGGCCGCAAGCTACGCGGGGTTGGAAGGGGGCTGCGCATGATTTCCGTTCGGTTGGGAGCTGTTTCGCGGCACGTCTCGTATCGCGTTTTGTAGCTCTTGCCTACGTAGAAACGAGCGCTCAAGCGTTAGGGCAGGCAAACGAGATGTATGATAGATATCACATCACATAAATGAAAACAAGACGTACCTGAACTGCCGCATGAGCTCAACTTTTCCGCGAGAAATACTGTTCGATTGCTCGCACGCCTCCAGCAGCGACAGGGTCACATGCTCCGGATTTCGGCCGTGATCGACGGCGTGCAGCACGTCGAACGGAACGAGCGCGTCGACGCGTTTACACCTGCGGTCGACGCTCTTGAGACAGGTGACAAACTCGTTGACGCGATCAAACAGGCCGTTCTGGGAGTCGTACGAGAAGCGCATGACATCGTGCGCAAACGACGTGAGCGCCGCGCACGCGGACTGCAGCTCGATCTCCAGCGCGTCCAGCGGGGAGAGCGGCGGCGCGGGCGGCGGCGCGACGGCGCCGGCCACGAGCACGACGTGCGAGATGGCGTCCATGGCGCGGGGGCGCTACGCGCGGCGGCGGCGCGCGCGCAGGCGGCAGCAGAAGAGGCGCGCGCGCGCTGTCAGCCGGTGCGGTGGCAGTTACGTGCGCCAATCAAAAAAGGGGCGCGCGACGCGAGGAACGCGGGCGCGCTTGTAGGCTACGAGGCTCTCAATCTACAGTTGTGTGTATCACTATGATATCAAATGTGCGCCCCTACGCGAGCAGGCTGGACGCCCTCCGCGAGCTGCGCCGCGCGCCGCGCGCGCGCTTCGCCTTGGCCGCCGCCGCCGCCGCCGCCGCCTGCCGGAACCTGGCGTGCAGCGCGTCCAGGTCCACGTCGCTGGGCAGCTTCACCGTGTTGCCCACGCTCTCCACGGCCTCCAGCACCTGCCGCTCCAGCCTCCAGCCCTCCCGCTCGCCCAGCGCGCCGTCCGCCTCCTCCTCGCCGTGCGCCGCGCCGTCCACAAACAGCTCCGCAAACGAGCTGGGCGTGATGCCATGCTTCTCGTCCAGAAAGTACTCCTCCTTGCAGATGAAGCAGTTGCCGCCATCGCAGCACACGCCCGCCTTCTCCGACAGCCTCAGCGCGCCGGAGGAGTACGACGTCGCGCCGCCCAGCGTGGCCATGCTTGCGTCGCTCAGTAGAAATTCTTCCGCGTTGCGCGATCGCAGGCACGCCACCTGGTCGTGCCTCCGCTTCACCGCCAGAAACTTGGCGCTCAGCTCCTGACACGCCTTTCTCGGCGGCGGCGGCGCCGGCGTGGGGATGGACACGCACTGCTGCGTGTTGGGCATGTGCACGCACATGGAGGTGGATGACAGCCTAGACAACGACGACGACGTAGACAAGGAGCATACGAACCGGCTGGCACGTCTCCAGCGCGCGTTTGATCCGTTGGTCATCTGATTCATCAGCCGAAGCGTACGCTTCGTCTCGTCGTGATTGAGAAATGTCAACGGCGCGGCGATGCGGTTGAGAATGTTGCTCGTCACGGGGTACACAAACGTCTTGTGCGGAACGCGCGGTAGGCGTTGCTGCTTGGCCATGTTTCTCGCGGTCACGTACCAAAACGTGGCGGCGGGATCATTCCTCCGGGCCATCTTGCGCAAATCGCGCGCCCACGCGGCGAGCAGCAGCGACGCCGACGGCGTGGAGGACGCCGCGTCCGCGTCCATGCTGAGCCTCCAGAACTGGCGGAAGAACGCGGGCGACGCGATGTAGCGATAGAAGTAGGGCACGCACAGCACCAGCCGGTACAGCAGCTCCAGCGGGTGCGACGCGTCGTGTATCCTGCGCGTGCGCGTGGGCAGCAGGTAGCGCCGCACGGCGCTCACGATGAGCGGGATGGAGCACGGGTCGGTGCGGGCAATCAGGATGAGGTTGGTGGCCGAGAGGTTGACGTCCGGCGAGCGCACCAAGTGCACGACGGTGTGGCGCGTGGGCGCGCGATGCATGCGCCGAAAGGGCGGCAATGGGATGGCGCGCGCGTCGTACGCCAGCATGGAGTGGTCCTGCACATGCCGCATGGCGGCGGCGGCGGCGCGCGGCGGCGGGGGAAGAAGAGGGCGCGCGGGCGGGCGGCGGCGGCGGCGCGAGGTACAGGCGCGGCGCTACGCGGGCGCGGTATGGGCGGCATGCACACGACACAACGGCGCGGCACGACGTAGTCGCTGTGGCGCGCGCGTGAAAAGACGCGACGCGGCAAGCAGTGCAGCGCGCGCCGCCGCGCGTGGCGGCCGCCGCTTTTTTTAGGCGCCGCGCAACGTGTGCCGCTGGCAGGGGGATCCGCGCCGCCCGCAGCGGCTCAAAGTCGAGCCGCTCGACCGCCGCTCGCGAGACCGCGTGTATCTTCTCGCCGCGCGCCCACAGTTGGCGCTGCTCGCCTTCCCCGCCGCGCTTCCTTCCCCCGTTCCGCGTCCAGAGTGTTGTGTAGGGTAGGGTTTTTGGCTCCGCCACACGCGCAGTAGCCCCGGCGCGCGTCGCCCGCACCAATTGCTGCAACAGCGAAGGGCGCCTTGCTTTGCTCTCCGCCTGCGCTCGACGCGCTGCACGCCGTCCAGAAGCGTCGGCAGCTGCTGCGCATCTTGCTCTTCGGCGCCGGTCTACGCGCCAGCGCAGGCGCGCGCAGGCAGCTTTCGAAGCAACCCGGCTGCAACTTGTGTCGAATACCAACCACACATCACTTTTGAGCGCTTGACATCCAACGAGACGTCATCGCTTTTATAGAACGCTCTGTTGCCCATGTTACGTGTTTCCATCTCGCTCTGTATCTCTCCCGTCTGATGCTGCTGCCCCGCCAGCCGCAGCAAACTTCCAACTCCATCCCGTGACCTTTTTGAGCCTTTCGCTCATTTTTTGTCTGCAATGCAAATATTCTCTCCTTCATCGCTAGTCTCGAGCAGCGTAATTCCCCGCCCCAAAGTGCAGCGCAAGTATTTGCCCCAAGCTCATACCTTTCTCACTTGCCGCTTTCTACAGTATCATGTACAAGAGTAGAATAAGCAGTTGAAAACATTCTTTATCAAGCTCAAGCTTGCACAGATTCCATCTCTGCCCTCTCCTTATGTAAACGTTCCACAACTCTTATTGTAACGGCCAGCCTCCGCCCCTCTCCGATATCCAACCCTTCCACTATCCCTTCGCTTCTGTTGCCAACATCTTCAAACAAGAACCCCTTCGTCTAAAACGAAGCAGCCCTGCTACAATGAAACCACGACTCCCTCTACAATCGCACAAACCTCCTTCTGAAGTGCATCAAACAATCGTTCTCAATCCAAATGCCACAGAGTTTGTTCCGGCCAATGTACACCAATCAAACTATCACCACAATCATTCGCTAAATCCAAACGCGACAGAATTTGTTCCTTGTCATTTCGTACAAACCACTTCCACAATTGTTTTAGACCCTGCTGCGGAAGAGTTTGTTCCATTTCTTAATCTCATTTATTCTCGACATTATCAGGCCAGTTCCATTCAATGTCTTGATTCTCACCTTCTTCAAATGCCTCCGAGTTTCAAACCAAACGCTTCATTTCATCCTCCTGTACCGCTAAACCCCGAAGCTGATGAATTTGCTCCAAACCCCTCATTTCTTCCTCCTGTACTGCTAAACCCCGATGCTGATGGATTTGTTCCAAACCCCTCATTTCTTCCTTCTGCACCGCTAAACCCCGAAGCTGCTGAATTTGTTCCATGCGCCGCCAGTCATGTTCCTTTATCCCGGGAGCTGCCTGAGCCTCAACAAGCAGCAAATGCTTGGGACGAGCTGTCTATTTCACACACAGAAAATGAAGGAGCCCTTGAAAACGATCACCTTTGCTGGTCATTTGATAAGAACACCAAAGAGCAATCAACTTCGCCATCATCGCACTCGCATGGGTGTGACAAATGGATTGAAGATGAAACAAGTGACCAGTGGGGATCTGCTCAATATCTGGACGAATGGACGGTTGAGGGCAAGGGAAATGTTGCGGTAGAAGAATCAAATATGGATCACCGATGGCGTGCACATCAAGAACAAGGAGAAAAGGATGAAACAGCAGCTACACTCTACCGAGAGACAGCCACTCTAAATCATAAGGGCACTGATTATCTCCCTGACGATAACGGCAAAATCAAACCCAAGCCGAAGAAAAAGAAAAAGAAGGCAATAGAGAAACAATCGGCGATATCTCATACAGGAGAAGCACGCCTCAACAGCAATGAGCATGACAAGCTCCCATGCCCGAGCCATGAAAGCCATTTCTCAAAGGAAGAAACACAAGAGGAGGCGTGGGGAGTGATCAGCACTACTTTTGAAGTCGAAGATTCGAAATGGGATCAATGCCTCGACGTTCCCTTGAAAGAAAGCACAACGCACACAACCTCAACGAACGATGCAAACTGGAAGACGAATGAACACATAGATTCTTGGACGGGAACAGGAGGCGGGGCAGCTGATCAACAATTTACAAACAATATTGATGGGGATGCTGCAAAATGGAACGGTATGGATCAAGATTGGAATGAGGCAACCTTGAACAAAAGCACCCACGTAATCAATAAGGACAGAGAGCAGGATAATGATTGGCATGTGGCAGAGAACCCATTGATCAGCAAGGACCCCAAGTGGGATGGTTATGAGCTTGACAAGCAGGACAATGATTGGCATGTGACAGAGGACCTTTTGGTTAACAAGGATTCTAAATGGGAAGGGTATGGGCTCGAAGAACAAAAGGATAACGGATTCTCGGAGAATTGTGCGAAAGATGACAGCAGCAAAAGCAAAATGGAACAAGGCGTTCAACAAAGCAAAGACAACGAAACTGTTCGAATCTCGAGCGATAGAAAACCTAAGAGCAGGAGAAGAAGAAGGAACAAGAAGAATGTTCGGGGAAAACTCAGAGATAATGAAGTACGTAGAAACAGTTTCGCTCAGCATGGTCGGGCCATTAGTACCACGGAGGCGCAATCTCTTTCTGAAGAAAGAAAACGAAGGCGAGATTCACAGCAAGCAGTGACTGAGAGCAAGAACAGCAACAAAGGAGAAGGAAAGGCGAAAGGAAGTAACAGCTGGAGGAGTGTCTCAGAGGTAGGATACAATTTCGGCATATGGCCAAATACTACTCATCAGCATAGTTCGTTCGAGAATGATGGTGGACGGATTGGCGTTGGAGATGGAGGAGACAATGCAGAGAGTGATCCTTGGGAGATCATTGAACAGCAAGACGCTTGGGACGGAGAGTCAAGGGACAAAGAAGGCGATTTGAATGGCTCTGTGACAGAAAATGGCATTGCTTCAGACCCTGTGGAACAGACAGTGAAAGAATCTGGACATGACGTGAACAGCTGCAGAGCTGTCCAAGATGAGGGATTGATATCTACAGCAGATTCAGATTTACTAACAGTGAAAAGAAAAAAGAAATTGAACGCTCTGGATATGACTGGATTTGATCCTTGGTCTGGCGCAGCTGCACCTGAGGGGCAGTGGGAACCATTCCAGGGAGATGATGAGAGATTTTTGGACGATTCTGAATCGAATGCGGATGAGAGCTTAAGACGTATCGCAAATGAAGAAACGGGGAACGTGTGGGCGCAGGCACTGGCGGAGGCAAAGGGAGGAGACCCGAGCAGTAAAGACCACATACCGCAAGTAGAAAAGCGCAGTGATGTGTGTCGCCAACGGGTTGTGTATGACCTCAGTTGTGTGTAGATGGCCGTTGAATGATGGGGGGGATTTCTCGCAGTGGATTCATCTTCTTCGGTGTTCGAACGAAGTCATCTATCATACAGTACGTGTAGATACCGAAGATAGCCTTCTAGAGAGAAACTACAATGCTGGATGGTGCAAGCGTGTTTGAACGAGGGCAGACACTTTCAAACGCTCGGCTGGAGATTGTCCGGCGGAGAAAGCGGTGCAGAATTTGCCGAATTTGAGGGGCGGGCATTTTTAAAGTGCATCTACCGCGCGATTTTTGAATTTAAAAGAGGTTCCGATGCACCCACAGCAACGCACATGAAGCCGAGCGCCACATTGTTCAAACAGCGGGACACCCGCAACTGTCGCAGTTGGGAGCAGTGTGTGTGCCGCTGTTAGAGCGCCAGCTACAAGTTCCCCTCTTACCCTCAGCCATGATTTCTCCATTCCAGAAGGGCCTCTTCGACTCACCTTCCGCTCCGTCTGTGAGCTATGCCATGGAAGCCCTTCGAGAGGCCGCTTTATCTCCCGCTCAGCCTTCAGCAAGTGATTCTCTCCTATGTACGCCATCCAACATGGCAACCCCAGCGCGCCTTCAGCCTCAGAAGCCTTTCGTATCTCCCAAGCCAAACAGCATCGATCTCAATTTTCCGTCTTCCAACTGTCAGGCCTCCCCACTGACCCAGATCTTTCGAAGCAATTCGACCACCACCAACTCTCAAATGCGAGTGAAGCCGTCTAGCCAAAAACCACCCCGACCCTCTCCGAATCGGACACCCAGCTCCGGTGGCAAGAAGATAGCAGCAACACCATCACCCCTTCCACCTCTGCGACAAAAGAATGGCGAGTCTACTACTCCCTATGCCGTATCCCCTTCAACACAGTCTGATGCGTTCGGAACACCATCGCTTCACGATCAAATTCCCATTACGTATTCTGCCGTAAAGACACCAGGCTCGAATCCAATCATTATCCAGCCGGAGAATTCTCCCTCCGCGAGCGAAAAGAGGCAGTTAGCCAGAGAGCAGGACCCCGCGGTATTGGCGTCTTTCTTCAAGTCAAGAAGTGCCAAAATGCTCTCTCCTCTTGGGGATCCGTCCAAAAAGCGTGCAAGAAATATCACCACAGTAGATGTCAACGTCAATCCGCTGGCGAAAACCCAAGAGGAGGCCTCCGAGATTCCGAGCAATACGCCAATCGATACCGTGCTCAACGTACCATTTAGCTTGTCGTATGGATTTGAGGAAACTCTTGAAGTGGACTTGGGATGCAGGGCGAGTCGTGTTCCCCTACCCTACGCCATCAACGTTTTCACTTTTGATTTAGATGGTTCGATAAAACCACGTTCAGCTCGTCTAGAACGGGACCCAGATGGCAAGGCAAGCATGTTGGTTGAGCCCATTGCGTCAGAGACTGTATTCTCCCCCGTACCAGACGAAGATGTCGATCAAACAATTCCAATTAGTGATGCTCTTGAAGAAGCGAGCATAGTCTTTTGGGCTGCTCCCGATGCACATGCCGAGGGTGGATGTGATAGATTTGTCCTCACAGTAACTGATCAAAATGGAGAGGAATATGAAACCCAAGTGGAAATACACGTTCGCAAAACTGAACCATTAATCGCGGTGGAGACCCAGGACGAAGCTCCAGATGTGTCAAGAACCGAGACTTTCATTGACTTCCCAACAGGTAGCAAGTTCTCGGAGAAATCCATAAAAATATGGAACAACACAGAGGGAGGGGCCCCACTTTTGCTGAACGTCCTCATCAGAGATGTTGCTTCTGGCGTCTTTTCTATTGGACGTACTTCAGATGATGTCGATCTTTGTATTCCCATGTATATTTTATCTGGCGACTTTTGCACGTTCTCGGCGAAGTTCGAGCTCATACCCGAAGCAGCTGTGGATCATGAATATTACGGGTTTGCGCTAATTAAGTACGCGACAATTCTTCCTTCTGCCGTGAGCCCTGAAGATGATGCTGAATTGTACCATGCTTATGATCACGTGCTAAACTTCACGGCGTCTAGCGAAATAGCGGAAGGTGCCTATGAAATAGCACCGCCACTCGATCCTGAAGCCGACGAGCTGCAAGAGCACCAGTTTTGTCATCCAGAGTCCATTCTTCACCCAGATGTCAACTGTCCTCTTGAATATTGTTCAGATTCCATCCTGCGGGAATCAACGCTTGCAAGTTCGTACGGTGGAGAGAATTCCATTGCCCCAAGCGATAGTTTTTCTGAAGATCCTGGGAGCGCCAAGAGCAATGGAAGCAAGTCGCAGAAGGTTGAGAACGTCGATGTTGAGCCTCTTCCCATTCATGTTTCGGCTAACGCTGTTGAAGATGTACTAGCTTGCGTTTCGGGACAACCGGAGGAACACTGCCGAGTGTTTTTGCACCAGCCCCCCAAATGGGTTCCTGGTCGTGACAACAAAGAGAACACTACTTTTGCAAACCGTTCCAGTGGCAGGGGCACGACAGGGATGAAATCCAACAGCAGTGTTGCTGGAAGCTACAAGAATCTTTCTGTCAAGGACAGGAAAGATCTAAGGAGTGGAGGACGGTCTTATGTTTCTTCTCAAATGGCGGACCGCTTAATGAAGACGCCCAAGCGTGAAGTTAAAGGACAGAAAGCTGTGAATGAAAAGGACGGTATGTCTAGTTTCTCCAGCATCCCAAATACCAGCGGAGATCTACAGCGCTCAGAAGCCTTGCCCGTTGATAATAGATTGTCAGGTGGTAGCGTTATGGAGAAGATGCGGATGAAAGAAACGAACTCGGCTGAGTGTGAGAATGATCTAGAGTCAACAGGAGCCTCTGGGAGCCAACCGTTGTCGAACCATGAGACGTTTGCCAGTTTGACAAATCAAATTGCAAGCTCCAGCGCGGATATGACAAACGCCACAGAACGCAGCAGCGAATTGAAGTTCGAGAGGCGAGAGTCACCGAGTGCGTTTGAATATGGAGTCCGTCAGGGAATCAAAAGTCCTATCAGAACTTCTCACCAGAGCTTTACTACGGCGGCTAGTGCTGAAGATAATCGCAAATTCTTCGGACTGAGGAGGCTTGCAAAGAACCGAAAACCAAAGATTAAGATGCCTCGGAGCATTAGGGAAAACGGCGTTCGAGTTCGGGCAACTTGTGGATCAGCATTACTTCCGCTGTACAACGCCTCAAGTTCATCCATCCATGTGAATATAGAGATCAAGAAATATCCAGGTTCGAACGCTGCGGCCAAGGCGAACCACCGGATGTTGGCTCTCGAACCACAGCAGAGAATGAATGTCGTTCTCACTCGGATGTCGTCAAACGAGGGTCCACTGAGAATTATCGTTACTGGGTATCTTCGAGGTCCGATTAAGTTGTCTACAGTTTATCACGTACCTCTGTTCGTCGAAGAAAGTCACAATCGCGTACCAGCCGCCACTGGTTTCGCTGTGGACAGACCGACCATTACATTCTACAAAGCCCAGTCAAGATTCCAATACCAAAGTTTGAGAGTTTTGAATGGCACATTTCGGAGTGTACCTTACAAAGTTTGGCTTGCGGACTGGAAAGATACCAAAGGCGCGTATGGGGACAGTGTGCTGAAGATAATATCAAGGACAACAGGAACTGTAGATGGTCGAAAGTGTTTGACAGTTAAGTTGAAATTCGACTCTAATCACCCGGCGCAATACTATCGACAAATGTTGTACATATCCATGGATAACAGTACAGACAAGGTCCCTATTTTCGCATATACTGGTTGTTCTTCTATTCTAATCTCTTTGACGGATAATGGTTTGTTTCGGGCGAAGAACCACGGAAATCGAAGTGGGTTTATAGTGCTGTCTGGTCCGGAAGTAGACGCCTTAGATAACAACACGGAAAAATTGGTCCTTCTACCCAAAGAAGAAAAGGATTTAGTGCCTCCGTATGGATCAGGGACATTCATTTACACTGGAGACGAGATTGCTCGATCAAGGTTCTGTCGTGCTGTCAGTGTTCTGCCGAACGCTAAACGTGAAGCAGGTGAAGAAATGTCTCTGTTTCTGGGAACCTTTGACAGGGAACAAGAATCGAGGCGCAAAGAACACTTGCTGTGGAATCGAGACACAAAGCACTCGCTGCATTACGCTGGACGACTACTTGGTAATAATATTCGGCGATACAAATATGACCCTAACCAAAAACGTGTGATTAGCGATAGTAAGGGTAAGAATGACTGCGGATGGCAGGCTTCAATTGACGCGGACGGCTATGTTCATATAGAGAATTACGATACCGAGAAGTTCCTTAAGTTCAAATGCAAAGGCGCTGAGCCAAACCGTGGTGTTATTCCGCCGTTGGGAGACGCGAAGCTGGCTGCTTTCTTGGAGAACGTGGAAGTGTTTGCCCGTGGTAGTTGTATGGAATTATTCAACGAACGGAGATTTGCGTAGATTTTGTATCACCTGTGGTATTCAGAAACAATTTCGTAACTTAGAGCAACACAAGAGCAACTGTTATAAAGGCTATCTAGTGATAGTATACACTGTACACCACTCCCTCTCCTCGCTGGCTTTACTTATGGGTCTACTAGCGTATCTACGCCTTTGTGTAGAACGTTTCTCATTCAATGAAACGTTCTCTCGCGAGGAAAGCCAGCACTTGTTCATGCCTCAATCATCCACATTTCACCAGCAACGAGCGCCTGTCGCCCATGAAGAGAAGGAAGGCCTAACGTTAATCCATTTTGAACACCATGGCACGTAGTGAGTAAATGTATTCAACAGGGGTGTAGTAAAATCGATTACGTGCTCAATCGATTGCAATTTGTGCTGTGAGCAGTCGATAGAGGTTTGCATTTTAGTTTAGCCCTGTAATTGGGGACTATCGTCCGCATCAAAGAAGAGAGAAGAACACAAACGATTTCAACGGAATTGTAATGCCGATTGCATAAAGAGCTAAACAGTTCTGAAACGACAGAGCATCCGAGCCGAGTGACAGCTGCATCTTCACGTGGTGACACGTAGTTATAGCGAGCGTTCCATCGATCGAGAACAAGGTTCGGGTCGCTTCACATGACTAGTGCACTCGAGTGCACAAGCTGATCATTGCGATCATCACCTATGTTTCCGCTTATGTTCACAGAATCTCCCATGAGCCAAGGCCATAAGCGAACGAAGTCGATCACCTTGGAACGAAAATTACAAGGAGACGCCCGCCCTCCCTTTATTCATGGGTGATATCACCAAATTGTGAACCACTTGGCAGCAGCCTCTCACCTGCCAAGTTTACATATCAATACAATTGTATCGCACGAAACATCATTCGCGATGACGATCGTCATGACGGATATGGGCTCAGACAGCGCGCTGCAGCTTGGCTAGAGTCACAGGAGCGTGCGAGAGACATGGGATAGGGATAAGTTCAGCCAGAGAAGATATTGAAGCTGTACCAACTCTCCTCGAGGGAAAACAGCCAAGCGTTGGAAGGGATATAAATATCGCAAGGTTACAGGTGTTGGCTCTTGAGACAGAAGTCTGTGCTCGAAGGCAGAAATGGTCAGGACCCGACGGCAGCGAGTTCGAATTAACGACAAGGCTGCATCTATCGGGTAGCCTTCTTCCTTTGTAGATACAGTACCGTCGCGGTGCAGGTAGATAGCCAACCACCAATCTTCCAATTGCAAGAGTGCGTGCAAAATTACGCGCGCTGGGTCTTGGACTCAAAAAGGTGCGCCAATTGGGGGGCGCTCACGTTGTTGAAATTCAGCCGCGCGTCGAATGGCGCGCTGATCACACCCGCTCGCCCCTCCCTCGCCACCCACCCACCGCATGCAAGCGACGTCCGTCTTAGCCGCGACTTTGTCCCTGCGCACATCATCTCTCATTAACTTCCAACCCCCACAACTCTCGACAACCTAGGAGCTCAACAACTCCTGAAGTTGAGGCACCCCTTCCTTCCCCGCCTCTCGCGCTCCGCCCTTTTCTTTGTATCCTCCCCCCCCCCCCCGCCCTTCCCCCTTCTGCCCCCCGCAAGACTCCTAGCGCTCTCTGATTTCACAACTTCGGCGCGTGCTGCTACTCTCTAATCTCGGCGTGTTTGCCACTGTATCGCTCATTGCTCCCCCGTGTTGCGCCCGCAATGGACTCAGCTCGCGCCGCAGATGGCGAGCGGCGTGTGGCAAACGATCAGTGGGACATTGATGGATGGCACATTCTTGCGTCCGAGGCCGAGAAGTGTTCCTTTCAAGTCGCAAAGCCCGTATACGAACGTCTCGTCAAACAATTCCCGCCCATCGGAAAGTTTTGGCGCTCGTATGCAGAACATCTTACCCGTGAGCAACCCGAGAATCACACCGATATCACTGCCATCTACGATCGCGCCGTTAAGAGCGCACCCACCTCAATTGACCTTTGGCGCAGCTTTCTTAAATACGTCAGCGCCAGAGCTGCGGAGATTCCCGGCTCCAAGCTTGAATCTGATGCCATTGCTGTGCATGAAAGAGCCGTAAAATGCGCCGGTTTGGACCTTAACGCCCATTCTCTATGGACTCACTACATCGATTTCGTCAAGAAGCAAACAATGCTTTCTGATAGTCAACGTCGAGACGCACTACGACGTGTATATCATCGAGCGGTAATGATTTCCATTCTTTTGTTTCAACATCGCCCTTGCGTATCTCATTCTTTGTACCTTCCGTACTCGCTTCAAGCACGCCCGCCCCTGTTCCCATCATCTTCAAAAAAGAACATTTCATGTACATCTTCGTGTTGTTCCTTCCACATGTTATTCAGTTTCATGTGTCGTCTCATGAATGTTGTTTGCACCTTCATAGTAGACATTGTGATCACACTAGTCCTCATCTCACTGTTCCACTATTGCCAATGTCTCTACGCATGATTATGCCAAACGGTTCTTCAAGTAGCCGCCCATTCGAGCGCATTGCTTCTTCATCTATGCGATAACCTCTTGCGCTTGATTGTTCCCCCATGTTCCAGGTAGACAAACAATGCCTAATTCGGGGCGGGCAGATGCTGATGAAGTGCATGAACGCGAACTACAAAGATTGAGATATTGCAAGAACAAACATTTATGCAACTACTAACCATAATTCTCATGTCCACTTGTCTCTCGCTACATTTTCATATCTTTATCTCTACAGGTCCGAACACCTATGCATAATCTAGACGCCTTCTGGCGGGATTATACTACCTTTGAACAGACAAGCAATACCAACAAAGAGATCGGTCGAACCCATCTGGCTGAAAATCAACCTAAGAATATCGACGCTCGTGCTGAGTTTCGTGCACGTAAAACGAGACGCGAAGGTCTTACTCTCTCGGCACTGCCGGTTCCCCCACGAGGACGTGCAAAGGAATCATCACAAGCCCAGCAGTGGCGCAGATTCATTCTACATGAACGATCAAACCCTTCCTCATTGGCAGACAGCGATCTTCATGAGCGTGTTCTACATGCCTATGAAAGTGCTCTCGCACCAATGCATCGGTACCCAGATTTCTGGATAGAATACATTTCATATGTTCACAGCACGCTTGGCGGTGAAGTGAAGCAGACGATTGGGAAGAGCCACGACAGTAAGGACTCCAACTCCAATGCTAACTCAGTTCTTACAAAGAAAATGGCCGAAACTCTAGAACCAATTCTGGAAAGAGCAATCGCCGCTGTTCCCCACAGTGTTGCCCTACATACCCACGCCAGTTGGCTCTACACGCGAATTGCAGAACCTGGGAAAGGGGTTATTGCGCTAGATGCGTTGTGCAAATCACACCCTTCTCCTCTTGCTTATGTTCATTTAATGCGAGCGACTCGAAAGCATGAGGGAAGAGATGCCGCCAGAAAAGTTTTCGGGCGTGCGAGAAAAGATCCAAAAGGAACGCATCCAAGCGTTTATGTTGCAGCGGCGTTGATGGAATTCTCCGTCAACAAAGACAGTAAGGTCGCTCGAAACGTTTTCGAGTTTGGATTGAAGAATTTCGCGAAGAACGCTGTCATGGCTACGGAATACGTCAACTGGTTATGGGGGACAGGGGATCTGGAATACGCTAGAGTAGTGCTGAAGAAAGTAATGCCCGATGCGAAAGGTACCCCAGCCGAGGTTCGTCGCCTGTGGGAGCGGTGGATTGACCTCGAGGAATTGATTGGAGATGCCTCCACCGTAGACCAAGTGGAAGCTATATGGAAAGAAAATGGAGTTGCACGGCCAGAGACTGTCGTCAGTGAGGTCTTGAGGAGAACACGTTTCCTTGGATTCGAAGGGTTTTCAGAGAATG
The DNA here is from genome assembly GCA_022539475.1 of Gracilaria domingensis. NCBI lineage: Eukaryota > Rhodophyta > Florideophyceae > Gracilariales > Gracilariaceae > Gracilaria > Gracilaria domingensis. The sequence continues at coordinate 574,980 of VCMS01000001.1, forward strand.
AAGTCGGGGCTGTCAACGGAAATCGAGCTGGTGCTTCAGATAAAGCAACAGGTGCCAGTACTGGCGGAGGAGGACGCCGGGATCCCAGAACGGGTCGAAGGGTTGGTTCATCAGGTAGTAATAAGGAAAGTGTGGGGAATGGAACATCGCAACGGCGCGTTGGTGATGAAGGTCAAGGTTCCGTCCTGAAGGTGGCTATCGAGATGCTTCAAAGAATGGCATCGGCTCTGCCTCCAGTAGGGGCACCTCCGCCAAACCCAGATGTTTTGTTCCGCATGATTGAGAATACTCCTGATTCGTTTCTTGACACACCTGTTGGAAGAAATGCAGGAGGGGGTTCCAGAAAAGGAAAGGACAACATGGCCTCGAAGAAGAGGAAGAGTGAGGAAATCACCCATATTGCAACCTCAGCAGCCATAGGCATAGGCGTCGGAGCTCCCGATGTATTTCGAGCGCGGCAGGCCGCGAAGCAGGCGAGAACAAGATAAATCTTTAGCTTGGACTACGATAAATTATGAGCTTCCTTGCATGTATGCCACTCAGGGTTTTGTCTGCTTGTACTTTCTCAACCTATTGAGTTCCAATCTCTGTCTCTCTCACTAGAAGAGAATATATTCTTCTGAACGCATGCGGCTGTGCTCATCACGGGAAAGGTTTGCTAAGGGCATCCCAACATGTACATATTATGAAATATGCATGTGCTTCTTCAGTCATCCTCTTTTTGAGTTCTCATATATTCCAGACCTGTTATGTGCTTCAACCCCAAAGCTCAAAATCTGTTTTCAATTTGCACCGGAAAGGAAGTTCAGCTTCGAAAAGTAGGGCATGGTCTCTCTCTCTCTCTCTCTCTCTCTCTTTATGGGTGTAACAGCCTAATTCCGGCGTGCTACAGATCGTTTCTGTTGAAAGAAACGTTCTCTCACTAGGAAGGCCAAAACCTTTTCAGGCCATTTTCTAATTATCGTCTTAACAGCTAGACCCTGTCGATCACTTAGAGCAGGTAAACACAATAGGGCATGGTCTTTGCTTTATGAGTAAAGCATATCCGCTTTTAGTCCTCGTCTTTGCTTTATGAGTAAAGCATATCCGCTTTTAGTCCTAGTTGTTGAGTTAATAGCAAAGTTTAGCTAAACAATTCACAAGGCTCACCTGGATTTTGAAGCTCTCTCTCTCTCTCTCTCTATGGAAACCGTGGAGCTAATTCCGCTCCTATGCGTGGGTTTGCTCAAGACCCAACGACCTGTTATACCTCTGCATCGCAACCACTGACCACAACGAAGTAGCCGTACTACACTTACTGCACTACGATGAGAAATATTAGATATCTTAGGTGTTTCCGACTGCGGGCGTTTCGCTACCGACGCTTATCGCCTTCTTCCTCCCACTACTCTCTTCATTCATCCTCTAGAGACCGTCAGCAGAGGGGCACATCACGACAAGGCGCTCCGCATGTACCAAATTGGCCACTCAAGAAACCATTGCGACTTTCTTTCCACCCAATCCTCATATCACCGGCGAAACCAGGTGCAAGAACCAGTCCGTAGCCTTTCACCGTCAGCCAATCCTAGTGTAGTCCGTCCGAGAAAACCCTGGAAGAACCCTCTTCAGAGGGAAAAGGCAGGGAAACGGCGGTAGGATCTTACTCCAATGACTTGCTCGTGACCTACTGCTCAGTACTTACGTGCAGCTAAACGGGGGGCATTTTTGCGACGTACCACCTAGGTCCCTGAGGGCGACCAGCGGGCTGACCGACCGTTCGGACGAGTTTAACGACCTGCCGGGTCGAAATTTGAAGCTCGAATGTCGGGAGAGGCCTCTTCAACAAACAAGTTGTTGTAAGTAACTAATCTAATGTCACAGCGGTGGGGCTCTGAATAACCATTACACACGAGACTGAATAAAGAATAATGTCCTTTGACAACGAGAAGGATGTGTCACTCCCTTCACATTGCGATCACAAGTGAGCAGTGCTCCTATACAGTAAACACAGGACACATGGGAGCCTCGGCGTTCAAGTAGGAACTTGCAAGCGCGACGAAGGTGTCTTGTGAAATTGCAACTGTGAAGTACTACAGCGACCTAACGTGAATCCAGTGATAGGAGTTCGTGTTTACTAAATGCTGTTGAGCTTACCGACTTGAGATTCATCCAAAATTGGGAAAAGGCCCCCACCTCTGTTCCCTCTTGCTTCTTGCTATCATCCTTGCGCTAAGGCATGGATTACGATGCACCAGAAAGTTAGAGGCTGAAACCGAAAACGCTTCATACTATGAAGTTTCCTGTTGCGGAGGCGAAGCAATTCATCGCAAGTGGCAATGCAGGGTTGATGAAAAGGAAAGTTACTGAGTAGTCGCAGCAGCTTCCAGTTGCAAAGAGAGAGAAACAACATCAGCCGTCGGTCCCCAGTATTGTGCCGTTCCCGGACTGCGATACTCATCGCCCAGCTTCCACGATTCTCTGCTTTGTGCAAACTCAACGAACGGGGCACCTTCAAGATCGACGAGCATCTTCTTGATGACAGCGGTTTCCTTACCATGCCTTCTTTCAATGTTCATCATCATTGTGAGAGGGAAGCCTGCGGGGATCCATTCTTCGGGTGCCTTTGTGAGGTTGGATAACGTGGCAACATATCCCGTCTTTCCATTGCAGCAGAGCGCGGCAGCAACTCTTCCCAGACCATAGGTGTAGTTTGCGTCGAAGTTTGAAGGCATGGCACATCTTCCTTCATAGCCTAGATAATGCGGGACGCCAGAGAACTTGCCTGTGTATAATCCTCGTTTCTTAAGCACTGACAGTTGGGCGGAAGCCATACCAATAAGCAGTCGCTCGGCTTCGATCTTGGCAACCTGAACATTGCCATGAGGATCACGCTCAAGCATTAGTTGGTTCGCGATTGCTTCCGGTAGCTTCGAAAATAGCTCAGCATTGGTGGCAGAAAGGGCAGCTGTGATTTCGTCCCGCGTGAGAGTCTTTTCAGTGTCGGCCAGAATTTCGTTCAGTTCAGAGATGAGCGCCTCAACATCGGGCATGAACTCCACAAGACCCTCTGGAAGGACGATGACACCATAGTTCTTGCCCATGCGTGCTCTAGCAACAATTAGGGTGACAATCTCGTCGACAATATCTGTGAGAGTAGTGCCATTGTGCCTGACCTCTTCTCCGATAAAGCAAAGATTGGGATGAGTTTGCAGAGCACATTCCAGAGCAATGTGACTAGCTGATCGTCCCATGACGCGAACAAAGTGGTAGGCTTTGCGAGCCGAGACAGCATCAAAGGCAAGACTAGCAACGCTCTCACAGTAGCTCTTGGAGGCGGTATCAAAACCGAACGACACCTGAATCTGGGCGTTACGCAAATCATTATCAATAGTCTTGGGGGCACCATTGACACCACATTTCAACCCGTGAGCACTGAAATCCTCGGCAAGCTTCATGGCATTGCTGTTACTGTCATCACCACCCACGATGACAAGCGCATCCAGCTGAAGCTCCTGTACGGTGTTTCGGACAGCTTCAAACTGGGCAGGACTTTCAATCTTGGTACGACCGGACCCGATCATGTGAAAGCCTCCTTGATTGCGATACGGGGCAACCATATCGGCATCAAGTTGCACGTAGTCGGCCTTGAGCAATCCATCCGGGCCAGAGCGGAAACCAAGAAGCTTGGACTTCGAGTTGAGCTTGGAGACGTAATCGAACATTCCACAGATGACATTGTGACCGCCAGGAGCAGGGCCGCCTGACAAAACGACGCCGATAGTCTTGGGAGCAGTGGCCGATGGCGGTTGAGAGGTAAAAGACAGAGACGGCTGGCCATAAAGGTTAGGGAAGAGCTTGCTGACAAGGTCGTGGTCGAAGGCGGCAGTGGTGGGAGCACCTTCTACAAGGATGACGGAAGCAGGGTCTGCGAGCACTGGGTTGTATCGAGGGTTATAGAGCAGACGAGCGCGCTGCAAGGGCGACAGGTTGCGGTGCTCGCGCGCCAAGTCGGAATGCGGCTTGGACGCGAGCACTTCAACAAGCGTAGGGTCGGGTGTGTCAGCGAGCTTCAAAAGCTTAGTGGCCATGACTGGAGAGGGGGGGGGAGGGGGGGGGGGAGGAGGAGAAAGTGTAACCAACAGCAGCAAGCAAACAAGTGGGTCAACGGCGGACGGCGCGACGGTCAACGTCTCGACGACGGCGGCCGTTTTATGCGGGAGACGGCGCGCGGCGCGCGCGCATGCCAAAGGTGAACGCGCCACTGAGCTCGCGTCATGGGCGTCATGCGCGCCACGCGCGCCGCGGCCGGTCATTGGCTGCGCGCAGATTTGGCGCAATGCGGGCCAATGGGCGACGGCGAGTTGCTGGCCCGCCGTTTCATCATTGATGCGCTGCATGGGCGGCGCGCGCCGCGCCGCGCGCTCACTGCGCAGCGCCCGGCGCCACGCGCCCACTCCGTGGCCGCTGCGCGCGCGCGCCGCTGGCCATACACGTTGTGCGCTGGCGCTTGTTTGTCTGCTGCCTCTCTCTCTCGCGCGCGCGCGCTTGTATCTTCTGCCGCGCGCATCGCGCCCGGCGCGATGAGCTCCGCGCGCGCGCGACGTCGCCACCATGCTCGCGCTTCTGTTCGCGCTTGCGCTGCTGGCGCTCGCGTTTCGCCGCGTGCTGTCGGCGCGGCGCGCGCGGCGGCTCGATGACGGGCCGCCGTTGTCGTCCGAGCTCAGTCGCCTCAAGGAGGACGCTTTTCGATACGTCGTGCCCAATCGCCCCAATGTGCTCGTCATGTACGCCACCGAGTACGGCTTTGCCCGCGAGGTGGCTCGCGAGATAGCCTCTCGTCTTTCGGGCACTGTTTCCGCTCGGGTGCTCAATGTCTTGCATTACCCGGTGGTCGACTTCACCAGCGAGAGCGTCCTGTTGTTTGTGTGCTCCACCACGGGCGATGGGGTGCCGCCCACAGAGGCCGCTGATTTCCGCGACGCCTTGGTTGCGCGCGATGTCTTGCTGACAAAGTCGTTGCATGTCGCCGTGCTTGCGCTGGGCGATACCGCCTACCCCCATTTCTGTCGAGCAGGCGCCATTTTCGATGCGCTCTTCACTGCTTGTCCGCGCCTTGTCGAAAGAACCGACGTCAACCAAGAGGATTGGTCCGTCATTAATGACTGGATTGATCGTGTGTCGAGTGCCATTACGCCGCTCGTGGAGCGCCAGCATGCCACTGTACCGGATTACTTGCCGGGTGCTATGCTCAAGTACGTCGCTGCCAATCAGAACATCATACGATATTCGAGGAATAACCCCTACATGGCTACGCTATGCGGTCGCACTTCTCTCACATCGCAGGCCTTTGACATGCCAGATGCAAAGGAGGTTGTGCGCGTCGAATTGTCGGTAGACCCGCATCACATCGAGTACACCGTTGGCGATGCGCTCGCCATTATTCCCAAGAATAATTCGGAGCATGTATCTCGTCTTTTGCTCACGTTGGCCGTCAACGGGCACGAACTTGTCAATCTGCAGGACAAGCAGCGGCCTGTGTCGCTTGAAGACGCCCTGACAGACAGTCTCGATATTGCCACTATTAAGCCTGAGCTTGTTGCCCATCTGGCACGCCGTTCCGATGAGCGCTCCGATAAAGAGCTTGCCACTCGCATAGTGGGTGATGACCTTGCTCACCCGTCGCTTACCGAGTTTGGCAAGGCTTACGTGCAAGAACGTGAGGTTTTTGAAGTGCTGTGCGATTTTAGAACCGTTCCTGTCTCACCGCAACAACTTGTCGATCATTTACGCCCGCTTCACGCTCGCTATTATTCTATTTCTTCAACTCCAGTCACCAGTTCTGACCGCATAGCGATAACTGTGGATGTGTTGCGATACACCACGTTGAACGTTGAACGGCAGGGGGTCGCAAGTACCTATCTCAAAGACCGCTGCATCGTCAACTCAACTCACATTCCTGTATTTATTTCGAAGAATCCCAACTTCCGTTTACCGAAAGACAGTGGAAAACCTGTTGTCATGATAGGGCCCGGTACAGGCATTGCTCCATTTGTCGCTTTCTTAGAGGAGCGAGTTGCTCGAAACGCATCAGGTCAAAACTGGCTGTTCTTCGGATGTCGTCACCAGTCACAAGACTTTCTCTACAAGCAAAAATTGTACAACTTTGCAGATGCTGGACACCTCACGTTGTACACAGCGTTTTCCCGTGATGGCCCGGAAAAGGTTTACGTGCAACATAGAATGAAAGAATGTGCGCAGCAGTTGTGGGAGTTGATGGAACAAGGCGGTCACTTGTACGTTTGCGGAGATGGTAGACACATGTCCGCAGATGTTGACGAGGCTCTGAGGGATATCATTGTCGAATGCAGCGGGTTTACTGCCGAACAAGCCAGCACATACTTGGAACTACTAGGCGAGCAGAAACGATATCAACGCGATGTGTGGGTTTCATAGCCCACAGCGACCATGTAATATCTGATTCAGCGATGAGCTCACTCAAATACCCTGCTTACATTTAACCTCTCTTTCTAAGAACGGCTACACGTACATACAACCAAATGATGCACAGTTTTCGCAAGATTCATCACAGATAAATATGTACACAGGTTTTGACGAGAAAAAGCTGTTGTATTCTGCTTTAGACCGATGTGACCTACCGAAGGTAGATATAGTAAGCTTCGCGATCACTACAGAACTTCTATTGCGGGTCCTCCTTGTCCTTATAACCATCTAATCTGTACAAATGCAATTCGGTGCCTACAAACTCATTCCGAAGACAAAATATTCCGGAAGCATCAAAAAGTCAAACCGACTCGTATTTCGGAAGACTACATGCAGGTCCACTACTCCATTCCCCCACCTTTTCCTCCATTTGCGACCAAGCCTGCCATACAGCAATATGCGTCGGGTCTGCATCAATGCCCTTCTGGAACAATGAGCGAGCGACTTCAATATTGCCAACTTTTTGCTCCACTCGAGCCCATGCCTGCCATGCAGGGGCACATGTAGGGTCAGCAGCGACTGCCTTCTTAAACAAAGATCGTGCCGTATCTACATTTCTGTTTCGTCCCTCTACACAAGCCCATGCTTGCCAGCTAATAGCGTGGCGGGGGTCCGCTCGAGTGGCAGATTCGAACAAGCGACGGGCCTCTTCCAGGTTGCCTTCTTCGGCTTCCATTCTCGCCCAAGCATTCCATGTGGGGGCATTATACGGATCCACTTCTGTCCCTCTTCTGAAGAAACCCCGAGCCGCTTGTATATTACGACAGCGGTGTTCCATGATACCCCATGCTTGCCAAATGTATACATGCTTCGGATTTGCGTCAGCACCGCGCTTAAAAAGTTTCCTCGCGTTTGATATGTTACCAGCCTTTTTCTCAGCTAAAGCCCAAGCTTGATAAGTGGGCGCCACCTGCGGACCAGACATGCCCGGACAGGCCAAGGTGGCCAAAAAGAGCTGTCGTGAACGATCAAAATTTCCACAATGACTCTCAGCCGTACCCCATGCGTGGAGGATCTTGGCGCATTGTTTGCCATATCGGAGAAGACCTTCGCGGAAGAGATCCCTTGCTCTACCCCATTGCTTTTGTCTCTCTTCAAACTTCGCCCAAGCCAACAACGCAGCTATTCCATCTTCACCAGTGGCCTTCGAGACGGCGGTCTTATACAAAAATCTAGCGCGGGAGAAGTCATCTTGCGCCGCTTCAAAATTGGCCCACGCTATCCAAGTGCGGTGCGAATGCTCATTAAGCTGGGCTCCAGTCGCGAACAATTCGCGCGCTTTTCGCTTATTGCCATACTTGGCCTCAAACATCGCAAAGGCCTGAATGAGTGGTGCATGACTGGGATCAATTCGCAACCCATTAACAAAACACTTCTTAGCGGCCGAGATGTGACCCCTCCTCTGTTCCATAAGCGCCCAAGCGTTCCACGCGGCAGCCTCGGTAGAAGGGTCAGGTGCAGTTCTAACAGCACGAGTGAACAAATCTCGGGCGGATTGCTCGTCGCCATGACAGCCTTCCAGACAACCCCAGGAACGAAATACTTCAGAGGAAGCATCAGCATCGACCAAAGACCGGAAAGCGGCGCGCGCAGCTTCGTAACGACGCTCGCTCAAGAGGGCACGTGCTTGTTGTAACGGAGAGGGAGGTGTATCGTTCCGTCCATCTCCAGAAGAAGGCCTCTTCGGTGGCGGCATCGGCCGACTTAGACGCTGCGCAGGCGCACGAACTGGCGCGGCGACGGCAATGGTCATGCTCAGAACGGGTCGGAGCGGGTCACGACGCGACGTACGCAGGGAGAGTTTCCCAGCAGGGGTGGGTGAGATGAAAGCCGACATTCTAGACGGAAACGACCAGGTGAAGATGCTGCGAGAAGTGGAGCGCGAAGGCTGGTACAGAGGGCGAGGAGGAGGCGACTCTGGAAACACGCCAACGTTGATATCACGGGGTGGGCACGGGGCAGCTGGCGCCGGGTGCACTGCGTAGGGTTTGGGAGAGGTGCAATTGAGAAGCGGGCTTTCGCGGCCGAGATCGGCGGTGCGACAAGGAAGTTGACCAATGGCAGGGTGGCGTTTTGCTCTGACTGCAGAACGCCGTCGACCAACCATCGGCCTTTCTCTCCGCGTTGGGCTTCGACATGGCTGCAGCTGATTGGCTACTGAGCGTTAGTACAATATCCTCGGCGTATCTTGACCCACAGGAAGCGGCAGTTCATGCAAGGGAAGGCGTTGATTTCTTGCCGGTTGGCGAGGGATACGCGCCACCCGCGCTGCACCCTCTAGCGTTTTCGCACAATGACATCGGTCGAATAGACACTAGAGTTGCGAGAGTCTGATATTACTCATCTTGTCTTCTATCGATAACACACATGGTTAACAACAGACTTCCCGCTGTTGATATCTACACCATACGCATGACATCGCTTTGTACGCTATACGTACGAGCGCAAGAATGCAGTTTGTCTCCATGCGAGCTTCTCTTCGCCAGAATGCAGTAAGATATCAAAGGTTACGGAGAGTATTGATGCTTACAACTTCGAACCCAGCATGTAAAATGCTGACTGCATTTTAGCCCATGCATTTTAGCCGCTAAAATGCAGTCAGCATTTCTCTCTCTCTCTCGCGGTTTGTACGTGTATAGATAAATATTTCAAGTTCCTCATTCTTTTGCCACAGTGTACCAAAGGTACCAAGGGTGCATAACTGCTTGACACATAATTCGCACGAACAAATATTAATAGTAGTTTCAAAAACAGTAGTATGAAGCCCTGTTTTTGGTTTGAGTTCTGATTGGCTCCAAACATTGTCTTCATAATCGCAGCGCAAGGGGCGTTTTGCCATTAATATTTGTTCTTGCGAATTATATGGTAAGCAGTTACGACTGTTCCATGGGTAGAACAGCAGGCTAAAGGGAAGGATACTAAAAGAGTCTTTAGTACTTTTGGCCTGGATTGGCCTTTCGACGAGAAAGCCGTGGCCACGTATGCCGCTGCACCTGCGAATACGTGAAATGTATAGATCCAATGTTGTGAAGTGATCCTTGAGAGCAAATAGATTGCTCGCTGGTAAGGTTAGAGGGCTACTGTCAGATCGAAATCCCTGTCCAGACAAGGCGTCCCGTTCCTCGCGACGTTCGCCATACCTTCGTATTTGCCACAGTCACCGCGGCAGCTTTTCAAGCGCAGACGCTTGACATTCTGCATTCCAATCTTCACGTTCATCACTGTTCAAATATAGACTCCCGCCTTGCGCGGACTGAAGCCATGGACGAAGGTAAGCACAATCCTCCTTTGCTTCGAATTTTCCGTAACGCCCTGAGTTTTGAGTGCTCGTCCCTGACATGCGCCTCTCCCCTCTCTGTGTTTTATAAATCCGGAAGACTTCTTCAAGGACTATCCTCCAGTCGAAAATGACGACCAAAACGACTCGTTGGATCAGGACGCCGCCGATGCTCCTTCTCCAGATCCTCTGCAGGCTTTTGTACTAGGAGGGCCAGACGATCAACCCGCAGCCGATGAATCGCAAGACGAGCATTACGGCAACGGTGGACCCCCACCCCCGGAAGACGACCAACCCGAATGTCCCGCCGTCACGGAATGGCGCGCGTCCTTTGCGAAACGTCTACAAGAGAAGGTCGAGAACGAAAGAAGTGTCAAAGCCGAAAAAGCGGAACGTGCGAAAAATACCTTAGAAACTATGCATGCGCGATGGAAGTCCAACGTTATTGCATCCGAAGAAGCGAATAAGAAGAAAGAGCGTGAGTTTATCATGCAGAGAGATGGCGTTATCTCGCGCATGAGCAAAAGAGGTGAGCCACCGAACTGGGAAATTATTCCTCACTTGGTGGATATGACTGGCAAGTATAAGGAGGGGGCTCGCGATACGAGTCGCATGCGACAAGTCTTGTTGCGAATGAAGAGCAACTAGATAAACTACGTCTGCACACTTTTGAGAGAGCTAATGCCGTCCGTACGCAGCAATTTCTGATCGATCCAAAGCGAGTTTGTGTTCAGTTTTACGGCGAGGTATCCCGCGTCTGCGAAGGAATCATTTCATACCAAACTCCATGAGCCAACTCTTCTTTCTTTGAAAGCTAATTGCCATCTCAAGGATCACAAGAGTACATATTCTGTACTCTTAACAGACCGCTCAATTCAATTTATTCATTCATGGAAGAGCGGTGGAAACACTTTTGAAGCCATGGATCTGCAGCGCCGAAGACATCGTCAATGTGGTCATGATTACGTGTACGACAAAATGACGGGGGAATGTCGGGGGCCTGAGGTATTGCTTCGTTGCATTCTTCGCATAAATATGTAAAAGGAAAAACGACTTATGTACCTAGTTTCCTTTGATCCCACTCAAACTTGGCTGCGTATCCATGTTTCTTTGCAGAGCTGCTGCCACATCTCGATGACTCTGAATGATTTGAATGATGTGATGCAAATGTTATCGGTTGACTCTATACAAGAGCGAGGATGGAGAGTCCGCAGCTGTTCAACGGACTTCTGATCCCCATGGACACTTGATAAGTAATGTATACGTTGCTGTCTTTGACCCAGCATACTCCAGTCAATGAGTAGTTTCATCAAGTTCGACTTCACGCTTGCGCCCATCTCGTCAAACTTTGTTAGAGGACCTTGATTTCCATGGAGACGACATAGCAGGCCGTGACCATAAGATTGCAGTTGTGAGAGGAAGAAGATCGCCGATCCAACTTCCTTCGTTGTTCAGACTTATCGCACGGCAGTTCCTCTCAATATAAAGGGGATTTGAAATGTTCAGGTACGGGTTCTTGGCATGTAGCCCGCCTCTTCGAGAAACGGTTCGTTCTCAAACACTGACATTCGTTCCTTCCTCTTCCGCAGCAAGTGGACTGCCATTAACTCCAGCAGAATTCCTACCACAATACTGACGACAGATAAGACAACAAAAACTACTCCGATGTCTCTAAACTGCGATTTTCCAACACATGATGCAGACCATACTTCTATTTCACCAAAAGTTCCATTCCCAAGATGGTATGCAATGGTCTCTGATCGTCTCCCATTCCCTGCCTGCATCAATTCTATACCCTTGATGAGGAATGGCAAAACAGACACGATATCAGTAAATAGGATGTACACGACTATACTGAACGTGCTACGATCACCAAAAAAGGTTCCAGGCACAATTGTCATGATAAGTGGCAATGCTAAAATAGCAACATTGGAAGGTACCAGAGAATCATCTGCTTGCTCAATTCTGAGGTCGTTAAGACGTAGTGCTTCGTTCACAGCCGGGTTATTTTCCATTTGCATGCTAGTATGTGAAGCCAGTGGACTTCTAGCACCCCATCGAGAAAAGAGGGTGGTGGAACGCTCCCAAGGGCCTCGTGTGATTTCACTGTTATTTTCTAAGACTAGTTTAGGTTGTATCATCTCTAGGCTCCTAGAAAAGTCTTCCCGGACCCATTCTTCAACGTATTGGCGATGAAAGTCAGGGACATTATTATCAACAGGATGGTTTGTCATCGAAGTTCGAACAAACAGTCGATTGTTCTTTCGGTATGCTGAGAAGTTCTCAACCGAACATCTCTGAGAACCCCGCTGAAGAGACCAGTCAGCTTGTGCAAAGTTCGTTTTCCACTCCTTAATTCCGGAGTTTGCGGGAGCGTCATGAATAGAGCCAAGAGCTTTTGAAGTTGCCCTCACGTAATCGTGGACAATCCTCTCGGCATCGTTCTGAAGACTCTTCGACAGGTCACCAACTTCAACGGCTTGGGTCATTACGATTTCCATGGGGCATGTGCCGTCGAAAGCCTCATGTGGAATTTGTCGCTTTTCGGCGGCATCAGGAGCCATAACAACCCATTCTGTGAAACCAAATAGATTACACGGGTCTGGTCGATTCTCCCTTCGTTCATCGAACAGTTCTACCAGTGTTTTCAAGAGTTGAATTCCGCCTTCGGTAGCTTCTCGGTACTGGGAGTCCGAGCGCAGCTTTGCTGCCGTAGAGGAGTTCGTAGAAATGGACAAGTAACGTGGGATTGGCCACAGAGGATGATCGAAAGGTGGTTGTATGCTGCGGACATCTTGCACTGCGAAAACATGTAGAGCGAAGAAGAGGAGGAAGAAAAGATACCTCATGAGCAAAGTCGAGGTGTGAACTTGATTAACTTCACGGGATCAAGCGATGAGGAGAAGCGTTCAGTTCAGAGTGCGTGGTTCAGAGTTTTTAAGATGCCCGACAAACTTGTGAGCTCGTAGACTCTGTCAGAGTTGGGGTTTCCAACTTGCAATGAACTTGAGATGGCCATAACTTCAGCTAAGCTTTACAAACAGGAAGAAAGCCGTGACGCGAGAAAGGTCCATTGACCGCATTTAGCTTCAAACTCAAACTCATTTTGGTTTCGATGAGACTCATGTAAGTCGAAAAAGGTCATCTTGCAAGGAAGGCTAACCAGTTGTGGAGTTGTGGATACTGCTTAGGAGGTCTATCTGTTATGTGCTTCGTAACTCGCACAATGCGCTGAACGGTGTGGTTGCTGCATACGATGACAAACGACGATCAGTCAAAAAGCTACGTGTGTATGAAATTTGCGGGCGCAGATCTGTAAACATCAAGCTGTGTCGTGCTCTGGGCGCTGGTTTCAGTTTCTGTCATGATGGTGGGCAGCTACTCGCACGGAAAAAGAGGCCGCATACATATGATTTACGCACCAGCAGCGGTAGATCATAAACCAGACTGATACACACTCAGGAACGAGGAGCAGTTTGCCTTCATGTGAGTAACGAAGGTTCCCTGTATGAATGAATGACGGTTCAAAGTGTGGACACGAAGAAGGCGCCAGCACCCACACGTAAGGTTGCAGTCCTGCAGAGTTACGCACGTGGGTTGGTTTGTCCGTCCGCTGAGGGCTTTAGCGCCTGAGACAGCCTGTAACTTAAATCTGACAAGGTTGCGGCCCTCGTGTGTCGCACAGCAAAGCAAGTCAGCGTGGACGAGAATGCTGACGTTGCTAGCATGATGGTAGTAAGGCTGCCGTGTTACTCATCCAGGGCTCTGCTGATGAGGGCCAGGGGAGAGAGAGGGACAGTAAGCTTCGTCTCGGGCCCGGGCGCTTGGGGGTTGGAAAGAGATATGTTAGCTGGACCAGTTGCCCCGGTGCAATCTCGAAGGACTTTGCGCGAGCAGAGTTGGCGGAAATCACGTGCAGCTGCCGTGCACGACGCCGTCAACGGTACCGCCGCCCCGCCCCGCCGCGCCGGTTCGACGCCTGCGCGTCCCGCGGCAACGAGCCAAGCGCAAGCCGCCAAAGAGCAAACGCCAACGTGAGCACGGCATAGCGCGCGCTCACAGTTACAGCAAACTGCATCATAGCCAAGCGCCGCCGGCGCCGCGTCCACTTGCCTCCCGCCAGGTGGCCCCATCGCGCATTCAGGACAGCTGCCCGAAATTCCGCCAGTCCGTTCGCAGCTCGCGACCCCCCAGCCCTGTTTACATACTTCCAACAGACTGCTAGCTCCTCCCCCCCCCCTCGGCGTGCTTCTTCTCGTTCGGCGGCCGCCCTCACGTCGGTCGTATGCCGCCCCCATCGCTTTCACAGCCGCTTGTTCTCACGCGCGAGGCTGCTCCCATGCCGCTCGCGTTGCGGGTGCACATGCAGCAGCAGCAGCAGCAGCAGCAGCAGCAGCAGCCGTCTTCTGCGGCCTATCGCTCGCCGCCGCCGCCGCCGCCGCCCCTAGACGCTGATTTGCACACGCGTGAGTTTCATGTATTGCTTGATGCCGATGCCGCCGTTGACGAGACCAAGCTTCGTCGCGCCGCTTCGTCCGGAGTGCCTCCACACATGCGCCAGCGTGTATGGAAGCTTCTGTTGGGCGTTTCGTCCTTTGATACCGCAGACGACCTTGCGCTGCACCTCAACCGCACTCACTCTTATAATGCATATAGCGCTGCCATCGATCCTGATGACTACATCCCCAGTCGCATACGGCGCGTGCTGAAGAGGTCCCGCACTGCGTATCAACCGCTTTCCCGTCATGACCACCGCGTGCGCCACGGCTCCTCGAGTGGCGAAAGTTATGATGGCGACGACGATGATGAGGACTCTGTCGACGCTCATCGCCCTTCTACTCCGGTATCTTCATCCCGCAATTTCCCCCTTCCCTCATCCACCTATGGGAAGACCACTCAGCGCAAGCGACACCAAGCTGTGGACCGCGAAGTCCAGTCAAAGTTCATACGCGTTATAACCACCTACCTCGAGACAGCCCCCGCTGACGTTCAGTTTCACGACGACATGGTGTATCTCTGCGCCCCGTTCATAGAGATCATGCCTACCGAGGCAGACGCCTTTCACGCCTTCACTGTTCTCATGAGGACATGTCAACACCTGTACACGGAACAAGGACTCAAGGAAGCTGTTGCGGACTTCAATCTCATGTTTCGAGACATGCATCCTATCCTGTATGACAAATTTGTCGTGGAGGAGGTCGATATGAATCGTTTCGTATGCCAATGGTTACGTGGGCTGCTGGTTCATCAACTACCGCGTCGATGTTTGCTTCGGCTGTGGGATTCCTATTTTGCTAATCTTGCAAAAGATGCTCTCGCTTTGCACCCATTCGTCTGTCTCGTCTTCATCGAACTTCTGGATCAGGAACTGGAAGAGTGTGACGATTCTGAACGCATTCTGAGTGTTCTTGGAAAGTTGCCGGCCACGGATATCGATCATGTAATTGCTCATGCTCATACTGCAAGAGAACGGCTTCGGGAAAAAGGCATCGTGTGATCAACCACATGGAGTTAAACCGTCACTGTCACATCTTTCTCAATTGCCCCTTGTATTTGAGTAATTTCTCTTGTAGTACATCCTAGCAGACCCCCGTTGTCTTCGTCTGTTATTACAATCTCCTCAAGAACTTTTCACTCGAGAGTGCATCTCATTTCCGCTGACGTTCCTTCTCCGTTTTTCCCACAGCACATCGCTTAAGGCGATGACTTACGCTGGATGTTGCTTTTCCGTTATATCTTTGTCGCTTCAAGCGCCAGATGACGTCAGGCGCCATTTGTTTTCAGAGCTCAAGACGGATCCGCAGCGCTTGAAAGCCGATTCCGTGACATGTTCTTGGAGCAAAAGCCAACAGAGCGCACACACTTAGAGACACAAGAATATTTGTGCGTCAGCAATCTTAAACATAAAGGTTATACATAGCTCAGAAAACAAAGACGATGCAGACCCGCATCAAACGCTCACTCTTACTGTAACCAACAGCATCGTGTATATAACTCTACATATTATAACAACGCGGCATCTCTACCAAGTTTTACAACCAATCTTGCTCTTTGTCTCTTTCAGGGCGCTGGCGTAACGTTTGCAAAGTAAAGCCCACCTCATTTAGTTCATTGTCAGACCCATAATGGCGTCCACAACATCCTTGTTACTCTTCTTAAGCGCCTTAACGGCCTTGGCTCGTGACACATCGGCTTGTGACATGACCAATTCGATATCCTTTGCCTCCAGATCGCTCTCGTCCAAATCTCCTTCGTCCTCGTCTTCTTCCATGGCCGCTGAATCGGTGCCTGGTGCTGCTGCGTTCACCGGATTCATCTCCGGGATCCTGAACTGTTCTGCTGCACGGTTCTGCGCCACGGCGGATAGATCCTCAATCTTGGCTTCCCCGAATATGATGTATGTGTCAGATTGGGGTGATTTGTACACTTCGGGCTTAGATATGACGAATAGGTAGTTTTTATTCTTCTTGACAGTCACACGGGTTACGCCGGAGACAGATTTCAACCCAAGCTTCTGAAGAGCTTTGCGGCTCTTTTTCTCAGCGCGTGAGTGCTTGACCTCGCCTTCCTCTTCACCATCCGCTTCGATAGCAGTGGCGCCCGCAATAGAGGAGGGATCGAACTTGGCACCTTGACCCGTAGCGGCATCGGCCGGCAAAGTGTACTCTGGCGCTGCCTCAGCCTCTTCGACATCCTCCGTTACCACGGTCTCGGAGGGCTTGTCTTCCATAATTACTTCCTTCACTTCGGTCATTTTCGGTTAGTCAAAGTCAATATAGGCTAGTCTTCAAGAGGCAGCTGCAATCGATACGATCACAGCGGGCTACACTAACAGCGATAGCGTGGTTGTAGCTGCCGGGGATGTGGGTTTGTAGGCGGCGACGATCACCTGGCGGCATGGATCAAAAACAGAAACACAGAACATCAGCTGGTTGTGATCGGTTCTGAAGGGGTACGTAAATGGATCACTAATCGTAAACCCTTTTTTGGATCATATCACTCCTTTTTCTCGTTACATCTGGATTGCAAGTTCACCTTTGCACGGTGCATCCTTCAGTGAACATCACCACGCATCAAGAAGTTGAAAACAGTCAATCGGTTGCGGCGATCGCCATCCAAAAGTTGGTACGTTCAGGACCGTCGTATCTTTGTACGTCTTCGTCAGACCGCAGCATACAATAGTCACCAATAACGAATTCAGACTTCATCACCAGTGCAAGACCGTAACCATTTCTCGTTGACACTTCCAACTGAAATCATAAGAAAAGTCTGTCGTACCCCGGCGACACTAGGACCTAGTCTGTCCGGACTGTGAAGCTTGCTTTCTTGCCCATGCTAATATAGCTGTCTGAGAAGTGCTTTCTAATGTGATACTCCTTGATACTGGAACAAGGAAGAGTCCGAAACCAATTGAAAGCCAAAAGTATCAAACAACGCACACGCCTTGCTCACTTCTTGCAAAAGACTCCTTGACTGCTTCTCGTTGGGCCTTCAAGACCTAAAACAGGCGCCGCCTCAATAATCTTGGATGCAAATGGCAAAACTACCAGACCATGACCGGCCGATCCCGTCTGACACAGATTTTGAGGTTAACACACTTGTGCTTGCGTTTCACGGAAACTTATTGTACGAAGCGACTATTTTGAGCATAGATCGGGAACCCGAACAACCCCGCGCTCATGCGTACTTAGTTCATTTTCATGGGTGGAAGAAGTCATGGGATGAAAAAGTCCCTGCGAATCACGTATTTCAGCACAATGACGACAACTTGTTGATTGCACATCGGCTGCTAGACGGAGCAAATCGAATGCGTCAACAGGCCGTACAGGCGTTGCAGCCCTCGGAAAACGAGAAGGAGAGTCGGCCGCTGGCGGATAAGAACAACTCAAGCGCATCGTCCCCAAGTCAACTATTTCAGATTCCGCCAGGTTTGCAGAGGCAGTTGGTGGATGACTGGGACGCGATTACAAGAGAAAACAGACTTGTACCTCTACCACGCCCGCTTACGGTTCAAGCGCTCTTGCAAAAATGGGTTGGAGGACGACGCCAGTCATCCGATAAAGCCGCCCGAGAAGTTGCCGAAGGCTTGCAAATATATTTCGATGCCGCGCTGCCGATGATACTGCTCTATCACTTCGAAAGAAAACAATATAGAGATCGTGTGGAGACGTCTGACAAACCCCCCAGTGCCATCTACGGACCTGAACACTTACTGCGTCTATTGTTCAAGCTTCCTTTTATTCTTGAAGAAGGACCTATGGAGCGGGAAAAGTTGGAATCTATAGCAGAGAAGGTTAACGAACTCGCAAAGTACATGCAAAAACACGGCAAAGCGCTTTTCCAAAACGAATACGACCCTGCCCCAGAGACATATATAAGAACGGCCACCGAATGTCAATGATACATATGTACCAAAGGGCCCAATGAGTTTTTCATGGGGTAAACTGGTACTGTAGTTTTGTTCGCAAGAAGTCTTTGTTACACAGAACGCCTTTGTACGCACGAAATTTAATGGAGTCAAGGAGAAAAGAAAATCTCCCACTTTGCTACGATGATTCTCGAAGCGGTTTACCAGAGCGTAGCAAAGACTGAAAGTGGTTTGACTCCGACCACCGCTTTAGTTCCCGAGCGCGTAAAATGGGCAATGGATGTGTACTTGATAGTGTCATTGATTGGCGCAAAAAGTTCCCAAGACCCGTTTTTGATTCTTCATCGAACTGATCAGCTTGAGCCAAAAACTCATCTAGGTCCATCTCGTCTGAATACTTTGACACGCCACCCGTGAGTTTCATGAGGGCGGACATGGCAACGTTCTTATCCTGCATTACGAGCAGCATTGCTCGATCGCATGTTAATTCTGCTGCTCGCTGCCACGCCAGTAACTGCCTGTTCAACACTTCGTAAACGATGCTTCCGAGAGTGTTTCCCAATGTCGATGACGAGAGTAGAAGCAGGAGGTTAGCCATTGTGACCCATACACCGTGCTCGCTCTTCAAATGTCCTAACTCGTGAGCGAGAACGGCTTGCAACTCTTGGGGCGTAACAAGCTCAATAAGTGATGAATGCACAACTATGAACGGCTTGTTTCCCTGTACGGCAAGTGTGTACGCATTCGGCACTGGGTTTTGGCGAACGTAGAGTTGAGGAACTGGTACGTCTAGCACCTCACATGCCTCTTGCAACATTGTATGCATGGATGGATATTGCTTTGCGGTTACTCTGACACCAGTAGAAATATTTTCGAAGAAGAGCATCTGCTCTGCCGTCTGTAGCACCGAGCGAAGAATCCATTCAAGACCGAAGAGAGACTTCAACACCCGTGTCGCTCGTACATCTATAGGATGACGAAACTGGTCTGGACGTAGTGACGGGAATCTCACTCGCGAGGAAATCGAATTGATGGAATTGGTTGCTGATGAAGCTGAGCTCGAAACGATTGTTGACCTTCGACAAAACCGCGAGCTCGGGCGAATTAAACGTGCTGGATTCTGGGTCGAAACGAAACTAGTTCTTGTCGGGGCTGCAAATGTTACGAAGGGAGCTACGAAAGCCATCGCGCGGAGCACTAATATGTATGCGGCTGGCGCTTTCGTCAAAAACGCATCGATGAGGTTGAGGGTGGTTGTTGCGAACAGAGTACAGGTACTTCGTGAAGAAAGAAAGTTGGAAGGCTGGCGTGGTGAGGTCGACACATTCAGTGCGCCTGGGAACTTAGTATCGAAGGCTATCCTACCTCCTGGACTCTCTAGTAGACCAGTAAGACGACTATAGATATCTTCCCCGCCAAGGGGCAGAACGTGAAAATGAATTAATTTATGATGGCCTTCGTTTGCACGCTACACATCACCACTCAGCGTCGGTTGAACACGGAATTGCAGATCTTCAGCCAATTGAAGCATAGGAAAGGTATAATATCCGGAGAAGAGATCTATATGAATCTCGCAGTTGGGGATCACACCTCAAGCCATCATGGCCTCCTACGGGCTTTTAGGGAAGGATTTTGCTTGCAATGGCTTCATCATGAAGCCATTGCGAGACAAAATCCTTCCCTAGAAGCCTCGTAGAAGGCCTCTTGAACTACAAGCACACGAAAGGATAGCATCTCAGCAGTTCGTCGAAACTACAAAGTGAAACATCGGTTTTAAATTATGCTAATAGATCACTAGAACATCCTTGTAAACTTTCAGCATCCGGTCTTTCCAATGACTTCGTTACCCTTCAACAGGAATCATGCAGACTTTAGATTTCTCCTCCTTCATCACAAAGGCCAGCATTCTGATTGTCCCATATATGGTATCAATACTAGGTGTATCCTCGCCGCATACTCGAGCCATCTCTACGACCGCGCCCATAATGGTTTCTATTTCCATTTCGCGTCCTGCTTCAACATCTTGAAGCATCGACGTTTTATGCCTACCAACCTTCGCTGCCCCATTTACCCGTCGTTCAATTGGCAACCTCATCTTCGACCCTAGCCTATTGGCAACCTTTTCAACTTCTTTCATCATAAGAACTACGACTTCTCGACCAGCTGGTATTGTGCACAAGACATCCAAGGTCGCATGAGTGAGAGCAGATAGAGGATTAACGGCTACAGTGCCCCATAGTTTGAGCCACATCTCACCGCGGACATCTTCGAGCACGGGAGATTTAAACCCGGCGTCGATTAGCATGGTAGAAACCCACTGAACCCTTTCTGTAGTCTGTCCATTTGGTTCTCCAATCGGAAATCGTATGCCTTCTACATGCCTAATCACTCCTGGAGACGCAACAACTGCAGCTGGGTATACCACTGTCGCAATCAGCTTTTTGGGATCTATTGAAGTCTTTAATACACCTCCAGGGTCGGCGCTCTCCACAGTTCGATTCCTAAATTCCGCGGGTCCGTTATATTCTTGGAAGTACCACCAAGGAATCCCATTTTGCGTTGCCAGCACAACAGTGTGCGGGCCTATTATATGATGAAGAGCCGGAAGTACAGCCTTGATCTGATGCATTTTCAATCCCAGAATCACAAGGTCTTGTTCTCCAGCTTCTTCGAGTGATGCTATGAACGTAGAACCATTTGCGGATTCGACGGTGCTCCCATCCAGTTTTATCAATTTGAGAGCTCCTTCCTTCCTTTTTCATGGCAGCAAGGTGCGCACCTCGGGCAAAAAAGGCAACATTATGACCGCGACGAGACAGCTCCACCCCTAATAGTCCTCCTATAGCCCCTGCTCCTACCACACATATCCGAGCTTTCTCGGGGTATGGCATATTTTCATAGCCTGTCTACACAAACACTTCCAAGTAGAAATTATGAATAGCCCGGGAAGTCCGATTTAAATGTTGAAAACGATCAGACCTCAAAAAGCCAGAGCGGGAAGAAAGAAAACGGAAAATCTAACCCCTGATGCGGTGGTACGAAGGTACGGTAAGTTACCGACGGTATCCTTATATCCTTAGCCCTCCAACCGAGGGTATTTACGGTGTGGATCACTGTCAACGAGCTGATAAAACACCAACCACGCTATGTTTCCGGTGAGGCTGGTGAGGCTATCGTGGGAGTGTTTGACAACAGATAAACAGATACAATGGTATGGTCGTGGTGGTTTGGCCGTACTTTTACAAACTCAAAGAGGACTTACAACTGGTGTACATAAGTTCGAACTTACCCCTGGTAGATACAAGGTCTTCCTCTGCATTCCGTGTTCGTGAAGACGATTTTTGGAAACGCGTTTTACAGAATTTGAAAAGAAATAAGTCTTCACACGGCTAGAGAATGACACAGGTCGTCAAACGCTGTGAAAACGCAGATTTCGTGCGGCTTCAAGAAAGAAGTTCTGCTTCGTTCTCGTGCTCTTTCGAAAAGGTAGCGTCAACAGCTAAGGAATTCTCATGAGAACGCAATACCGGAAGTGGCAATAAGAGCTCGACAGGATTATCCTTCACCTGCTCATTTAGTGCTGACGACGAAGTGAGTTTCAAACACCACTCGCTTTGTGCAAACTGCCATGTCTTCAAAACCCCAAGCGCCGCTGACAGCACATCTCCGAAAGCGTTTCCGCCCAACATCTGAAGTATGTGAAGAACCAAAACGCGTGAAACCTAAAGTAGAATCGCACCCTCTGTTTATGGACAATGACCTGTATGAGTGGGTGAAGATAACTCCAGAAATAGCCCAAGATATTCAGCTTTCTGATCCTCCTGAAATACCTATCGATGGCGATGATGGTAATCTGGAAACGCATAATGTTTCTGAGAACGAAAAACGACTATGTCATGTACTAGAAAAGATTGTCGCTAAGCATGAGAGCGAGAATCGCTTCTTGGCTATGACTGCTAAACTGGCGATTCGATTTGTTAACACTGGAAGGACAGATATCATAAATCCTGGACTTTGGCTTCATATCAGAGAAATGGAAGAAGAGTTACAAGTCGGGACAGAATACTAAGTCGACCTTCCTGTACCAGTGACATATAACTGGGCTCAGCAAGTCCCATCAAACTTGGTATATTCTCCAAGACTTGATATCCAACTACGAATATTCCCATTCAAAAGGAAGACTTAATTGTATCCAGTTGACGCCCATTGGCTATCCTATGGATTTGAATCATGTAACAGAGAGAGACAGGGAGAGAGAGATTTGTAACAAACATGTTAGATGCTACATTGTGCTTCATAGGTCGTTCATGAAACTTACAATTTGCTGCAACGCTTGACGCAAATCGCGAATCCGTTTTCGATTCGCGTCAAAATCCCCCTCGCCGAGACGGGAAGCACTTCGATACTCGACAATTGGGCTATCGGGCTGGAAGAAAAACTCAACGTCATCCACAAAACCCATCAGTTTCGATTCAAATTCGGCGTAAACTAGAGAAGAACGTCACATCGTTTTCCGTGTAAAACTGTTGTTAGACCAATTGCTTCGGTGATCTCAAAAGCTCTGTAGACTTACTGTAGTGACCTTTACCAGCTTCAGTGGTCGCTTCCTTACTGGTAATTATTGTCGTTTGAGGGTATTCTTCTACAACCTTCGTAACTTCATTGATGGCCTCCTGCATAGACTTGTTCTTTTCCTTGCTACCAGCGTTATATGTCCAAGACGGTACATAATGACTGTCGTACTACCACAGAGAGCATGACAAAATACGGAATTAAAGAGTTAGAACCGGATTCATGGCTTGATGCTCTTGTTCTCCACTTACTGGATCCTCCATTGAAGAAATACAATTGGGAGACGCCGGACAACCCTGAAGATAACGACCATACTGTAGGCCAATGTTCTGTGGGCGGTTTCCTCGGAAGTGAAAGATGGCAGCACGGGCATCGGTCGGCACATTAAACATGGAAGATAGAGCAACAGCTCCGCCGATGACAAAAATTTTGAGCTTGGTATGCATTTCGTTTCCTCCAAGCATCTTAGGCGACATTGATGTACACACTGACTTTCGCATCGTGCATGGTTGAACAAATGAGGATGCTAGTGAGGTCGACGATTGTATGAATGCCATCTCTGTTGTTCAAGTGAGCCTTAACTTGTAGTCGCTACTAGTCGTGGCCTGCCCGGTTAATCCCAGTGAGACTTTGTTTTCAGCTCTGTCGAAACGAACTTATTATGCGAATGCAAGTCACCGAGGATAGAAGCGAAACGGTCCATACACAAGCTAAATGTACCAAAGATACCATACAATTCGATGAATTTGATTCAACTGCAGGCGGCTGAGCTCAAAAAATGAGATTTCCTGATCTCAGCAGAACCACTAAGCAGGAGCATGCTCCTGAACGTCCGATTGATCGTTCGCGCTTCTCTGCGAAACATCACCGAACCCTGTAGCATTGATACCACCATGTGACCGAAAGGTGAAACTGTTTCGGTTTTCTTAGAAGGGCAATTCTGTTCTGCTGAGGCTAGAGAGATTATGATGTAGAACGTATGAGCTTCGTACCAAAGGGTACTACGAAGGTATAGTGTTTTAATCTCGGTAGTACGAAGTGCGTGGTCCTTTCCCTCTGTGACGATCTCTAAAGGTCGGATGAAGAGGGACATGGTTGAAGGAAGGCATCGATCGTGGGTAGCGAAGCATTCACGGTCGAACACCCCTTAGGGACTGAATCCTTTCTTCTTGCAGATGTACAATAGCCAAGTGATTGTAGCACAGGTGTTGGCAACTGTGCTACAATGGCTGCGGTAGTGGTATTGCAGGTCTTGGGGTTCTTAACAAACCCTGGCGTGAGAGGAAATGACGCACTGGTATCGTAAAAAGCGCAACCCTGAGTAAGTCTTTAACAGGGCAATCTGGTAGCCGCAGTACCCATATGCCGGGCATTGTCACAATGCTATGGGTTTGACTATACGTTCTATGGTGTTAGTAGTTCTTGAACAACTTCTTTCGCCATAGTGCCATCCACCTCTTGTCTATGTTCACGCATAATCACCCTGCAATATGAGCCGGGAAATGTCGATGTTAGCATATAAAGGATCAGATTGTACGGAAGTCAGCAACTTACCCCATTACTTTACCAATATCGCCCGGTTTTGCGGCGCCAACTTTGAGCATGGCATCCTTCGCCCACAAAACAGTTTGTTCCCTGCTAGCTAAAGTTGGCAACCACTGTTCAATAACTTCTAGCTCTGCTTTTTCATCATCGGCCATATCGTCTCGACCACCTTTTCTAAACATTTCGATGCTCTCCTTTCTCATTTTCGCAAGTTTTCTTAGCTGCTCTATCGCAACTTTATCGGGAAGGGAATCGCCTGCGCCCTCCTGTTTTGATGCCGTCAGAAAGGCCGCTCGGATTCCACGCAAAGCTTTTAGGGCCGCTGCATCTTTCTTTTTCATTGCTTCCTTCAGCTTCTGACTAACTTCCTGTTCAATTGATGCCCTAGGAATCATCTTGGAAAGTCGAACTGTGCGGCGAGGGGATTGACAGACATCAGGAATCAGTCGCCGTTGGCCCATATACGATGACGAATGAGCTGAAGATATAAATGCCATAATATCAATGATTCGGGTTCCCAGCAATCACCTTCCCGAGTGCTTCAGTATGCTTAGTAGAGCAGGTGACAAATTTCGTGCGCTTCACCGCAAAGAGAAAAATCTCGTTCAAAGGGCACTTAAGCTGCTTCGATAGAATAAATTTCGTTATCTGTCCCACGTTGACTCTCCACCAGTAGAAGCCTTTTCTAGCGTTTAGCTAGTTGTGTGGAGGAGAAATGGAATCGCTTCCCACGAGTATTTCTGACTGGGCTTTCGATTGACCACCTTATCGGATTTCAG